>JAUKNK010000152.1:1407500-2089987 GCA_030765055.1 Mantis religiosa
AATGAGCTTCATATATTGTATGAAATTTAA
The DNA here is from genome assembly GCA_030765055.1 of Mantis religiosa. Lineage (NCBI taxonomy): Eukaryota > Metazoa > Arthropoda > Insecta > Mantodea > Mantidae > Mantis > Mantis religiosa. Next base: position 1,407,531 of record JAUKNK010000152.1, read on the forward strand.
TGCACACAGACACAGACAGACAGAAAGACATGCACCCACGCACACACTATATATATAGACATCGTAAATGCAGAGTTAGGAGTAAATATTGTCACCCAATTATCGGAAGGCACGACCAACTGGCAGCTGGATGGGCGACAGGAGGCATTCAGCCCACACCTACCCATTTATCTTGTGGCGTTCACTGACAGGATGGTTGGAAAAGCAACTGTACCGTCTCGTTTCCCTCCCCTGACGCCTGGAGCAATCGGGATGGTGTTCCGAGCCGCGAAGCTTCGAGATGCAGCGATCTGCCTATATAAGCGTCGCGTTAGCCGACTCAGGCAGTTCTCAGTTCTCAGTCCGCAGTCCCGAGTTCTTAGTCGGATCGAGAGAGCGAGTGCAGTGTTACGTAACTCTGTGTAATACGTGTACCAACTGTAATCGGTGGAACTAAAGAACTATTTGTATTTCTGCAACTTGGGCTTTTAATTCTTCGAACCCACAAAGTAACAATATACAGTTCACTTAACCAGATAAATAAAAATGTATCAGGATTCTACAGGGTAACGAACGCTAAGAAAGTGTTATATACCCTGAATGACAAACAGCACGCATGGAGTATGACGTTTGGTATTCTAACAACCTAACTTTCGATATGCGGTATCCGCTTGAGTCGCTTCCTCACTCGGAGGACCACTTGGCTCAATCGGTTACACATACTTGCTGAAAATTCGCCGGAGGCGGGGACTGTGTGAGCGCTACTCTGTCAACTTATCTCTCAAATTTTCAGTGCTAAGGGCTGTTAGGTTTACATGTGGCCTCCTCAAAAATGTATTGCTTTTGTAATATATATGATATTGTCAGGGATGGCATTGTTGTGCTGCCGCGCGAGGGCAGGAGAAAGAGACAGAGAGAGGTTACAGAGCGCTTGCCCTATTGTTGTTGCCGAGAAATTTCTTGGAAGGTCTATGGCATTCTAGAAATAATGACTAGAGGTATAGATATCGGCAAAATTGAGTCCAGAGGTTCTACTCCCATTAGCCTTGAACCCGTAGGAACAAGACCCGGGCCTCTTTCAACCAGGGAGTATCCGAGCTGTCCCAAAGGGCGCTCGGCATCCTCCGTGGGGCTTTCCGTAGGGCAAGACCTAGTTACCTAACAAGCGCCCCCCATCTGGTCCTATGGACACAAGACGGGATGGAAGTGGATACGCCACTTACGCGCGTCAACACTCAAGGTGAAGACTACCGATATGACCTCGGTGGGGCCGCCTGGTGATCTAGCACACCTACTACTAGCTTAGCAGGCTAGTACCCGGAAACTTAATGGCTTCCCTCAACCCCGTCCGAAGACGTACCCGATTCCCACGGGTATCGGGAACACACTGCCCCCTCGAGACCATCCCAATCCGAACAACTCCCGAAGGAGGGGCTCGGCTGTTCGGCCCGAGGTTCCTCTAGTAACGTCAGAGGTACCACGAGTGCTAAGGGTCCGCAGCGCCCGCACTTTGGCCGGCAAAGTGTTAGAAGCGGCACTTGTGTGATGGTCATTGCAACAGTCGACGATTGAAGTGTGCCACAGTGATTTCTTTCATTTGTTTACGTGCGCCGGAACACAGAGTCGACCTTGAGGAGAGCTGATTGTCAATTTCACGTCTTTTTACTGTAATAAAGGCTTTTAAATTTCTGCAAAGCAGACTTTTGATTCTACGTAACCTTCGCAGTCATATTTGGTGTCCGGAGTACGATCACGACGATGTAAGCCGCATTGGCGAAGATTTTAGAAGAGCTGAAAGAAATAAAGACAGCGAATGACACTCACTACGAAGATGAAAGCGGTAAATAACAACCTGGCCACGAAAATTATCAAAATGAAGGCCAAATTAACCACGTAAATGAAAGCGGCGAGCGAAGCCTTTGCCGCCAAATTCGAATAGCAGTTAGCCGACGTGAGGGATGATGTCACGGAGCTGGGCAGTGTGATGGGTCAAGTAGACGAGCGCGTCGAAGACCTGGCGAACCACGTTAACAATTTAGAGGGGACGGCCGATACCGACATTAAGTCCCTGAACGCCGTGGACGACATCGTCGGCAGAAGACTGAAAGATCTAAAGGCCGATGCCGGGACGCGACACATCTGCGCGCGTTAAACCACCTAAGAAGGACGGCATGTGAAATGTTGAAGTCTTCCGCTGCCAATTCGACAGAGTGGCTAAGCACAACAATGGTGGACAGAGGAGGAGGCTGCACGGCTAATAGCTAACCTCCAGGGTCGGGTCGCAGAGGTGCTGAACGCAATCCAGACAGCGGCGGCACCCAAGGATATCTGGGCAGCTCTGGAAAACCGTTTCGGGAACCACCGCTTGGCTGCAGCCTACCGCAGCCAACTGAAATCTAGGACGTAGCAGCCAGGGGAAACGCTGCAGGATTTCGCCCTGGCAGTCGACTAGTTGCTCAGCAAAGCTTTGGTCGTCGTCAAACCGGTATTCGTATCCCGGGAAACCGCAAATTCCTTCGTCCACGGGGTACGAGACGTCGAGATATGTCGGCACCCAATGCTTGGCGACTATAAAACAATCTACGAGGCGCTAACGGCCTCATCGAAGATGGAAGCGGACAAAGCTACCCGACCTCGAAGATAAGCAGTATCCGCTATCATTGAGAACAAAGACCAGCGCAGGAACGCCGAAGAAGACCAAGTGGCGCGTGTTCGGTGTGTTGCCAGCCGTGACACCTGGAGCGAGACTGCCGACACCAAGCAAAGCAGCTGGAAAAACGAGCAAGGTCCGGCGTGGCGCGGGGCACGTCAGTACCGTCGACACTATTCCCTCGAGTCACACTGCTCGCCGTCAGCCGAGGTACAGATGGTAGCCTCATCGTAGACTGTTGGGTTAAAGGGAGGCCGTGCCGCGGGCTTGTGAAAACCGGGGCAGCCATGACCATTTTCAGACTTGATGTATCCAGGGGTTTGCCGTCGAGAAAACCGAGCCGACCATACCAGTTAGTGACGGTATCAGGCAACACCTAGCCCGTGGAGAAAGAGGCTCTGCTGCAGTTGACCTTCGGGCGTAGTACCTTGTGTCTGTGTATGTTCGCCACGAAGGTTACTGAGGAGGTGATACTGGGACTGAATGCCCTCAGGAGCCACGAGGCGACTGTCGACATTCTCAGGAAGGTTCTGCGGCTCATTGGAGAAGAGGGGATGCTCTTGCACACCGAATAACGCCTTGGAATCTGCAGGGTCATCCTGAGAGAAGAGGTGGTTGTCCAACTGACCATTGCAATTCAGGAAATATATACAGCTAGTCAGGTAAATAAAAATGGAGTAAAGAACAGAATACCATACTGGTGAACGATTGAGAAAGGTGAAGCTACAAGGAAATATATTGAGAAGAGAAGGCTGTTAACTAGGCCAAACAGAACGGAGCAGACGGAAGAATTTAAAGGAGCCCATAAGTCATGTAGGAAATAATTAAGGTAGCTTATTTTGCAATCCAAGCGAAGACTGTGGCAGATGCTTTCTGATGAACTAAATAACGACATCTGGGGTACAGGATACAAAATTGTGACTGAACGACTAACAAATAGAATACCAGTCTGCTTGACTACAAAAAACAAAAGAGCAACCGGCGAAGTGCTGTTTCCGCATACGAAACCTAGGATGGATTCTAAATGTCCATATCATAAATGTGCATATTTTCATGAAGGAAGAGTTAAGCGTAATGGTGAAAAATATCAAAGCAAGGAAAGCAGCAGCAATAGATAGAATTTCTCCAGTGGCGATCAAGTGTGTGGCCTAAGTCATGCCAGAATGGATCCTGAGCATATTGAACAAATTGCTTAAAACACAAACGTTTCTAGAGAAATGGAAAGTAGCCAAAATAGTCTCTGTGATGAAAGTGGGCAAATTCCCCAAAGATCCTCCAGCATATAGGCCATTATGCCTTCTATATATTCATTTATATTCACATTTATTGCAACTTAATACAGTGTTTGAACACTAATAAGCTATGTTATTTGTGATACATATTCTCTCTAAAAGTAAACGATTAGAAATGCCAAAAAATTGTGTTTTCATCTCCTTGCAGATATTCCAAATGTCCTTAATTTCCGTAGAAATACACAGTTCAATTCTCACGTAACAAAATTACGTCACATACACAACACAATCTACCAAGGTCGATGGCAATAACAAAAGGCGTTCTCATTACATCTGTTTACAACATCAGCTCAGCTGTTTAGTGCTTACGACTGGCTCTTGGCGAGTCGTCGCTCCCTTAAACACCAAACTGATAATTTCTAGACTATTCTAAAACAAACCATAAACCGAATAATCTCTATCAACAAAAAAGTCACTAGAAATTTCCATTTACCTTACTTATCTGTCAGGGTAAGTCTTTTATCTCCGGGGCTATGTTTATCTGCTTATGCAAGCTGTTTATCTCCGTGAAACACTATCCGTCCGTTGTCTATTTGCGCCGAACCCTTTATGCCTGTCGCCGCGACTCTGCTCCCTCCTCAAGGCTGGTTGTCCCGAACAGCACCATCGTGGCGGCCCAGACTGTACCACCAACATCTTCCATCGAGGCATCTCCTGGATGCAGTAGACCACGTCGTTAATTCACCACCCGGTGCGGTCTTTGCCACGCAGCTGAAGCTTCGAGCAGCGTCCCTTGGTCCGAGTAGAGTGATATAATCACACCAGGTCACCCTGCTGGAACCCTTGGCTGTTGGCTTGCCTGTTGTATCGGGTCTTCATGCGATCGCTCGCCTTCTGGATGTTATGACGAGCCACCTCATGCATGTTGTGGAGATGGTCCACCAGGTTCTCCACATACTCGGTTGCTGGCTGTTTTGCGTCTGGGAGGCTTCAAAAAGCCAGATCACAAGGGAGGCGTAACTCTCCGCCGAACATTAAGCTTGCTGGCGTCATCCCCGTGGTGTCGTGTGTAGACGAACGATAGGCCAGCAAGAACAGTGGCACCTTGACATCCCCGTCTCGCTGATGGCTGGCCACAACCTTCCTCAGATGCTGTTCTAAGGTCTTGATGTGCCTTTCAATCATGCTATCCGTCTGGGGATGTAGAGGTGTTGTGCGGGTGTTGTTCACTCCAAACCTTTCTAGTGCCTCCTTCATTAGGTTGGACTCGAAATTGGTGCCCTGGTCGCTGTGGAGCTCTAACAGCACCCCAAATATGCAGAACACCTGCTTTACCAGGTAGTCTGTGATTGTCTTCGCCTCCTTATTCGGCATGGCATAACTTCCGGCCACTTGGTGAAGTAGTCCACGACCATGATCTGGTACTTGTTGCCTGGGTCTGACACTGGGAACGGTCCAGCTATGCCGACGGCGTTCCTTTCGAATGGCGCTCCGATGTTATATTGCTTCTTGCGACTCCGGCTCCTAGTCTGGGGCCGCGGCTCGCCACGCACACGTGCCACTGACGGCACCACCTCTCATCGTCGGCTCGGAGCTCCAGCCAGTAGTAGCGCTGTCGGAGTTTGTCGATTGTTCGGGTTTCTCCTAGGTGGCCTCCTGAAGTACCGGCGTGAACTTCCTCCAAAGCCTCCGGGACCTTACTTCGGGGAAGTACCAACTGTTCTCTCTGCGTCTTCCCATCAGGCGATTCCAATACCCGGAACACCATGCCCTCTCTTGCCTTCAGTGAGTCCCATTGGGCCCAGTAGGACTTGTAGGTGGCGCTCCTCGGTGAGATGTCCTCCCAGGTTGGTCTTCTCTCTGTCTCCACTTCTCTCAAGAGTGGCCTCAAGTCTTCTTCCGCCAGATGCTCCCTCCAAAGGCGTGCGCTATCCCAGCCATCCGCAGGAACTGCCGTGACCACTCGGACAGCTGCGGCATGCTCCTTCTCTTCAACTCTTGTGCACTGGACGCACAATTCTGGACAGGGTCATCGGGACATGGCGTCTGCGTTGCCGTGGGTCTTCCCTCTACGATGTTCAGAGGTGAAAACGTACTCCTGCAGCCGCTGGACCCAATGTGGTGTCTGACATTCCAGGTTCCTAGAGCTCAATAGCCAGGTGAGGGCGGAGTGGTCAGTCCAAAGGTGGAATGGCTGACCATACAGGTATTTGTGGAAGTGCTCCAAGGTCCTACCGCCAGTAACTCTCGTCGGGTGACGCAGTAGTTCTTCTCTGCCTTGGACAGCGTCTTGCTGGAGTAATCTATCACCTGCTCATGGTCATCCTGGACTTGGGATAAGACGCATCCAATGCAATAGTCGCTGGCGTCGGTGCCCACAATGAAGGCGCCACCCGGTTGTGGAAATCCCAAAATAGGAGTACTACACAGTGTCTTCTTCAGCTACTGGAAAGCGCGATCGGCGTCCTCCGTCCACACCTAAGGTCGGTGTTCCTCTGTCAGGCGGGTGAGGGGTTTGGCGATGCTGGAGAACCGCTTTATGAAGCGGCGGTAATAACTGCACAGCCCCATGAAACTGTGCAGTTCTCTCTTATCCTTTGGTCGAGGCCAACCTCTCACCACCTGTGTTTTCTCCGGGTCTCTGGCCACTCTGTTTGGTGAGACTACGTGGCCCAAGTAGTTGGTTTCCTTGCGGAAAAGCTGGCACTTCTTAGCGTTTAGCTTCAGGTTAGTCGCCTGCAGTCTCTGCAAGATCTTGCTCAGGTTTCCAAATGGTCTTCGAAGGTCTTACCGACGATGATGATGTCGTCCAGGAATAACAGGCAGGCGTCATAGGTTAGCCCTTCCATCACTGACTCCATGAGGCGTTGGAAGGTAGCTGGTGCGTTGCAGAGGCCAAAGGGCATAACTGTGATCTGGCAAAGCCCTTGGCCTGTCGAGAATGAGTCTTTTCCTTTTCTCTCGGGTCTAGAGCCACCTGTCAGTAATTCGACTTCAGGTCCAGAGTCGAAAACCACTGTGCGCTAGCTAGCGTGTCCAGGGTGTCATCAATCCAGGGTAAGGGGAAACAGTCCCTCCGGGTGACGGCGTTCATCTTCCTGTAGTCGACGCAGAAGCGTAGCTCGCCGTTATACTTTGTCACCAGAATTACAGGGGGACACCAAGGGTTGTCAGACTCTTCAATCACTCCCCTGGATTTCATGTCCTCTAGCATATCCCGTACCGCCGCTTGTTTCGCCAGCGGAACGCGTCTAGGTGCTTGCCGGTTAGGCCGGGAGTCTCCGGTGTCGATGCGGTGGAGCTCGCCGTCCGTGCGGCTGTTGTCGCTGTCACCTTGGTTGAAGACGCACCGGAATCGCCTCAGCAGTTTTCAAACTTTCTCCAGCTGTTCTGCGGTCAGGTGGTCGGCCGCCCTATCCAATAAGCATTCCAGCCGGGGCCCCAGGTGTTGCGTCGGAACTGGTTCCTATGTCTTGTCGATTGCTGCCACGCTGACCACGGGTCCGCACGTCCCCAATTCCGTTCCGGCCTGGATGTCGTTATCGGTGTCTGTCAGGTTGCGCAGCCTCACTGGTACCTCCTCTCTGCACGGTAACAATGTTCTGGCTACACACAGTCCGTACACAGGCGTCTTCTGGTTGAGCATCAAGTTCTTCGCCCGCTGGCCTTCCAGTGGCGCCGTCACCACTATCTCACTTTTTGCGGGGACAACCACGTCTTCCTTCAGGATGACCCTGCTGATTCTATGGTGCTCTTCGGGCTGCCGAAGTATAACCTCTTTTCCATTGAGCCGCGGGACCTTCCTGCCGACGTCGACCGTCGCCTCGTGGTTCCTGAGGGCATCCAATCCCAGTATCACCTCCTCAGCCACCTTCGCGACGAATACCCACAGACGCACGTCACTCCGTCCCGAGGTCAACTTCCGTAGGGCTTCCTTCTCCTCAGGCAAGGTGTCCCTTGATGCCGTCACAAGCTGGTATGGTCGGCTCGGCTTCCTCGTCGGCAAACCCTTGGCCACGTCAGGTCTGATGAGAGTGACGGCCGCCCCGGTGTCTACGAGCACGCGGTACCGTTTCCCCTCCACTCAACCGTCCGCGATGTGGTTCATATCCAAACGCTGGCTGACGGCGCGCAGTGTCACTCAAGGGGATGGTGGTGGTGGCGCCGACGTGTACCTCGCCACGTCGGCCCTTACTCGTTTTGCGGCTGCTCTGTCTGTTGTGAGCAGTCTCTCTCTAGGTGTCCCGGCTGTCCACACCCCCAACACAGGCCACTAGGTCTTCGCCGGTGTCCCTCGACTGGTCATTGGTCATTATAGCGGATAATCCTTGTTCTAGAAGTCGGGGTAGCTGTCACCTTGGCCGCCTCCATCCTTAGTGCTGCCGTAGTGCCTCGTGGATGGTTTTGTAATCGCCGAGGATTAGGTGCAGACGAATCTCCATGTCTCGTACCGCGTCAACGAAGGTGTAGGCGGCTTACCGGGATATGAAGTCTGGTGTAGGTCGACTAATGCTTTGCTAACCAGCAACTCAAGTGTCAGGGCGAACTCCTGCAGCGTCTTCCCTGGCTGCTGTGAGCTTGACTTCAGCTGGCTGCGGTACGCTGCGGTTAAGCGGTGGTTTCCAAAGCGGTTGTCCAGGGCCTCCCAGATATCCTTGGGCGCCGCCTTTCTCTGGACCGCGTTCAGGATTTCTGCGGCCCGTCCCTGGAGGCTGGCTATTAGCTGTGTGGCCTCTTCCTCTATTGACCATTTGTTGCGTTTGGCCATCGTGTCGTATTGATGGCGGAAGACCTTGAAAGTTGTCGCGCCGTCGTATTTAGGAGGTTTTACGCGCGCAGATGTTGTGTCGCATCCCGGCGCGTCGGCCTTCAAGTCCTTCAATCTCCTGCCGACGATGTCCTCCACCATGGAGTTCAGGAACTTTGTGTTATTGTCGGCCTTTCCCTCTAGGTCGTTAATGCGGTCGTCCACTTGACCCACCCGCTTGCTCAGCTCCGTGACGTTATCCCTCACGCCGATGAATTGCTCTTCAAAATTTTCGGCGAGGGCCTCGTTCGCAGCCTTCATTTCTGTGGTCAGTTCGGCCATTTTCCATGTCAGATTGTGATTTGTAGTCTCCAACTTGGCAGACAGGTCACTATTTGCCGCCTCCGTCTTCGTTGTTAATTCGGTCATCGTCGCGGCCAAGTTCTCATTTGCAGCTTCCATCTTCGCAGCGAGGTTGTCGTTAGCGCTCTTCGTTTCTTTCAGTTCCGCTAAAATGTTTTCCAATGCTCCCCCCATGGTGGTATGTCTCACTCGCGACCCCAGTTGTGACTTTGTGGGTTCGTAGAATTAAAAGTCCGAGTTCCAGATATTCCAAATCTTCTTTATTTCCGTAGAATACACAGTTCAATTCTCACGTAACAACATTACGTCCCATACACAACACAATCTACCAAGGTCGATGGCAATAACAAACAGCGTTCTGATTACATCTGTTTACAACATCAGCTCAGCTGTTTACTGCTTACTACTGGCTCTTGGCGAGTCGTCGCTCCCTTAAACACCTCACTGATAATTTCTAGACTATTCTAAAACAAACCATAAACCGAATAATCTTGATCAATCAAGAAGTCACTAGAAATATCCATTTACCTCACTTATCTCTCACGGTAAGTCTTTTATCTCCGGGGCTATGTTTATCTGCTTATGCAAGCTGTTTATCTCCGTGAAACACTATCCGTCCGTTGTCTATTTGCCCATCGCCGTGACAGTAGGAAGCTCTATGAAGGTTTACTACGTTTAAGATGAGAAATAGAAGTAGGAGGAGGACTAAGTATTTGTCAGTACGGCATCAGAAAAGAGAAGTCTACTATACAAGCAATTGAAGCAGTGATTCAGATTAAGGAAGATGATGTGAGTAGTATTAATAATGTTTGTTGTGAAAAACGCATTTAACAGGTCTCTGTGTTATTTTAGATGAACATAAAAGAAGAAATGTCTCTGAATATTTTATGCAAGTTTCTGTATAATGTTTGAAAAAAAAATGCGTTCTAATGCACAAGGAGAAAATGGAAATAACGGTGGGCGTACCACAAGGCTCAATATTGGTGCCAACTCTATGTAATATTTTATATGACGGAGTATTGGAAGTGAAGATTACAGAAGGAGCAAAAGTCTCGCGTTTGCGGATGACCTAGCATTGAGTGTTTTGGCCCAAGACGAAGAAGAACTTGTCTATAGAGTAAACGAGTGATTAAGACACATTGACAATTGGATGCAACTAAATAAATTGAAATTTGCACCGCAAAAGTAATCAGTAATAATGAAAGGACCCTGGAAGAAACAAAAGGTGTCATTATAGCTGAATATACAACATCTGGCAAACATATTAAATCGGTAACAAAGAAAGCATCTAAACTAGTCTGTTTAATGCCAAATATTGTAGGACCTAGATCGACTATGCGACAGATCATATATAGCGTGGTAAGTTGTATTTTACTGTAAGCCTCACTGGTATGGGGCTCAGCCCTTAAGATGATAAAGCACGTAGAGGCTATGCAGAAGAAACAAAGGAAGATGTTGCGCAGAACTATCTGTGCATATTGTACAGTTTCCAATAGAGCACTACAAGTAGTAGCAGGAGTATTACCGATTGACCTACAGATAAAATAGAGACATTACATTAATAAAATAGAGCCTGAAAAACGTAGTTTGTGCAAAACAACCTTTCGAAGAGATATGGTTAAAGAATGGCAAAAATGGTGGGATGAAACAACAGTGTTTGGGTGATATATAGAGAGACTCATTCAAGATATTGCTACATGGATTGACTGTAAATTTCAACAGATGGGCTATTGCCTAACTCAGGTAATCACAGGTCATGATAGATTTCAAAACTGCGCTTTAAAATAGGAAAGTCAGAAAAAAATAAATGTAGATACTGTTTAAAACAGGATTCCACAGAACATACAAAGGAAGCAAATTAGAAAAGAAGTTAATACTAAGTTAGGATTGCTCTTAACACCGGAAAAAATAATACCAACAATGGTAAGCAAAAGCTCGGCCTACAAAGAAATAAAAGCACTGGCTAAGACCATGTTAGAGACTAGGGAAAAAGAAAATAGAAGCAGTTAATGTAGCACAGCTACTCAGTTTGATGTCTTGACATTAAGCAGTTCCAAAATAAGTAGTGTCAGGTACGGAGATCAACACACATCAAGAAGTGGCATAACAGCTTATTTCCCTTACGGAACAAAACTAAAACTACCACCACCGCCAATACTGCTACTACTACTACAAGTGCTATAACTACTACTTAATATATTATTATTAGTATTATTATTATCATCATCATTACCATTTTTTTATTTTCAGTGGTTTTCCTTTGCTGCTGCATCCGTTTCCGAATTCCAAGAACAAAGCAAGAGATTGAGGCAGACTACGTGCGCAAGAAGTTGACACGGAAATTTAAACGGCAGCTGCAGGGGATTCAGAACTCTGAGATGGATGACATGGATCTCAAACGAGGTATTGCCTTTTAGGAAACTTAGCTCAAAGGTAACATAACTTATTAATGTAACCTAGAGCTTATGATACCTTTCATTATCCTTAGTGCCAATACCCAACACATTCCTATTAAACAAAATAAAATTAAAATGCAATTAAAGGTTTAAAAACTAAACCACATGAAATAGAGACTGCAATATTTTTCTGTGCAAATACAGACATCCTGCACCTCCCTATCCAGCAATGGTAACAGTCACAACAGTTTGTGTTTTGTGGTACACATGTATGACCAAGCTGTCATGTGCTCTCATACACGACAGTTGTTAGAGCTCATACAGTTTGTGTTTTGTGGTACAACTGTATGACCAGGCTGTCATGTGCTCTCTTATCCGACAGTTGTTAGAGCTCATACAGTTTGTGTTTTGTGGTACAAATGTATGACCAGGCTGTCATGTGCTCTCTTATCCGACAGTTGTTAGAGCTCATACAGTTTGTGTTATGTGGTACAAATGTATGACCAAACTGTCATGTGCTCTCTTACCCGGAAGTTGCTAGAGCTCATACAGTTTGTGTTTTGTGGTACAAATGTATGACCAAACTGTCATGTGCTCTCTTATCCGACAGTTGTTAGAGCTCATACAGTTAGTGTTTTGTGGTACAAATATATGACCAAACTGTCATGTGCTCTCTTATCCGACAGTTGTTAGAGCTCATACAGTTAGTGCTTTGTGGTACAGATGTATGACCAGGCTGTCATGTGCTCTCTTATCCGACAGTTGTTAGAGCTCATACAGTTTGTGTTTTGTGGTACAGATGTATGACCAGGCTGTCATGTGCTCTCTTATCCGACAGTTGTTAGACCTCATACAGTTTGTGTTTTGTGGTACAAATGTATGACCAAACTGTCATGTGCTCTCTTACCCGGAAGTTGTTAGAGCTCATACAGTTTGTGTTTTGTGGTGAAGATGTATGCCCAAGCTGTCATGTGCTCTCTTACACGACAGTTGCTAGAGCTCATACAGTTTGTGTTTTGTGGTAGAGATGTATGACCAAGCTGTCATGTGCCCTCTTACACGACAGTTGTTAGAGCTCATACAGTTAGTGCTTTGTGGTACAGATGTATGACCAAGCTGTCATGTGCTTTTTTACCCGACAGTTGCTAGAGATCATACAGTTTGTGTTTTGTGGTAGAGATGTATGACCAGGCTGTCATATGCTCTCTTACACCACAGTTGTTAAAGCTCATGCAGTTTGTGTTTTGTGGTACAGATGTATGTCCAAGCTGTTATGTGCTCTCTTACACAACAGTTGTTAGAGCTCATACAGTTTGTGTTTTGTGGTAGAGATGAATGACCAGGCTGTCATGTGCTCTCTTACACAGCAGTTGTTAGAGCTCATACAGTTTGTGTTTTGTGGTAGAGATGTATGACCAGGCTGTCCTGTGCTCTCTTATACGACAGTTGTTAGAGCTCATACAGTTTGTGTTTTGTGGTTGAGATGAATGACCAGGCTGTCATGTGCTCCCTTACACGACAGTTGTTAAAGCTCATACAGTGTGTGTTTTGTGGCACAGATGTATTACCAAGCTGTTATGTGCCCTTTCATACGACAGTTGCTAAGGATCAACAGTTTGTGTTTTGTGGTACAGATGTATGACCAAGCTGTCATATGCCCTCTTACCCGAAAGTTGTCAGAGCTCATACAGTTTGTGTTTGGTGGTACAGATGTATGACCAAGCTCTCATCTGCTGTCTCTCCTGAAAGCTGTTTTAGCTCATACAGTTTGTGTTTTGTGGCACAGATGTATTACAAAGCTGTTATGTGCTCTTTTATATGACAGCTGCTAGATATCATACAGTTTGCGTTTTGTGGTAGAGATGTATGACCAAGCTGTCATGTGCTCTCTTACCCGAAAGTTGCTAGAGATCATAGAGTTTGTGTTTTGTGCTACAGATGTATGACCAATCTGTCATGTGCTCTCTTACACGACATAGGTTAGAGCTCATACAGTTAGTGTTTTGTAATACAGATGTATGACCAAGCTGTCATGTGCTCTTTTACCCGACATTTGTTAGAGATCATACAGTTTGTGTTTTGTAGTATAGATGTATGACGAAGCTGCTAACATCTCTCTCTTACCTGACAGTTGTTAGAGCTCATACAGTTTGGGTTTCGTGGTAGAAATGTATGACGAAGCTGCCATGTGCTCTCTGACACGACAGTTGTTAGAGCCCATACAGTTTGTGTTTTGTAATAGAGATGTATGACCAAGCTGTCATGTGCTTTCTTACCCAAAAGTTGTTATAGCTCATACAGTTTGTTTTTTGTGGTAAAGATGTATTACCAAGCTGTCATGTGCTCTCTTACCTTACAGTTGCTAGAGATTATACAGTTTGTGTTTTGTGGTACAGATGTATGTCCAAGCTGTCATGTGCTCTCTCACATGACAGTTGCTAGAGATCATACAGTTTAAGTTTTGTGGCACAGATGTATGTCCAAGCTGTCATGTGCTCTCTCACACGACAGTTGTTAGAGCTCATACAGTTTGTGTTTTGTGGTGGAGATGTATGACCAAGCTGTCATGTGCTCTCTCACATGACAGTTGCTAGAGATCATACAGTTTAAGTTTTGTGGTACATATGTATGTCCAAGCTGTCATGTGCTCTCTCACACGACAGTTGTTAGAGATCATACAGTTTGTGTTTTGTGGTAGAGATGCATGACCAAGCTGTCATGTGCTCTCTCACACGATAGTTGTTACAGCTCATACAGTTTGTGTTTTGTGGTGGAGATGCATGACCAAACTGTCATGTGCTCTCTCACACGACAGTTGCTAGAGATCATACAGTTTGTGTTTTGTGGTAGAGATGCATGACCAAGCTGTCATGAGCTCTCTCACACGACATTTGTTAGAGCTCATACAGTTTGTGTTTTGTGGTACAAATGTGTGTCCAAGCTGTCTTGTGCTCTCTCACCCGACAGTTGTTAGAGCTCATACAGTTTGTGTTTTGTGGTACAAATGTGTGTCCAAGCTGTCATGAGCTCTCTCACCCGACATTAGTTAGAACTCATACAGTTTGTGTTTTGTGGTACAAATGTGTGTCCAAGCTGTCATGAGCTCTCTCACCCGACATTTGTTAGAACTCATACAGTTTGTGTTTTGTGGTAAAAATGTGTGTCCAAGCTGCCATGAGCTCTCTTACCCAACAGTTGTTAGAGCTCATACAGTTTGTGTTTTGCAGTACAACTGTATGTCCAAGCTGTCTTGTGCTCTCTTACCCAACAGTTGTTAGAGCTCATACAGTTTGTGTTTTGTGGTACAGATGTATGACGAAGCTGTCATGTGCTCTCTTGCCCGACAGTTTTTAGAGCTCATACAGTGTATGTTTTGTGGTACAGGTGTATGAGCAGGCGGTCATATGCTCTCTTACCCAACAGTTGTTAGAGCTCATACAGTTTGTGTTTTTTGGTACAGATGTATGACGAAGCTGTCATGTGCTCTCTTACCCAACAGTTGTTAGAGCTCATACAGTTTGTGTTTTGTGGTACAGATGTATGACGAAGCTGTCATGTGCTCTCTTGCCCGACAGTTTTTAGAGCTCATACAGTTTATGTTTTGTGGTACAGGTGTATGACCAGGCTGTCATGTGCTATCTTACTCGACGGTTGTTAGATTCATACAGTTTATGTTTTGTTTTACAGAGGTATGGCCAAGAAGTCATGAGCCCGCTCGCTTTCCAATTATAATTTTCCATACAATTTTGGCTTCCATGTGCAGTTGTTTCACCAAAGGATGACGTGCTCTATCTCCTGGCAGTGAAAAGGTTTTGTCCAGATTGGGCTTTAGAGTGCTTACAGGATGCAGCTACATTTTACAGCGCATGTAGTTTATTGTTAATATTCATTTTTTCACCTTTGCATGTGCGAATATTCTGTAGTAGATCATGGTTTTCTTGAATTATATGAAAGAATGCTTCACTTTTTATATTTGATTAATGCATAGAAGTAAAATAGGACAAAGCATTTTAAAAATATATTACGATGTGCCTAATGAAGGTTGTAGACCTTACTGCTTGTCGCCTACTTAGAACTGTTCGTCTGTTTACCATACTCAGTACAAATGTGACGTGACTTTGTGGGTTTGTAATATTACAAGTCCAATTTGCAGAAATTCAGCGTGGTGTTTACTTCCATTGAAAGACACTGGTTCAACTCTGATATCAGTGTGATGACGTAACACACATATGAAACCTACACATCCATCTACCGCATGTCCATGCTGCACCTTTAACAAGGCCTATGTCCTCCTCTGTAATTTTGGAACTCTTATTTTTACAATGCAGCTTTCTCGAGGTTTCTCAAAACATGACGAAGCCACACAAAGCCACACGAAAGCTACCGATCTTTTGTAAAGAGGCGAAAACACCAGTATTCCTCCCTCTTTTGCTGTCTCTCTCTGACCATGGTTTGCGCGCTATCTGCCTCTGTCACTCAGCGGTTCCCTCTCATCGTTCGCTTACGAGCAGTCTCCTGACATTCCTCCATCCTCAAGGCTGGTCGTCCCGAAGAGCACCATCATAGCGGGCCAGACGATCCAAGAGTACCGCCAACATTTTTCCTCGGAGCATCTTCTGGATGCGGTAGATCACGTCGCTAATGCACTTTACCACCCGGTACGGTCCTTGCCATAGTTGTTTATGTTTTGGGCAGCGTCCCTTGGTCCGGGTAGGGCAGTACAACGAGATCATATCACGTTGCCGGAATCCTTGGCTGTTGCCTTGCCTGCGGTACCGGGTCTACATGTGGTCGCTCGCCTTTTGGATTTTTTGTTGTTGTAATTTATGTCCTCCAACGCTAAGTCATATCGGACAATGAATGAAATGATGCTCAAATGAGTCCGGGGTCCATGGAGCTTAGAGTTACCTGACATTCGTCCACCAGGATAAGGGAACACCCCGGAAAAGACCTTATCCAGTTAACTCACCCTGACCGAGATTCGAACTTGGGACCTCTTGAGCGTGAGGCAGGCACGCTACCATCTACGCTACCGAGGCAGGCTCGCCATCTGCATGTTCTAAAGAGCCATCTCATGCATGTCGTGGAGACGGTCCACCAAATTCTCCACATACTCAGTTGCTGGTTGTTTCACTTCCGGGGAGCTCCCAAAAGCCAGGTCACAAGGGAGGCGTAACTCTCGGCGAAATATTAAGCTGCTGGCGCCATCCCAGTAGTGTCGTGTGTTGAGCGGTAGGCCAGCAGGAACAATGGCACCTTGACGTCCCAGTCTCGCTGATCGCTGGCCACGACATTCCTCAGGTGTTCTTCTAAGGTCTTGATGTATCTTTGGACCATGCCATCCGACTGGCCATGTAGAGGTGTTGTGCGGGTCTTGTTCATCTCAAGTGTTTCCAGTACCTCCTTCATCAGGTTAGATTCAAAATTGGTGTCCTAGTCACTGTGGAGCTCTAACGGCACCCCAAAACGACAGAACAGTTGCTACACGAGGAAGTCGGCGATTGTCTTCGCTTCTTGGTTCGGAATGGCATTCACATCCGGCCACTTGGTGTAGTAGTCCACGGCCACATTCAGGTACTTATTGCCTTGGTCGGACACTGGGAATTGTCCAGCTATGTCTACAGCCCTTTATGTAACCGCACAGCCTTAGGAAACTGCACAATTCTCACTCATTCTTCGGCCGAGGACAATTTCATACGGCCTTTGTCTCCGGGTCTTTGGCCACTCCGGTTGGTGAGACTATGTGGCCCAAGTAGTTGATTTCCTTGCGGAAGAACTGGCACCTCTTCGCGTTCAGCTTCAGGTTGGTTGCCTGCAGTCTCTGTTGTACCTTGCTGAGGTTGTCGGGATGGTCTTCGAAGGTCTTGCCGATGATAATGATGTCGTCCAGGTAAAGCAGGCAGGCGTCATGAATCAATCCTCTCATCACTGACTACATGAGGCGTTGGAAGGTAGCTGATGCGTTTCAGAGACCAAGGGTCGTTACTGTGAACTGCCAAAGACCTTGGCCTGTGGAGAATACGGTCTTTTCCTTGTCTCTCGGGTCTAGAGCTACCAGCCAGTAACCGAATTTAGGTCCAGGGTCGAGAACAACTACGCACCTGCAAGCGTGTCCAGGGTGCCTACAATCTGGGTGGGGTAAGGGGAAACAGTCCTTCTTGGTGACAGCGTTCATCCTCCTGTAGCCCGCGCAGAAGCGTAGCACGCCGTCCTTCTTCGTCACCAAGAACACAGGGGAACATCAAGGTCTGTCACACTCTTCAATCACTCCTCTGGATCTCATGTCCTCCAGCATATCCCGTACCGCCCTTTTTTCGCTAGCGTCTAGGCCAAATGGTTCAAGTTCTTTGTCCGCTGGCCTTCCAGTCGCGCCGTCACTACCACCTCGCTTCTCGCGGGGACAACCACGTCTTCCCTCAGGATGAACCTGCGAATTCCGTGGCGTTCTTCGGTTGCAAAAGTATCACCTCTTCTCCATTGAGACACAAGACCTTCCTGCGACGTCGACCGTCGCCTCGTGGCTCTGGAGGGTATATAGTCCTAGTATCACCTCCTCAGCTACCTTCGCGACGAACATCCACAGAAGCACGGCACTCCGCCCCAAGGTAAACTTCAGCAGGGCCTCCTTCTCCACAGGCAAGGTGTCGCCCGATACCGTCACAAGCTGCTATGGCCGTCTCGGTTTTCTCGGCTACATCAGTTTTTTTTTTTGTAATTTTACGTCCTGCAACGTTAAATGATATCGGACAGTGAATGAAATGGGTGAAATGATTCTCAAATGTGTCCAGGGTCCATGGAGCTTAGAGCTACCCGACATTCGTATTTAAGTATATGAGAAAACCCCGGAAGAAACCTTATCCAGATAACTCACCCTGACCAAGTTTCGAACGTGAGGCAGACATGCTACCATCTACACTATCAAGGCGGGCTACGTCCGGTCTGATGACGATCACGGCTGCCCCAGTGTTTACGAGCACGCGGCACGCTTCCCTCTCACCCAACCGTCCGCCATGAGGTTGTCATCCATCCGTCGGCTGAAGGTGTGGAGTCACTCGAGGGGAGGGTGGTGACGGCACCGGCGTGCCCCTCGCCATGCCCGCCCTTACTCATTTCTCCGGCTGCTATACCTGGTGTGAGCAGTGTCTCTCTAGGTGTCCCGGCTGGCTACAACACCAACACGCCACACTTGGTCTTCGCCGGCGTCCCTCGGCTGGCTTTCAATCTCCTGTGTAGCGGAAACTTCTTATTCTTGACTTTGGGGTAGCCGTCACCTTGGCCACCTCCATTCTTAATGCGGCCGTTAGCGCCTCGTGGATCGTTTTGTTGTCTCCGAGCATTAGGCGCTTACGTATCTCGACATCTCGTACTCCGTCAACGAAGGAGTAGGCGGCTTCCCAGGATAGGAACTCGGGTGGGAGGTTAACTAAGGCTTTGTGGGCAATCTGTTCGATTGCCAGGGCGGACTCCTGCAACGTCTCCCGTGGCTGCAGGGACCTTAACTTCAATTGGCTGTGGTAGGCTGCTGCTAAGCGGTGGTTTCCGAAGAGGTTTTCCAGGGTCTCCCAGATGTCCTTGGTCCCCGCCGCTGTGCGGAACGCGTTCAGCACCTCTGAGGCCTGTCCCTGGAGGCCGCTTCCTCTGGTGACCACTTGTGGTGCTTGGCCACTGTGTCGAACTGGCGGCGGAAGACTTCGAAGGTTGACGTGCCGTCATACTTTGGTGTTATGACGCGCGCTGATTCTGTGTCGCGTCCCGGCGCATCGGTCTTCAAATCTTGGCGATGTCCTCCACCATGGCGTTCAATGATTTGGTGCTGCTGTCGGCCTTTCCCTCTAGGTCATTAACGCCGCTCGCCGGATCTTCAACGCACTTGCCCAACTCCGTGACGTCCTCCTTCACGCCGGCCAACTGCTCTTAAAATTCAGCAGCCTGGGCATTGCTCGCAGCCTTCATTTCTCTGATTACTTCGGTCATTTTCGCGGTCATCCTCGCGTCCGGGTTTTTATTTGCCGCTTCCGTCTTTGCCGCAAGGGTGTCATTCGCCGTTTTCATTTCTTCCATCTTCTCTAAAATGTTTGCCAATTAAGCTTCCATTGTCGTATGTTCCACTCCTGTTAACAATTGTGACTTTGTGGGGTCTTAAAATTAAAGCTCCGGGTTTTATAAATTCAAAATGCTCTTTATTTCTGTAGAAATACACTTGTACAACTCTGATATCAGCAGAATGACGTAACACACACGTACGAAACCTTCAAGTCCGCCTGCCGCACGTCCGCACTGCACCAGTCACAACTTTCGTCTTAGCCTTTCTCTGCACCCTCCGAAGTGCTATTTATACACCATCAGCTGTTCTCGAAGTTTCTCGAAACCTGATGAATCCACATGAAGCCACACGAAAGCTGCCGGTCTTTCGTGAAGAGGCGAGAACAACTTGGAACTGTCTCTGTCTCTTTCTCCCTCTAATGCTCTCTCTCTGGGCGTGGCTTGAACGCCATCTGTCTCTTTCACTCCGCACTTCTCTCTCTCTCTCGGCGTTCGCATACGAGTGGCCTCGTGACAATAACGATGCTAAAGATGCACTTCTCGACAAGCTACCGTGATCCTGCCATGGCAGCTTCGACAAGCTACCACAAGAAAATCTGTCTCTGCTTCCTTCCTCCCTCCCTCCCTCCCTTGCTGCCTGCGTAATCATAAATGATCTTGTAGCACCTGGATCATGCAAAAGCAAGCGTTAAAGTTGTAAATGTTTATTTTCTTTGCTACAGCTCTGGAGAGAGTGAGGGCTGGCTTCAAATCTGACTCCGAAGTAACTCTTAGTTCTGGCTGCTGCAACTGTTCACCTACAACAGCCCTTCAGCTACCTGCCACAGCATAGAAAGGTAATATATGGCTTATATCAATGATGAAGTTTTCTCTCCTGAGATGAAATGAAA
Organism: Mantis religiosa; assembly: GCA_030765055.1. Taxonomy (NCBI): domain Eukaryota; kingdom Metazoa; phylum Arthropoda; class Insecta; order Mantodea; family Mantidae; genus Mantis; species Mantis religiosa. The sequence continues at coordinate 1,427,831 of JAUKNK010000152.1, forward strand.
CGTTGCAATGGTGATAAGGACTTTGTTGTGATTTAGTTTAAGATTAGCAGTGCCATGAAGTATTATCTTTCTCTACAAATGTTAATTAACAATGGTGCTACTGGAGCTGCCTGCTGAGCTGTTGGAGTTCAATTATTTTAAGCTCAGTTTAACATATCAACATAGGCACAACACCAAATGTTTGTATTTGTTCAGCTTTCATACGAAACGTTTTGAAGAAGCCACTTTTTTGTCTTAATTTCAACTGGCATATATTGAACTAATATTAGAAATTGTTTTAGAATCTGCTATTACTTTATTGGTAGATGTTGTTTCGACAATAAAATATATTATTTTGTTTCATTTTCTAAAGAAAAATATGTGCTTCTGGCTGTTATGAGCTTCTCATAAAGCTAATTTAAATCATAAAATGAGTTTATTTTGTACCTTTGGGGAATCATTATCTACTAGTGAGCAGTTAATTAAGTACCCTTGGCATTTTTAGAGCCTTTGGACCCTTAAAGCCATCACGCGAAAGAGTCACAATCGTGTTTTGTGATACCAAAAACAAATTACTTGCAGTGGTAATATTAGTATCTTTCTCTCAAAAGCAAAAAAAAAAAAAAAAAAAAAAAAAAAAAAAACGTTTCGTGAATAAACTCGCAGAAACATAACCATCAGGAAAGTCAGCTGGCGATACTAGTGATAAATGCCTTCTTCCACAAGAGTCCCAACAAAACTGTAAAAAATGTGGTATCTGAGTTCCTCATTTATATAGGTAATAGCTTTCCTCCGAAGAAGATATTAAGCATTCGAATACTTTGGCATTGAATTATTGTTGAGACGTGATTCACTCGAGGCGTAAGTTTCAGGCACATTTCCAAGTTTTATTTCTAAGCAAGTGCTGTGCAGATCCACCTTTTTATAGTTACTTCTTTATGTAACACATCAGTAAACACACTTATGTTACAGTCCATTTAAATGTCTTTTAAAGAAGGCTTTTTGCATCTATGAGATCGAACTCTGCTTTGAAGGAAACTTGAGTCCCATTGAGGACACATGCATTAAAGTAAACAGCAAATTAAAAACATCTGATGAGTTGCACTCCATAATTTTCACAGTTCTTGCATTAACTATTACTACAAACGCTAATTCTTCTGTCTACTTCTTGTTGATCGAGACCAACGTTTGTGGCAATATAACAGTGTTAAGCAATAACGAAATATCTTAAAACTGGGATTGATGCGGAAGCTTTGAAATCCTTCTCTATTTCTTTTCTTCCAACACAGGACTGTCGCTATTTCATTCCCCATTTCCCCATGATGGATTTCATTGCGTCCATTTGACAATATTGTGACTTTGTGGGTTCGTAGAATTAAAGTCCGCGTTGCAGATATTCGAAGTGTTCTTTATTTCCGTAGATATAGTGTTCAATTCTGACGTAACAACATTACATCACATATACAACACAATCTTCCAAGGTCGATGACAATAACAAAAACAACACTTTACAGCTGTTTACTGCTTGCCTCGCTGTTTTACAGCTGTCCGCTGGCGTGTCACAATCTCTTATATATCTCATTGATAAATTCGAGAAATTTCTGATACAACTTCTCTCCGTCAATCAAGATATCACTGGAACCTTCCAAACGTGAAACCCCATCTGTGCCGGCAAGCTCTTAATCTCAGCTATTTTTATTTGCCGGCTCTTTGTGTACAATAGCCGCGTTATCGTTAACTGCTTATGCAAGCCCTTTATTACCCTTTATTATCCGCCATCTGTTAACTATTTGCGCCGAAACTTTTATGCCTGTTGCCGCGACACTGCTCCCTCCTCAAGGCTGGTCGTCACAAACAGCACCATCGTAGCGGGCCAGACGATCCAGGTGTGCCACCAATATCTTCCCTCGGGGTACCTTTTGCATGCGCTAGACCACGTCGTTAATCCTCTTCACCACCCGGTACGGCCCTTGCCACGGCTGTTGAAGCTTTGGGCAGCGTCCCTTGGTCCGGGTAGGGCGGTACAACCAGACCAGGTCACCTTGCTGGAACCCTTGGCTGTTGGCTTGCCTGTCGTATCAGGTCTTCATGCGGTCGCTCGCCTTCTAGATGTTCTGACGAGCCATCTCATGCATTTCGTGGGCATGGTCCACCAGGTTCTCCACATAGTCGGTTGCTGGCTGTTTTGCGTCTTGGGGGCTTCCAAAAGCCAGATCACAAGGGAGGCGTAGCTCTCGGCCGACAATTAAGCTGGCTGGCGTCATCCCAGTGATGTAGTGTGTAGACGACCGATAGGCCAGCAAGAAAAGTGGCAGTTTGTAGTCCCAGTTTCGCTGATGCCTAGCCACGCCCTTACTCAGGTGTTCTTCTAAGGTCTTGATGTATCTCTCCACCATTCCGTCCGCCTGTGGATGTAGGGTGTCCTGCGGGTCTTGTTCACCACAAGTCTTTCTAGTGCCTGCTTCATCAGGTTGGATTCAAAATTGGTGCCCTAGTCGCTGTGGAGCTCTAACGGCACCCCAAATCGGCAGAACACTTTCTCTACCAGGCGGTCTGTGATGGTCTTCGCCTCCTGGTTCGGGATGGCATACACCTCCGGCCACTTGGTGAAGTTGTCCACGACCACCATCAGGTATTTGTTGCCTCGGTCGGACACTGGGAATGTTCCACCTACGTCAACGGCGATCCTTTCAAATGGCGCTCCGACGTTGTACTGCTCCATGCGACCCCGGCTCCTAGTCTGGGGGCCGCGAATCGCCGCGCACAAGTGACATTGACAGCACAATCTCTCAGCATCTGCTCGGAGCCTGAGCCAGTAGTAGCGCTGCCGAAGTTTGTCGATCGTCCGGTTTGCTCCCAGGTGTCCTCCTGAAGTACCGGCGTGCACTTCCTCCAAGACTTCCGGGACCTTACTTTGGAGAAGTACCAACTCTTTGCGTCTTCCCATTGGATGATTCCCCTGTCCGGAACAACACGCCCTCTCTTGTCTTCAGTGAATCCCATTGGGCCCAGTACGACTTGTAGATGGCGCTCCTCGGTGCGATGTCCTCCCAGGTTGGACTTGTCCCTGCCTCTACTTCCCTCAAGAGTGGCCCCAAGTCGGCGTCCGCCAACTGCTCCCTCCTCAGGCCTGTGCTATCCCAGCCATCCAAAGGAACTGTCGTGACCACTCCGTTCGCTGCGGCACGCTCCTTCTTTTCCACCCTTGTGCATTGGCCGTACTCCTCTGGGCAGGGTCTTCGGGACATAGCGTCTGCGTTACCGTCCCTCTTCCCTCTACGATGTTTAGAGGTGAAGTCGTACACCTGCAGCCTCAGTACCCAGCGTGCTGTTTTGTCTTCCAGGTTTGTACTCGTGGAAGTGTTCCAAGGTTTCTACCACCGCCAGTAACTCTCGCCGGGTGACGCAGTAGTTCTTCTCTGCCTTGGAGAGAGTCCTACTGTAGTAGGCTATCACTTGCTCACGGCCGTCCTGAAGTTGGCATAGGAAGCCTCCAATGCAATGGTCGCTGGGTTCAGTGTCCACAATGAAGGCGCCGCATAGTTGTGGAAATCCCATACTAGGAGCATTACACAGTGTCTTCTTCAGCAGCTGGAAAGCGTCTTCGCGTCATGCATCCACACGTAAGGTCGGTGTTCCTCTGTCAGGCGGGTAAGGTGATTGGCGATGTTGGATAACCCCTTTGTGATGCGGCGGTAATAACTGTGCAGCCCTAGGAAACTGCGCAAATCTCTCTTATCCTTTGGCCGAGGCCAATCTCTCACGGCCTGTGTCTTCTCCAGGTCTGTGGCCACGCCGGTTGCTGAGACTATGTGGCCCGAGTATTTAACTTCTTTGAGGAAGAGCTGACATTTCTTCGTGTTCAGCATCAAATTGGTCGCCTGCACCTTGCTCGGGTATTCCAGATGGTCTTCGAAGGTCTTACCGAGGATGATGAGGTTTTCCAAATATAGCAGGCATGCGTCATATATCAATCCTCTCATCACTGACTCCATGAGGCGTTGGAAGGTAGCTGGTGCGTTGCAGAGACCAAAGGGCATAACTGTGAACTGCCAAAGCCCTTGGCCTGTCGAGAATGCAGTCTTTTCCCTCACTCCTGGATCTAGAGCCACCTGCCAGTAACCAGACTTCAGGTCCAGGGTCGAGAACCTTTGTGTACCAGCTAGCGTGTCCAGGGTGTCGTCAATCCCGGGTAAGGGGAAACAATCCTTCCGGGTAACAGAGTTATGCTTCCTGTAGTCCACACAGTAGCGTAGCTCGCCGTTCTTCTTTGTCACCAGAACTACATGGGAACACCAAGGGCTGTCAGACTCTTCAATCACTTCCCTGGATTTCACATCATCTAGCATATCCCGTACCGCCGCTTGTTTTGCCAGCGGAACGCGTCTAGGTGTTTGCCGAATAGGCCGGGCGCCTCCGATGTCGATGTGGTGGAGCACTCGGTCCGTGCGGCTTTAGTTGCTGTCGCCTTGGCTGAAGACGCGCTGGTATCGTCTCAACAGTTGTCGAGATTTCTCCAGCTGATCTGCGGTCAGGTATATGGCCGTCCTCTCCAACAAACCTTCCAGCTGGGGCCCCAGGTGTTGCGACGGCACCGGCTCCTGGGTCTTGTCGACTGCTGTTACGCTGACCACGGGCTCGCACGTCCCCAACTCCGTCTCGGCCCGGACGCCGTGATCGGTGTCCGTTGGGTTTAGTTAGCTGTCTCACTGGTACCTCCTCTCAGCACGGCAACACTATCCTGGCCACACATAGTCCGTACACTGGCGTCTTCTGGTCCAGCATCATCTTCTTCGTTCGCTGATCTGCCAGTTGGGCCGTCACCACCTCGCTTCTTGCGGAGACAGCAGGTCTTCCTTGAAGACGACCCTGCAGATTCCAAGGCGCTCTTCGGGTTGCCGGAGTACGACCTCTTCTCCGATAAGCTGCAGGGCCTTCCTACCGACGTCGACCGTCGCCTTGTGGCTCCTGAGGACCAACAGTCCCAGTATCACCTCCTCAGCCAACTTCGCGACGAACACCCACTGACGCACGGCACTCCGTTCCAAGGTCAGCTTAAGCAGAGCCTCCTTCTCCACAGCTAATGTGTCGTCCGATGCCGTCACTAGCTGGTATGGTCGGCTCAGTTTTCTCGATGGCAAACCCTTGGCCACGTCAGGTCTGATGATGGTCACGGCTGCCCCGGTGTCTCAGAGCACGCGGCACGGCTTTTCTCTCACCCAACCGTCCGCGATGAGGCTGCCATCCATACGCTGGCTGACGGCGTGCAGTGTCACTCGAGGGGATGGTGATGGCGCCGAAGTGCCCCTCTCCACGACGGCCCTTACTCGTTTTCCGGCTGCTCTCCCTGGTGTGGGCAGTCTCTCTCCAGGTGCCCAGGCTGGCACACTCCCAACACAGACCACTAGGTCTTCACCGGCGCCCTTCGGCTGGCCTTAGTTCTCCCGTGTAATGGATACTCCTGGTTCGCGAAGTCAGGATAGTCGTCACCTTGACCGCCGCCATCCTTAATGCCGCCGTTAGCGTCTCGTGCATGGTTGTTTAATCGCCGAGCATTAGGCGTGACGAATCTTCGTGTATCGTACCCCGTCGACATAAGTATAGGCAGCCTCTCGGAATACGAACTCGGTTGGGAGGCCGAACAGGGCTTTGCTGGCCAGCTGCTCGATTGCCAGGGAAACTCCTGTAGTGTCTCCCCTGGCTGCTGTGACCTTTATCTCAGCTGGCTGCGGCACACTGTGTCTAAGCGTTGGTTTACAAAGTGGTTATCCAGGGCATCCCAGATGTCCTTGGGCGTCGCAGCTGTCTGGACCGCATCCAGGACTTCTGCGTCCCGTCCCTGGAGGCTGGCTATTTGTTGTGCGGCCTCTTCCTCCGGTGACCACTTGTGCTTGGCTACTGTGTCGAACTCTCGGCGGAAGACTTCGACAGTTGTTGAGCGTCGTATTTAGGAGGTTTGACACGCGCAGATGTATCGCGTCTCCCGGCACGTCGGTCTTGAAATCCTTCAACATCCTGTCGACGATGTCCTCTACTATAGCGTTCAGGGATTTTGTGTTGCTGTCGGCCTTTCCCTTCAGGTTGTTAACGCGGCTCGGCAGGTCTTCGATTTCTTTTACCATAGCGTTCAGGGATTTCTGTTATTGTCGGCCTTTCCCTCTAAATCTTTAAGGCGCTCGTCCACTTGACCTATCTGCTTTCCCAGTTCCGCGACATCATCCCTCATGCTGGTCAACTGTTCTTCAAACTTTGCGGCAAGGGCCTCGTACGCCGCTTTCATTTCCGTTGTCAGTTCGGTCACCTTCATGGTCATTGCCGTGGCCAAGTTGTTTGCAGCTTCCGTCTTCGTAGCGGGGTTGTCATTCGCCGTCTTTATTTCCTTCAGCTCGGTGGTGAGGTTGTCGTTAGCCGTCTTCATTTCTTTGAGTTACGCAGGCAGGTTGTTATTTGCCGTTTCCGTCTTCGTTGTTAATTCGGTTAACTTCGCTAGAATCTGTACCAATGCAGCCTCCATGATCGTAATATCCCACTCCTGACACCAATTGTGACTTTGTGGGTTTCTAGAATTTAAAGTCCAATTTGCATAAATACTAAATCGTTCTTTATTTGCGTAGAAATACACTCACAGTAGCAGTATTACATCACATACACAGTCACAATCTACCATGGTTGATGACTACAACAGCGTTCTGATTACATCAGCTCTCGTTACAACATCTGTTCACGACTATCTACTGCTTACGATTGCCTCTCGGTGACACTGTTGAAGAGGCTTCAGAAAAACTTAAGAAAACAACCAGAAAAGTCAGTGTTTGGACAAATAGTGGCGAATAAAATTAAACGAAACAAAGTCAGTCCAATTAAACCTCACAAACAGGATAGCGGAAAAAGTATCCATTGAACTAAATGGACAAACTGTTCTATACAAAATATTTAGGTAAAATATATAGGTCTGGTACTAGATGAAAAGCTTAACTAGAAATTGGATGTAAAAAGGAAAAGAAGCGATCTGGATCTAAGGTTTAGAACACTGTATTGGCTACTCTAACATTAATGAGAAGTAAGTCAACACATTAACAAGTGCTGAAACCTGTATGACTGCACAGCATACCCCTATTAGGGAATGTGGAAACCATTCAGAGAATTCAGAATAAGGTACTGAGGGCTAAAGAAAAAGCACCTTGGTATATCCACAGGGACTTGAAATTAAAGCTGCTATGGTTACGTGTACATGGCGTATGCTAGCAAATAGCAACAGAACTAAACCCTTGGACTGCTCATAGGAGTAACATCTAATAAATGTGATAATATACAGTGAAGATTAAACTATTAATTCGTATTTATAGTTAGTTACTGTAGTAAATAAGAAAAGTAGAATTAAAGTCTCTGTGCTGTGCTGCTGAATGTCGACTTCGAAAGGATTGCACCAGAGGGTCCCAGGTTTGAGTTCCGTTGGGTTGGCCACTCTGACCTGTTGTTGGATGAATGCTATATTAATACTCCAAATCATGTTTCAGGGTTAAAGAACCAGATGATGGAGGTCGCTTTGTGTTGTGCTGCTCCACGCCTTAATCCATCTTTGATTTGGAGGACTTTTGCATTTATTTGGAATATTTCTAAAATTAAAGCATTTGTCTATTTAGGTGGTAAAGATAATAAGCATCATGTTTCAAATATCTGTAATACTGAATAATGAAAAACATTTATTCACAACGACAGAAGGAGTGGACGACAAAATGTTATGAAGGACACCACTTGTACTTCAAACATAACTACATTAACATGTTTTATTGAAATTTTATGTTGGAAATAATTTGTTGTTATGTCTCTTCAGGTTGTTATTATAACGGTAGGCTATTAATCACAGTCTTTGTTCTTTGTTTTAGGAATACGTATTGGCATCTTCAAGGAGAAAGGAAGAACATTCCCGTCTCTTCAGTTAGTTAGATGTGCTTTAATAGCTCTAATCTGTAAAGTTTATCACGTAAATTGAGTGTTAGAGATTTATATTGAGGTTGGAAGATTGCAAAACATCTTAGTGGTTATTTCCTCGTTAAGAACTCTTATTCCAGAAATTCCCGTTTTGTGCAATTTTCAACCAGTTAACTTTAAACATTGTTGCATACTTTTCAACGCAATCATAATAACAAAATTAACTTTTCACTCCTTTATATCTAAGTTACCAATAGTATACCATTCAAAATATTGAAGTGCTGTCTGTCGTAAGCCACTGTGATACAAATTCCATCATAAGGTATTTATTGTTAACGTAATGAATCTCAAATACATCGTTTACACATATTAAATTGTGTATATGATTTCAGTTTCCTCCAGGAATAAGTTATGAAGCAGACAGTACTTCTAACTGCCTAGAAGTTATGTCATGCCATAAACCTTTAAATCCATTATATCGAAACTAATTTTGATATGAAGAAAACAAACTTTGAGTATCTTTATGCTCTTTAAAGAGAGTATACTTTAAAAAGAGTATAGTAAACATCTGAAATAATCTCAACAGGTCTTCTGTCATATTACTTTTAGAAATGGTAAAATGAAAAAGTCAAGATTGTGGAAGATCAACTCTGAAACTTTGACGTCTCACGGTTACTCACGCAAGTTCAAACTTTGCATATGACATCACAGTGTGGTACCCATCTTGTGATATGTATACACTTTTACATTTTTCCACAAAAATTACAAAAAAAAGTCAATTTTTTTCGAAATTTTTATAAGGAATTCCTAAAATGTCAGTGACTATAAATTTAATTATATCTGTACAGAAGTGTTCATATTCCCAAGATGTTGATACGGATTCTACATAAATTTATGCAGAAATTTCGATGAATATTTGGTCACTTCTTTGAAATCTTTTTTTATTTGTCCGTAAGAAAACAGTAGTTCCTTTATGACTTGCGCTACTTCTAAGGTGTACTCCACATGGGATACCGTGAGACTACGCATCTCTTATTTACTAACTGTGCCTGTAGAACTGAGAATTAAATTTGACTGTTAAAAGTAAGTTATTCTTCATACTTAAAAACGAGTATCCATAAGTTTGCCTTTATTCACCAACTACTTCGAGAGGCGCATAATGCAAGGTCGTTTTTGTACATTTTGACGGACTAGGCCAATGAATGGGGCAGAAGTGATGGACTTTCGGAGACACGTGCAGAAATACCTTTCAGAAGTTTGGTAATACATTCATTACAAGCGCCTTACACGTTACAAAGGTAACTTGAATATAGGATTCAGAGCTAAAATAATACGGGAACTCATCAAAACAACCAAAACTTTGCCTCGCCCCCCAAATACTTATCGGAAAGTAAATGTTTCGTAATACTGTACTCACAAATATACTGAGCACAAGGTATCACAAGCAAACTACAACCAGTGAAATGTTAAACACAGTTGCACTCCAATTCTTGTAGATATTGCTTCTTCACTGATAGGTACCCACATTTAATTCGTGACTCTGAGGTTGGTTAGTGTTAGCATAGAACAGGGACGTATTTAATGGGGGGTCCAGGGGGTCCGGACCCCCCAAATGAACTGCCGTTTTAATTTTGTAATAAATAGTTTAAATAAAGCCCACTTTAAAATAAATCAGAAAAGTTTATACAAGCTTCTCATCTTAACGTCTCTTCACTGTCAGGTACACTTTATGTTATAAAGGGTGAAGGGTGCGTGCGGAACAACTGTAAATATAAAGGTTTCCGCCCCTAATAGAGAACTGTTTCTTTTCAACTTTCTGGCATTTCCTATATCCAAGGACAAGTACGGTGGTAGAAATACAGTCTGCTGAAAAATAAACAGCATGAAGATAGTACTGTTATTGAATTTATAATTGAATACAGTTAGTGAATGAGTGATTTGGGGTTTAAGGACCGTCGACAACGAGGACCTTTGGATCCCATGAATACAGTATGCAACACTAGATACTGCACCTAATGAACATGCGATGTAGGTGAGATACGCCTTAATAAAAATAATTAATTTCAGTAACGCAACACTCTCTACTGCTTACAGATAGTCTGGTTTATTAATACATGTGGATTAACAGTCCTCATTAACATCGAGGGCTGCGGGGTTTAAAGAAAATATGGTTGGATTATTTATTTTTATGCTCAAGATTATGGAAAAGTTAATCTAGTAAAATACAATTACGTATTCTTTGTCAGAACTACATTACATTTGTTCCACGTGTAAGTGTAACGTTTTAAGTGCAAAATGGCGTCAAATTCTGTAAGTTATACGAGCAACCTGCATAATTATATCAACAACTTTTATACTAATTATTAAAAAGTCAAGATCAATTACCAAATATACGACAGATAAATGTTTACATTTTACGGTTATTTAAAACGGCGGTGTTCTACATCTAAGGCCTGCAGCCGTCATTCATGTGCCGAAACTTAATGATCAGTGGAACAACGAATAACACTCGAATGACGGTTTTATAATAATGATGATGACAATTATAATAATAATAATAATAATAATAATAATAATAATAATAATAATAATAATAATAATAATAATAATAATAATAATAATAATAATAATAATAATAATAATAATAATAATAATAATAATAATGATAATGATAATGATAATGATAATGATAATGATAATGATAATCATAATGATAATGATAATGATAATCATAATGATAATGATAATGATAATGATAATGATAATGATAATGATAATGATAATGATAATGATAATGATAATGATAATGATAATGATAATGATAATGATAATGATAATGATAATGATAATGATAATGATAATGATAATGATAATGATAATGATAATGATAATGATAATGATAATGATAATGATGATAATAATAATAATAATAATAATAATAATAATAATAATAATAATAATAATAATAATAATAATAATAATAATAATAATAATAATAATAATAATAATAATAATAATAATAATAATAATAATAATAATAATAATAATAATAATAATAATAATAATAATAATAATAATAATAATAATAATAATAATAATAATAATAATAATAATAATAATAATAATAATAATAATAATAATAATAATAATAATAATAATAATAATAATAATAATAATAATAATAATAATTATAGTGATAATAATAATTATAATGATAATAAGAATAATTATAAAGATAATAATTTTAGTTATGATAATAATAATAATAATGATAATGACAATGACAATGACAATGACAATGACAATGACAATGACGGTGACGGTGACGGTGACGATGACGATGACGATGACGACGACGTCGACGACGAAGACGACGAAAATAACAACAATAATGAAAATAATAATCATCATAATCATCATAATCATTAATCAATCATAAATAATCAATAATCATAATCATACTAATGGTGAGGGTGACGGTGACGGTGGCGGTGGCGGTAATTTAGGTTTACAAGATAGTGCTTCACCTTTAATAGAACAATTAATATATTTTCATGATCACTCAGCAATAAAGATTAAAACTACAGCAGGTAAGACTGTTCAAAGAATTTCAAATTTCATAAAATTGTACTTCGAGAGGGAATTAATCATAAAGATGTAGGAATTAATATAAGTCCACGGTGACGGTGACGGCGACGGCGACGGTGACGACTATAAAATTATTCTTTAAATGTGATATACCTACAAGGTAATTAAGAATATTTTAGAAATTGTGAACGTAAAATCTCTCAACGGGGCTTTCAGATTAGCGATCTCCCAGGGACTTTTACAAATGAGCAAATCATGCAGGAGAGGAGCCTAAGTTTTTCCAAACATAAAGGTTCAAGTGGTGAGGAAACATTAGGAGGAGACTTCATCCGGGAGATACATCAATCGGTAGTCGAAACCCTGTCTCTGGGAGAAACACATACATCATACTATACTAAAGCGGCGGGTTGCAGAGAATGTTAATATTCATTAACTATCATCCTCACTTGTAATGGAGAGAAAGGGGAATAGTTAGGTACTAAACAAAGCCTTCCAATGCAGTGAAAACTCTTAATAAGTACTTTTATCCCAAAATAAATGATATCACAAGAAATAAACTTCTCTGAGAAAAATATTAGCAACAACTAAATAATCAAACGAATCTGAAAATGCGGCTCTTTCTTTTGTTCCGACTGTGTCCATTTAACTTGTCCTTAGGACAGTCATTAAGAACTGAGTTATTCTTTAAACTGAAGGAAGGGTCATTGACCAATGTGAGTGTCTACCTGCTAGGGTTGAAAAGCCCGACTTAACGCAGTGTAGCTAGTAAGCAAACGTTTCTCGTATTGTGAAGGTGTTTTTCGACAGTTTGAAACAGTGGCTTTCTTAGATATGAAGAGGAACGCAAAAATCGATAGTTTTTTCAACCCTACCAATGCGAGCAAGATATGCAGAACTAGCGCTTTAAGCAAAGTTAAACCTGAAGTTGGTGAGTTAAAAACTGAAAGTGAGATGTGCAGTGTTCGTGTCGCGAGTGAAGAACTTCGCAGTTTTAATGCCGCTTATGACATCGGCATGCTGCTGCAAGAAACCAACTGTGTCAATATTCCTAGAGATGTTAGGTATGACATACTCACAAATGATTTGAAGCCTAATAGTTCATTTGTGTTTCCCGTACGTTTGCATGGCTCTAAGAGACTCAGTTTTCAATATAAGTGGCTGGATAGATGGGGGTGGCTAACATACTCAAAAGTTCAAGACGGTGCATATTGCCGTTACTGCTTTCTCTTCTGCAAACAAGGCGTAGGTCAAGGTGGTCACCAAAACTTACGATATTTGGTGACAAAACCATTTTGTAAATGGAAGGATGCTGTAGAAGCATTTAACAATCACCAGACAAGTGGTTATCATAAAAACTGTGTCTTATCAGCCGAGTGGTTTTTGGCAATAGAGAATGGCAGGGAAGAAGATGTGACATCTCAGATTAATAGTCAGAGGGGAAAAGAAATTAGGGAAAATAGGGAACCTCTTCTACCAATAATAAAAACAATTATATTTTGCGGACAAGAAGAACTGCCTCTCAGAGGTTATTTAGATATTGGTCCCTTAATGTTATCAAAGCCTGATAAGAAAGACGGAAAATTTCGAGCTCTCTTACGCTTTCGCCATGATGCTGGTGACAAAATATTAGAAAAGCATGTGGCTAATGCGAAGAAACATGCAACTTATATTAGCCCTTTAATCCAGAACGAAGTCCTGGGCATATGTGCCGAAATAGTACGAGGAAAGGTTCTCAGTGCTGTAAATGCTGAAGAATGCTTTAGTGTCATTGCTGATGAAGCTTTAAATATTTCCGGAACGGAACAGCTATCTGTTTGTTTAAGGTATGTCAACTCTGACCATGTTTTGAGAGAAGACTTTGGGGGATATGTGCCTATATATGACCTTACCGGTAGCAACATTGCTAAGACAATTATACAAGAATGCGTTAACCTTGGACTAAATATGAGCAATCTGGTGGGACAGGGGTACGATGGTGCTTCTTCTATGGCTGGAAAGTTCAATGGAGTTCAAGCGAAAGTGAAACAGCTATATCCAAAAGCTTTATTTGTTCATTGTGCTAGTCATAGACAAAATTTAGCGTTGTCCTCTGCACTTACTACAACTCACATTCGTAATTGCTTAGGCACTATGAGTGACATTTGTGATTTATTTCGCTATCATCCTTTTGCTGGCAACGCTTTAAAGAATAGCATTAATGAGCTGTTACCTACCAGTAAGAAATCAAGACTGATTGTCCTTTGCAATACAAGATTTGTAGAGAGGCATGATTCTGTCATTGTGTTTGTGGAACTTCTAGAACCTATTGTTCAGAGCCTTCATGAGCTTTCCATAAGCAACAAATCAATTTCCAAAACTGCAGCACAACTATTGGCGGCCATAGAGAATAGTGCCTTTCTAATCTCACTATTGACATGCGAGAAACTTCTGTGTTTCACAGTCCGCCTTTCTACGTATCTGCAAAGCCCGGAACATGATCTTAGCTCTGCCTAGGAATATGCCAGTGACGTAGTAAAGCAGTTGGAAGCTGCTGAAAGATGTATATTGTCGCGAACGTATTGTTGATTCGAGGCGGCATGATGGACGAGTTCAAAGAGACGGGCAGTGCACTGCGCAGATAAAAGCTCGCCGAAACGGTGAGGGGAAGGAGACGGATTTCTGGAGAGTTCGTCTTTCTTCTAGCGCCGTCTTGATTGTTTGAGAACATTCCGGATACTGAGTAATATATAAAAAGGGAGCCGCCGCCCGCCAATAGAAGACAGCCGGTAATTGGACGCGTGTGCGTGAACAGCTGTAAAAGTGAACTCTTTTATGGTCGATGACCTTTCAAGTTGTATGTGTATGTGAGTAATTGCGTTTCTACGGAAATAAAGAGCAAGTTTTACTATTTGCAACCTAAACTTTTAATTTCACGAACCCACAACGTGACAGTTGGTCTCGGAAGTGAGACGTACCACCATGGAGGCTGCTTTGGAAAACATTATACAGGATCTAAAGAAATGAAGGCGGCTAACGACTCCCTCGCTGCGACGTTAACCATGGAAATGGGAGCAGCGAACGACAACCTGGCCATGGAAATGAAGCCCGAACTATCTGAAATGAATGCTGCGAACGAGGCCCTCGCCGAAATATTTGAAGAGCAGTTGAGCGGCGTGAGGGATGACGTCGTGGAGATGGGCAAGCGGATGGGTCCAGTAGACGAGCCCGTTAATAACCTAGAGGGAAAGGCCGACACCAACACTAAGTCCCTGAACGCCGTGTTGGATGACATGTCAGCAGAACGATGAAAGATATAAACGGAGACGCGTTGGGAATCTGCGGACTTCAAACCACCAAAGTACGATGCCACTTGCGCGCTCGAAGTCTTCCGCCGCCAATTAGACACGGTGGCCAAGTACAACAAGTGGTCACCAGAAGATGAGGCCGCACAGCTAATAGCCAGCCTCCAGGGATGGGCCGCAAGGGTTCTAAACGCGGTCTATACAGTGGCGGGGCCCAAGGACATCTGGGAGGCCCTGGAAAAGCGCTTCGTGAACAACCGCTTGGCCGCAGCCTACCGCTGTCAACTGAAGTAAAGAACGCAACAGCCAGTGGAGAGGCTACAGGAGTTCACCCTAGCAGTTGAACAGCTGGCCAGCAAAGCTTTTGTCAACCTCCCACCTGAATTCGTATTCCGGGAAGGCGCATACACGTTCGTTGACGGGGTACGAGACATTGAGATACGTCAGCGTCTAATGCTCGGCGACCACAAAACCAGCAACGAGGCGCTAATGACACCATTGAAAATGGAGGCAGCCAAGGTGACGGCTACCCCAACGTCGAGAACAAGGAGTATCCGCTACACGTGAGAACGAAGGTCAGCCGAATGAAGCCGGCGAATATCTAGTGGCGTGTGTTGGGGTTGTGGCCAGCCGGGATATCAGGAGGACTGCCCACACCAAGGAGAGCAGCCGAAAAACGAGTAAAGGCCGTGGTGGCGAGGGGCACGTCGGCACCATCACCACCATCCCCTCGAGCGACACTGCGTGCCGTCAGCCAGCGTATGGATGACAGCCTCATCGTGGACGGTTGGGTGAGAGGGAAGCAGTGCCGCCTGCTCGCAAACACAGGGGTAGCGGTGACCATCATCAGACCTGACGTTGCCAAGGTTTAACGTCGAGTAAATCGAGCTGGATCATACCAGCTAGTGACGGCATCGGGTGACACCTTGCCCATGGAGTGTGAGACCCTGCCGCAGTTTACCTTGGGGTGAAGTGTCATACGTCTGTGGGTATTCATCGCGAAGGTGGCTGAGGAGGTGATACTGGGACTGGATGCCCTCAGGAGCCACGAGTCGACGTTCGACGTCAGCAGGAATCTCCTGCGGCTCAATGGAGAAGAGATGGTACTCCGGCAACCCGAAGTACGAATGGGAATTTGCAGGTTGTCCTGAGGGAAGACGTAGTTATCCCCGCGAGAAGCATTGTGGTGGTGACGATGCGACTGGAAGGCCAGCGGACGAAGAACTTGATGCTGGACATGAAGACGCCTCGGCATGGACTCTGTATAGCCGTTGCCGTGCCGAAAGGAAGTGCCTTTGAAGGTGCTCAACCCAAAGGACACCGATCACGATGTCCAGGCAGGGACAGAGTTGGGGACGTGTGAGCCCGTGGTCAGCGTAACACCAATCGATAAGATCCAGGACCGGTGCTGACGCAACTCCTGGGCCCCGGCTGGAAGGTTTGTTGGAGAGGGCGGCCGCCTATCTGACCGCAGAGCAGCTGAAGAAGTTTCGACAACCACTGAGACGATACCACCGCGTCTTCAGCCAAGGTAAGAACGACTACGGCGACACGGACTAGGTGCACCACCGCATCGCATCGCAGACGCCAGGCCTATTCGGGAGCTACCTAGACGCTTTCCGCTGGTGAAAAAAACAGCGGTAAGGGAGGAGGACATGAGATCCTGGGGAGTGATTGAAGAATCTGACCGGCCTTGGTGTACCCCTGTAGTTTTGGTGACGAAGAAGAACGGTGCACTACCCTTCTGCGTTGACTACAGGAAGCTGAACGCTGTCACCAGGCAGGGCTGTTTCCCCTTTCCCCGAATTGACGGTACCCTGGATACGCTTGCTGTTGCGCAGTGGTTCTTGACCCTAGACCTGAAGTCTGGTTACCGACGGGTAGCTCTGGACCTGAGAGACAAGGAGAAAGCTGCATTCTCAACAGGCCAAGGGCTTTGGCAGTTCACAGTTTGGCAGCTCTCTGCAATGCACCAGCTGCCTTCCAACGCCTCATGGATTCAGTGATGAGAGGATTGACATATGACACATGCCTGCTATACCTGGACGACATCATCATCGTCGGTAATCATCATCGAATTGACCACGGAAATGAAGGCTGCGAACGAGGCCCTCGCCGAAAAATTTGAAGAGCAATTGCGCGGCGCGAGGAATGACGTCACGGAGCTGGGCAAGTGGGTGGGTCAAGTGGACGAGCGCATTAACGACCTAGAGCGGAAGGCCGACAGCAACACGAAGTCCCTGAACGCCATGGTGAAGGACGTCGTCGGCAGGAGGTTGAAGGATTTGAAGGCCGACGCGCCGGGACGCGACACAGCATCTGTGCGCGTTAAAACCTCCCAAGTACGATGGCGCGTCAACTTTCGAGGTCTTCCGCCACCAGTTCGACACGGTGGCCAAGCATAACAAGTGGTCACCGGAGGAAGAGACCGCACAGCTAATAGCCACCCTCCAGGGACGGGTCGGGGAAGTCCTAAACGCGGTCCAGACAGCGGCGGCTCCAAAGGGTATCTGGGAGGCCCTGGGGAACCATTTCGGGAACCACCGCCTAGCCGCAGCCTACCGCAGTCAGCTGAAGAGAAGGTCGCAACAGCCGGGGGAGACGCTGCAGGAGTTCGCCCTGGCGATTGAGCAGCTGGCTAGCGAGGCCTTGGTTGACCTTCGGAGTTCGTATCCCGGGAAGCCGTCTACGCCTTTGTCGACGGGGTACGAGACACCGAGACACGTCAGCACCTAAAGCTCGGCGACTACACAACCATCAACGAGGCGCTGACGTCAGCATTGAGGATGGAGGTGGCCAAGGTGACGGCTACCCCGACGCTGAGAACGAGGAGTGTCCGCTACACCGGAGACAGAAGACCAGGCGAGGGACGCCTGCGAAGACCTAGTGGCCTGTGTTGGGGATGTGGACAACAACAAAAAATATAAAATCTGCTCATCTTCTGCCCTGGCATCTAGAGGCTATACCAGAGCACAAGTGTCCGCAGATTTTGTTTATTTGCTAACCTTCTTTATCTATTTCATTTAGAGTACATAATCTGTGCAGATATATCCTGTCCTATATCTACTCTAACCTATAGTTACTGGAAACCAGTAGCTTTACAAATTTTCTATCACAATACATATTACACTATTATTCTTACTACAAGTCTAAGTCTAATTATTCTATCCGACTATCTATAGTTAGCATGATCCGATGTCCAAATCCACTCGATTGGAATTATAGTGTAGCCACTTTCTTTGACAAGGGATTGGTCTTCGGTCCATATCTTAAGTCCACATTAGTCGACCTCCTCTATATCTTCCTCCGTTCTGGTCCTGGAATCGGTTCCCCTTCTCCATATTGATGTCCAACACTGCCTTCTTCAATTTATGCTGTCCGGTGTTAATTGTTGTTCCAATTGATCCCTGAATTCTTGTTGTTCCTCTGCCTCTTTTTCTTGTGTTGTTACTCTGGGTTGTCTTAGCCTTAATCTTTCCGACCTTCTTGGTGTTGTTCCCATTATAATTGATCCTGTTTGCCGTCGCTCTCTACTTCTTAACTCCCGCTCTTGTCATTGTTGATTGTATTCTTCCATTACGTTCCCTGATATTATTTCTGCCATTTCTTCCAGTATTTTGTAGTCTTGTACATTCCTGATGATGTTCCATATTTGCTTTCCTTGCAGTGACTTTCTTTGTTGTTTTAAGTCCTCCTCGTATTTTGCACATTCGAACATGGCGTGTTCAGGTGAATCTGTTCTTTCACATATGTTGCATATATCATCATCCTGACTCCCAATCTTTTTGAAATAGGTTTTATACGGCCCATGTCCAGTAAAATAGTGTATTCCTCCTCTTTTGGGTTGTATCTCTTCTAATTTCAATGTTTCTCTGATATTAGGATATAATTCATCCGTTCTTCTTCCTTCTGGTATCCCATCCCACTCCTGTTGCCATTCAACAAGTAGCTTCTGTGCTATTTCTGACCTTGTGGCGCATGGACTCCCTATTATTTCTTCAACCTTCATTTGGGTTCCCTCCTTAAGCCAGAATCTTGCTCCTCGTCTGATTATCAGATCCAAGGGCTATATCGCCATCGCTACCAGTAGGTGTGGTTTTCGTTGCACCAATGCTCTTAATTAGTCCTTATCGTTGTACTCCTCTTATCCTTTTGACATTCTTCTTCAGACGCATTTTTTCTGACCATATTCCTGACCCATACGCTGTTATTCCTACCACGAGGCTCATATGGTATATCTTTATGTCGTTTGTGGGAGTTTGGACGTTCTTGTGGCTAGCGTTGATAACTTCAATATCACATTTCTTTTATTTTCCTGAATCTTCCTTATATGGTCATCAAAATGTCTTTTTGCATTGAGCTGTATGCCTAAATACCTTATTACTTTCTCTCTCTTTATACTTTTATTTTCTATTTTTACCTTTGGATCTCGCTTAAAGTCTCCTGTAAGTAGGACACATGCTGACTTGTTTGCTGAAATTTGCAATTTTGCTCTTTTGCACCATTTATTGAAAAGTTCCAGGATTGTATAGGTATGTGCCTCCAACTCAGTTCGATTATTAGCCTCCACCATTATAAGTATATCATCCGCATATGCCACAACCTCCTTGGTGTATTGTGACCCTGCTAATTCTTCCAAAATCGGTTCTGTCATAATATCCCAGAATAGCGGTCCTTGGTTATTCTGTTTTCACCTCCATTTATATGTACTCTCCTATCTTTGCAGTAGTCCTTTAATATGTTATATATGGTCTTCGAGGAACCTTTTTCTTTCATGACATGGAATAAGTAGGGCCACCATTGATTATCAAAAGCTCCTGCTATGTCTATGCATATGCCCAGGACATATTTACAATCACTACTTTCAACTGCTTGTATCGCTGAGTTAATTGCAATATCCGTTGATCTCCATTTTCTAAATCCATATTGTTTGTTAGTCATCCCTATCAACTTCCTATATTCATCTATTCTCTTCAAAATCAGTTTCTCTTGTGTCTTGCCTAGGATGTTAAGTTGACAGATTGGCCTATATGATTTTGCTATCATTGGATCTTTATCTTTGGCCTTTTTGGGTATAACTACATTTGATTCTTTCCAACAGTACGGTACTCTGCCCTGTACTAGACATTCATTTAGTAAGTTGCAAAGATATGGGGCGATTTTTTTCTCCAATGCTTGAATAATTTGCGTATTTATGTTATCTGGACCTGGGGCCTTTTTCATCTTCATTTCTCTGATTGCAACCTTTACTTTGGAGATATCAAACGGATAAATTATTCTGGGATTACTGTATTCTTTCTCAAAATTCCTTCGCAGTTGTTTTTGTTCTTCATTTTCTTCATCTTTGTCATCAGATGGTAATAGAGTTTTTAGAAGTTGATTAGTTGATTCAATCCATGAGTTTGTAAATGTTCCATCAGGTTTTTTCATTGTTGAAATAATTTCTGGTGCCCCAATTTTCTCCATAACTAACTCCTATGCTGTTCCTCATACATTTTCATCTAAATTGTCTTCTACAAATCTGTTCCAATTTTCTTGTCTGGTCTCTTCTAAATTTTGTTTATACTGTTTTTTCAGTTCTCTATATTCATTTAACCTTATTTGTCTCTCCTGTGCAGTTGTACTCTTTTGGTAGTTTCTTCTTGTTTTTTGTACTCTAGTTCTAAGTTTCTGTAATTTATCATTCCATACTCTATATCCCTTATTAGTGTTTGTGCATTTTTTCATAGAATTTCCCATTGCTTCTTGTATACATTTTGTCAATTGCCATGCTGCTGAATACACGTCATCCACTGTTTGTATTTCTGAAGGTATTTGAAATGATTTTCTAAGCTTTGCCCAGTCTGCATTTTTAGTTTGATATCTTTTTCTCTCCTTTTTGGGTAACATTTCTCCTTCTCTCCATGTTATAACATCAAAATATATTAAATTGTGATCACTTGTCATCAGTTGCTGTGCTACTTTCCAACCTTTAATTCTGTCTGCTATGTACCTCTTAGCTAGGGTGACATCAGCATTTTCTTGTGCTTCTACTCTGTTATCAAAAGTATATGGATTGTCTCTAGTATTTATTACTACTAGGTCATTTTGTATGATCACTTCTTCTAGTTGTTGTCCTCTCTGATCTAGGTATTTGCTGAACCACCATGTAGATTTCATATTACAATCCATCGTAAATATTATTGATTTTGCAGGATATGCATCCAGTATGTTCTCCATCTTCCTAATGTGATTGTTTATATCGTCACTATACTGGAAGTACTGGTTGCTTAGAATGAAACTGTTACCATTTGCAATCACCTCTAAATAGTTAACGTGTTCATCACAAAGTTGTGTCACTTTCACTACTTCTGTCTCCCTGTATACTATTATGGTTGCCGTCATAGGTTGTCTTCCCCTCCATTATCACTATTGACGTTGCTGCTCTGTATATGGGTTTATCCTTCAATACATAAGGTTCCTGAATACATAATATATCAAGTTCTCTGTCTTCTATTATTTTCCTTAATTCTTGCATTACCATTTTTGTTCTCTGCGCATTTATTTGACCAATTCTTATGCTCTTGTATTTCATTCCTGTTAAGATCCTTTCTTCCATTCTGCTACATCGTTACTATTCTTTCTCTAAAACATGTATTCTTTCACCTCATTAATATGACTGTATCGCAGGGAACTATAGCTGTTTCCTGTTCTTTGTCCTGTTCTTATCTTTCCTTGTGTACTTGCCATAATCTGATTGTTAATCTGATTATCATTATCTATTCCTTCCATCTGGGTGGCTGCATCTAATGTCTTATTCTTACATTTTTGTTTATACTTCATTGCCCATAATGCATTCTGTCTTAGTCTGCTCGGATTACTTTTGTTCGGTGCCATACCAGGATGTACAACGTTTTTTCCGTCGCCAACTCCTATCTGCTTGACAGCAGTCCTGGACAGCTTTGGAAGGCACACAACTCCTGGCGATAAAGAAGACCGTACAACCCTGGCCAACTTCCTGCAGGGACAACCGGCGAGCCGAGGTGATACTCACTCGGCTGAGAAATTGGCACACACGAGCAACTCATGGGCATCTGTTACGAGGGGAACCGGCCCCTGTGTGTGCTCCGTGTGCAGTACGCCTCACTGTGCGGCATGTATTGCTCGATTGCCCGCAGTATGCTCCTGTTCGCCAGTCTTAGGGCTTGGGGACTAACTTGCTGGATGTTTTAGGGGACAACCCAGTAGCCGTGGTCATGGCACTGCAGTTTGTTGCTGAAATTGGTTTTAATAAACAAGTCTGACTTGGACTTTATCTTTGTTACTTTTAGAGATTTTAATTTAATAGTCTGGTGATTGGTTGGTCTTTTTGTAGCATTTTACTCTACTAGTCGTGCGTTTTATTTTATATATATTTTTTTAACCTTTGGAGTATTTTTGTTGAGTGCTTTTATTTTATTTCATCTTTTAGATTAGTTTGTTTGGCTCTTAGCTCTTAATGTTAACTTCGGGCCCAAATGACCTCGTTGTCGACGGGCCCTAAAACCCACTAATCCAATCCAATCCAATCCATTTTTAATTCGGGAATATTCCTTTTTACTTAATTTTTTAACTTTTATGTTTAATATTAAAATTACTGATGTATTGCCTCGAGGTAGTAATACGGCTCATGTTCAAAATATGTACGGTGTCGTTTGTGTTTGAGGTTGACAACATTGAGCACAGGACATACGCAAACGAGGAAATCGACATCTTAATTAAAAGATACCTACAGAGGATTAATTAGATCTACATTCGATTACGGCCCTATGGTGTATAATTCAGCATCATCCAAAACGCTTCAACTCTTAAATCCAGCTCAAGCAACTGCACTTAGAATTGCTCTTGGGAAATGTCATACGAGCCCTCTTAATAGTATGCAGATAAAAGCAGAAAAAATGCCCTTTATTCTTAGCAGGATACAACTGAAGTCTAAACTATGCAGCAAAAGCACTCTCCAATTCTGAACCAACAGTTCATTCTTTCATCACTGGCAATATAGAAAAGAGGACCCCCCAAAAATGTAGGCAACTGTTGCCCTTCAGTACAATGAAGATCTGGACTACCTCCTGCCACCTATCAGCACGAGAAGCATATATTTCGTTATTGAATGTTGGCGACTATTAACGCCTTTTTTAAACGTTCAATTGCATCCTCATAACAAAACAAAAATTGACAATGCAACCTTCAAAAAAGTATATAAACAATTACAGGAGAACTGTGCTAACTATACAATCTCCACTACGGCTCGACTTCAAAGGATGGTAATTGCTGTGCAGTAGTATTTCCATACTATAGAAACCATGTTTTAATGAACAGGCGAATAAAATATTTGCCTAATTCTTCACATTAACATACAAAGAATTAGCTCTAATTACTAAATAAATAATATTTCTCTGATACAACAGAATAGTTCAGTGGATTTAAGCTCCACAAATAAAGTTTATACTCTTTTTTTGGGGCATATATGACTACATATGCACATTTAGGTTATGTCTATATATTACCATTACACTTTACCATCTTTTCCTGTGAACTATTCACAAACAAAGAAGCCCTTATAAAATACTACAGTTCAAAGAATATAACTGCAACTTTATCTTCACAGATTTACTAAGTACAGCAGCTGAAACTCAAGAAAGAAAAACACAAACAATTTAATTCAGCAAATGCAAGTCTTGTACTCAAAGGCAGCCCAAACAAAGAAGACAGTGACATTGGTGTGACACCTTTACATGTGGGCATTACAAAAATGTAGACACTGCAGCTAAAGATGATTCAAGACAACCATTTAATGTTCATGTAATAGCAATCCCTCATCAATATATAAACTACATTAAACAAAAGATTGAAAATACAAGGAAAACGCAATGGCTTAACAGACCAAACACCAAGTTACACAAAGTACGTCAGAACACAGTTACGACATTCCCATATGCAAACCTCAAGCGTCATCACCAAGTCACCATCCCAAAAATGAGAATCGGCCACAGTAACTTCACTCACTCCTTCCTACTCTCCATGAAACCAGCTCCTGAATGCGAATCCTGCAGCACATCCTCTCTGAATGTGCTCAGCATGAAAACTGGAGGGAAATATTCAACATGTCAACAGAACTGTCAAAAGCATTTAATCCTGCTAGTGTTACAAGCATAATAAAATTTTTGGGAAACTATCCATTCCAAAACACTTGTAAAACTTTTATCTCCGTCAATTATAATGCATTTATGTTCTACAATGTAGCTACATCACATATGTAAGTAATTATATTAAATGCGTTTTACGTTAAAACAATGTTTTCACTGACAAAATGTAAAACTTATATTGTAATGGATATTTCAAAATTAAATTGCTTGCATGTAGTGTAATACTTGAGTAATGTATGATTTGAAGCTTTCAAGGCGTTGATTATTAAGTAGAGCTTCTCGGGCTACCAGCCATGCGATATTTATAAAGTTGCTCGAGCTGTCGGCCATGTTGACTCTATGGCCTTCTTCAGGAAGGAATATATATATATATATATATATATATATATATATATATATATATATATATATATATATATATATATATCCGGGCGGAGGGGGGTTTTCGATCCCTACTTACACTGCTTAAAAAAAGATAGAAACCGATAGGGAGGGGGGACAGCGTTAGTCGCCACCAGGTATGCGTACCTCAATTAAATCGTCTAGAAGCGACGTCTTAAATACTGAAATCATATTAGTAGCATTGTAAAATCCACCAGCTGACATCGATACCGACGATTTTCAAAAGATTATGCACTTAGGTTCTAAAGTAATAGCGGGGAATTGCAACTGTAAACATTACTTACGGCGCAGCATAAATCCCAACCCACAAGGGACAAAACTACTGAAATATTGTATATTGTGAACTTGTGAGTGCGTAGAATTAAAAGTCCAGCTTGCAGAAATTCCAAAACGCTCTTTATTTCCTAGAAACACTTGTCAACGCTTACTGTAGCAGAATTCCGTAACATACACAAACGCAATCTTCAAGGTTCGACCACAAAAAAAGAGTTCACTTTCCAAACACAGCTGCACGTACACGATTATCAAGTTCCATTTCGAGTAACTACTCAACTAACCGCGGCTTCCTTTCACACATCCATTCATGGTTCTAGAAGTTTCTGGATTTTCTCTAACATCGAGACGGCACTAAAAATACGAACATTCCAGTCATCTGCGTTTTTCTATTTCGACAAGATTTTTATCTCCGCGCTGCCCTCTCTCCCTTTGTACGCGCCGGCCGCAACAATGGGTTCGCGACACTGCTCCCTCCTCAAGGCTGTTTGTCCCGAATAGCACCATCGTAGCGGGCCAGACGATCCAGGTGTACCACCAACATTTTTGCCCGGGGAACCTTCTGGATGCGGAAGACCACGACGTTAATCCCCTCTACCACCCGGTATGGTCCTTGACATGGCTGTTGAAGTTTCGGGCAGCGTCCCTTGGTCCGGGTAGAGCGGTACCAGACCATGCCACCTTGCTGGAATCCTTGGCTGTTGGCTCGCCTGTCGTACCGGGTCTTCATGCGGTCGCTCGCCATCTGGATTTTCTGACGAGCCATCTCATGCCTGTCGTGGAGATGCTCCACCAGGTTCTCCACGTACTCGGTTGCTGGCTGTTTCGCTTCTGGGGGACTCCAGAAAGCCATATCACAAGGAAGGCGCAGCTCTCGGCCGAACATGAAGCTTGCCGGCGTTATCCCAATGGTGTCGTATGTTGACGAGCGGTAGCCCAACAGGAACAGTGGCATCTTGACGTCCCAGTCTGGCTGATGGCTGGTCGTGTCGTGTGTTGACGAGCGGTAGACCAACAAGAACAGTGGCACCTAGACGTCCCAGTGTGGCACCTAGACGTCCCAGTCTGGCTGAATCCTGGCCGCGACCTTCACCAGATGTTCTTCTAAGGTCTTGATGTACCAAGCTGTCCGACTGCGGATGTAAGGGTGTTGTGCGCGTCTTGTTCACCCCAAGTTCTTGCAGTCCCTGTTTCATCAGGTTAGACTCAAATTGGTGCCCTGATCACTGTGGAGCTCTAACGGCACCCCAAAACGGCAGAACAGTTGCTCCACGAGGCAGTCGGCGATTGTCTTCGACTCTTGGTTCGGGATAGCATACACCTGCGGCCACTTGGTGAAGTAGTTCATGACCACCATCAGGTACCTGTTGCTTCAGTCGGACAATGGGAATGGTCCAGCTATATTCACAGCGATAAGTTCGAATGGCGCTCTGACATTGTACTGTTGCAGGCGACCCCAGCTCTTAGTTTGGGGCCCGCGATTCGCCGCACATACGTGACATTGACGGCACCATCTCTCAGCATCTGCTCGGAGCCTCAGCTGTCGGAGTTTGTCAATCTTCGGTTTGCTCCCAGGTGTCCTCCTGAAGTACCTCCGTGCACTTCCCCCAAGACTTCCGGGAGCTTACTTCCGGGGAATACCAACTGATCCCTCTGCGTCTTCCCATCGGATGATTCCCATAATCGGAACAGCACGCCCTCTCTGATATTCAGTGAGTCCCATTGGGCCCAGTACGACTTGTATGTGGCGCCTTTTGGGGCGATGTTCTCCCAGGTTGGTATTGTCCCTGCATCCACTTCTCTCAAGAGTGGACCCATGTCTGCGTCCGCCAGCTGCTCCCTCCAAAGTCGTGCGCTATCCCAGCCGTTCGCAGGCACTACCGTGACCACTCTGACAGCTGCGGCACGCTCCTTCCCTTCGACCCTTGTGCATTGGCCGCACTCTTCTGGGAAGGGACTTCGGGACATAGTGTCTGCGTTAACGTGGCTCTTCCCTCTGCACTGTTCAGAGGTGAAGTCGTACTTCTGCAGTCTCTGTACCCACTGGGCTGTCTGGCCTTCCAGGTTACTAAAGCTCAATATCCAGGTTAGGGTGGAGTGGTCAGTCCTAAGGTAGAATGGTTGACCGTATAGATACTTGTGGAAGTGCTCGAAAGTCTTTACTACCGTCAACAATTCTCGCTGGGTGACGCAGTAGTTCTTCTCTGCCTTGGCTAGCGTCTTGCTGTCGTAGGCTATCACCACTCCAATGCAGTGGTCGCTGGCTTCGGTGTGCACAATGAAGGCACCACCTGGTTGTGGGAATCCCAAAATAGAAGCACTGTAAAGTGTCTTCTTCAGGTGCTGGAAAGCGCGTTCAGCGTCCTCCGTCCACGCATAAGGCCGGTGTTCCTCTGTAAGGCGGTTGAGGAGCTTGGCAATATTGGAGAACCCCTTTATGAAACGGCTGTAATAACTGCACAGCCCCAGGAAGCTACGCAGTTCTCTCTTATCCTTTGGCCGTGGTCAATATCTCACGGTCTGTGTGTTCTCCGGGTTTGTGGCTACTCCGGTTGTTGAGACTACGTGGCCCAAGTAGTTCACTTTCTTGCGGAAGAGCAGGCACTTCTTCGCCTTTGCCTGTCGAGAACGCGGTTTTCTCCTTGTCTCTCGGGTCTAGAGCCACCTGCCAGTAAGTGGACTTCAGGTCCAGGGTCGAGAACCACTGTGCACCAGCAAGCGTGTCCAGGGTGTCATCAATCCGGGGTAAGTGAAAGCAATCCTTCCTGGTGACAGCGTTAAGCTTCCCGTAACCCACGCAGAAGTCGTTCTTTTTCGTTACCAAGACTACAGGGGAACACCAAGGGCTGCCAGACTTTTCAATCACTCTCCTGGATCTCATGTCATGTTATGTCATGATCTCATGTTTCAAAAAGAGGCAAGATGGCGGCGAGTGGAGTTTTAACAAGGCGTATGCACCAGAAAATAAGCGATAATAGTGGAAATAATTATGGGAATTGCGGTATAGAATGCAACATTTTAACTACAAACAACAGTGTAAGTGGTAAGAGTAAAGGTAAAGTGATGGATGGCAATGAAGTCGAAAAAAAAGCAGAAAATCTTGCCCACGCTTGTAAGCGAAAGGCGGGAAACCGGCGATCGCGAAATTATAGCGTCACTCCACACAATAGTGGACATTCAAAATAAAGACTTGAAACGCGCTCAAGAGGAAATAAGAGCAATGAAGAAAGAAAACGATACTCTAAAGATACAGAGGGCTCAACTCAGCGTAACTAGATCAAGCATTAACTCAGCTTAAGAAAAAAAACGGAGTTATCCAACATTCAAACGTTGCGTGGACTCAAGTCTGTACAAACAAACGGCAGACATGTGCGAGGACATTCTGAACCAAATAAGAATAAGTTTCAAGAAACACAGTGCGGGGTACAGATATCAAATAGATTTGAAGCCCTTCATAATTGTAACGAGAGGAATATTGAATTAACAGGATTGCAAGACGTGAAGTGCGATGCGGACCGTGGTTGGCAGCAACCTAAACGATATGCCAAAGGCCACATAAACCCTTGGAAAAAGAATGAAATTGAAATTAGAAACAAATTTGCAAATCTATCTCCAATCAATCAGGAAAGATCAGTGGCAGAGAACGGGAAGAAAGTGATAAGTGAAAGCTCCAATTTTAAAGCCAAATTAAACAAACACAAGGTGTTAATCCTTGCTGATAGTCACGGGAAATAAATCAGCAGTACTCTAACAGCAATTCACTCAGAGTTCTTGGTTGAGGGTTTTGTGAGAACTGGTGCTCCAATAAAGGAAGTAATGAAAAAAATTTGATACAATGTGTGAAAACCTAACCTCAAAGGACCACGTAATCATTATAGGAGGACCTAACGATATTGCTTGTAAAAATGTAGTGAAGGTGAAGAAAACCTTATTAAAGTGTGTACAGAATATCAACCATACCAATGTTATAGTGGTAAATATTCCAAAGAGATTTGACTTAGAGGAAAATTCGTGTGTAAACAAAGCAGTGAACCAGTGTGATGAATCCATTAGGAAGATTGTGGGTACTTTCAAACATGTGAATCTAGTGGATATCAGTGACTTTGACCGTGATTTACATACACGCCATGGCTTGCATTTGAACTGGAAAGGAAAGGAGGAACTAGTCAACAGAATAGTGAACGCTAAGAAGGGGAAAGCCAGTATTCAAGTTATTCCGTTTCCATATGGAAGAAAGGATGAAAGTGTGGACCAAACAGAAGGAAAAGTAGTGACAAACACACAACCAGATGATTCTGCTGAAACTTTAACTAAAGCTAGTTTTTTAGGTTAAGCATGCACACAGTGTTTGGGGGAAACAAACAAATGAGTAAGGTAAAATTAATTGAGGGCAAAATATGTAATGCTGATGGATTCAAAATTGGTTATATCAATGTTCAGGGTATGCGTAAAAAAGAGTTAATTATTAATGAATTTGCTAAGGAAAACATGTATGATGTTATCTGTCTATGTGAACATTGGTGTCAAAACAATGAAGTTTCATTTAAGGTATTAGAAGATTACCGTCTATTTAATAATTATTGTAGAGAAAATCATATTCATGGGGGGTTGCAATTTATATAAAAGAAAACCTTGCAAGCTACTGTAAAAGGCTAGATTTGGGATCTTTTTGTCAAGAAATTGACTTTGAAGCCACAGGGTTAATTTAGAGGAAATTAAAGTGCTAATAATTGTCTTATACAGGTCACCAATGGGAAATCCTGCTATTTTTTTAGAAAAGCTTGAGGACCTATTGACTCAATATACAGGTCCTACATGGAAACACTTTAATATAATTATAGGTGGGGATCTAAATTACCATTTTCATGTTACTGAAGACAAGCAATCTGTTATTGAATTTTTAAATATACTTAGACAATTTAATTTTAAATGTACTAATCAAAAACCTACAAGAGCAACAGCATGTTTAGATAATATTTTCACAAACATTAACGAGACTTTTCTAAACTTTGATACTACAGATTTCCCATTCTCTGATCATGATGCAGTTTGGTTAAATATAAATAATTTAAAATCAAAATTTTATTTGCCAAAGAGGCCAATCACTGTATTTTCTAGGCCAGTAACCACTGAGAAAATATCATACTTTATAAACATGCTATCGAACATAAAGTGGAATGATCTACTGTACTATTCTCACGTAAAAAATTCATTAACTGCAAATGAACTTTTTAAAAGATTCTTTACTATATTCAAAAATACATTCGATAATTGTGTTCCCCAATGGGCTTACACTATCAATACATTGGCTAAAAGAAACTATGCCCGTGCAAAGCATAATAATGTATGGTATCCTCCACAATTAGCAAATATGAAACATAAAGTCTTGATGTATTTGGATTTATACAGAAGTGAAAAATCAGCTAGGGCCAAACTTTTGTATACTAAAATTAGGAAAGAATATAAACAAATGATAAATAAAGCTAAAAAACTGCATAATATGAACAGTATTGAATCTGCCTCTAACAAATGCAAGACGGCTTGGAAGGTGATTAATTCAGTTGCTAAAACTAATACTAGAAACACCATTGAGTTAACCCCTAATGACCTAAATGATTTCTTTATAAACTCAGTTGATGTAATTAGCCAAAACATTGTAAAGCCAAAGGAATCAATGGCACAAATTCTTGAACACTGTAAATTAGGTACTGTCAGAGTAGATTTGTTTTTCATGAAGTCACCCCTGAGCATGTATTATACATTGTTAATCACCTTAGGACATCAGATAGTGTGGACATTTATGATTTATCTAGTAGTCTCCTTAAAAAGGTAATCAAATATATTTTATATACACTCACATTTTGTCTAAACAAATGCCTCATTGATGGAATTTTTCCTGATTCAATGAAACTTTCTAGAGTGGTTCCAATTTATAAAAAAAGGGGATAAAAATTGTCCTTCTAGTTATCGTCCAATATCTCTAATTCCAGTATTTTCTAAAGTGCTAGAAATGATCATGTTCAAGCAGCTATGCAGTTATTTTGATGAAAATGCAATAATTAGTGATGTACAATTTGGATTTAGAAGAGGTAGGTCAACAACTGATGCCATTGTCTCTCTTGTTAAAAAAGTATTAACTGCTTTTGAAACCAAAAGCCTTGCCCAGGTCACCTTTTGTGATCTGAGCAAAGCTTTTGATTGTGTAAAACATGCTGATTTATTATCCAAATTAAATTTTTATGGTGTTAATGGCATTGCAATAAAACTGTTTGAATCATACTTAACAAATCGTAAGCAAGTTGTATGTATAGGAGGTGAGAAATCTAATATGGTGGAGCTAAAATGTGGTGTTCCACAGGGCTCAATACTTGGGCCACTATTATTTTTAGTAATGGTTAACGATTTACCTTCTTTCTTAAAGTCCCATACTGTACTGTATGCTGATGATACCACGTTTTTTGAATACCAGTACCGATTATCAAAGCCTTAACTTGCTAACAGAAGATACTCTAAGGCATGCAAATACTTGGTTTAGAGCCAATGGTTTCCTGCTAAATGAGAACAAAACTGAACAACTTACATTTAGTTTGCGTGAGACTTCTTATGAAATTGTTCAAGGACTGTAAAATTTTTGGGTGTGGTTGTGGACAATAGGCTGACATGGCAACCCCATATCTACTATATTACAGCGAAGCTGTCCAGAGTTATATATTTAATCAGAAATTTGAAAAGTCATGTACCTGATTCATATTTAAGAACAGCCTATTTTGCATTCTTCCACAGTATAATCTCATATGGCATTTTACTCTGGGGAAGCAGCAGTCATATTTCTACTATCCTAATATTACAAAAAAAAAAAAAAAAAAAAAATAATTCGTACCATCTCAAATTCAGATAAATTTGCACATTGTAAACCTCTATTTATAAAATTAAGAATTATGACTGTGATAAATGTATATATTTATAATACTCTCATCTATGTAAAAAGTAACTTAACCGACCAGCTATTCAGGCAGGATATTCATAATTATAATTCTAGGTTTAATTATAAACTCAATATACCATATCATAGATTAACTAAAACCTCTAACAGCTTTGAAGTATTGGGCATTAAACTATATAATCAATTACCTTTAGAATTAACTGAATTATCAGGTAATACATTTAAATGCAAATTATATGAATGGTTAGTTTCCTCATTTTATTTTAAGTCTCTATATTTGTATATCTAATGTAAGTATTTTATTGATTTTTTTTATCTTCACTGTATTATAACTGTATTAATTTGTACTCTATTTTTGACTTTGTCTATTGCTGTAATAAGCTTAACGACAATAAATCATCATCATCATCATCATCATCATCATCATCACCATCATCATCATCATCATCATCATCATCATCATCATCATCATCATCATTATGATGATGATGATGATTATGATTATTAATTATTATTAATTATTAATTATTTATTAATTATTTATTATTTATTAATTATTTATTATTATTATTATTATTATTATTATTATTATTATTATTATTATTATTATTATTATTATTATTATTATTATTATTATTATTATTATTATTATTATTATTATTATTATTATTATTATTATTATTATTATTATTATTATTATTATTATTATTATTATTATTATTATTATTATTATTATTATTATTATTATTATTATTATTATTATTATTATTATTATTATTATTATTATTATTATTATTATTATTATTATTATTATTATTATTATTATTATTATTATTATTATTATTATTATTATTATTATTATTATTATTATTATTATTATTATTATTATTATTATTATTATTATTATTATTATTATTATTATTATTATTATTATTATTATTATTATTATTATTATTATTATTATTATTATTATTATTATTATTATTATTATTATTATTATTATTATTATTATTATTATTATTATTATTATTATTATTATTATCATTATTATTATTATCATTATTATTATTATTATTATTATTATTATTATTATTATCATTATCATTATCATTATCATCATCATTATCATCATCATTATCATTATCATCATCTTTATCGTCATCATCATCGTCATCATCATCGTCATCATCATCGTCATCATCATCGTCATCATCATCGTCATCGTCATCGTCATCGTCATCGTCATCGTCATCGTCATCGTCATCGTCATCGTCATCGTCATCGTCATCATCATCGTCATCATCATCGTCATCATCATCGTCATCATCATCGTCATCATCATCGTCATCATCATCGTCATCATCATTGTCATCATCATTGTCATCATCATTGTCATCATCATTGTCATCATCATTGTCATCATCATTGTCATCATCATTGTCATCATCATTGTCATCATCATTGTCATCATCATTGTCATCATCATTGTCATCATCATTGTCATCATCATTGTCATCATCATTGTCATCATCATTGTCATCATCATTGTCATCATCATTGTCATCATCATTGTCATCATCATTGTCATCATCATTATTATTATTATTATTATTATTATTATTATTATTATTATTATTATTATTATTATTATTATTATTATTATTATTATTATTATTATTATTATTAT
Organism: Mantis religiosa; assembly: GCA_030765055.1. Lineage (NCBI taxonomy): Eukaryota > Metazoa > Arthropoda > Insecta > Mantodea > Mantidae > Mantis > Mantis religiosa. Next base: position 1,461,080 of record JAUKNK010000152.1, read on the forward strand.
TATTATTATTATTATTATTATTATTATTATTATTATTATTATTATTATTATTATTATTATTATTATTATTATTATTATTATTATTATTATTATTATTATTATTATTATTATTATTATTATTATTATTATTATTATTATTATTATTATTATTATTATTATTATTATTATTATTATTATTATTATTATTATTATTATTACTATTACTATTACTATTACTATTACTATTACTATTACTATTACTATTACTATTACTATTACTATTACTATTACTATTACTATTACTATTACTATTACTATTACTATTACTATTACTATTACTATTACTATTACTATTACTATTACTATTACTATTACTATTACTATTACTATTACTATTACTATTACTATTACTATTACTATTACTATTACTATTACTATTACTATTACTATTATTATTATTATTATTATTATTATTATTATTATTATTATTATTATTATTATTATTATTATTATTATTATTATTATTATTATTAATTTTATTTATTATTATTCATGTCGTCCAGCATCTCCCGTACCGCCGCTTGTTTTGCAAGCTGAATGCGTCTAGGTGGTTGCCGAATAGGCCGGACATCTCAGGTGTCGATGCGATGGATCACTTGGTCTGTGCGGACGTAGACGTTATTGCCTTGGCTGAAGACGCACTAGTATCGTCTCAACAGTTGTCGAACCTTTTCTAGCTGCTCTACGGTCAGGTGGTCTGCCGCCCTCTCCAATAAGCCTTCCAGCCGGGGGCCCGGTTGTTGTTCCGGCACTGGCTCATGGTTTTGGTCGAATGGTGCTACGCTGACCACTGGCTCTCACGCCCCCAACTCCAGCTTGGCCTGGATATCGTGATCGCTGTCTGTCAGGTTGAGCAGCCTTACCGGCACCTCTTCTCGGCACGGCAACAATGTCTTGGCTACCTAGAGCCGTGCACAGATGTCTTACGGTCCAGCATTCTGTTCTTGGTCCTCTGGCCTTCCAGTCACGCCGTCACCACCACCGCGCTTCTTGCCGGGACATCCACGTCCTCCCTCAGGATGACCCTGCGGATTCCACGGCGCTCTTCAGGTTGCCGAAGTACCACCCCTTCTCCATTGAGCCACAGGACCTTCCTGCCAAAGTCGACCATCGCCTTGTCGCTCCTGAGGGCATATAGTCCCAGTATCACCTCCTCAGCCACATTCGCGACGAATACCCAGAGACGCAGGTGGAATGAGATGGCAGCAGGGCCTCCTTCTCCACAGGCAAGGTGTAACCCAATGCCGTCACTAGATGGTAATGTCAGCTCAGTTTTGTCGACGGTAAACACTTTGCCACGTCAGGTCTGATAGTAGTCTAGGTTACCCCGGTGTTAACAAGCACGACCTCCCTTTCACCCAACCGTCCGCGATGAGACTGTCATCCATACACCGGCTTATGGTGCGCAGTGTCACTTGAGGGGTTGGTGGTGACGGCACCGAGGTGCCCTCGGCACAACGGCCCTTACTCGTTTTCCGGCTGCCCTCCTTGGTGTGGGCAGTCTCTCTCCAGGTGTCCCGGTTGGCCACACTCCCAACACATGCCACTAGGTCTTCGCCAGTGTCCCTCGGCTGGCCTTTGGACTCCCGTGTAGCGGATACTAATTGTTCTCGACGTCGAGGTAGTCGTCAGCTTGGCCTCCGCCATCCTCAATGCTGCCGTTAGTGCCTCGTGATTGGTCTTTTAGTCGCGGAACATTAGGCACTGACGTATCTCGGTATCTCTGAATGGGAGCTGTTCGCATTGGGTTGGACTCGAGGGTGCAGTGTGTTTCCGACACCCACGGAAAATTGGGTACCTCCGGCCAGCCTACGGCCGCCCGGAGGGGGTAGATGGTTGCCTAATAAGTGCCAGGTACTAGCCTGGAGAGCTAGTAGCTGGTGTGCTAGATCACTGGCGGTCTTACCAAGGTTATTTGGTAGCCGGTCCTTTTGGATTGGCACGTAAGTGGCGTATCCACTTCTGTCCTGTCTGCCGTGTGCAGCGGGGGGCAGTTTATAAAATAGGTGTTGTCCTATGGTAAAAAACCCGACCCTACGGGTCCAGGACTAATGAGAGTAGAACCTCAGGCATCAACCCGTCGACGAAGGTGTAGGCAGCTTGCCGGGATACGAACGGAGATTGACTAAGGCTTTGCTGGCCAGCTGTTCAATGGGCAGGACGAACTCCCGCAGTGACTCCCCTGGTTGCTGTGACCTTGACTTCAATTGGCTGCGGCTAAGCGGTATTGTCCGAAGCGGTTTACCAGGGTCTCCCAGGTGTCCTTGGGTGCCGCCACTGTCTGGACCGTCCCTGAAGCCTGGCTATTAACTGTGCGGCCTCTTCTTCAGATGACCATTTGTTCTTCTTGACCACTCTGTCGAATTGGCGGCAGAAGACTTCGAACGTTGACGGGCTGTCGTATTTGGGTGGTTTGACGCGCGCAGATGTGTCGCGTTCCGGTGCTTCTGCCTTTAAATCCTGCATCCTTCTGCCGATGATGTCCTCTACCAGGGCGTTAAGGGACTTCGTGTTGCTGTCGGCATTTCCCTATAGGTTGTTTTTGCGGTTCGCCAGGTGTTTGACGTCTTCCGCCATAGCGTTTAGGGAGTTGCTGTTACTGTCGACCTTTCCCTCTAAGTTGTTAAGACGCTCGTCCTGTTGACCTATCTGCTTGCCCAGCTCCTCGAAGTCATCATTCACGCCGTTTAACTGCTCTTCAAATTTTGCGGTGAGGGCCTCGTTCGCCGCTTTCATTGCGGTTAATTCGGCTTTCACTTGGGTCATCGTCGCGGCAGGCCAGGCTGTTATTTGCCGCTTCAATCTTCGTTGTTAATTCGTCCATCATTTCTTCCATGTTCTCTAAAATCTTTTCCAATGCAGCCACCACCGTCGATGTTCCACTTCCGATACCAATTGTGAGCTTATGGGTTCATAGAATTAAAGGTCCAGTTTGGAGAAAGTCCAAAATGCTCTTTATTTCCGTAGAAACACACTTTGGTCAACCCTTGCAGTAGCAGAATTACGTAACATACACAAATACAATCTTCAAGGTTCGACCACAAACAAAAGAGTTCACTTTCTAAACACAGCTGCACGCGAACGATTATCAAGTTCCATTTCGAGTAACTACTCAACTAACCGCGGCTTCCTTCTATACGTCCATTGATGGTTCTTGAAGTTTGTGGAATCTTTTGTAACAATCAAGACGTCACTAGAAATACGAACCTTCCAGTCATCTACCTTTATCTGTATCGGCAAGCTTTATATCTCCGTGCTGCACTATCTGTCCCTTTGTGCGCGCTAGCCGCAACAATGGCTCGCAACAATATCAACAACACTAACTTCCTTATTACGGGGTCAGAAGAGCCTACCCTTATTCCACATATAAACAATCACGCGCTAGATTTTTCGGACTTAGCCATTTAAAAAAGAAATATTCCCTTTAACTCTGATACCAGTGTAGTACACGTATTGACTTCTGACCACCTACCGGTGCTTCTGGAGATCACACTGTCCCTGAAATTCAAATAAGAAGCACCAAAATTTCATTATAGCTAATTAAATTGGGAAAAATTCAAAGATAGAGACGAACTATACCTTCCGGAAATGGAAATAAACACAGCACAAGAACATGGTGAAGCCATTGATAAACTCGAACCGGTGATTAAAATGGCGACATCTATTTGCGTTCCACTTAAGTACAAACCAACCGTAAACGTCCGGTATTCCATAGATATAAACGTATGATACCAAAACCGAAATCGACTAAGACGAAAGTGGCAGAGAACTAGGAACCCAACGTACCAACATGATTATTTCGAATTAAGAGCGGCAATAACCGCCTGTACTACGGATTTTATATCCAACGAATGGAACCAAACACTGAAAAATCTAAATCCAAACTCGAACTCGGTCTAGCGAAAGGCAAACACACCGCCAATTAGAAACAATTAAAATATCACTGAAACCCCTCAGGTCAAAGCAGAGGTTTTAGCCTAAACGTTAGAAGATGTCTTCACCCTGAACCTGGATGAGCGACTCAGACAATTATTCAAGATATTGAGCAAGAAATAGATGAAACGGACTACACCACTCTCAAAAAATGCGAAAGACAAATCCTGGGGAACTAAATTGGATTATTAGGCACCTGCCAAACAGCAAAGCTCCAGGACCAGATAAAATACCTAATATAGTACTGAGAAGTCTCCCGCGTAGGGCCCTGCTGCTGTTAGCAAAGGTTTACAACTACACTTTAAACAGGGGTAGGTTTCCATCGCAGTGGAAGGAGCAAAATGTAGTGATGCTTCCAAGACAACACAAAAACTTAACCCTTGCTCCAAACTATAGTCCCAGTAGCCTACTCAACACGCTTGGAAAGTGACAGAAAAACATATTCTACAAAGAATAAACACACATATAATAGAGCATAACATATTAATTCCTGAACAGTTCAGGTTTCGATCAAAACACTCAGCAACACTACAGCTTCTACAACTTACAGAAACAATATATCTAGGATACAACACAAATATATCAATAGGCGCCATATCCTTAGATATTAAACGCGCTTTTGACAAACAATGACATGAGGGCCTCATATATAAACTTAAATCATACACATTTTCTGACACTACGCTAGCCTTAATTAAAGACTACATTAGCTCAAGACGCTTCCGAGTAACTGTGGAGGAATCATCCTCCTCTCTCCGGCCCATTAAGGCCAGAGTCCCTCAGGTAAGTTTACTCGTTTCCACACTATTTAATCTGTACATGAGTGATATACCTGAACTCACTCGTACAGATAAAAGCATGAATGCAGACGAGATGGCACTAGTAACGCAGCCTAACAGCCACGGACTACGACTACAAAACGCTCTAAATGATTTACAGCTTGGTTAACATGCTAGCTGCGCAGTAAAAGAGGGGCAACCAGGAGAGTGGGGGTAGGACTGGCAGCCACATGCGTGCAAGAGAGGAGAAATCGCATGCATCTTACCTTGAGGCTGGTTTCAGGCTACAGAAGTAACACTAGGAGATTGTTCAGCCGCAGACTGAGGAGTTTTGTCTTCCGGAAAATTCCCCCCTTCATCTTCACTAGAAAACTCGGATGACTCACTGCTTTCGTCGCTGTCATCTCCTAGATGAATGATGATTTCCTGTCCTCCATCCAGCAAACCTTCATTGCGCATGAATTCATGTTCAATCTGAAATGTCAGCAAACTTCTCGTCAGCTACCTTAATGACGTCATCCATTTTGAACGTGACATTTCTTTCTGCAATCCAGTTCTTTACAGTAGCCCAAATCAGTTCGATTGGATATAACTCGGGATGATAGAGTGGAAGGCGTAAAACTGTATGGTTATGTGCCTGGAGAAAACTGTCTATTTTTTACTTGCAGATTTTGGGTTTGAGGGGGATGATCATATTGTAAATGTCGGGTTTGTACAGGGAATAGAAATCAATGTTTGTAAAATGTTCCATGGAGAGGTTTTGCTTCAGCCACGAAATCATTGTTTCTCTTCTGGAACTTGCAGAGGGCGCCTTATTAAGGATCACATTGTGGTAAGGTGCATTGTCAATTACCAATACGGAATTTTGGGGAAGATTAGGGATCAGTCTTTCTTTTAACCACTTCTCATAATTCGTATAGTTCCTGTTATCGTGGTAGTCACCGGTTTTCTGCTGGGACTTGAACCGAATATACGCGTTAGGGATAAACCCTTGCTCGCCTACAGCATGCACGATGATAAGACGCTGACCTTTGGATACCGGTGCTAAGAGGCCGTGGAAACTGTCATCACTCCAAGCATACGGAGTAGTATGAGATGAATGGATATACGTCTCGTCCATATATATTATGGGACGGCCCTCGCTTCTATATTGCTTCATCATTCCGAGTTCTGATGTCATGGTGCTCCCTTCAAAGTTTATCGAATCCTTTAATTTAGCATGCACCTTCCTCAGTGTCTGTCTTTGTTTGTGAACTATATAGAATTCGTTCACAGTTCGGCGCACTACTGCCTCATTAAAGGTATCCAAACTGGCACGAAAAGACCTCTTTGGTCTCTTTTTGTGTGGTGTGGAGAATGAAGTCGAAGTACTACGATCAATATCTTTCGTTTCCTTAATAATTCTCCTTACACTTCCTTCAGAAACACCTGTGGCCTCAGCCACACTCTTCCCAATGTTTTTGATACTAAGAGTTACTAAGCCAGCTTCTGCGTGTCTTTCCATGTACTTGTAAAGATTACTAACAACTTCCCTGGTTTGGGAGTGCAACAGTTTACCTTGTAGTTTGCTGTCCATGTTTTAAAATATTAAAGTCTGCAGTAAAAGAAAATACACTTAACGCAGGCGCGCACGCACACACACATACACTTACACAATCACGCACGCACATACAAGTTCGCTGAAAATAACTAAGAACAACGAGAACTGCTATTTACTGTACATATATTAAAGTACACTGTCATTTACATATAAAACTATAAATCATACGGACTCGAGCCTTAAAAAATTCATAAGACGCACGAGCAACCTGAACGACTTCACAAGTGTAACTGACCCCCACTCTTAGTGCCAGTAGGTGGCGGAGAGTGTGGGTCACTGAGCATATTTTCTCAGCTGCCACGTCTGAATAAACATACTGTAGAACCGTGGTTCCAAAAATGGAGGATAAAAATTAACTCGAGAAAATGTCAATCAATAATCTTCACGAAAAGAATACAACACAGGCATCCTAGACACCTGCAGCCACATCTCTCGTATGGTGGAGAAAGGATGAAATGGAAAGGTGTCACAGTGGACCAGGATCTTACATGGAAAAACATATCAATGTCGTAAGAGCCAAAGCAAATGGCCAACTCAATAAGACTTTACCCACTGTTTAACATGAATAGCCGACTACAGCTCAACCTGGACCTTACACTGTATAATACATTAATTAGACCAATATTGACGTAGGCAGCACCCGTTTGGGCGTACGCTGCAAAACCACACATAAACCGAATATAGACACAGTAAAACAGAGTAGTTCCTGTTATCGCAAAGCTCCCGCCGGTAGCACCGGCATATCAAATACACGAGGAGCTAAAACTCCACTCAATTGAAGAATACATAAAGCTGTTAAGCTACAATTTGTACGACAGAAAGGCCATAACCCCGAACGCACTCATTCTAGACCTAGAAACCTACAATACTCAATACGACACACATAAGAGACCATTGTCATTATTTCACAGAAGACTCAGCCTGGGGGAACCGGAGTTCAATATACGGGAAATTTTAAACACATTAGTACCACCTTAACTGCCAACCAGCTAACACACATACACACATTCGGATATGACTTGAAGTCCCTGTTGAAACAAGTAGTTCCGGGTGAAGTCTAAATAATATGTATATACTTGATTATCCCATGAATTATTCACATAAGCATACTGACCTGGCAACCTCTACCGACTGTTTTACTGTCTCTTTGCATCTTTTGACATGGAACGTCGTATATTCCAACAATTAGCGAATAAGCGACACGGCTGTCCTACAAGCCATATGCCATACATTGAATACACTGTAGCTGTTTATCAAATAACTTGACGCCAGACTCAGTGCCGTTCCAGCCTGAGACTAAATATTTCTAACCTACAGGTACTCAGGACATCGTCCTTTTGTTCTAGGAGCACACAGGAGTTACATAGGATATCAGACGTTGCCCAACTCGTGAGCTTAGTTAGAATACCTTACGCATACCAACACCTGAATATCCAAGGGGGCAAGTAGGCCCTAGGTCAGCCTTACGTCCTAACGCCCACCTTTCGCATGGCCCAGGCTCCTGTCTGGGCCTCATATCCTCACCTAGATTCCGCAAGTGCAATAGCGGTCCTGCCGCAATTCACACTCAAATTCTCACCGGTGGAGGTTTTTAGCGGGTAAGGCCGACAGTTCAGTCTGTCAGAGGAGTCCCACACTCCAATCCCAGGATTAGTGCGTAAATGCATTTTTCCTCCACTCGAAAAAAAGGTGGGGCTAAATGGCGCTGTCCAATGGGAAACCAGTGTTCTACCATTGTTTCGGCGGAGGATTGCTGGCCATATTAAAACTATTTCCTCTGGCCCTCAGAGCTTTCGTCCATGATATACTCAGACATAGGCAGTTGTCTCTCTCAAAATTGTTTGGTCGTGATTTAATCTCTATAGCTTCTTTTATAAGTCTGTCGTAATATCGGTCACTATGGTGTACGACCGTGGCTTCGTCGAATAAGATTCTGTGGCCACTATCCAAGCTGTGCTGGGCCACAGCTGACTACTCTGGTTGAAGTAGTCTCAGGTTGTGCTTACGTTTCGCACATCTCTCTTCTATGGTGCGGTTTGTCTCTCCTATATAGATCTTACAAAATTCCATGTCAATGTGGATGTCGGGACCTGACGAGTTAACCCCTGTCATGCTTTGTCACCTCTTTAGGACCGTACCCTTTCTCACACGGATCTTCAACATATGTCTTGCCCTGTGCCACTTTCCACGCCAGTGGAGGGAGGCTCAGGTGATTTGCAGTTTGAAGCCGGGAAAAGAACCGGTCCATGCTGCTAACTACCAATCCATTAGTCTCCTATCAGTTCACTCAAAATTATTCGGGAGACTACTTTTAAAGCGCTTGTAATTCTTATTGAGGGACATTCAAGCCTTCTGCCCTGGGCATTCGACTTCTCAGCGGTTGCTGCGAGTGGTGGAGGCTGCTGGACTGGGGTTCCAGGACAGGGCATACACTACAGCGGTATCTCTGGACATCGAGAACGCCTTCTCCAAGACCAGGCATGCAGGGCTCCTGCATAAGCTCGTCACCCTTGCGCTACCTACACACGCTATCAATCTTCTGCACTCTTTCCTAAAACACAGACACTCTTCAGTTTCAGTGGTGGGAAAGTCCTCCTCCAGAAGGTCCATCAGAGGCGGAGTTCACGAAGGCTCTGTACTATCCCTAACAGTCTTCAACATCTACGTGACCTTCCCACTGAGCTGCACGCTAATATAGCCCAATTTGCTGATGACGTGCAGCTTTTCTGCACAGATAAACACCCATGCAGAGCCTTTAACCCCATACAGAGGATTTGTCTATTGTCTCACTATCTCCACTTATGTCTCATACAAGACTGGTGCAAGCTCTGACGATTTCCCATTAACACGGAGAAAAGCCAAGCCATTGTGTTTACCACGCGGCGCCTTCCCGCCAATCTCCTCACATTTACCTATTCCTGGCGAAGGATAGGGTGGACGAATTTCATAAAATACTTGGAGTCAAGCTGGACAAGGGTCTAACGTTTAGGTAGCATCGGGCTTCGTTATACCCTATATTGAGGTCCGCGATGCCAACCCTTTCTAAGTTTCGCCTTTTCAAGGCTTTAGTGTTTGCTGTCATGCTTTATGCGTGGGAAGTCTGGGACATGACTGCAGACTCAAACTTGTGGCTCTTGCAACGAGTACATAATAGATGTCTGCGGATTATCTATTCTGTATGCAGACTCTTTCCCGTAAGACTACTCCATGAAGCCTCATCTCTCCCATAGGAGGAGGATGTGGTTAGACGCCGGGCCAAGAAATTCTACGAGAGCTTACCTCACCGTCAGAGCACCCTGGTTAGGTTTCTTGGGGACTATCTTCCCAATGAATGCCGCCTAAGGCGGTATCGGCTTCCCCACATGGCTTTCGCGTATAACGGTAACCCTTAAGTCCACACTCCAACTCAAAATTATTTTCACCCAAGAATTGCCTGGATTATCCAAATTCAATTTTCTTTTCTTCCAAAATTTTACTCTCAGCGGTGCATAGCTGGCTGTTGCACCTGATTTCTCAACCGTTGAGGAGCTTAGGCTGCCTCCCTTCTTTACACCAACCTAAATTCAGACCGCGATCCTGTAAAACCCACATACCCGTCAAACGTGGTTAAGACCCTCCTAGGACAGATCCACGCATGGCACACCACGGGCTATCCCTTAGCCTGCCAACAGCACGACGACGACGACGACGACGACGACGACGACGACGACCACGATGCTTCCTGAAGAAGGCCATAAACATGGTCGAAAGCTCGAGCAACTTTGTAAATATCGCACGGCTGGTAACCCGAGAAACTCTACTTAATAATACTAAACATAATAATAATCACTGTAAAACATTTATGTGTAATCTTTTGTGTAGCGATAAGACCGAATAGAAAAAGCGACAATAAATACAGTATAAATAAAAAGAAAATATTGCACCCATTCAGGAAATATTCATATTCGATGTTGAGGATTTTATAACATCCAGGTATCGAATAAATCGGCAGTTTGCATTCGAATATTGCCATCACGTGATTGAACTAGATTGCTGCAATTGAGGACCTTATTTCTTAGCACTCAAATAGAACATTATTTTGAAACCCACAAAGCATTAATTTGCACTCTTGAGCGTACCTTAAAAATCTATGTTATTTAACAAAATAAAAATACAGCCGGAAGTTTGACAGTCGATTAATTGGTGAAGGTGCAGGAAAATGAGACAACATGTATCTGGTGCAGAGACATTTAATATCTAAAGTGAAATTCAAATTAGAAAATATTGTTTTCTTGGTCCAAAACAAACAGAACTGCATAGCATTCAATTTACACAAGTTTCTTAAATTTCGAAAGTTTTGCACTTGGTCGTACTATTGTGCCAGAGTGACCAACCTAAATATGAAAACTCCACCAATGTGGAAAATTGAGTGTTAGTGTATTGAGTGTTCTAAAAATTCGCACGTCATCTGTTTCAATGATGTCACTGCCCACTAGTGGGTCGTTATTGAAGTTGGTGCTATTTGGACGGTGCAGTCTAAAGAATAGGATAAGACACTATTTACCTTCACAAATTTTTATTACTGTATATTTTATTAACTTCTGAACAGAGCCGTGTTGATTTCTAGTATGGGAAGCTTGAAATTATCAGCAGATATAAGTAAATAAACACATGTTACTATTTTGACAAGTACTTTCAACAAATAAGCCCATTTCTGTACAGTGTTCAACATGGCTTCATCGAATAGGGGCATACAAATAGGATCGGCATGGTTTCAACGAAAAATCAACCTTAGACCGCAGCATAGAGGTGTTCATTTAGTTACGGAAGAAATCCTAAAACAAATGCCTGAAATATGTCAATTTTCAGTGGGACTATGTCATGTACAGAGTAAGTATTGACGAGTTGCATCGACAAGCATGATACTTTTGACAATTCATAATAGGTTAGATTAACAACTTACAGTAATAAAGAAGTTTTATTCTGTATTGACAATAACTGTTAGTCTTCTTTTAGTTTACTTTTTACGTGTAGGTAATCATTTACCTAGTAGCAACATTAAACATTCGTTGCATTGAGATTCTACTATAGCTAGTTGGAATTGATATTTCTTTTCTTTAGAAGTATGTAGTTGAGGTGTAAACCAATACTTTCTCTATTTTATGTGAGAATTGTGGAATGTTTGTGTTTTTGTCTCCTCCAGTAACATACTATATAATTCAGTAATAATTAAACATTCAACACAGTAGTGAATATCCAACTAAAACACACTAGCATACATACATATGCAGAAAGACACAAAGAGAAAATACGTGTAACGTTTATGTCAAGAAGAAAATTAAATACTAAAGAAATTTATGCATAAATAAGATAAAATTTTATCAGAAGCATAAATAAGTGGTTTTCAAAACTTGATATTAACCTACAGTGAGGAAAGTCAGTGGAGAGGGAAAAAGGACACATTTTTGTAAATACTATATTTCCTGCATGGATAGTAGGAAATTTTTATAGAATATATTATCTTGAATGTCTAATTGTAAGAAAATGAATTTAACACTTCACCTTTCAGTTCACTCATACCATTCTCTTTAATCAAGACCTACTTTTATTGCATTTTTTATTATTGTTTGCTTTCTTAATTTGCATATATCAACAGCACTAATAAGATGAGGTGTTGGAGCAATCTCGTCTATTTAATGCTGTAGAAGGTGACTCATGGTAATGTGCTTTGCTGTTTGTTGAATACCAAAGATTAAGTACATATTAATTTGATAGAGTAAGAGAAACAAGATGATTGAAAGATAACAGATTACAGTAGTTTCAATATACCAGTTCTTATTTGTTTTCGTCCCATCGTGATTAGTACTCAGAGACATTGAACATTCCATGAAATTATTAATATGCATGTATGTCAAAAACTTACATGAAGGAAACATTGTTTTGTGTAATCCCATTGTATTTTCAACAATGCTTTTAGTTCACATTAACTAAATTTATACTACATTATTAACATCTAGGGTTATATTGTTAGCTTATTTTATTTAAAGTCAACTGACTACACATTTTCTTTCTTTCTTTCTTTCTTTCTTTCTTTCTTTCTTTCTTTCTTTCTTTCTTTTTTTTTTTTTGGTTGGTTTTCCGTTTTTACAAATCACAAAACTAGTTATTTTTTCCCAATGATATTGTATCAGAATACATAAGTAGAAAAGTAATGGTGACTGCTAATGTTTCATGTTGTTGGAAAATAATTAAAACAATAAAATAGTGATAACAAAAATCCAACTTTCTTAAAAGGTGAATTAACTCAAACACATTACAGATTAAGAGAAAGAGAATTTATGCAAAAAGAAAAAGAGGGGGGACAAGGTTTGTATACAGAGAATTACAAGTCATACAATACTGAACATGGTTCACAAGGTTATCATTTGTCTCAGCATCTAATATTACAAATTTATACTTAAAATAATGTACAAAGATTTAGGTACATGCTGCTCATATGAACTAGATTACTGCAGGAAATAATTTAAAGTGTAATTTCAATAACATTTTTAAACAAATGGGTAGTGTTCTGGTAGATTTGCAAATGAGCTGTCTGCATGGTACTGAGGCCATACACATAAATGCTTTATTTAAATCATCATTAATAGTATATACATAGATGTATAGGCATTATTGTAGGAGTGTTAGAATTTCGAACATGGGCCAAAGTGATTAAGAGGTCTGTATCGTCAAAAAATATTCTAAATTATAATGCAATGTAAGTGTGTATCAAATTCCCTCCCCCTCACCCTCCGAGTAGCATAAGTGAAGACAGATTGAAATTGACAAAGTAAGCAGTTTTAGGGCATTGAAATACAGAAAATTATTGAATTTTCAAAATGAAAGGTATATTTTACTAAATTTCAGAATTATATACTCTCTTATTCTTTTATTTAGCTGGGTCCATTAATTTCAAAAAGTAAAACCTTCTTTCAGGAGCATTATATATGGGATAATATAATGGTGTGTAATACTTACATTTGCGGTTTGTGTTTTTGTTCCAAACTGCATAAAACTAATCTGCCTAAAACTTTTTAAACAGTTTTTTTTTTTTTAAATGTATTGTGACAGCTGTTACTGCAATAATATGAATGTGAAGGAACTGATGTCATAAGAAAAAGACAGACTTTAGTATTGTGTTTAGAGCGTTACATAAATAATTGATAATATTATGAAGAGGAAGAGTTGTATGTGTGCTTCAAACCAACATAATAATAATAATAGTAATAATAATATTAATTGTCATTGGGTTGAATTGTTACAATTTCTGACAGCCAATTTCAACAATTAAAACTAATTGTAGATATACACATGATCCCTTAATCACATCATGAGCTTAACATTTTCAAGTACAATTAAAGCTACAAATATTCTCGTCATAATTCATTTAAGTTTTATAAACATTTGTTTATGAGGAAACTTTAACTTCCATTTAAACTGCTGTCTTGAGATCCTAGCTATTGATTTAATATCGGATGGCATCTTATGGTTAATACTTAAAAACACCTTGCCCAAATCATGACATATAAGTGGCCCTACTCCCATTCATTTTTGGGCATATGCCACTTTTATCGAAAATTCTCTGCTAAAGCCAAATTGAAATGCATCTGCAATGTTGCTCAATTCATGCTCATTTGTGATATAGCTATAAATTGCTATTTTCATAATCCTTTCAAACCATCAGAAATAGGTCTGTAATTTAAGCATTTGTTTTATTAGCAACAACTGTTCAGCAACAAATTATAAAATTTTGTTAGTAAATGAGATCAACTGCATCATATTTTTTTATGTAGCTCACAGATAGGGAAGTTTTGCATTCAGTTGAGCGCATGCAATGGCAACAGTAGTCATTAAGTAGAACTTTAATTCAAAGTATAAAAATTAAAAGAAGTATAGACAGTGAAGCATAAGTTATAATAAGTTATTACAATATTTTAGTTAATTGATGGCAATTAATCATTTCTTCATACTAGCTGTATACAAATTAAGGTCTTTGATAGAAGTATTAAGGTCTTTTTTAGGTCTTTCTAGTGGTCTACCAGGAAAATATATGAGTCAAAGGGAGAATTTAATGTCAGGACGGCACGTTGGCCATGGTAGCTCAGTGGGTTAGAGCGACTGGACAGAAACCAGGAGATCCGTGGTTCAAATCCCGGCCATGGCATTGAATTTTTCATGTTGACTATATCAAAGTTATTACAACTTTATTTATCTGATATCTCAATCTTATCTGCACCGAGAGAACATCTTAGATTTGAAAATGAAGTTGTCTGCAAACAGCAGAGTCCTAAAAATTGCTGTAATGTTTACTCTTCAAAGTTACAGTTGATGTTTTGATACATGTATATTGTACATAACTTAGCTGCCTATAGAATTGCTTTTCTAAAGGCCCGAAAACCCAAGGTTAGAAGTGATTTACTACATTTATGTTGTGTAATATTCCAATTTTTGAAATTGGATATAAATCCTCCACAACATTGCACCTCTTAGTTTGAGCTATACCAGCTTCAGAACTCTCATATTCATTTTGTGCCTCTAAAACAGTTATGAAGGCATTTGTATATCAAATTAGGATATACGGGACATTAGTGCTCTGGAGAATTCGACAAACTTTTACACACCTATTTTTTATTTCAAATTACATAATTCCATGTCGTTCTTTTACCTCATCTTTTTGTGATTGTTTTCTACTGTTCCGATCTCACTTCTGTTCTGCCCAGCGCTTTCTTGGTCCTTGTATCGATCTTCTCTTAGGGATTATGTCTTGTCTTGTTCTGGTCTCACTTCTGTTCAGCTCAGCGCTTGCTTGGTCCTTGTATCGATCTTCTCTTAGGGATTATGTCTTGTCTTGTTCTGATCTCACTTCTGTTCAGCTCAGCGCTTGCTTGCTCCTTGTATCGATCTTCTCTTAGGGATTATGTCTTGTCTTGTTCTGATCTCACTTCTGTTCAGCTCAGCACTTTCTTGGTCCTTGTATCGATCTTCTCTTAGGGATTATGTCTTGTCTTGTTCTGATCTCACTTCTGTTCAGCTTAGCGCTTGCTTGGTCCTTGTATCGATCTTCTCTTAGGGATTATGTCTTGTCTTGTTCTGATCTCACTTCTGTTCAGCTTAGCGCTTTCTTGGTCCTTGTATCGATCTTCTCTTAGGGATTATGTCTTGTCTTGTTCTGATCTCACTTCTGTTCAGCTCAGCACTTGCTTGGTCCTTGTATCGATCTTCTCTTAGGGAGTATGTCTTGTCTTGTTCTGATCTCACTTCTGTTCAGCTCAGCGCTTGCTTGGTCCTTGTATCGATCTTCTCTTAGGGATTAAGTCTTGTCTTGTTCTGGTCTCACTTCTGTTCAGCTCAGCGCTTGCTTGGTCCTTGTATCGATCTTCTCTTAGGGATTATGTCTTGTCTTGTTCTGATCTCACTTCTGTTCAGCTCGGCGCTTGCTTGGTCCTTGTATCGATCTTCTCTTAGGGATTATGTCTTGTCTTGTTCTGATCTCACTTCTGTTCAGCTCAGCGCTTGCTTGGTCCTTGTATCGATCTTCTCTTAGGGATTATGTCTTGTCTTGTTCTGATCTCACTTCTGTTCAGCTCAGCACTTTCTTGGTCCTTGTATCGATCTTCTCTTAGGGATTATGTCTTGTCTTGTTCCGATCTCACTTCTGTTCAGCTCAGCGCTTTCTTGGTCCTTGTATCGATCTTCTCTTAGGGATTATGTCTTGTCGTGTTCTGACCTCACTTCTGTTCAGCTCAGCGCTTGCTTGGTCCTTGTATCGATCTTCTCTTAGGGATTATGTCTTGTCTTGTTCTGGTCTCACTTCTGTTCAGCTTAGCACTTTCTTGGTCCTTGTATCGATCTTCTCTTAGGGATTATGTCTTGTCTTGTTCTGGTCTCACTTCTGTTCAGCTTAGCGCTTTCTTGGTCCTTGTATCGATCTTCTCTTAGGGATTATGTCTTGTCGTGTTCTGACCTCACTTCTGTTCAGCTCAGCGCTTGCTTGGTCCTTGTATCGATCTTCTCTTAGGGATTATGTCTTGTCGTGTTCTGACCTCACTTCTGTTCAGCTCAGCACTTTCTTGGTCCTTGTATCGATCTTCTCTTAGGGATTATGTCTTGTCTTGTTCTGATCTCACTTCTGTTCAGCTTAGCGCTTTCTTGGTCCTTGTATCGATCTTCTCTTAGGGATTATGTCTTGTCTTGTTCTGATCTCACTTCTGTTCAGCTCAGCGCTTTCTTGGTCCTTGTATCGATCTTCTCTTAGGGATTATGTCTTGTCTTGTTCTGATCTCACTTCTGTTCAGCTCAGCGCTTTCTTGGTTCTTGTATCGATCTTCTCTTAGGGATTATGTCTTGTCTTGTTCCGATCTCACTTCTGTTCAGCTTAGCGCTTGCTTGGTCCTTGTATCGATCTTCTCTTAGGGATTATGTCTTGTCTTGTTCTGTTCTCACTTCTGTTCAGCTCAGCGCTTGCTTGGTCCTTGTATCGATCTTCTCTTAGAGATTATGTCTTGTCTTGTTCCGATCTCACTTCTGTTCAGCTTAGCGCTTGCTTGGTCCTTGTATCGATCTTCTCTTAGGGATTATGTCTTGTCTTGTTCTGTTCTCACTTCTGTTCAGCTCAGCGCTTGCTTGGTCCTTGTATCGATCTTCTCTTAGGGATTATGTCTTGTCTTGTTCTGATCTCACTTCTGTTCAGCTCAGCGCTTGCTTGGTCCTTGTATCGATCTTCTCTCAGGGATTATGTCTTGTCTTGTTCTGATCTCACTTCTGTTCAGCTCAGCACTTTCTTGGTCCTTGTATCGATCTTCTCTTAGGGATTATGTCTTGTCTTGTTCTGATCTCACTTCTGTTCAGCTCAGCGCTTGCTTGGTCCTTGTATCGATCTTCTCTTAGGGATTATGTCTTGTCTTGTTCTGATCTCACTTCTGTTCAGCTCAGCACTTTCTTGGTCCTTGTATCGATCTTCTCTTAGGGATTATGTCTTGTCTTGTTCTGATCTCACTTCTGTTCAGCTCAGCGCTTGCTTGGTCCTTGTATCGATCTTCTCTTAGGGATTATGTCTTGTCTTGTTCTGATCTCACTTCTGTTCAGCTCAGCACTTTCTTGGTCCTTGTATCGATCTTCTCTTAGGGATTATGTCTTGTCCTGTTCTGATCTCACTTCTGTTCAGCTCAGCACTTTCTTGGTCCTTGTATCA
Organism: Mantis religiosa; assembly: GCA_030765055.1. NCBI lineage: Eukaryota > Metazoa > Arthropoda > Insecta > Mantodea > Mantidae > Mantis > Mantis religiosa. Next base: position 1,478,640 of record JAUKNK010000152.1, read on the forward strand.
ATCTTCTCTTAGGGATTATGTCTTGTCTTGTTCTGATCTCACTTCTGTTCAGCTCGGCGCTTGCTTGGTCCTTGTATCGATCTTCTCTTAGGGATTATGTCTTGTCTTGTTCTGATCTCACTTCTGTTCAGCTGAGCGCTTTCTTGGTCCTTGTATCGATCTTCTCTTAGGGATTATGTCTTGTCTTGTTCTGATCTCACTTCTGTTCAGCTCAGCGCTTTCTTGGTCCTTGTATCGATCTTCTCTTAGGGATTATGTCTTGTCTTGTTCGGATCTCACTTCTGTTCAGCTCAGCGCTTTCTTGGTCCTTGTATCGATCTTCTCTTAGGGATTATGTCTTGTCTTGTTCCGATCTCACTTCTGTTCAGCTTAGCGCTTGCTTGGTCCTTGTATCGATCTTCTCTTAGGGATTATGTCTTGTCTTGTTCTGTTCTCACTTCTGTTCAGCTCAGCGCTTGCTTGGTCCTTGTATCGATCTTCTCTTAGGGATTATGTCTTGTCTTGTTCTGGTCTCACTTCTCTTCAGCTCAGCGCTTGCTTGGTCCTTGTATCGATCTTCTCTTAGGGATTATGTCTTGTCTTGTTCTGATCTCACTTCTGTTCAGCTCAGCACTTTCTTGGTCCTTGTATCGATCTTCTCTTAGGGATTATGTCTTGTCTTGTTCTGATCTCACTTCTGTTCAGCTTAGCGCTTGCTTGGTCCTTGTATCGATCTTCTCTTAGGGATTAAGTCTTGTCTTGTTCTGGTCTCACTTCTGTTCAGCTCAGCACTTTCTTGGTCCTTGTATCGATCTTGTCTTAGGGATTATGTCTTGTCTTGTTCTGACCTCACTTCTGTTCAGCTCAGCGCTTGCTTGGTCCTTGTATCGATCTTCTCTTAGGGATTATGTCTTGTCTTGTTCTGATCTCACTTCTGTTCAGCTCAGCGCTTGCTTGGTCCTTGTATCGATCTTCTCTTAGGGATTATGTCTTGTCGTGTTCTGGTCTCACTTCTGTTCAGCTCAGCGCTTGCTTGGTCCTTGTATCGATCTTCTCTTAGGGATTATGTCTTGTCTTGTTCTGTTCTCACTTCTGTTCAGCTCAGCGCTTGCTTGGTCCTTGTATCGATCTTCTCTTAGGGATTATGTCTTGTCGTGTTCTGGTCTCACTTCTGTTCAGCTCAGCACTTGCTTGGTCCTTGTATCGATCTTCTCTTAGGGATTATGTCTTGTCTTGTTCTGGTCTCACTTCTGTTCAGCTCGGCGCTTTCTTGGTCCTTGTATCGATCTTCTCTTAGGGATTATGTCTTGTCTTGTTCTGGTCTCACTTCTGTTCAGCTCGGCGCTTTCTTGGTCCTTGTATCGATCTTCTCTTAGGGATTATGTCTTGTCCTGTTCTGGTCTCACTTCTGTTCAGCTCAGCGCTTGCTTGGTCCTTGTATCGATCTTCTCTTAGAGATTATGTCTTGTCTTGTTCTGGTCTCACTTCTGTTCAGCTCGGCGCTTGCTTGGTCCTTGTATCGATCTTCTCTTAGAGATTATGTCTTGTCTTGTTCTCGTCTCACTTCTGTTCAGCTCAGCGCTTGCTTGGTCCTTGTATCGATCTTCTCTTAGAGATTATGTCTTGTCTTGTTCTGGTCTCACTTCTGTTCAGCTCAGCGCTTGCTTGGTCCTTGTATCGATCTTCTCTTAGAGATTATGTCTTGTCTTGTTCTGGTCTCACTTCTGTTCAGCTTAGCGCTTTCTTGGTCCTTGTATCGATCTTCTCTTAGGGATTATGTCTTGTCCTGTTCTGATCTCACTTCTGTTCAGCTCAGCGCTTGCTTGGTCCTTGTATCGATCTTCTCTTAGGGATTATGTCTTGTCTTGTTCTGATCTCACTTCTGTTCAGCTCGGCGCTTGCTTGGTCCTTGTATCGATCTTGTCTTAGGGATTATGTCTTGTCGTATTCTGGTCTCACTTCTGTTCAGCTCAGCGCTTTCTTGGTCCTTGTATCGATCATCTCTTAGGGATTATGTCTTGTCTTGTTCTGGTCTCACTTCTGTTCAGCTCGGCGCTTGCTTGGTCCTTGTATCGATCTTCTCTTAGGGATTATGTCTTGTCGTGTTCTGGTCTCACTTCTGTTCAGCTCGGCGCTTGCTTGGTCCTTGTATCGATCTTCCTTTAGGGATTATGTCTTGTCTTGTTCTGGTCTCACTTCTGTTCAGCTCGGCGCTTGCTTGGTCCTTGTATCGATCTTCTCTTAGGGATTATGTCTTGTCTTGTTCTGGTCTCACTTCTGTTCAGCTCGGCGCTTGCTTGGTCCTTGTATCGATCTTGTCTTAGGGATTATGTCTTGTCGTGTTCTGATCTCACTTCTGTTCAGCTCGGCGCTTGCTTGGTCCTTGTATCGATCTTCTCTTAGGGATTATGTCTTGTCTTGTTCTGATCTCACTTCTGTTCAGCTCAGCGCTTGCTTGGTCCTTGTATCGATCTTCTCTTAGGGATTATGTCTTGTCTTGTTCTGGTCTCACTTCTGTTCAGCTTAGCGCTTGCTTGGTCCTTGTATCGATCTTCTCTTAGGGATTATGTCTTGTCTTGTTCTGGTCTCACTTCTGTTCAGCTCAGCGCTTGCTTGGTCCTTGTATCGATATTCTCTTAGGGATTATGTCTTGTCTTGTTCTGGTCTCACTTCTGTTCAGCTCAGCACTTGCTTGGTCCTTGTATCGATCTTCTCTTAGGGATTATGTCTTGTCTTGTTCTGGTCTCACTTCTGTTCAGCTTAGCACTTTCTTGGTCCTTGTATCGATCTTCTCTTAGGGATTATGTCTTGTCCTGTTCTGATCTCACTTCTGTTCAGCTCAGCACTTTCTTGGTCCTTGTATCGATCTTCTCTTAGGGATTATGTCTTGTCCTGTTCTGATCTCACTTCTGTTCAGCTCAGCGCTTGCTTGGTCCTTGTATCGATCTTCTCTTAGGGATTATGTCTTGTCCTGTTCTGATTTCACTTCTGTTCAGCTCAGCGCTTGCTTGGTCCTTGTATCGATCTTGTCTTAGGGATTATGTCTTGTCTTGTTCTGGTCTCACTTCTGTTCAGCTCGGCGCTTGCTTGGTCCTTGTATCGATCTTCTCTTAGGGATTATGTCTTGTCATGTTCTGACCTCACTTCTGTTCAGCTCAGCACTTTCTTGGTCCTTGTATCGATCTTCTCTTAGGGATTATGTCTTGTCTTGTTCTGATCTCACTTCTGTTCAGCTCAGCGCTTGCTTGGTCCTTGTATCGATCTTCTCTTAGGGATTATGTCTTGTCTTGTTCTGACCTCACTTCTGTTCAGCTCAGCGCTTTCTTGGTCCTTGTATCGATCTTCTCTTAGGGATTATGTCTTGTCCTGTTCTGATCTCACTTCTGTTCAGCTTAGCGCTTGCTTGGTCCTTGTATCGATCTTCTCTTAGGGATTATGTCTTGTCCTGCTCTGACCTCACTTCTGTTCAGCTCGGCGCTTGCTTGGTCCTTGTATCGATCTTCTCTTAGGGATTATGTCTTGTCTTGTTCTGACCTCACTTCTGTTCAGCTCGGCGCTTGCTTGGTCCTTGTATCGATCTTCTCTTAGGGATTATGTCTTGTCCTGTTCTGATCTCACTTCTGTTCAGCTTAGCGCTTGCTTGGTCCTTGTATCGATCTTCTCTTAGGGATTATGTCTTGTCCTGTTCTGGTCTCACTTCTGTTCAGCTCAGCGCTTGCTTGGTCCTTGTATCGATCTTCTCTTAGGGATTATGTCTTGTCTTGTTCTGATCTCACTTCTGTTCAGCTTAGCGCTTGCTTGGTCCTTGTATCGATCTTCTCTTAGGGATTATGTCTTGTCCTGTTCTGATCTCACTTCTGTTCAGCTTAGCGCTTGCTTGGTCCTTGTATGGATCTTCTCTTAGGGATTATGTCTTGTCCTGTTCTGGTCTCACTTCTGTTCAGCTCAGCGCTTGCTTGGTCCTTGTATCGATCTTCTCTTAGGGATTATGTCTTGTCTTGTTCTGGTCTCGCTTCTGTTCAGCTCAGCGCTTGCTTGGTCCTTGTATCGATCTTCTCTTAGGGATTATGTCTTGTCTTGTTCTGATCTCACTTCTGTTCAGCTCGGCGCTTGCTTGGTCCTTGTATCGATCTTGTCTTAGGGATTATGTCTTGTCTTGTTCTGATCTCACTTCTGTTCAGCTTAGCGCTTGCTTGGTCCTTGTATCGATCTTGTCTTAGGGATTATGTCTTGTCTTGTTCTGGTCTCACTTCTGTTCAGCTCAGCACTTTCTTGGTCCTTGTATCGATCTTCTCTTAGGGATTATGTCTTGTCGTGTTCTGGTCTCACTTCTGTTCAGCTCAGCACTTTCTTGGTCCTTGTATCGATCTTCTCTTAGGGATTATGTCTTGTCTTGTTCTGATCTCACTTCTGTTCAGCTCAGCACTTTCTTGGTCCTTGTATCGATCTTCTCTTAGGGATTATGTCTTGTCTTGTTCTGGTCTCACTTCTGTTCAGCTTAGCGCTTTCTTGGTCCTTGTATCGATCTTCTCTTAGGGATTATGTCTTGTCTTGTTCTGATCTCCCTTCTGTTCAGCTCAGCGCTTGCTTGGTCCTTGTATTGATCTTCTCTTAGGGATTATGTCTTGTCTTGTTCTGGTCTCACTTCTGTTCAGCTTAGCGCTTGCTTGGTCCTTGTATCGATCTTCTCTTAGGGATTATGTCTTGTCTTGTTCTGATCTCACTTCTGTTCAGCTCGGCGCTTGCTTGGTCCTTGTATCGATCTTCTCTTAGGGATTATGTCTTGTCTTGTTCTGGTCTCACTTCTGTTCAGCTTAGCGCTTGCTTGGTCCTTGTATCGATCTTGTCTTAGGGATTATGTCTTGTCTTGTTCTGGTCTCACTTCTGTTCAGCTCAGCACTTTCTTGGTCCTTGTATCGATCTTCTCTTAGGGATTATGTCTTGTCTTGTTCTGGTCTGACTTCTGTTCAGCTTAGTTCTTTCTTGGTCCTTGTATCGATCTTCTCTTAGGGATTATGTCTTGTCCTTTCAGGTCTCACTTCTGTTCAGCTTAGCGCTTTCTTGGTTCTATCGATCTTCTCTTAGCGATTATGTCTTGTCAGTTAAATCTCGATATGTCTTATCTTGTTCTGGTCTCACTTCTGTTCAGCTTTGCGCTTTCTTGGTTCTATCGATCATCTCTTAGGGATTATGTTTTGTCTTGTTCTGATCTCATTTCTGTTCAGCTTAGTGCTTTCTTGGTCCTTCTATCGATCTTCTCTTAGGGATTATGTCTTGTCTTGTTCTGGTTTTACTTCCGTTCAGCTTAGCACTTTCTTGGTCCTTGTATTGATCTACTCTTAGAGATTTTGTCTTTTCCTGTTCTGATCTCACTTCTGTTCAGCCCTGCGCGCGTTTATTGCTCCTACCAATCTTCCCCTAGGTTTGTGCTTCAGGGCCATATTTGGTATTCTCTCCTGGGGCATTGTTTGTTGTTCTGTTAGTTGAAGTGGTGGTTGTAGTTTTAGTTGCTCTGTAATATTCTCCTTTTTAATGTGTTGTTGTTATATACATCCTTTCAGAGACTGTAGGAAGTAGAGTTCTGCTGCTTGAAGTTTGCAATTTTCTTTTAGGACCTAGGCCTGATTTGCATGTATTACTACTGGTGGTGGCATTGTTAAATAAAATGATGGTGAATTTGTTGTGGGTCTTCTTATAATTGTTCCACAAATACGTTGTAATTTGTGCATTTTCTAACGGATATGTTGTTGTTCCCATGTTATATCAGGGCCGAAGTACTGGAAGTGTTCTATCACTATTTTTGTTGTTACAAGGTATGTTCCTTTGAACGTCATAGTTCGGTTTTTGATTGTGGAATATATATATATATATATATATATATATATATATATATATATATATAATTTGATTGATAAATTGCTTTGTGTAGCCTGTCCTCTGTGTCAGTACATAACATAATACATTCAGTGTTTTATTTCATCCAATTTCTAATCCTTTATGAACTACTTGTTTCCATTCATCTAAATTGTTGTCTAAATTTGTTAAAATTTGTTAAAATTTGTTAAAAGGGAAAGGTAAACTGTTTTAAACCACAATTGTGTATAATAGCTTTTGTTAATCTTCCATTTATTTGTGTTATTTTTGTTACGGTATATAAACTTTGAGTAGTTTTATTAAGCGTATAAGGTATCCCCTTTTCTGCATTATCTGTCACAATAAAGGTACATACACTTTGTCAAACACTTTTTGTTGGTCTATAAAAGCCACGTGGGTTTTTCTGTTATCTTTTTACATACGTATTGTAATTTGCTAACTTTAAATTTGATTCAAATTACACTGATTGAAATACCATAAAACAGTGAAAGTACTCGTATTCTAAATATTAAAAGCAGAAGCATTATTATCAGTGAAGTATTCTTCGGTTTTGAGTTTAATGAGTCAATATATTTACACTCAACTTACTTATAGTAAGTCATATCTTAAAATATAGATTCTTGGATTCAGATGAATTGAACATTTGTGTATAAGGTAAACATATTTAACATAACTTTAATGGGTCTCTCTGAGTCTGTTCATGCACTGACTGGTTATTTGGCGAAATGCAGGAAGCATTGGCTCTGACTACTACCATGTTGCAACAAATAACATGTATCGCACTAAGGCAACTTTGCATTCAGAAAAATTGTTTCACTTTCCTTGGAAATTTCTTTGAATAATCTGGACTTGCAATGGGCAACCCATAAGTGTACTTTACAGATTCCTCTTCCTGTTAATGTTCAAAACTGCACAGACATGCAAGCTAATAGATGATATCTTGAAGACCCAGTCAACTAGTTTACAGTACCTCCCACTAGAGAAGGAGAAAGTTGATGTGCTACATTTTTAATAACTTCCAACTACGGTATAAACCTAACACCACACAACTACACCAGTTCACTGACAGACAAAATGTGGTCATTCAAAAAACTCAGGGATCTATAAAATAGATTGTGTTGATTGCCACCAATATTACTTAGGAAAAACAATGAAATCTAGGAACATTTCACAAATATAACATTCAAACAGATAAATTAGGAGCTGCACATTTTTGTTCTCTTAACATTGAAATCAACCTAAACCCAAAACTGGTAATTTCTGCAGGTATCCCATTCAAACTGACAGAAAAAATAGGTGTTTTGGAGAACAGGTTATGTAATGAATTTGTAGGTATTACTGCAGGACCAACTAGGCATAGTCCATCCATGGGATTTACATCAATCAGATGTTAGCTGAGGATGGAACCAAGTGCTGCAGATACATATTCTAATAAATTGAAAGTGAAGAGTAGTATTACAACCATGACCAGAATGTTTCGTATCATGTATTCTCTTCAGTCTATTGTATTTATAATGTGTTTCTACAAAATATTTGTGGATTGGATATCTGTAGGTTCAAATTTATCATGAACAGATTATTAGTACTACTGTGTAGCAGTAATACTATTGTGTAATTTTTTCTGTTAAATTTACAATCGAATTGAAAGTGATAAAAAGAATAGGTGTTCAATTTTCTCGAACATGTCAAACCGAGTATTAAGTTCATTCAGAAGCTAAAAGAATAGGTGTTCAATTTTCTCGAACATGTCAAACCCAGTATTAAGTTCATTCAGAAGCTATTGTGACTGTGGGTTCGTGAAAGAAGACGAGGTTACAAAACACAAAAACTACACTTTATTTTCGTAGCAAATACATTCTTCACCTTACAATTTGCTAGCAACCTCAAAAACTGTTTATTTTCTAACAATTACGCTCAACTGTCTCGCTTCCGGTAACGATCGGCCCCGAAGTTTCCCGAATCTCCACCGGCCATCATTTTTCATCGGCTTCGCGAGTCTACCGCCAGGGTGACACTGCTCCCTCCTCAAGACTGGTTGTCCCGAACAGCGCCGTCGTAGCGGGCCAGGTGATCCAGGTGTACCACCATCTTTCCTCGGGGCATCTTCTGGATGCGGTAGACCACGTCGTTAATCCTCTTCACCACATCGTACAGTCCTTGCCATGGCTGCTGAAACTTCGGGCAACGTCCCTTGGTCTCTGTCGGGCGGTACAACCAGACCAGGTCACCTTGCTGGAACCCTTGGCTGTTGGCTTGCCTGTCGTATCGGATTTTCATGCGGTCGCTCGCCTTCTGGATGTTCTGGCGAGCCATCTCGTGCATGTCGTGGAGGTGGTCCACCAGGTTCTCCACATCCCTCAAGAGTGGCCCCAAGTCTGCGTCCGCCAGCCGCTCCCTCCTCAGGCCTGCGCTATCCCAGCCATCCGCAGGCACTGCCGTGACTACTTGGACTGCTGCGGCACGCTCCTTCCCCTCCACTCTTGTGCATTGGCCGCACTCTTCTGGACAGGGTCTTCGGGACATAGCGTCCGCGTTACCGTGACTCTTCCCTCTGCGATGTTTCGAGGTGACGTCGTACTCCTGCTGCCTCTGGACCCAACGTGCTGTCTGGCCTTCCGGTCGCGCCGTCACCATCACCTCACTCCTCGCGGGGACAACCACGTCTTCGTTCAAGATGACCCTGCAAATTCCAAGGCGCTCTTCTGGTTGACGGAGTATAACCTCTTCTCCGTTGAGCCTCAGGACCTTCCTGCCGACGTCGACCGTCGCCTCGTGGCTTCTGAGGGCATCCAGTCCCAGAATCACCTCAGCCACCTTCGCGACGAACACCCACAGACGCACGGCACTCCGTCCCAAGGTCAGCTCCAGCAGAGCCTCCTCCTCCACAGGCAAGGTGTCGCCCGATGCCAACACAAGCTGGTATGGTCGGCTCGGCTTCCTCGTCGGCAAACCATTCGCCACGTCAGGTCTGATGATGGTCACGGCTGCCCCAGTGTCCACTAGCACGCGGCACGGCTTTCCTCCTACCCAGCCGTCCGCGATGAGGCTGTCATCCATACGCCGGCTGACGGCGCGCAGCGTCACTCGAGGGGATGGTGGTGATGGCGCCGACGTGTCCCTCTCCACGCCGGGCCTTACTCGTTCTTCCCACTGCCCTTCCTGGTGTGGGCAGTCTCTCTGCAGGTGCCCGGGCTGTCCACACGCCCAACACAGGCCACTAGGTGTTCGCCGGCGTCCCTCAGCTGGTCTTCTGTCTCCGACGTAGCGGACACTCCTCGTTCTCGACGTCGGGATAGATGCTACCTTGGCCGCCTCCATCCTTAATGCCGCTGTCAGCGCCTCGTGGATGGTTTTATAATCGCCGAGCATTAGGCGCTGACGAATCTCCGTGTCCCGTACCCCGTCGACAAAGTTGTAGGAGGCTTCCCGGGATACGAACTCCAGTGGCAGGTCAACCAAGGCCTTGCTAGCTAGCTGCTCAATCGCTATGGCTAACTCCTGCAGCGTCTCCCCCGGCTGCTGTGACCTTGCCTTTAGTTGGCTGCGGTACGCTGCGGCTAAGCGGTGGTTCCGGAAACGATTCTCCAGGGCCTCCCAGATGTCCTTGGGCGCCGCCGTTGTCTGCACCGCGTTTAGGACTTCCGCGGCCCGTCCCTGGAGGCTGGCTATTAGCTGTGTGGCCTCCTCCTCCGGTGACCATCTGTTGTGCTTGGCCACTGTGTCGAACTGGCGACGGAAGACCTCAAATGTTGACGCGCCGTCATTTTTCGGCGGTTTGACGCGCGCAGATGTTGTGTCGCGTCCCGGCGCGTCGGCCTTCAAATCCTTCAGTTTCCAGCCGACGACGTCCTCTACTATGGCGTTCAGGGACTTGACGCTGTTGTCGGCCTTTCCCTTCAGGTCGTCAACGCGGCTCGCCAGGTCCTCGACGCGCTCGTCCACTTGGCCCATCCGCTTGCCCAGCTCCGTCACGTTATCCCTCACGCCGGCCAACTGTTCTTCAAACTTCACGGCAAGGGCCTCATTTGCCGCTTTCATCTCCGTGGCCAGGCTGTCGTTCGCTGCCCTCATTTCTGTGGTCAATTCGGTCTTTATTTGTTTCAACTCCGCAGTCAGGTTGTCATTTGTAGTCTCCCGCTTCGCGGCCAGGCTGTTATTTGCCGCTTCTGTTTTTGCAGCGAGGTTTTCATTTACCGTCTTCATTTCTTCCATTTCCTCTAAAATCTTTGCCAATGCAGCTTCCATTGTCATATGTTCCACTTCTGACACCAGTTGTGACTTTGTGGGTTCGTGAAATAACAAGACGAGGTTACAAAACACAAAAACTACACTTTATTTTCGTAGCAAATACATTCTTCACCTTACAATTTGCTAGCAACCTCAAAAACTGTTTATTTTCTCAAAACACCACTCTCAACTGTCTCTTCCGGTAACGATCGGCCCTGAAGTTTCCCGAATCTGCACCGGCCATCATTTGTTCATCGGCTTCGCGAGTCTACCGCCAGGGTGACACTATTAATATTTTTAGCAGGACAAGGGTGCCATACTAAAGGGTAGATTTCAGATCGTGTATGCAAATTCATTGCTAATTGTGGCAGAAAGGAATCGTTTGTAAGTTTTACAAAAATGGAAACATAAATTGTTTCATTTCAAATAAAGTTGTTTAAGCTAAGATAGTGTCACAAATTAATACCAGTTTTGTCAACTCATGGTAGGGATTGTTGCCACATAGTCAACTTGGCAACTACTAATAGATACTCGGTTTTAAAATTGCTAAATTCCAAAAGAAAAGTTGAAATCTGTAACTGTTCCCCTTGGTCACGAATATAAAATAGCTTAATATGTTCTATATCAAAAGTATATTAGGTTAGCGTAGATACTTTCTACTGAATATTTTGCATTGGAAGAAAATACACAGCTATTATAGAAAAACACATTAAAGCAGATAGGGCATATATATATAAATAATAAAATAAGAAGTGTTTGACTCACTAGAAATGTAGATGAATGGAGAAACAGAAATATGAGGTCCTTCAGCAAAGGAAAGTGTGGGAACATGTCAGTTGGCTTTCTTCATTAACAAAGCTCACACCAGGAACATATGCCTGCGAGCGATTTGGAGCACAAGTCTGTCGCTCTGGACTCTCTTTCATGCCAACCGTGTACATGCTAAATACAGTTGCATTGCAGCTTAGATGCATTCCTAAAACTTTCACACTGTGCGTGATTCAAAATTAAGTGGACGCTGTGAGAATGTTTCTACCAACGTTCGGACATGCAGACATACAAAATTTGTATGATAGTTCAAACCAGAAATTGAAACCAACCAATTATAGTTTCGAACGTACACACGTGATTCCCACGAAATTTAAAATGTAACGATAGCGGGGGAAATCCGGGGGATAGCAGATACGTGATTTTGATAACATACTCACTCTCGACAGGGCGTAGTGAAGTCACGTTATATATATATATATATATATAAGTGCGGTAAGAACACACAGAATACACAACACATGTAAAGAACTCTGTCGTTACTGCCAAACACATCACACGAGGCTGCAAGCACTGACTTTCCAGGTGGCGAGTGAAGTACCTGATTACAATCGAGAATAAATCAATCATGGAACAGTTGAGGTGTTTTCTTCGCTAAACACACCACATCCAGTTAGGACAGAGAAGTGAGTCCATGCAGAGCGAACCCGAGGAAAACCCTGACCTGTTCAGTAAACCTCCCCCATCTGTAACCCTCACTTGTCACCTTCCCTACAGTATGAGGTGTTGAGTACCGGGAGAACTCAACCAGGTTCCTAACGTGCAAGGACCGCCTTAAATTCCACCACTTAACAGATCTAGAATATACCAAATAAGTTGTAAGAATTGTGAAAAATGCTACATAGGTCAGACTAAAAGAAACTTAAAAACCAGGGTCAAAGAGCACTTTAGAATCATCAAAACATGTATTTGATACATTCAAGTAATGAACAAGGTGAAGAAATACTGTAACATTTAAACATGAGCTTAAATAGTTTATTTCTATTTATTGTCGTACTGTTGTCGTACTTTATTGTATTGTGGTACTTGGTATTCCCTGATTGGGTGTGACTCACACCTTGAGTTACCATGGCGGAGTGCTCAGTTCCTCAGAGTAGTGTACAGAAGCATAAAAATGGAAAGCCTCTAAAAAGTGGTGAAAAAACTATTGTATTAAATCTGTTAAACTTTTTCTTTCAACGTTATGCACCCTGGCTGTAAAGATGTAACTAAACTTGACATCTGAAGCCACTGATTTATCTGTGAATACAGTTTCAAATGTGAGAACCAAAATTAATCAAAGAGGAGCTGGGAAAGCTGTGTAGTGTTTTAGGGCAAATGGATGATTTTGTTAAGAGTGCTATTTGCTTTAAAGTGCATAGTTTTTTTTTTTATTTTTTATTATTTTTTATTATTTTTTATTAGTTTTTTTTTTTTTTTTTTTTAAAGGAGTTCCCTACTATAGATAAGGTACTTGCTTTAGTGAACATATCTTCCAGATTTTAAGAAAACCACATTCCACGTTTTGGTGACAGACATTGGGTTTTAGTTTTCAAAAAGAAACGAAATTAACGGGATAATTGACTGGGAAGACATTGTAGATTAGAGAAGATGTTACCTGAGATCAGTGAGACAATGTCATATAGAAAGCTGCACAATTTGAGACAAAACCTGGGTAAATGAGGGACACAGACACAACTATAGAATCAAGAATGGGCTTTACAAAGGTTTAGAAAGTTAAGTGCCGCATCATTTTGCATATTGGCAGTGATAATGGGTTTCTAATGGGGGATTATTAATTCAGTTTAACATAATTTTTTACTTACAAAATATTTCATAACTTTTCTTTAGAAGTTTCCTTAATTGATTTAGTTGACTTAGTGAATGTGAGCTGTGTGCTTTCTGGAAACTATGACAATTGCGATAAGAGTGAGAGGTTTTGTTGGGGAGTGATACAATCCACTTAAACCCTGGAGAGAGACTAGAAAACAAGCTAAGCATGTGCCGACAGATGTTTAAACATGAACTGCATACACTTGAATTAGGTGTGGAATAAGAGATGTTTTTAAATAAGATATAACATAAAAAAATTTTGGCTAAATAGTTTCATAAGAGCTAATTACATACACTTCTGTGATTTGGAAAGGGGAAAAAAACTAATCTGGGAAATGTTTGATCTCTTGATAAGTGTAATTGCAGAACAATGTGTTCTGTTTGAAACTTGTATTTAAAGAGCTCTTGTACTCAATTAAAAAACCAGTTGCAAAAATGTTGAGTACTACAGATTGCAACTTTTATTTTCTCTACCATATATGTTTTAGATAGAGAATGCATTGTACCTAAAAATTTGTCATAGAGATATTGTCAAAAATATAAAATTGAAATTATTTTCCAGTTAAGATGTGTTGATCGAATAAAAGCTGTTAACTTATTATTCAAGTGGTTCAACTCCATATACATCTTATAATTAATTTATATATTCAGGTGTTTTGGGAAAAGCATAACTGCCTTCCAAAGATTTGAATATGGTTAATGTAAATACTGAATTTTTTGTGAAGTCCTCATTTGGAAGGAATTTTATAGAATTTTGCATAACTGGTAACTGTTAAGTGAAAATGAAAACTTTTACACCAAAATATATATATATATATATATATATACTCTTTAAAACACACTATTTAAAATAACTTCTTCTTTTGTGACATCAGCTATTTCCAAAGTGTCTGTCATTAACAGTTCTAATTTTTCACTTATTCATTCTTTTAAACTCCTGTGAGATTGGGTTGTTTCTCATGATTGTATTAGTTTTAAGGTCCATTTACTATTCTTTTCAAATCTGTAATGAAATGTGTAATGCAGCTATTTATGTAATTAAAAGAAAAAGATAAAATAAACCTTTGTATGAGTAATTGATATACCTATTAATAGGTGATAGTAAAGAAAATGATGTGAATGTAACACATCTCTGTGTCCTACTGTGTTGGGATGCAGACGGCTTTAGTTATCAAAAGTTTGGTAAGCCATAATTACCAATGTTTGTAGGTGGAAACCAATACAGTTTGAAGAGGCAGTGCCCTTCTCCCCAAGATACCTTTTCTCATTCTTTTTCAGCCAAAGTTAAGAAGATATTTCTTAAATCAGGAAAAACATGGAAAACACAGGGTTATCAAAACAAAGAAAATACTGTGACTTTGTGGGTTCGTGAAATTAAAAGTCCAGTTGCACAAACACAGTTACACAGTTACGTAACACTCGCTGCTAGGCACCTTGCCGAACAACTCTCTCTAGAACTGACTAAAAACTCAGAACTGAGAATTGAGGACTGCCTGAGTCGTCTAATGCGTCGCGTATATAGGCAGACCGCTGCATCTCGAAGCTTCGTGGCTCGGAACAATCATTGTGATTGTTCCAGATGTCAGGGGGAGGGGAAAGAGACGGTACAGTGGCTCGTGATAACTTTCTAACCATCCCCTCAGTGAGTGCCACAAGATAAATGGGTAGGCGTGGCCTAAATGCCTCCTGTCCCCCACCCAGCTGCCAGTTGGTCGTGCCTGTCGATAATTGGGTGACAATATGTAGGGAGAATGCAGGGAAAAACTTTCAGCAATGGAATGAATGAATAAAATGAAGTGCACAAACTGATCCAATTGTTTCACCTCTGTCCAGTGTGGTCATTTGGTCATAAATACCACCATTGTGCATGAATTGTTTCACTCAAATGAATGAGTGTTTCTAAATCAATTTTCATGCTGATTGCAAAACAGAATTTGCATATCACATCAGAATTACTTGCAATTCAAAATTATATATTTTGAATATTTTTCGTAATGTATGTACTGTAGTAATATTACCTACCATGTGCTTATCATTTGTTACAAAGGCTTAGCTTTATTACTTAAAATGTGAAATAATATAACTATTATTATGTTTATATTTTATATTTTTATGCTCATATTTTTATCGTTATTACAATCTGCTAACTATATCTGCCCTAGGGGCAATTTCAAAAATATGTAATGTACAAAATGTGTAAAAATATGTAATGTACAAAATGTGTCTTCTCCTTATAATTAACTGGCGGTAAGACCTCCATTATTTATTCTTGGAGATGTTTATCTGCAGTACCTGCATCCATCTTATCTATAAATAGGAAGTTGAAAAGTTTGCTTTGTCAGGCCATAAACATTGATTGAAGGAAATATTTACTTTTGAAGTATTGAAACAATGCATTAGAGAACTGACAGTGGGTCTCTAAATATATCAAAGTGCAATTCAGCGTACGAGGCTAAAGATTTCCTTTCTGAGATAAGAAAAATATGCCCTTTTGAAAGTTGTTTCATGTTGTTGGTTGTCGAATAAAGTCGAGTAAAAGTGAAGTGTGTAATTTCTCATTTTTCTACGAGAGTACAATGTAATAGTTTTGTTCGTAGAAATGTTGAAATGTGGTTGTGTAACTGATCCAGTTTTGTTTTGTTATATGTAGAACAGGCAGAATATAACTCTTGTAAAGATAACTATCTTTCAGGAATTTGCCACTCAGTTAGGAGACGAGGATAAATCCTGGTGCCCTCATAAAGTGTGTCATAGTTGTGTTGCAGAATTGGAAAATGGAAAAAAAGCAGTCATTGCCCTTTGTTATTCCTATCATAGAGACGATAGTTATTTTTGTACAGATAAGGTAGCAGAAGATAACACTAAAAACAAGAACATTTCCACTTCCTTGGGCCCATACCTCATGGTCCTGATATTCCGGGGCCATCTGCTTATGAACCAGAGGATACTGATGATAGATGTTTTAATGACTTAGTGAGGGATTTAAATTTACCTAAAGAATGAGCACAACTTTTAAGCTCTAGCTTAAAAGAAAGTAATGGATGAAGTTACATATTTTTCATGGTACAGGTATGCTGAGGATTTTTTTTTTTTTTTTTTTTTTTTTTTTTGGTGTGAAGAAAATTTGGTATATTGCCAAGACATCCCTGCCGTTTTAGAATTTTATAGCAAACTATAATGCCAAAGAGTTGAGGTTCTACATGGATTCCCAAAAATGTCTTGAAGGTGTTTTGCTACATAATGGAAACATTCATCCTTCCATTCCTGCACCCCACTCTTTTGTTTTAAAGGAGACATCAAAATGTTATGTTTTTGTTACAAAAACTACAGTACGACAACCATCTATGGCTAGTCTGTGGAGATTTCAAGATTATTGCACTATTACTTGGTCATAGTTTCACAATGGATCCTTGTTTCTTACGTGAATGTGATAGCAGAGGTAATTGACAACACTGGAAACGGATAGTGGTTACATAAGACTAATTTAACACCAGGCAAAAAAAAAAGATAAAAGGTGAATTTCTTATTGATCCCTTAAAAGTATTTTTGCCACCTCTCCATCTAAAATTAGGTTTAATGAAACAATTTGGAAAAATTATAGATGAAGACAGTGATTGCTTAAAATCCTTTTACTACATTTCCTTCATTATCCTTTGAAAAAATTAAAGCTGGTGTACTGGTTGGCCTACAAATTCCAAAACTAATGATGGACCAGTCACTTCTTTGAGAATACTATGAGTTTAGAAGTGAAGGATTCCCAAAATGCTTTCAGAAATGTTGGTTTTAATTTCCTTGGAAATAAATTCGTAAATTATGCTAACAAGTAATACAATTTTAGTTAATTGATGGAAATTAATCATTTCTTCACACTAGCTGTATATAGCTTAAGGTTTTCGATAGATAAGAGTCAACATGAAAAATTCAATGCCATGGCCGGGATTTGAAACACGGATCTCCTGGTTTCCATCCAGCCGCTTTTAACCTTTGAGCTACCATGGCCAAGGTGCCGTCCTGACATTAAATTCTCCATTTGACTCATATATTTCCCTGGTAGACCACTAGGAGCTCTCGCATTCAAGGTACACCGTTTGTGGCGACTTACTATCGTAAGTACTTATGTCCCAGGCTTCATAATTTAACTCTTATTATTTTAGTTAATTGATGGAAATTAATCATTTCTCCACACTAGTCATATATAGGCTAAGGTTTTTGATAGAGGCAACATGAAAAATTCATTGCCATGGCCAGGATTTGAACCATGGACCTCCTGCTTCACGGCGCGTTGGCCATGGTAGTTTAAAGGTTAGGAGCGACTTGACGGAAACCAGGAGATCCGTGTTTCAAATCCTGGCCATGGCATTGAATTTTTCATGTTGACTCTATCCATCAAGTATCTTAGCCTATATACGACTAGTGTGGAGAAATGATTAATTTCCATCAATTAACCGCTTTGCCGATGGCCATTTAAACCCTGCACGGCCGGGAACGGATACCCAATAAACAGAACAAGACATTTAAATTGTTAAATGCTGCAAAAATGCTTCATAAATAAATATTCGTATCTTCCATATTTTCTAAGTTATTTCAGGGAAACAAAAACTGGTTAAAAGCCCATTAAAAGCTGTATACATCTGCGGTATCATTAAAATAGAGACTATATTAATAAAGCGATGAAATTTCATTAATTTGTATCACGTAAAGAAAGCCATTCTTTGCGTCGAACGCGTTTAATTCTGTGTACTTTTGTTTTACAAGCTATATGTGTATATCAGCTGAATAAACGAACTGTTGGGTTCAAGGTTTCTAGGTTTCAGTTCATGCTAACACGTAATAATAACTGTTTATATTGCGTTATACACGCTGGAAGAAAACTCCCTCAGCATCTCTCTAATTGCACAACGGAAGTTTATGTTAGCTGACGTAACTTCTTTCTTCGCTCAGTTGACATTGTAATTTAGATTGCATCAGAGTTCCAAGCAATTTCTTTAGCTAAATCACAGTTTTCTCAGTGCTAATCATGGCTTCAACTAGTAATGTAGCAAATCAATTAGCTAGTGTAGGACGAGTGCGGGCTTCTGAAATTACATCAGAAAATGTGGAAGACTTTTTGCTGTTAGACAGTGATTTGGACATTGATGGCGAGTTTTCAGATTTTGAGGGGGGTGTTGAGGATATAGGTAGCAGTGAGGAGGAAAATGACTCATTTCCGACAGGTGTTCGTGAAGAATCAACATTATGGAGGTGTCAAAATAACTCTAACACTAATAGACATACGTTCACGAGCACAACCTCTGGTGTACAACCGCATACTCAACTAACTTCTGACAGCCAACCAATTGACATTTTCACAAAATTTTTTACTACTGACTTACTGTCTCTCATTGTTTCGGAAACAAATGTATATGCGAGTAGGGTGAAGGAAGACCTGATTGCTAAAGGCAATTTAGGACCTAAGAGTAGATTGCAGAAGTGGACAGAAGTAACAATGAATGAGATTTACAGACTACTTGGTCTAATTATGCTCATGGGTGTTATTCGTAAACCTACGCTAGACATGTGCTGGTCTACAGATGACATGCTAGCTACCCCATTTTTTGGGAAATGCATGTCAAATAACAGGTTTACTTCCATTTTGCGCTTCCTTCATTTCACCTGCACAGAAAATGTGAATGATAAACTATCCAAAATCAGACCAGTTTTTGATTACATTATTTCAAAATTCAAAGAAAATTATGTGCCTAGTGAAAAGATCACTGTTGATGAAAGCTTGATGCTTTGGAAGGGCCGTTTAGGTTGGAAACAATACATCAAAACAAAGAGGGCCAGATTTGGCATAAAGAGTTTTGATGTATGTGAAGTAAAACAGGATATCTTTACAATAGCTGCATATACACTGGCCAAGGGACTGATAACACCGGAGACAAAGATTTGGGGTTATCTGGTTCCATAGTAATGCACCTGATGGAATCTGTACTTGATCAGGGTAGGACTGTATATTTAGATAATTGGTACAGTTCCCCTAAATTATTCATGGCCTTACACAAAAGAAAAACAAATGCAATTGGAACAGTACGTTCAAATCGTATTGGTTTGCCAAAAGATGTGAATACGAAGGCTCTAAGAAGAGGAGAAATGCAGGTGCATCAGCTCCCACCCTTGACCTATGTTGCTTGGCAAGACAGGAGGGTTGTTACAGCATTATCCAATTGCAGCGCTAAGATTTTGATGATTGACACTGGAAAAATGGATGCTCGTAACAAAATGTCAATTTTCAAGCCCGATATTATCCAGGAATATAATATGCATATGGGTGGAGTGGATCTAGTAGATCAGGTATTACACGCATATCCCTCGTTGCGAAAAACAATCAAATGGTATAAAAAAGTATTTTTACACCAGCTGGATATAACCATATACAATTGTTTAGTAATTTGGAGAGCTCTAAACCCACGGAAGACAATGACGTACCTGGACTTTCGCATATCAATAGCTCGCAGCCTAATTGAGCAGTATAAAATTCAGAGACCTCTCCATACTGGGGGTAAAAAATCCACCACCCCAGCACCCCTCAGACTTGAAGGAAAACATTTTCCTAAAAGGATACCACCCACAGCAAAAAAGTCGCGTCCCTTCAGAAAATGTTTGGTGTGCCGCAAGAAAGGTGTCCGAAAGGAAACTAGTACGATTTGCCGTGAATGTGGAGATGTGCCCTTGTGTGTTTATCCATGTTTTGAGGTGTACCATTCAAGAAAAAACTTTTAAAGGTAAGCTTTTACTTCTTATAGAATTTATTTAAATTTACTGTAAAACATAAGGTTTAAAAGAATTATCATTAAATACGCATTAAATGCATGTATGCGCAGGACGTCTATACACGTCCATATCGGTTTGGGGCCTTTTAACTTGGACGTCATATGACGTCCATATCGGTGAAAGGGTTAACTAAAATAATAAGAGTTAAATGATGAAGCCTGGGACTTACGATAGTAAGTTGCCACAAATGGTGTATCCCAGATGTGAGAGCTCCTAGTGTTCTATCGGGGAAATATATGAGTCAAATGGAGAATTTAATGTCAGGACGGCACGTTGGCCTTGGTAGCTCAAAGGTTAAGAGCGATTGGACGGAAACCAGGAGATCTGTGGTTCAAATTCCAGCCATGGCATTGAATTTTTCATGTTGACTCTATCTGTAGGGGAGCTGTGACCATGGTAGGAAATGAGCAGTCCAAAGATATTATAGATCTGATGGAGAATAACTGATATTGTAGCAGAGGTAAGTTCAACCATGGCTGCAGATAAATGTTCGGTGAGCTGTAAATCCAAAGTAAATTAAGGTTGGAGCTTGTTAAAATAAGTAAGGAACTATTAAATTTTAGATGAGTCGCGTTTTTTACACATCTGCTTCACTTTCGTACGGAACTGACTATGAAAATGGAAGAAAAGGTAATACCAATTACTTACGCAGACATAACTGCAAGTAAACCGGATAATAACACAGTAGGAGTTCAAAAAGCTGTGCAAAGACAGAAATATACAGTCTTTATAACTTCTGAAGGGAAAAACTCTTCTGAAGTACAAGAAATTGTGACAAAGAATATAAATCTGGCCAAAGATAAATTGCATATATGTAATATCAGAAAAACTGAGAGAAACATTGTTGAAACTGAGACTCCTGAGGAGGTGGATAAAATTAACCATCAAGTATTAAAAGAGAAAGGACTAAAAATTGAAATTGCTAAGAAGAGAAACCCATTAATAATACTGTATGACATCCTAGCAACTGAAAAAGAGGATACCATTAAGAAAAATATGTTTGAGCAAACCTTCTCAAATGAGATGAGTTGAGAAGAGTTTAATCACAATGTGAATTTGCGATTTAAGACTGACCCCCGTAATAGGAACACAGTTCATCATGTAATGGATGTCACAACCGAAATTAGAAAAAGAATTTTACAACATGGAAAGTTATATATTGGGTTCCAAGCTAAAAATACAAAGGATTATGTGGTGGTTGCTAAATGTGTAAAATGTCAGAATTACGGACATGTAGCAAAATATTGCAATAAGGATAAAGAAGTAAGCCCCCACTGTGTAGAAGAGGATCATATGAAAAAAGATTGCGCGAAGAAAGATTTACCAGGTATCTGTGTACCTCGCGACTCTAGAAAGAAAACAGTAATAGCAAGAGATTCAAATAAGAAACTGAAGTTGGATCCACCCTGTCAAGGTGGGAAAGAATGTCCTCTGTATTAACTGTTTTTTGATACATTAATTAGCAGAACAGATTATGGATAATAGAAATATAGCCAAAGAAGGATGGAGGAAAATGAATGAGGTATATAATATAAGAATAGCACAAATCAATGCTCAGAGATCTAAAACAGTTATGACACAGGTGAGAAAGTTGGCAGAAGAAATGCTTATAGATGTCATATGTATCCAAGAACCATAAACATTCAGAGGCAGAGCTATACACCTACCAGTGATGTCAAGAACCATATATGATGGGAATGATCCAAAAGCACTAATAGTCGTCAATAATAAAAATATACAAATCTTGAAGATAAGCCAGCACTGTGATAAACATGTTAACTGTGTACGATTAGAATATAAAGGTCTAGAATTTATACTTTGTAATCATTATTACCAATATATGGAGGATATTGAACAGCTTGGAAAAACAGTGACAATATTGGATAGTTTAACCAGCAGATCAATTATTTATGTAATGGATGCGAACGCGAAGTCATTTTTATGGTAAAGTAAAAATCCAGATACCAGAGGAGAACAACTGGCGGAAATAATGAGGAGTTATCAACTGGTAATTATAAATAAACCAAATAATCCATATACTTTTCAGAATAGAGCCAATGCAGAGGAAAACATTGATCTTACCCTGGCAAAAGGGTGTATAAATCGGAAAATAAGGAACTGGAGATTTGGACAACTGACAAGCAGTGACCATAATTTAATTTTTTTAATATACAGTTCGAGGAAATAATGAAATGGATAATAGAAAGGGAATACCAAGATATATAACTAAAAATGCTGATTGTAATAAAGTAATCGATAACTTTATATTACCTAGAATGATTTAGTATGCAGATGTAAATACAAAGGCTTATGAGTTACCGAAATCAATACAAAAGGCTATGGATATAGGTTTACTTAAAAGTAGATGCAAATACAATACCAATACCATATGGAATGAACAATTACAGAAAATGAGAAGAAAGGTAAGAAAATCCAGGAGAATATACCAACGAAGTATAACAGCAGATGAGGATAGAGGGAAGGCCTCTGAAACTAGTTCCGGGAAAATTTAAAAGTAAGTGTTGTTTAGTGTCATTAATCGACTCCCAATAAATTTAATTAATCAATGTATTAGGCATATTTTTTGATATTGCAGGAGCCTTTGACAATATGTGATGGCCTGAATTATTTAGAATATTCAGAGAAAAAGGGTATCCAAAGTGTATCTATAACTGTTTAAAGCATTACTGTAAAGATAGACGGATCTACCTAAATGGAGGAAATATTAGACTAGAAAAAGGAATAACCAAGGGGTGTCCACAGGAATCTGTATTTGGTCCATTATTCTGGGACATATTGACCGAACCCTTACTGGATAAATTATCACATCTAGAACAAATAAGTGAAGTGATAGCATACACAGACGATCTGATGATTCTTATTGAAGCAGACAATAGAAGCTAAAACTGTAATAGCTATTAACAAAATTGAGCAATGGTGTAGTCAGGTTAAATTAGAAGTAGCTCCACACAAATCAGCATATTTACTTTTAAAAGGACGACTAGATAGGAATCCAACTATAAAGGTTAATGGTATAGGTGTAAAAAGAGAAAAGGCTGATTACATAGAAAATGAAACTAGTTACAGTGAAGTAATAAGTATTACACAAATATAAATATTTGTTAATGAATCTCCACTTATCTTAAGAAGTTGATGTTAATACTTCTTTCTAATTTTGAAGACACATCACATTCCTCTTCAGTTTATTATAAACAAACTCTGTTGTTAAGGAAATCTCGATTACCATGTTTTTTCTTTTGTTATGTTATGTTTTCAGCATTACCAACATCTGAAGACGAAACAAACCTAAAAACAGAATCAACTGCCGGTATGTCAAAATTCATTACACAATGTTTATTTTTTAAAAGAAATATTTTTTCCCACACTATTAAATCTATGGGACCATTTAATTGTTTTAATAATTTAACTTCAGGATTTATTTCATGATTAAATGACCAAAAATGATCCTCTACAGCCGATTTATCAATTTGTTTATATTTAATGTTACGAAAATGTTCTTTCTTTCTGGTTTCCAAACTACGTTTCGTCTTTCCAATATAAACCTGATCACAATCTAAACAATTAAATTGATAAATACCATATTTTTTATTATTAGGAATTTTATCTCTCTCTCTCTTTTTTTTTTTTAGAAAATTGTAACAAATTTTTAATACTATATTTATTTTGAGGAAC
Source organism: Mantis religiosa (assembly GCA_030765055.1). Taxonomy (NCBI): domain Eukaryota; kingdom Metazoa; phylum Arthropoda; class Insecta; order Mantodea; family Mantidae; genus Mantis; species Mantis religiosa. The sequence goes on from JAUKNK010000152.1 coordinate 1,501,866, forward strand.
TAAAGTTATACCAACTTCTTTAAACATTTTTTTGAAAATGTTTATTAACCCAAGGATGGTAAGTAAATTTTTTAGAATTATAATCAACTTTTATTTTTTTAAGAGTAGAAATATCATTAACAGTTTTTTGATATTTAAAAGTTTCAATCTTCTTTTGTATAAAATCTTTATTAAAACCATTAATTAAAGTAGTAGTAATAATATGTTTATATTCTTTATTAAATTCCTCTTTATTCAGGGGTATATTTTTAATCTATAAATCAAACTATTAAAAACAGCAAATTTATGTGAAAAAGGATTAAAGCTTTTATTTGTTATGTAATTATCAATATGAGTAGATTTCCTATAAATACCAAAATCTAATTTGTTGTTATTCTTATTATTTTCAAATCTAGAAAAGGAAGAAATCCATTAATTTCAGTTTCTAATGTGAATTTTTAGAAAGAAGAAAGAAGTATTAACATCAACTTCTTAAGATAAGTGGAGATTCATTAACAAATATTTATATTTGTGTAATAATAGAAAAGGCTGTTAAATATTTGGGGGTATGGCTGGATGAACGGTCAAGTTTTGATACACTTATACAGAAAACCAAAGACAAGACAACGAAAACCATGATGAAGCTTGCGACAATGACAAACTACAAGTTTAAACTACCAGCGGAAGTAACTAAATTACAGGATATGCATCTGGGTTGTGGGCTCATAAGGCCCGAGTTGGCAAGTATAAGATGCTATTAAGAATTCAACGTCAGATATTTTTAAGACGTATGGAAATAGTTAGTGCCACTTCTACTATAGCAATACTTGTCGCCCTGGCTATATGGCCTATGGACCTTAGAATCAGGCAACGCTGTGCAAACTTTTGGCTAAAGAAGAAGAACTATGAAAAAGTTAGAAAAATAATAGGGAAGGTGTGCCTCTCCAGATGTGAAGTTGGAAAAATTTTAATTTCAGAATGGCAGACAGAATGGAACAATGCTCTAGAAGGAAGAAGGACTTAAGAGATATATCCGAACATTAGAGAAAGACTTAGCTTAAAGAATATTGAGCCCACTAGAGTAGGAATACAATATTTAACAGGCCATGGTCCCTTCGATACATATTTTAAAGGATAATGATATATGTAGCTTCTGTAAAGTGAAAGGCACTCCAGAGAACATCGCTTTTGAATGCAAAAAATATCAAGAAAAGTTAATAGAAGAACGTTGACAGCTTTCCGGAAAATCTATATGGAACATAGAATAAAGGAAGATTTTGAAATACTTCACAAAATGAGTGTTATCTCGGAAGAGCCAATAAAAGAAGATCGTCAAGACAGAGGAGGAAGAACGTTAAGACAGGCTATTAGAGGAAGATCCAAATTTAGATATACAAGGTATTGAACAAGATGATGATGCAGGAACAACAGGAACACGAATAGATGTTGATAATTTAGTGAATTTGTAAAAAGATTGACAGTGGATTAATTAGGAAATGAACACCTAATTTTAACATAATTAGCAAGAATACATCTTCTCTCTTACCAGAAACATTAATATTTTTTAGTTAGGGATAGGTTTTAATTTGTTGTAATGGTAGGACCGCTGATAGGATCATTATTACTATTATTTTATATGTAAGTTACTGGGGTACAGTGACTCTTAGGTTATTAGTTAAGAATTATAGGTTAGATATATCTGCTCATTCATATAGTTTATAAATAATTATTTGTTAAATTTATCTCTCAAATTCATAATAATTTGTAAATTGCAAAATTGTAATTTGTAAATTGTAAAACTCTAAACAAAAATTGTAAATGATTGGATATCTTGCCCTGGTTTAGAATCCAGATGCCAGGGTTAAAAAAAAAAAGCAGATTTTAAATAATAAAAAAAAATTAAATTAAATTATTAATTTTTAGATGAGTCGTATTTATTACACATCTGCTTCACTTTCGTACCTATTTTGAGGACATGTTTCGCAAATCATCGTTTGCATCTATGGCTCTTATGCGACTAAAGCTTGATCCAGCGGTGTGTGTAATTCTGGGGTTGCTGCTGCCATCTGTTGATTTAGTGATGAACTTAAATGTGGGATTCTCTTCTGGCGGGATTTCAAAGTTCATTAGTTGGTTTTTATGTTTTTCTATGTATATCCTCTCCCATATGACGAGTTCACTATGTTTTTGTACGTATTTTAGTAATTCTGTGCTATCTTCAATTACATGATTTTCAGACCAGAAATGAGCTGCTATTGCGGACTTATCAATATTTTTGTATCTTAAGTGCCTGAAGTGTTCTTTCTTTCTAGTGCCTATGTTTCTTTTTGTCCTCCCTATTTAAATTTTTTCACAGAAGAGAATCCCACATTTAAGTTCATCACTAAATCAACAGATGGCAGCAGCAACCCCAGAATTACACACACCGCTGGATCAAGCTTTAGTCGCATAAGAGCCGTAGATGCAAACGATGATTTGCAAAACATGTCCTCAAAATAGGTACGAAAGTGAAGCAGATGTGTAATAAATATGACCCATCTAAAAATTAATAATTTTTCGCTTCACTGTGGTGTTCCAATACAGTTGAATCTCGATAGATTAAATGTTGACTATCAAGTAATACAATATTTCAAACAGATTGGTTACAGCATGAGCATCAAAGTATATTTTCTTCATTCACATCTAAATTACTTTCCTGGTAATTTAGGAGATTTTAATGATTATAGAGTGAAAGATTTTGCCAGGATATAACAAATATTGAAATAAGGTATCAAGGGAATTGGAGTGCTCTTATGATGGTGGACAGTTGTTGGACTACTCTGGACAACATGCGAGAAGGTCAAAGAGGAGAAAATTTGAAGTGCAAATATTGAGATAAAGGTAGTTGTCTCATCTGTTTGAGAACTCTTAGTGGTTCACCTGGAAAAGCATGATTAAGTTGGAGAATTTAATGTTGTACTGGCATGTTGGCCATAGTAGCTCAATGGTTAAGAGCAGCTGGACAGAGACCAGTTGATCCATTGTTCAAATCCCAGTTATGACATTTAATTTAATTGACTCTACCTTTCCAATTGTTATTATGTTTCACAGAGCTTTAGTTTCATTTCTGTTATTTATGAATAGTTTGGAAACCTGACATGATGGGAGAAAATGGAGATTATTTTTTAATTCAGCATGAAGAGTCCATTTAATCACCTATCAAGTTAAAGAAAAACAAAAAATAGTTTTGAAATGCAGAATGATGTAAACTATGTTTGCAACTCTGCTGAATTTATGATTGCTAAATTTAGGTAAAGTAGTGTTAACCCTCCGTTACGCACGCACCATGGCAGAACACTGTTGATCGTGCTGCATAATAGTTATGTAGTTATATGCCTGTATTTCTTTTTGTTTCAATTTTTTTCTTTTTTCCCCTATTTTTGGCTTTATTTAGGATAATTATACATGACTTTTGTATAATCATACTAAATACATTAGCTAAAATAAAATACAAATAGTGTACATTGTAATTTCTATTACAATATACATAATAATATTCCTTTGAAATAGATCTTATCATTGGAAAGTTCATTTGCTCAGAGTCATCGACTTGACTGTTTCTTCTCTATTTTGCCTGACTAAGCAGATATGGCAAATAATTTTGGCATTATGCATGATTGGAGATAATTTAGTAACAGTGACGTTGAAATTAATTGAAAAAACTATTTGTAAGTAATGAAGCAAGCCATGAAGTATCAAAAAAGCAACTACAAATAGTTTTTGTCAATTAATTTGGCATGTTTTCTCAAACAGAGAGGAGCATTGCATTTCCCACATGCATATTTAGTTTTGCTGTTCTTTTGGTCTTTACTGCAGGGTTCACATCATTCCCTTTTCAATGATTCTAGTGCATTCGGCAACTCCTCTGCTGTGGATTGTTCAGGTTTATATTTCTTTAGAAGCTCTTTCAAATCATTGGGTATGATTAATGCTGTTGCTCTTCTTTGTAGCTTTACAACTGTTCCTGTCTCGTGGAATATTTGTTTTGCTTTCCATAAAAGATAACCCTAAAATTTATAACTACAGTATTCAGCATATGGTAAAAGAATACCATTGGCGACCTTGTTGTTCTGGCTACATTATACATAGCACACAATTTATTTACTACATCACCTCCAAATTCACTATTGTAATGCATGATTATTTCAGGCTTTTTCTTGGCACATTCTGACAGTTGGTCCAATGAAAAATGTAGACCTGAGATCAAAACTACTGTTTTACCATCTTTTGAAACATATGAAACAAGTGTTTTAGTTTTTATGAAGCCAAATGTGCTTTTGTATTGCCTGCGACCTACTGGAGAAATAAAATTACTGGGCAACTCCACCTTGTTCGTGTGTAACGAAATAAATTGTCTTTTGTGCACCAATGACAGACTAGGGAACCAATCATTTGCTGTAACATTTCTGCTAGTGCCATAGCTTGGTTTACAGCCTCTGTGGAATTATTTTGTAAATGTGGACCGTCCAGTAGCTGTCCACAATAAATTTCCATAATAGTGGTGTAAAACAGTTCTACATCACTCAATGTTTTTATGCCATATTAGTCTGGCTTAGAAGGTTTTGTGACTTTGTGGGTTTGTAGAATTAAAAGGCCAAGTTGCAGAAATTAAAAATCTCATTTATTTCCATAGCAATACACTGTCCAATTCTCACTTAACAACATTACATCACACAATCTTCCAAGGTCGAGGACAATAACAGTGACAGCAGATTACATCATTAGCTCTCGTTACGACTCAGCTGGCTGTCTCTCACAACTACAACTTACAACTCTTGTCTTCACAACTTGCAACTCCTCTCCTTGGCCAATCGTTGCCTCTTTAAATACTTCACAGATAATTTCTAGATGAATCGCAAATAAACCAGAACATGAACAATCTCTATCAGTCCAGAAGTGACTAGAAATTTCCATTTATCTCAGTTTGTTTTGGCAGATCCTTATCTGCCTGTTATCTTTGTCTGCAGGCCCTTGGTTTTCACACTGCCCTCCTATTAGTTTCTTTTGTGTAAACAAGCTGCACTATCGTAGATACAGGTTCGTGACGCTGCTCCCTCCTCAAGGCTAGTCCCGAACAGCACCATCCTAGCGGGCCAGACTATCCAGGTGTACCACCAACATCTTCCTTCGGGGCACCTTCTGGATGTGGTAGACCACGTTGTTGATCCTCTTCACCACCCGGTACGGTCCTTGCCATGGATGTTGAAGTTTGTCGATTGTTCGGTTTGCTCCCAGGTGTCCTCCTGAATTACCGGCGTGCACTTCCTCCAAGACCTCCGGGACCTTACTTCCGGGAAGTACCAGCTGTTCTCTCTGCGTCTTCCCATCGGGCGATTCCCATACCTGGAACAGCACACCCTCTCTTGTCTTCAGTGAGTCCCATTGGACCCAGTACGACTTGTAGGTGGCGCTTCTCGGTGCGATGTCCTCCTAGACCGGCCTTGTCCCTGCCTCCACTTCTCTCAAGAGTGGTCCCAAGTCTGCATCCGCCAGCTGCTCCCTCTTCAGGCCTGCGCTATCCCAGCCATCCGCAGGCACTGCCGTGACTACCCGGACCACTGCGGCACGCTCGTTCTCTTCCACTCTTGTGCATTGGCCGCACTGCTCTGGGTAGGGTCTTCGGGACATGGTGTCTGCGTTAACGTGGCTCTTCCCTCTACGATGTTCAGAGGTGAAGTTGTACTCCTGCAGCCTCTGGACCCAACGTGCTGTCTGGTCTTCCAGGTGTCTAAAGCTCATTAGCCAGATTAGGGCGGAGTGGTCAGTCCTCAGGTGGAATGGCTGACCGTACAGATACTTTTGATGTGCTCCAAGGACTTAACTACCACCAGTAACTCTCGCCGGGTGATGCAGTAGTTCTTCTCTGCCTTGGCTGTTTTGTGGTGGACAACACGGCGCTGGGGCGGGTTTTCTCCAGGATCTCCGGTTTCCCCCGCCATCTCATTCCACCGTTGCTCCATCTTCATCTCATGTATCATCAGTGTCATCGCCTGCGGTACCATATGTAGTAGAAGCTGGCATTAAACACTACACATGCCTTGGCTGAAGACGCGCTGGTATCGTCTCAGCAGTTGTCGAAACTTCTCGAGCTGTTCTGCGGTCAGGTGATCGGCCGCCCTCTCCAGTAAGCCTTCCAGCCGTGGACCCAGGTGTTGCGTTGGCACCGGCTCCTGTGTCTTGTCGATTGCTGTCATGATGACCACGGGCTCCCACGTCCCCAGCTCCGCTCTGGCCTGGACGTTGTGATCGGTGTCTGCCAGGTTGAGCAGCCTCACTGGCACCTCCTCTCGGCACGGCAATAATGTCCTGGCTACACAGAGTCCGTGCACAGGCGTCTTCTGGTCCAGCATCATGTTCTTCATCTGCTGGCATTCCAGTCGCGCCGTCATCACCACCTCGCTTCTTTCGGGGACCACCACGTCTTCCTTCAAGATGACCCTGCACACTCCAAGGCGCTCTTTGGGTTGCCGAAGTATCACTTCTCCATTAAACCGCAGGACCTGCCTGCCGACGTCAACCGTCGCCTTGTGGCTCCTGAGGGCATCCAATCCCAGTATCAGCTCCTCAGCCACCTCCGCGACATACACCCACTGATGCACGGCACTCCAACCCAAGGTCAACTGCAGCAGAGCCTTCCTCTCCACGGGCAAGGTGTCGCCCGATACCGTCACTGGCTGCTATGATCGGCTTGGTTTCCTCGACTGCAAACCCTTGGCTACATCAAGTCTGTTGATGGTCACGGCTGCCCCGGTGTCTACGAGTACGCGGCCCGGCTTCTCTCTGACCCAACCCTCCGCGATGAGGCGGCTGACTGCGCGCAGTGTCACTTGAGAGGTGGTGGTGATGGTGCCAACATGCTCCTCGCCACGCCGGTCCTTACTCGTTCCTCCGGCTGCTCTTCCTGGTGTCGGTCATCGTCGCGCCCAAGTTGCTATTTGCAGCTTCCATCTTCGTTGTTAATTCAGTCTTCATTTCTTCCATCTTCTCAGTGATGTTATCGTCCCGCTTCCTGACAGCAATTATGACTTTGTGGGTTCATGGAATTAAAAGGCCGAGTTGCAGAAATTAAAAATCTCATTTATTTCCGTAGCAATACACTGTCCAATTCTCATGTAACAACATTACATCACACAATCTTCCAAGGTGACAGCAGATTACATCATTAGCTCTTGTTACGACACAGCTGGCTGTCTCTCACAACTACAACTTGCAACTCTTGTCTTCACAACTTGTAACTCCTCTCCTTGGCCAATCGTTGCCTCTTTAAGTACTTCACAGATAATTTCTAGATGAATCGCAAATAAACCAAAATGCGAACAATCTCTATCAGTCCAGAAGTAATTAGAAATTTCCATTTATCTCAGTTTGTTTCGGCAGACCCATATCTGCCTGTTATCTTTGTCCGCAGGCCCTTGGTTTTCACACTGCCCACCTATCAGTTTCTTCTGTGTAAACAAGCTACGCGATCGTAGATACGGGTTTGCGACAGTATATATTGTCTAAAACCACATCAATCATTAAAGGTGGGTAATATTTTATTGGCAGTTACTTTTATCCAAGAGCGTAATGCTTCTAACAGTTATTCACAAACATTGTAAACATTTCTCTAACAGGAGCCAATTTGTCCAATACCAATAAATACTATTTGATATTCATGACAAAGTATTAATAGCCCCTTCCACTGGCAAACCAATATTCCACAACTTACTAATGAAGAAAAGCATGTCATAAACATGTAACAAGAATAGGTGCTAGGGGCCTGCTATTCCTGTACGACACCCAACTGCTCATTGGTCATTCTTATAGCTATAGTAAACAGATAAAGTTATTGCCACAGCAAACATTCAAATAAGGTGTAATGTTAGATGTCCTAGTGAGGCAATTACATAGGTGCATTCGTTTGTAAAGTACAACATTTAAATAAAGCTAGGGGGCCTCCCAGGGTTAAACAATCATCTAAAAATATAAATCCTTTTATGGAAGTGTTGAAAACAGTGTTGTTGTATAAATTAAGTTAATTAGGAGTCGATTAATAATGTTATTAATCGACTCCTAATTAACTTAATCTAAAAATATGTTACATAATTACATAAAAAATGAAGCTAGCTACAGTGAAGCAATAAATATTACACAAATCCAACTATTTGCAACAAAAACTTCACTTATCTTAAACTAGACTATACATATAAAAATTATTTGTGGTTGGTTTAAATAATTTTTATATTAATTTTGACGTCACTGTTACTAAATTCCTCCAAACACACATCTAGACTATACATCATAGAGAAACATATATTATTGTATATTTCCAACCAGATTGTACAGTAAGCAACTCCTGATTTCCAGAAAGTATTTTGACATTCACTTTGCTGTTTTATCAAGTTTACTCTAGCAACTTGGCTTTTGAATACTGTATTTAAAAGAACACATAGCAATGTTCACTTAGGACAGTGTGAAACTAACATCTAGTAATTGCATATCTCCTTGCAACTGATAAAGACACCATCATATTGACAGTTTAGTGGTATACCATACAATTGCATACAAAGAATTTTAGGTTTGAGAATATATACATTCAAGGAAGGGTTAATATAGATAGTCAACATGAGAAACTCAATGCCATGGCTGGGATTTGAACCAGGAGATCTGTGGTTGGCTACAAATGTTACACATCTTTCTTTCTCATGTTGGCTGCGACACATGGACCTGCAGGTTGTATACTTGCGCATGCATATACCTGCACCTTGGGACTAAGAAAATATTGTTGCATCACACAAAAGAAAGTTTCTCCTGTTCTTATTTCCCACAAAATTGAGCATTCTTGCTATTGTCTCTTCATAACAACCCTGTAAGTTAACTTTTCTAAGGATGTATTCATCTAGGATGTTCCGTCCTGTATACTCCTGCAGAAATTGCCATAATGTAGCATTATTTAGTTTTGCTAATGGAATATTGGCAGAAACCAATGTTCTACAAAGATCTCAATTAAAAAGAAATTCTTTGAATGATTCTGCCAAGATTTGACTAAAAAGTAGCTGGGTTATCTTACTTTCCTTTCCACGTGCAATAGCCTTTGTGGTTTTTACGCCTGATATACTGCTGCACAATAAAATGCTTATCTGCTCTCACTATAATTTCACATAACTTGCTGCACAATATTTTTCCACCTGTAGAAAACACACTGTCACCAAACTCACTCAGTGTCACTCAGAAGAAACTTTGTTTACTTTTCCTTTACTTCTTACATTTTTATGGTTTCACTTTTGAGAAGTAAAATTTTGACTGCCTGTTCAGTGAGGAATGTGCAGACATAACTCTACAAAGTTTACTGGACTCCTATAAACATTCGTTCTTGCTCCAGCAGTGCTGAATAAAAGATGAGCAAATGAACACAGTTTTCAATGTGGATAGTACATCTATTTGACATCATTGCAAGCTGATGTAGTAGTAGTTCCCCGCTGACTGTTCCAGAAAAAGTATTCCTCACACAGTTTTCACATGAGAGCAATTGTTTTTCGTAATGCAGGGAAGCACCATTATCTACATCGATAACGATAACTGCGTAAACATGTATCCAATGTTAACTTTAAAGAGAGTCGATTAAAGACACTAGACAACACTTACTTTTAAATTTTTCCGGAACATGTTTCAGAGGCTTTGCCTCTATCATCGGCCGGCTCTCGACTGGTTCTCGTTGGTGTAGCTGACGATATTTTGTCACAGGTCTCCTCTGGTGGCGGTTCAAGGAACTTGCTGAACAAATCTTTCTGGGGGATGTCGAAATTGAATACTTTGTTCCTATTTTTTGAAATGAAGATTTGTTCCCATGTGGATAGTTCTTGTTTTCCTGATGTATGTTTCAGTAGTTTTGGTTCTGGATTTATGTTGTGGTTTTTTTCCCAAAAATGTGTGGCAACTGCTGATTTTTTTAATTGTTTATATTTTATGTTTCTAAAGTGTTCCTTTGCTCTTGTTTCTAAATTTCTTTTTGTTTTTCCAATATAAATTTGACTACAGTCATTGCATTCAATTTGATATATACCAGATTTTTTGTTAGATGGAATGGCATCTTTGATGTTTGAGCAAATTAGGTTCTTTAAGGAGAAATGGTTGACTGGTGCTAGTTGAATATTTTGTTTTTTGAAGACTTTTTTGAATTTATCATAGGCCCATGGATGGAAAGTGAATTTTTTGAATATCATATTAGTTTCTGTAGCTGAGAGAGTTGTGGTTTCCTTTAGTAGCTTCTTCTTTTTTGCTAAGCTCACTTTTTTGTCCACTAATGATTTGGGAAAGTTATTTTTTTGTGCTATTTCAATTATTTTGTTGTAATCTGTTTTGTATTCTTCTGCTGTGAGAGGGATGTTTACCAGTCTGTGTGCTAAACTATTGACAAACAGGCAATCTTCAATAGTTTAGCACACAGACTGGTAAACATCCCTCTCACAGCAGAAGAATACAAAACAGAATACAACAAAATAATTGAAATAGCACAAAAAAATAACTTTCCTAAATCATTAGTGGACAAAAAAGTGAGCCTAGCAAAAAAGAAGAAGCTACTAAAGGAAACCACAACTCTCTCAGCTACAGAAACTAATATGATTTTCAAAAAATTCACTTACCATCCATGGGCCTATGATAAATTCAAAAAAGTCTTCAAAAAACAAAATATTCAACTAGCACCAGTCAACCATTTCTCCTTAAAAAACCTAATTTGCTCAAACATCAAAGATGCCATTCCATCTAACAAAAAATCTGGTATATATCAAATTGAATGCAATGACTGTAGTCAAATTTATATTGGAAAAACAAAAAGAAATTTAGAAACAAGAGCAAAGGAACACTTTAGAAACATAAAATATAAACAATTAGAAAAATCAGTAGTTGCCACACATTTTTGGGAAAAAAACCACAACATAAATCCAGAACCAAAACTACTGAAACATACATCAGGAAAACAAGAACTATCCACATGGGAACAAATCTTCATTTCAAAAAATAGGAACAAAGTATTCAATTTCGACATCCCCAGAAAGATTTGTTCAGCAAGTTCCTTGAACCGCCACCAGAGGAGACCTGTGACAAAATATCGTCAGCTACACCAACGAGAACCAGTCGAGAGCTGGCCGATGATAGAGGCAAAGCCTCTGAAACATGTTCTGGAAAAATTTAAAAGTAAGAATTGTCTAGTGTCTTTAATCGACTCTCTTTAAAGTTAATTTATCATAACAACACTGTTTTCAACACTTCCAAGAAAGGAATTGCAATGTATCCAATGACTCTCCAAGCGACTAAGAATACAACAGTAGGGTTCAGTAAGCAGCCTCAACAATGACTACATGTGAATAAAGTAAAAACGTGCATTTAAAATAAAAAAAACTCAAGAAAATGTAACAAAAAGTACATAATTTCTTTTAAAAAATGACCGACTGACATTAAAACCCCTCAAAAATGCAAAAAGATTGAAAATAAAAGTCAATATTGATTCACTTTTAAGAGAAATGAATTTATATTGCATTCTGCACTGTCTGTGATGGCACAGAAAAAAGATAATATTTTATCAAGTTCCGAGTACTGGTCATCAGCAAAAAGAAATGCACGTAGAATGTCCTTTATATAACGTGAGAGGTCGTTTATATAGATCAGAAATAGTAAATGACCCAACTCTGAACCTTGGAGTACCATGAGTTACTGTTTTTCAATTTGTAGTTCGTTTTTCATAACCAGTATCACTAATTATTTCAACGTGCTGTTTTCTTTCATTTAGATATGATACAAACCAACTGAAATATTCTTTTTTTAGTCAATAGAATTCTAATTTTGCTATAAGAATATTATGATTAACACAAAAGCCCTTGCACAGAAAGTTCCACCTATGTCTTTTTTGTTTAAGGCAGTCACACTTCATGTGTAAGTTTATAAGTAACATTAATTGTTTATTTGTCAATGTTCCTTGTCTGAATCCAAACTGATCACTGACAAGTATGTTGTTATATTCAAGGTGTTTATAGTCTGTTGAACATTACTTTTTCAAGAACTTCTAACAAAATTGACAAGACCTATTGGTCTATAATTTGAAACATTATTGCATTCTCCTGTTTTGAAAAGAGGTTTAACCATTGAGAATTTCATCCTGTCAGGAAAAATTCCAGTCTTTAGGGACTCATTGCATAAATAACTAACGGGAATGCTGATTTGTGAGGATCATGATTTTTTAAGATTTTCATCATTATTTCATTGTAACAGGAAGTATCCCTCATTTTAAAAGAGTCAGTAACTTTGTTTATTTCAGAAGTTTAGGCACTACATTTGTGAAACTTGATCTCAAAAATTCTAATCCTGCATTTTTACTTCCATAAATACATCCAAAAAGAATTTGTTAAACATTTCCACAACTTCGTGAGGTTTGATAATTTCATGATTTTCAATATTGAGTAATTTTGTAATGAGTGTTTACCCGCTTATATTCCAAGTGGTTTTTGTTTTACTGTCTGAATGCTGAATTATATTATAATGCATTGCTCTAGCTGCTTATATTACCTTCTTTAAAAGTTTGCAATATTTTTTGTAATAGTTTTTTAAATCTAAGTTTATTTATTGTTTATTTTTACTGTATTTTTTTTTTTGTTCCATTAGTTTCATAAGTTTGTTTCCATGATTCAAGTTTAAGGTTTTTGCTAAATTAGTTTAGAGTATTTTCATTTATTTCCCTATATTTCTGATGGGTATTTAGGTTTGAGTTTTAAATTTATCTTATCAATCCATAGAATTTGTGCATCATGATCTGACAGTCCTTTAGGTTTTGATGAGGTAGAATGAAATTTAGTTCTGTCTGAATTTACAAATATATTATCTATAGCTGTGGATGAGCTATTTTTGATTCTTGTTGGAAAGTTTACTGCATGTGTCTTGTGGGATGTTGTAAATAAAGAGCTAAGTTGAGAGCTTTGAAGACTTGTATACAGATATAATAATTTGTAACTTAAAACTTCACTTATCTTATAAGAAATTATGATAATTCTTATAAATTCTCTGGATTTGCAATTTCATGTAAACTTATACACATCTTCAGCCAGAAACAAAGCTGTTGCCATCATTACAAATACTAGATGTTGATATGTTCTTGTTTGTATTACCAAAATGTGAAAATAAAACAAATTTAAAAACAGAATTGATTGCTGGTATTTCAAAATTCATTAAGCAATGTTTGTTTTTAAAGTAAATATCTTTTCCCAAACCATTAAATCTATTGGACCACTTAATTGTTTTAATAATTTAACTTCTGGATTTATTTCATGGTTAAATGACCAAAAATGATCTGCTACGGCCGATTTATCAGTTTGTTAATACTTAATGTTACGAAAATGTTCTTTCGTTCTGGTTTCTAAATTATCTTATGTCTTTCCAATATAAACTTTATCACAATCGAAACAAACTGATAAATACCAGATTTTTTATTATTAGGAATTTTATCTTTTATAAATGTTCTCTATAATGGACAAAGTGTCATTGATCTTATGTTCACAAATTACAAGGGTATACAAGTGTCAAAACATACCTACAGTAAAGAAAAATACACCCTTAAAGAAACATCTCCCAGAAGAAACAATCTTTGTTGTGGTAAACAGACTGCGCAGACTCATAAAAGAACAAACTAAACTGTCCAGGAAACTAAATAGAGAGGATATACAGAGTAAAGGCCAAGCAATTCAGACTTGAATGCCCTGCACGAATGCTTGAGAACAAACACAGAAGAATTAAGACATGACTACATGTATAAAAGGAGGCTATACAGGAATCTTATCAGGGACACGAGAGATAAATATCAGGAGGAGGAAGAGGCAGCATTGATAGAACAAGCAAAAGAAGAGTCATACAGAGTCCTCCAACAGAAGCAGTTAGAGATGTCGCCGAAGCCATAGAAACACCAGGGGTAAACATATATATGTACACCAATGATATGGCAACGTCAACCTTGCAGCATATGTTACAAGAGGCATTTGACAAACTTGTAAGATGGGCAGATAATAATGACCTCAAGCTTAACCCAGAGAAGACGGTAAAAATGACTTTTAGGAATGGAGGTAGACTACCGGCATCAGTGAGAACCATGTACAGAAATGTGGAGCTAACAAGGGTAAACTCTTACAAGTATCTTGGCCTGACACTTCAAACAACTGGACGGAATTTCTCCAAAAACATAAAAGACAAAGCTGTTACTGCGGTCATAGCCATGAAAGAGATAAAACAACTCTCTATTCAGATTGCAATAGAACTCTTTCACGTCAAAATATCACTAATCATGACATATGCAATAGAATTAATATGGGAGCATGTATTGAAAAATGACCTCACTTGGATAGAAAGGGTAAAGGCCATATGCATGAAAAAGATTCTGTGCCTAACAAAGAATGCAACATCAAGGATGACCTACAAACTAACGAGACAACCATTTTACATAGAAGAATTACATCTAAGGAGTTTACTGCCATCTACAAAACAATATCAGTTCCTACTGCAAGAATTACCAGACAGATGCCACGACGACCTCAAAGTGGAAGAATTCTATGTAAGAACTTTGCCATATCATGACAGGATATGCTGTTCATGGTTTTCACTACGAGCTGTGCCATTGCACAGACAAGAACTGTATGAGAAGACATGTGAAATATATCATGCAAAAGTTTGTAATAAGAGAACAGGAACATTAACAGAATTCTGTACATGACTTCGTTAATCTAAATGCACATTGTGCACAATTTAATGTATTATTACTGAATTCTTTAAAAAATTAACATATGCAGGATGTTTCAGAAATACTTTTACACACTTCAGGTTTGGGTTCCTCACGCCAAAAGAAGGAAAAAAGTTAATATGAACATATGTCCCATAATCCTTGATTTTCACGTTATTCCTGTCACAATGAAAGTGTGAGTTTAGCGGCCTTTGGGGTCCAACCTCAAAACTTCATTTCTCTATCTACTCATAGAAAGCTTTGACCTATTGTACTACATATAGTAGATGGCGAAGTGTTGCCATGGAGACTTGTTTATGGGTGTAATTTGTTATCAGTCTGTCTTCAATGTTTCAATTGTGTACATGTAGTGAGTTAACTGCACATGGCTGGATTATCATTTTGTGAACAGGCAGACATGATTTTTATGTATGGTCGTACAAATGGTAATGGATGCAAGGCTGCATGGCTCTATCAGATGGAGTTTCCAGACCGAAGACAACTGAGTCATGCAACCTTTGTTGCTGTTTATCCTGCTGAGTAGGAATCTTTGCACCACAGACTATTGATTGTCAAGAGTTGTTCGTACGCTGGAACGCAAAGAATAGATGTTAGTGTGTCAAATATTCAGGTATGAGTACAAGACAATTGGCTGTGGCATCTGGTACATCACACGTGACAGCATGGAGGATACTTTACGAGCAGCTCCTGTATGCATATCATATTCAACATGTGCAGGGCCTTTCGCCTGCTGATTATCCATCACGGTATAACTTTTGCTGATGGTAGGTCCATATGTTCTACTGGCACCTCTTACTGGTGCTGTCTACAGGGACTTTATCCAGCACACTCTTCCCGACTTAACTCCATGAAGATGTGCCCCTGCAAATAAGAAAAAAACATGTGGTTTATGCATGATGGGGTTCCAGTACATTTTAGTTACATTGTTAGAGATGCACTGACCGGTATCTACCATGACCGATGGATATGCAGAGAAGGACCAGTTCCATGGCCTGCACGTTCTCCTGACCTCAGTCCTGTGTAGTTTTACATCTGGGGACCTCTTAAATCATTGGTTTATTGAGTTGCCATCCTGGATGCAGAAATGCTTCATCGGCGTGTCATGGAAGCCTGCAAAACCATTCACCACCGTCCCAGAGTTTTTGAAAGGGTGTGACATTCCATGATTCAACAAGTATAGGCTTGCATAGAAGCAAGAGGAGGACATTTCGAGCATTTATCCCTAGTTTGAAAGTAATGAGTCGGTAATTCAAACACAAACATCACTTAAATTACTTTCAAATGTTAAATACATCACTGTTTCTAACCTTTTGCTTCAAATAATATTTATTATGAGTTTTGTGTGTTACAAGTGTATCACTGTGTTGAACAACTAACAAGAAAACAAAGGATTTTGGAACGTGTTCATATAAACTTGTTCTTCTTTTGGTGGGAAGAGCCCATACCCAAAGTTTGTAAAAGTATTTATGAAATGTTCTGTATATATAATCAAATGAAAGCACATGTTAAAGTCCAGTAAATTGTTTGAATTCCATAGCTAATGGCTGCTACAATGTAAACTTGCTAGCCAGTGATGTGTTATAAATGTAGACTGTACAGTTTGCTAGTAATTGAGATATACTTTGATTAGGTTAAATGCTAAATTAAATTTAAAGGAAGTCGATTAATGACACTAAACAACCTTACTTTTAAATTTTTCCAGAACATGTTTCAGAGACTTTGCCTCTATCCTCAGCCGGCCATCAACTGGTTCTCATTGGTGTAGTTGACGATATTTTGTCATAGGTCAACTACACCAATGAGAACCAGTCGATGGCCGGCTGAGGATAGAGGCAAAGTCTCTGAAACATTTAAAAGTAAGTGTTGTTTAGTGTCATTAATCGAATCATAACAATACTGTTTTCAACACTTCCAAGAAAGGAATTAAATGCTAAATGTTGATGGTCAGACAATTTTTGAATGTACTTCCATTGCCTATATCATCTATGAAGATTCGATTGACATAACCATTGACAAAGTGGTACATCTGTCTGAAATACTGATCAAATACAATGAAAGTATTAGAAATTCACATTCTTGTATAAAAGCTTTGGAAATTGTTATTTGTGTGGAAACCATATAATTTTCATTATTGCAAATACAAAAAATAAAAATTCCTGCTAGCAACCTTTTGAGCATTGTAATATTAAATAGTTTATTATTCTGCAAAAAAAAAAAAAAAAAAAATGCATTGTGACTTTGTGACTGAATGTTGCTGTTACTCTCATGACTGCTTCAGGAGTGTCCTTTTTAGTTATATCACCCATTATAAGTTATGTTAATGTAGTCTAATGGTTTACTGTCATTTGTTTAGTCATGTGAAGATTAATATAAGTTATGTACGTTTGGAGAAATTTAGTAATAGTGATGTCAAAATTAATCATAAAAATTATTTGTAGTAGGTTTATTGGCACTCATCACTTACTTTTTTATATATATGTATTGTTGAGGCACTAGTTTCAAAGGCCATTGCCTCAACCTGTCTAGAGAGGCTGAAAATGGAGGCAATGGCCTTCGAAACTAGACCCTCAATAATATAAATAAAAAAAAAAGTGATCAGTGTCAATAAACCGACTACAAACAGTTTTTACAATTAATATTAGTGTCATTTATTATATTTTAACATGTTTCTATTGGAGTGATTTGGGTTTTCAGGCGGCTTGTTGAGCAGTTCTGGATCCATTTGGCTCTGTTTGAGGCCTTCATTTTAATAAATGTTCCTGCTGCTTGTTTCTTTATCTCTGTAAGAACTAGCGAGTTATTTGTCTATATTTGCATGGCTGTTATAGATGATAACTAGACTTCGAACTTTTAGGTCATTAAAATGTAACTTTAGGTGCCTAAGATAGGTTTAATAATGTAAGAAATAGTCTCTAAAAACAAAAAAATAGGCTTTAAAAATAGCATTCTTTAAAAACATGTTTGAAATTGGGAATTCTGCTTTTAGTATTTAATCATTTAAAATGCTCCCTCTCTGATACATCCAGTACTACTAGAATTGCAAAAAGGACAAATATCTATCTATAGCTAGTTATACATGAATTTAAGCAATGAAAGGTGAAAAAAGTTTTGAACGTAAAAAATTAAGTATACTAACAAGTCAAACAAAATTAAAATTTTTTACAAATCTTTGTCCATTAATGTCTGTAATTATTAGCATTACAATAAATTACTAATAATTTTTCTAGATTTTCAACCAACAAGCAATGCCATCTGTCACTCAACACTAATTTGTAAGCTGAAAATGAATGCTCCACATCCACCGAAGTAAGAGATGTGTATTTCAACTTCAACACTAGATAGACAGGAATGTTACAATGTACTTCCCAGCTTTTTCCTGCTAGGATATCAGAAGCACTACGCAGGTTCTTCAATGCTACCTTCCTTTGCAGAACTTTCTTCAGTTTATCCTGGACTTAATCTCCAACATAACCAGGAACAGTTTTGATACTTTCTTGCACAGCATTAAATATTTCCATTTGTTGATACAGAGGTTTTCCTGCTGCTTCAAGTGATGCAATAACATGCACAAGGAAGGTGCAGTGCGACTTTAAAAATACCAGATCCCTCTGAATACCAGTATCTTTCATCACTTGCTTTGCAGACACAATGCATGCAGACTCTTCTAGACTTGAAACGTCTTTCTCTTCACTAAAGTGATTGTTATAGTCTTCTGCAACTTTGAGCCATTATCCCAGCGGGTAAGTACAGGTTCGGGAGGTAGAGAAATTTTGGGCAGTTTCTCTCAGAAAATCTGTACTCTTGTTGGTACTTTGACGAACATTGTTTTACTGCAGAAATCAGTTTGTTGACATTTGGGTACTGTTGTCTGATATGCTCTGTGACATGGTTAACACCATGTGCAAGGCAAGTAATATGCATGGTGGAAGGGTAAAAAACTTAAAGCAACTGCACTGCAGCAATCATGTATGCTGCTGCATCAATGTATATGAGTAGTATTTTATTCTCATCAAGACTGTTTGGGTACATAGCTTGAAACCATCATTAATCAATGTCACTATTGTCCAAGAGTTGGTTTTGGCCACTTGTCTGCAATGAGCAAATATGCTACTGTGGGAGTATCAGAATTCAACTTCCCAGCAATTAAATGTGCTATGTAGTGCCCCATACTGACTGTAGTTTCATCTACTAATAGCCAGTCGTATATGATTTGCCTATGTCCAAGTGAATTCTGCTCAAATCCGCTACATACGTATCAGCAGTATAATTTTTCCTTATGGTGGATTCTGAGGAAGTATTTCTGTGGCAGTATTTTTCTAAGAAGGCTTTGAAATCCGGATTTTCCAGTGCATTAAATGGGATATTTGCTGCGACAATTGCTTGGCATAGATCAGTATGAAATTCATTTTTGTTTGAAGAATGGTTTACTGTTGGAGTTTGCAGAGACTGTTTGTTTTCTTTTCCATTCATTGGTAATCTGACTTTTTGTCACTGGTTACCTACACACACAGAAAAATCAAAATGTGGTAGGTAAATAAATCTGTATCTTTTACTAATTGTAGTTCTATTGTATTACTAAAGATTTTGAATTTCCAGCAAAATTTTAGTTATGTAAATTCAAAATGTAATTTTCAGAAACCGTGTCTTCATCACGCCTGCACCAAAGCATATCAAACTGAGATTTAAAGGAGAAATTTTGTTTCAGTAAATCATGCAAGAAGATAACACCTTGGCGGTTTATTTAGCAAACACTCAGTATAAATTTAGAAGGAAAAATATATATATGTGTGGGTGGGTGGGGGTGGGTGCGTGTGTGGGTGCGCGTGGGTGCGCATGCATGGGTGCGCGTGTGCGCATGCGCGCGTGTGAGTTAAAAATTAGTACACACAAAATACATTTTGGAGAATGGATAGAGTTTCGGAAAAAGAATGGATGTTTCAGCATGTTAAGAATCCCAGCATTGCAAGTCATATTATAGTAGAACATAAAACAAATGGACCACTAGTACATCCAGAAGTGGACCTGCAATATTAAAGTCACTAAATAACTAATCTTGGAAGCAATAACACTATGTCACACATTTAATTCTACAGTAGTATATTGGCAAAGAGCTACAAAAATATTGGGATGGCACTTCATGAATTTGAGCTATTTGGTAGATAATGATTATCCGGGCTTGTGGTCTGTGGTCTAGTGGAAAATCTTCTTCCAGACGTGTGGTTCGAAACTGTGTTGAACATGTTCAGTGGCGTCTGGAATCACTCTTAGCATCCATGCCCATTAAACTACTGTTTTGTTTGTGTTCTTAAGGATCGTACTACTCTTTAACTACGAGGGGAATTTGGAAATGATTTACAACAGCTTTTTTTGTACCTTATTTATTAATTAATGTGAATCAATGTACATGGGATATCTCAATATAGTCTCCATTGATATCAATATATCGCTTACATCTTCCTGCCAACTTAATTATTGCATATAGTATCATTGTTTGAGGGTACTATACACCCACTTATAGACAGCTGTCTTCAGTTCTTCATTGTTGCCAAAAAATTTTCCCTCGAAGCATGGTCTTCATGCTGTTGAGCATAATCAGATAGTGAGACCCGGTGTATATGGTGGGTGTGGCACAACAGTGAACATCAGTGGTGCCAGCATTGCAGTCATATTGCTGGTGTGTGGCTGCACATTGTCGTACTGGAGGAGCACTCCTTTGGACCACTTTACATTTTGCCATTGCTAAATCATGCGTCTTAAGTTGTATAAGGGAGTCACGGTACACCCTGTTCACAGTTGTACCTTGTGGAAGCCAGTCCATTAGCAGTATGCCGCAAGAGTCCTAAAAGATGAAGATTATCTGTTTACCTACAGATAGGGCAGAACAAAATTTCTTTGGCTGGTCTGTGCAGGAGCTTCTGGTCCACAAACCATATTAAAACATTTGTGAATATCTGCTGTTTTGACTCCTTCTTTTCACTAAAAACATGCAGCCCATCTTTGTACATGATAGTTGCGTTCCATCATGTCCATAGATTTCTCTATCTCATAAAGAGGTGCTGCCATTTCACTATACACTGTGTTTCCAAATGCCATCTAGCGTCTGTGTGATGTACTAGTATCAGGTTATCGTCCTACAAGAAGACATGCTCATAGATTGAGTGATATGTTATTTCCGAATTACCCTCGTAGAACTATCCATTTGCATGAATTTTTCTATTATGCACATTGTAGAGGATTATATTGCATTATAGATGTTACATAACATAATCATAAAAAGGTTGAAGGTGGCAGTAACAATTATGGTACTGTGGAAATCTTTCTTCTGATTATATCTAAATTAACTACACCAATGATTTTTCTGATAAATTTAATTATATTAATGTTTCTAATAGGCTGTCTGGTTATCACACAAGAATGACTGAATCAGTGAGTATAATCTTTTGAGTTTGGGAGGAGTGGGGGGAGAGAGAGAGTGTGTGTGAATTGGGCACAGAGAGTGAATTTTGAATTGATTGTTGAAACTTGAATTGTTTACTTGAATTATTTCCCACATGAATTTTTCACTTCCATTAATTGCCTATATCGTAGAACAAGAGCTAAAGAAGTGATGCATTCTTTGCAAGTTGTGTACTTGGAACAACCTGGCTTAGAATCCTTGGCATACCTTTCCTGCTTTTGCACCTAAATTTAATGGTAAATAAGGAATAAATATATGTTTCCAGTGGACAATATATCTTTCAATTTCAAGGCATTCATGCTTAAAATTACAAAAATTAATTAATCATTGTCATTTAAAAAAATAAATAACACATACATAATTATCCTGATGTCATGTTACTATTTACATGTGTATTAGATGTGGAAACTTGCCATGATGCCGACTTCTGCTTACTGCAGTAAGATCAGTCACAAGGTGGTTGTGGTTGTGTCTACAATTAGAATTGATTGTAATATCAAACTGCAAGACCCTTCGCTTGATAAGCAATTAAGAAGCAAATGTCACAACTACATCTGTTGTCCCAAAGGAAAACATTGATGGAAAATACATGGCACATATGGATTGCCAAGGTATTGGGGTTGAATGTCACTTGCGGCATTGCACAAATTTCAAATGTTTCTCACAAAGGCAAGATATATTACCCACCTCATATTCAAGTGGTCCTAAGTTCAAATCTCAGTTAGGGAGAGCTACTCGGATAGGATTACCATCCCCCATAAAAAGGGTGCATTTTGCCATTTGCAGTCCTTGGCAAAATATCAGACCATGGCCTAAAAAGAACAGGAGACATGTTCAATCTATATTATTTCTTTAAATTTGCACTCATTAAATATGCATTTTTTTATGGCAAACCATACTATGTGTCAGATTTTAAATTTGTCTTGAGTACATTTTACACTCCCATGCTGATTTGTAATTAGTCCATTATGTACTATTGTCAAATTGAATTCAATTTATTGCACTTATCTATAAAATTTTACGTTCTTCTTACAAGATTTCATTTTACATCTTTCCTTTGTAGAATGAATCTGATGTGTTTTTTGTCCTTGTTGGTTAAGTAGCTATTGATTCAGCAACTTTTGTAGCCAATATATTCCTTTAATAAATTGTTCTCCCTGTTCTAACTTTGCTTCCCTTTCTCGATTCTTCACCCTCATTGTCTCTCATCCTCTGTACTAGGTATTTGAACTACCAAGGCAAGGATGTGCTTATGAATCTGTTCTTGAGAGTATCTCATATGTAATAGCCCTGCTCTTATTACTAGCAATGTTACCCCTTTCTTAGGCTAAATGAAAGACATAGTAAAGGAACAACCAGATAAATATTACTCTGAGTAATTCAATAGAGATATACTCATTAACAGTGTTTCCTCTAAACATTCAAAGTTAAGGAATAAAGGTCTAGTAAAGTAAGTCCAAATATTTTATGCATAAGACATCACATGGATCAACAGGAATGATATATATCTCAATGGATGGTTATAAAAGAGCAACTTGCTTTTGTAGACAAAAAGTCTCTAAAGGAGATGTAAGTATCATTGTTATGATTAATGCAGATTTCAGTGAAATTGTTATGGAGAAATTGTCAGTGTTAAGTTAAACTTAATTGACAGCATTCAAAAGCAGCAAATATGTTCATTATTATGCTGTTACAATCTTAAGGATATAGTAGATTTCAAAATAGTTTCAAAAAAGCTGTTGAGAACATTTTCATTGATATGTTGGGGAAAAAAAAAGTGCCATGAAATATAACCCTTAATTAATGGACTTTCAGATCACGATGTACACCTAATCAAAATTATCATTTTCCCACTTCCTGGAAAGAGAATGGAATAGCGAAAGTCATATTACATAAATTCCTGAAATTGTGGAATGATACATATAAATTAAATAATGTAAATGACAAGTGTAATTCTGCCTTAAATGCTTGCTTAAGTATTCAAAGCTCCAGTTTTCCATTACACACAAAGACAATAATACCTCTAAAAATGACTGATTAACATAAGATATGAAACATTAGAAACAAAGGAGAACTTTATATACTAGGAAAAAGAACTGCATTAGGCATGGACAACAATATAAAATATATATACTGTAACTTTGTGGGTTCGTAGAATTAGAAGGCCGAGTTGCAGAAATTAAAAATCTCCTTCGTATTTCCATCAGAATACACTGTCCAATTCTCACGTAACAACATCACATATACACAGTCGTCCAAGGTCGATGACAATAACAATAGTGACAGCAGATTAGCTCTCGTTACAATAACACTTCCAGCTGTCTCTTCGCTTACTCTGTTTCACAACTAACTGACTGGCTGGTGTGTCACAATCACTTTTATATCTGATTCATAATTCGAGACTCTTCCAGAGGAATAAAGAAACCGAATAATCAAGATATTACCAGAAATTTCCATTTATCTCAGTTTGTTTGTTTCAGTAGGTCTTTTATCTCAAGCGCTATGTTTATCTGCTTATGCAAGCTCGTTATCTACGTGAAACCTATCCGTTCCTTTGTGTGCCAAGCCGCCTTATCGCAATCGGATTCGCGACACTGCTCCCTTCTCAAGGCTGGTCGTCCCAAACAGCTCCATCGTGGTGAGCCAGATGATCCAGGTGTACCACCAACATCTTCCCTCGGGGCACCTTCTGGATGCGGTAGACCACGTCGTTAATCCTCTTTACCACCCGGTACGGTCCTTGCCATGGCTGTTGAAGTTTTTCGATAGTTCGGTTTGCTCCCAGGTGTTCTCCTGAAGTACCGGCGTGCACTTCCTCCAAGACCTCCGAGACCTTACTTCGGGGAAGTAACAACTGTTGTCTGCATCTTCCCATCGGGCGATTCCCATACCCGGATCAACACGTCCTCTATGATCTTCAGTGGGTCCCATTGGGCCCAGTACGACTTGTAGGTGGCCCGTAGGGGAGGGGATCCGTCCCCTTCAGCTGCCAAAGTACGGGTGCTGCGGACCCTTAGCACTCGTGGTACCTCTGACGTTACTAGAGAAACCTCGGGCCGAACATCTGAGCCCCTCCTTCGGGAGTTGTTCGGATTGGGATGGCTTCGAGGGGGCAGTGTGTTCCCGATACCTGTGGGAATCGGGTACGTCTTCGGACGGGGTTGAGGGAAGCCATTAAGTTTCCGGGTACTAGCCTGCAAAGCTAGTAGAAGGTGTGCTAGATCACCAGGCGGCCCCACCGAGGTCATATCGGTAGTCTTCACCTTTGGTGTTGGCGTGCGTAAGTGGCGTATCCACTTCCATCCCGTCTTGTGTCCATAGGACCAGATGGGGGGGCTTGTTAGGTAACTAGGTCTTGCCCTACGGAAAGCCCCACGGAGGATGCCGAGCGCCCTTTGGGACAGCTTGGATACTCCCTGGTTGAAAGAGGCCCGGGTCTTGTTCCTACGGGTTCAAGGCTAATGTGAGTAGAACCTCTGGACCCAACTGTCCCTGCCTCCGCTTTCCTCAAGAGTGGTCCCAAGTCTGCATCCGCCAGCTGCTCCCTCCTCAGGCCTTCGCTATCCCAGCCATCTGCAGGCCCTGCCGTGACTACTTGGACTGCTGCGGCACGCTCCTTCTCTTCCACTCTTGTGCATTGGCCGCACTCCTCTGGGCAGGGTCTTCGGGACATGGCATCTGCGTTACCGTGGTTCTTCCCTCTACGATGTTCAGAGGCGAAGTCCTGCTCCTGCAGCCGCTGAACCCACGTGCTGTCTGGCCTTTCAGGTTTCTAAAGCTCCGTAGCCAGGTTAGGGCGGAGTGGTCAGTCCTCAGGTGGAATGGCTAACCGTACAGGTACTTGTGGAAGTGCTCCAAGGCCTTTAGTACCGCCAGTAACTCTCGCCGGGTGACGCAGTGGTTCTTCTCTGCCTTGGCTGAAGACGCGCTGTTATCGTCTCAGCAGTTGTCGAACCTTCTCAAGCTATTCTGCGGTCAGGTGATCGGTCGCCCTCTCCAGTAAGCCTTCCAGCCGGGGTCCCAGGTGTTGCGTTGACATCGGCTCCAGCGTCTTTTCGATTGCTGGATCGACGGATCCGGCCTGGACGTCGTGATCGATGTCCGCTAGGTTAAGCAGCCTCACTGGCACCTCTTGGCATGGTAACAATGTTCTTCATTCGCTGTCATCCCAGTCGCGCCGTCTCAACCACCTCCTTTCTTGCGGTGACCCATGTCTTCCTTTAAGATGACCCTGCAGATTCCTAGGTGTTCCACGGGTTGCCGGAGTGTTACCTCTTCTCCATTGAGCTGCAGGACATTCCTGCTGTCGTCGACCGTCGCCTTGTGGCTCCTGAGGATATCCAGTACCAGTATCACCTCCTCAGCCACCTCCACGGCGAACACCCACTGACGCATGGCACTCCATCCCAAGGTCAACTGCAGCAGGGCCTCCCTCTCCACGGTCAAGGTTTCGTCCGATGCTGTCACTACTGGTATGGTCGGTTCGGTTTTCTTGACGGCGCCCTGGCTACGTCGGGTCTGATGACGGTCATGGCTACCCCGGTGTCTACGAGCACGCAGCAAGGCTTCCCTCGTACCCAACTGTCTGTGATGAGGCTGTCATTCATCCGTCGGCTGACGGTGCGCAGTGTCACTCGGAGATGGTGTAGACTGCGCCGACGTGCTCCTTGCCACGCCGGTCCTTACTCGTTCTTCCGGCTGCTCTTCTTGGTGTTGGTCATCGTCGCGGCCAAGTTGCTATTTGCAGCTTCCGTCTTCGTTATTAATTCGACCTTCATTTCTTCCATCTTCTCGGTGATGTCGTTGTCCCGCTTCATGACAGCAATTGTAACATTGTGGGTTTGTAGAATTAGAAGGCCGAGTTGCAGAAATTAAAAATCTCCTTTATTTCCGTCGAAATACACTGTTCAATTCTCACGTAACAACATCACATATACACAGTCTTCCAAGGTCGATGACAATAACAACAGTGACAGCAGGTTAGCTCTCGTTACCATAACACTTCCAGCTGTCTCTCCGCTTACTCTGTTTCACAACTAACTGACTGGCTGGTGTGTCACAATCACTTTTATATCTAATTCATAATTCGAGACTCTTCCAGAAGAATAAAGAAACCGAATAATCAAGATATTACCAGAAATTTCCATTTATCTCAGTTTGTTTGTTTCAGTAAGTCTTTTATCTCAAGTGCTATGTTTATCTGCTTATGCAAGCTCGTTATCTACATGAAACCTATCCGTTCCTTTGTGTGCCAAGCCGCCTTATCGCGATCGGGTTCGCGACAATACATAAAAAAATATGCTATAGAAGACATACAGTCATCACTATATTGAACATCATTAATAAGGTAACTGGTAAGTCATTTGAAAAGTGATATAAAAGAAATTACAGTTAAGTGAATATAAATGATCCACAGCAAATAGCAGTAGCATTTAACAGAATTTTAATATTTCATTCAGGTAGCAGAAAATATATTGATAAGGAATGAACGTATGAAAGATCCCATTTTCATTTCTTAAAGAAACCTGCTTGGAAATCTCTCCTATTTACAGATAGTACCCACAAGTGCAACTAAAGCGAAAAAAGTAGAAGCAATAAATCATCAGGATATGGTGAAATAACAGCACTATTAAAACCATGTGCTGATATTATTTGTAAACCTTTAAGTCATGTATGTAATATATCCTTTCTGATAGGAACATTCCCATATAGGTTAAAGTGTTCAGTTATTAAGTCATTATACAAAAAGGGCCAAAGTTACAAATGTTAAACTGTAGGATAGTTTTTAGGTTAATTGATGGAAATTAATCATTTCTTCACATTAGCAGTATATAGGCTAAGGTTTTAGATACATAGTCAACATGAAAACTTCAATGCCATAGCCAGGATTTGAACCACAGATCTCCTGGTTTCTGTCCAGTTGCTCTTACCCATTAAGCTACCGTGGCCAATGTACCGTCCTGCCACTAAATTCTCCAACTGACTCACAATTTCGCGGTAAACCACTAGGGACTCTCGCATCCGAGATACACCATTTGTGGCGACTTACTATCGTAAGGACTTGAGTCCCAGGCTTCATCATTTAACTCTTAAAATTTAAGTTAATTGATGGAAATTAATCATTTCTTCACACTAGCCATATATAGGCTAAGGTTATAGATAGTCAACATGAAAAATACAATAACATGCCGGGATTTGAACCATCGATCTTCCGGCATATCATACCGTTTAGATAAAAACAATGTTTTAGCAAACAAACAATTTGGATCCATAAAGAATGTGTCATCCAATGATGCCACTTTCAAATTAACTAATGATACATCTGAATCCCTAGATGATAAAATAAATACATTGTGATCTATCTAAGACATTTGACTGTATTATGCCAATAAAGGCAGAAGTTCTCAACGAGTTGCATCATACTTATTGAATAAAATTCAAGAGGTCATAATAAATACTTCAAACAGTAATGCATCTTCGGAATTGTCTGAAATAAAGCCTCATATCCCACAATGTTCCATTCTGTGCCCCCTCTTAGTTTTACTATATATCAATGATCTCCCTGCAATAATAAAACGAGCATGCTTTTCCAGTTCTCTTGGAAGATAATACAAGTATTTTGATTAAAGTTCCTGGGTCTCATTATTGATCATAATATGATCTGGAAGAACCATATCAATTTTAGCTTTATCCAAAATGAGCTCTGCATTTTATATAATTACATGACTAACCCAGATTATCAACGGAAGTGTACTCAAAACAGTTTATTATGTTTATTTTCATTCATTAATGACCCATGAAGCAATGTCAAGAATAAGAGGATCAGTTGTTCAAGACTGAGAATGGTACACTGGCCTGCAAGTGTATTTTACCATATTGTTATTTATAGTAGACTAAAGAAGTTCAGAAAAAATTCAGATGTTCATGGCAAAGAGACAGATACAGACAGAATTTACACAGCTCAACTAATAAGTTATTCCAAAAAGGGGTTTAATCTTACCAATTCACTTCCATTATATATAAAAGAATTGTATACAAACAAGAATAAGTTCAAGTCAGCATTAAATCAGAATCTTATTACTCATAATTTCTCTACTGAGGAACTTCATTCTTGTAAACCATTTGCAACGATATTTTTACATTGTAAATGTGTTAGATATAACTATTCTAAGGAAGCGTGTTTGCGCTATTCTTGCCAGTTTATTGGATGTTAAGTAAAACTGACTCCTCTGAGAATTTGATTAGAGTTAATATGTGAATAATAACATTCCAGCTGGGGGATGCCGAGATGCTGACCACATCTCCTCCCTGTATCAGTTGGATGATCGACTACCTCTGCCGTGTGTAAGTGGGCGTGAGGTCGGCAGTCGGGTTGGTAGGCTCAGGCCCACTTGGGACTGTTACTCCATGGGTTATGTTTTTAATATGTAAATAATGAAGTTTACTGCCATCAAATGTATTAGAAATGTTATTCCTAGAATTTGAAACCTTTAGCATAATGTGATTAAAGGATCTACAGATTGAAATAGTGTATTATAGTAGTGGCATATTGTCCCATTCTTTTCCCATATCTCTTTTCTCTGATCGCGTACTTTCTCACTCTTTATTAAACAATGTTCTAAACTCTCCTTTACCCTAATAAAATGTCTCTCCTTTACTCTACTTCATTCTTTTCTCCTTTCCTTAATATCATCCATTTTTGCCCTCTTTCTTGTTGCACATGTTCACATTAAGCTACATAGCTCATTCTACTGCTCTCCATACATCTCTTTCTGTATCGTTTGTGCTATTCCTCACTACTTTCCTTCTGATTTCTTTCTGCCAATCTTTTCTGTCTTGTTTAGGGTTTTTCCTATCTCGTTCTACCTGTTATACACATTGACACTTGCTTTCTGTTGATTATTGTTAAATAGGTTATTAAATTAATCATCTAGGTCAGTATTGGTTTTCTTGCACATGGAAAGTAGAAAGTAGTAACATTATGTTAATCAACAGAGTGATGAGTTACTGCCAAAATTGTACTTTGTTATCCTTGTCTTCAAAATATGTAGGATATGTCACAGTATATACATGCACAACAATGTTAGACAATTTTCGTATACTTAAAAACTGTATTAACACTTATTATTAACATTGTGTGTTGTACTTAAATTCTTCAACACTGTAGGAAGAATTTTCTATAGAACGTTTTTAATGCTTTATATATATCTTTTAGTTTTTTGTTTTGTTTGGTAAATAATTTTAATGTTCCTTCCCTTAAGTACAGTTCTGTAATAGTTTTGTTTATAGTAATGCCATAACTATGCATGTGACTGTTTTTCACAATTTTTCAATTTATCAGAACATGCTTAATGCTTTCATATATGTACCTAATGGAACAGTGAAAATTTTGCATTTTTATGTGTTTCTGCAACTGTATATTTTTTCTAGTTTCTCAGTTATTCTAATTGCCTTTTTTGTAATTTGCAGATTTTCGGTACTTCTTTAGCTATAGTGTTATTCCATGTTTCATATATGAATGCATAGTGCAGCTGTTTCAACATTTTGTTATCCATGATATTTGATATTCTTAACCTCTTTTCTTAATGTATAGGCCCTTATTTATCTGTTTTATTATGTGCATTATTAATTTCTAGTTGTAAACCAATAGCTTTTTATAGTTGACTTTACCTTCCAGTTTATTGTGCAAAGTAGCCACATAATTGCTGATGTTCGAAAAGGAATTTCAGTGTGTTGTCAACAAAGGCTCATTGGCTCGGACTCAATGTTAATTGCAATGCTAAGTTTAATATCACATTAATATTAATAAATAACCACTAATAACAAAAATATAACAGTTTTATTAAGCGTAAGTCAAGATAAATACCATTAGAAAATGAAAAGGTATATAAGGCCCTTATGGTGCGAAAAAGATGCACAGAAGAGGTTGCAGGTTCAAATTCAGTGGAGAGTTATGGAGCTAGCTTCATTCAGAAGGGAAGTAAAGCCAGTGGCCCCAGGTCTAGCTTGATAAAGAGGCTTCAGAGTAAAATGTCTGTCTCTGCAAAACGTAAAGAGCGTCCATAATTAACATTCACTTTGTAGTTAGATACTTTAGGCACTATAAAGTAAGCATAGTTTACTCAAGTAAGGATGAATCATATTTATATATACAAAGCGTAAGAACAAAATAGGCAAATAAGGGGAAAGTATCCTTTTCCCGAAATTTTGGTTATGGTAGGGAAGGGAAATGTGGAACAAGTAGGGATTTAAACCTGAAACTTCCTTAAATGTTAGTTTCTGCTGAGTAATGTGCCACTATTTTCACTATAATTCTAGCAGTTTTAACCCTGTGCTAATAATCAATAAGTATTTCTGCATCAGAGTTCTTTCCAATGAAGGAACAGGATTTTGATGGTCAGAAATATTTCACTTAACCATGATTGAAATCTGCACAATCACTTCCATCAACACACTGCCTTAGTATCAAACTGGTGTAACTATATACGTTATTGGCTTATGACTACTTTCATAGTCAGAAAACTGTGCTGCATCTTATCAATCATACAAGAGTGATTCAAACATAAAAAGTAATTGTTGCATATCATGGAGTAAGCAATTCTTAATGTGATGGCAGAGTGAGGGGTCGAAGGTCAGTGTGTTAGGAAGGGGGAACTAGCTTAGTTATCTACTCCACTACATTCTGGCGTAAGTACAGCCAGAGTGAGCAGGAGGTTCTTTCGTCTGCTGTGCAATGCTAACATTTTCTGGCTGAGTGGCATCTTTTTTGATTTTCACTGGGCAGCCTTCATTCTTTCGCCACTTTTTACTCGCCATTTGGATTGTAGAGTATAATGGTGAACATGTCACATCACACCCAATGATGTGCCTCAAAAAATCCTCCTCTTGCTGGAATTGATTCAGAAGTCTGTCACAGATCTCCAACTTGGCCTGCTTTTGCTGCTTGGTTAAAACTTTGGAACCCATTGAGCACTAATTTGATGCTATTTCTTTGACAGTGGAACAGCGATCATCTTCAATAAGCTCTCGAATGGCATGGATGTGGTCACTTGAGACTTGACGTTGGGCGTAGAGCATGACTTTCATTTTCCACAGATCCTCAGCCACCCATAAATAGTCTGGCCCAAATAAACACTTGTTTCTGGGACTATATAGTGTTCTCAAACTGTGCTCTTAAACAGGTTGAAATTTCTGAAGGTTTAACCCCTTCATTGGTTAAAAACTTTATTATAATGCATTGTGCAACATACAAAGGAACCTCCTGCTTGCTCATGGCTGCACTTATGTACTTATGTCACACTCAGAACTGCTTACTCCGTGATACACAACAATTACCATTTATATTTGGGTCACCCATGTATCGCTAGCTGTAACAGTGTCATAGTTAATGTTGGCATAGTGAGAGAGGTTGCAAAAATCATTGTTTGTCTGACCCTAACTCATTTTATTGTTGGCACCTGATAGCTTCCTGTTTGCCAGTTTGACTGACCAATACTTCCCCATGTGAAAAAGTGTACATCACCTAATCATATATCAAAGTGCCTAAATTTAACTGTATGTACATGTATTACTTAGTGCAATATTATTTTGTATTGTAATTTTATCTCAGAAGTATTGTATTTGTCGATTTAAAAATTAAGTGAAACTGTTATTATAGAATTGAGAGGGCCAAAAATGGTTTGATTAGTTAGTGAACAGTAGTGAACAGAAGGACAGTGAAAATAAGGAGAAATGTAAGTATAAATACATTGAAACAAATTGTAAATAAATGTTTGTTAGATATTATGTTAGTATAAATGATGTTCATATAATAATTGCAACATTATGAACTATTACATCAAACTTTGTAATTTATTTAAAGCATATAACGCTTTGTTATTTTCTAGTTTATGGCATTGGACATAAGGTGAGAAAGGAGCAGCAGTGTTTAGATATAGCAGGAATTTAATCAAATAATGATCCTTACTATAAGCCAAAAAGTGAGAAATCTAAGCGACAGTGGTGAGTAATTATGTTATGGGTCTTGGACAAGTTTCTTCTTCCTTTTTGCTGCTACTGCTTCATTTTGTAGGTTCAACATTATAACTATATTATTGATTTATTTCAGATTCTAATTATAACCTGTTGAAGAGGGATGTTTTTACTCACAGTATGAAATCCAGGGTTTTGATTAAATATATTCAGTAGTGATTGCAATTATTCATATAAGAAAAGGTGAGTCATCTTATAACCTTCTGAAAGTTTTTCTGTTTACCATACTATATTTTGGAAAGTAATTAGCATTAATATATTGCAGCTTCTAATGTTGAGGTTGCAGAATCTGTGGAAATGAATGGTACTAATTCAGGCAAAGTACCTGAACTGGATGATCCACATGAGATCATTTGAAACGTTTTATTATTGCCCTGAAGCTTATGTTTATAACTTAGGAATAGACCTATTTTATAACAATAATAGGTTCATTTAATACAGATTGTAGATATGATGAACAAACAGCAACAGGCACCAAGGAAGATGCAAAAGCTAGAGAACAGATTATAGAACTGGCAAAACTAACAGCAGAAATTAAGACCACACCACAAGGGGAGGGGGGAGAAGAAGAAAGCTGTTGTGGACGAATGAAAAAAAAAAAAAAAAAACAAAGGAGGACATAATGGACAGTCATATAAAGCTCTTCTCTTCTATCAGTCAAAATGGTTAAGCTGAAATGGAACATAATTGTAAAACGTAATGATCATTTCAGTAAGGAATAAAATTTAGGTTTGCACATGCTTTTCCCTTGCTTTTCACATATTGGAAACATTTTTGAAGGCAACATTAAGAAAATGGTTGGGCACAACATAATGGAGAAGCTAACAGATAAAACAACCACATCTCCCATTACATTATTTCAAGAAGAAATCTAACACAGAAGTGTTCAGATTGTAGCCAGTCTCATGTAGAACATACTCAGTTATTGAAATGAGGATGCATACCTCAAAGTATTCAATGGAGACTTCAATTTAAATTTTCACTGACATAGAAAGGCTATGTGTGATGAATAT
This sequence comes from Mantis religiosa, assembly GCA_030765055.1. Lineage (NCBI taxonomy): Eukaryota > Metazoa > Arthropoda > Insecta > Mantodea > Mantidae > Mantis > Mantis religiosa. The sequence goes on from JAUKNK010000152.1 coordinate 1,535,140, forward strand.
AAACAATATTCTCATCATAGATGTGTAGATGGAGAAGGAAGATGAAAATTCTTGAGAAAAGCTCAAGGGAGGGGGGTTGAAAAATTGGTATGAGAGGAACAAAATACAAGAGAAAGGATGAGGCAAAAGAAAAGTGTATGTGTTGAGGTTGAATATGATTTGAAGGCAACATTGTAAGCCAAATTGCAAATATTTTTGAAGATAAAGCTACTTATCCATCTACAGCTTGAAATTTTGAATTTATGAAACAACCAAGCTTATTTACATATATATTTGTAACTTAAAACTTCACTTATCTTATCAGAAATGTTCAGGATCGCGATTTCATGGAAATTCTTCCACATCAGCTGGAACCAACAAAACTGTGATCATTCTTACAAACGCAGCATGTTAATATGTTCTTGTTAGTACTACCAAAATCTGCAAATAAAACAAATTTAAAAATAGAATCGACTGCCAATATTTCAAAATTCGTTACGCGATGTTTGTTTTTTAAAATAATATTTTTTCCCAAACCATTAAATCTAAGGGACCATTTAATTGTTTTAATAATTTAACTTCAGGATCTATTTCATGGTTAAATGACCCAAACAGATCTGCTACGGCCGATTTATCAGTCTGTTTATACTTAATGTTATGAAAATGTTCTTTCGTTCTGGTTTCTAAATTATCTTTTGTCTTTCCAATATAAACTTTATCACAATCGAAACAAATTGATAAATACCAGATTTTTTATTATTTGGAATTATATATCTTTTAGAGAAATGCAATAAATTTTTAATACTGTATTTATTTTGAGGAACTAAAGTTATAGCAAACTCTTTAAAAAAAATTTAAAATGTTTATTAATCCAAGGATGCTAAGTAAACTTTTTAAAATTATAATCGTCTTTTATTTTTTTAAGTATAGAAATATCATTAACAGTTTTTTGATATTTAAATTTTTCAATTTTTTTATTTATAAAGTCTTTATTAAAACCATTAATTAAAGCAGTATTAATAATATTGTGACTATGTGGATTCGTGATAGTAAAAGTCCAGGTTACAAACAATAAAAATTGCTCTTTATTTCCGTAGAAATCAATCTGACAGTCCAGAATTACGTCACATACACAATGCAACTTGAAAGGTCATCGACCACAAACAGCTCACACATGGGTTCACGTGCACGTGTCCAATTACCGACTGACTGTGGCAGGCGGTGGCTCCCTTTTTATAGATTACTCACTATCCGGAATGTTCTCAATCAATAGGGTGCTAGAAGAAAGACCAACTCTCTAGAAATCCGTCTCCTTCCCCCCACCGTTTCGGCGAGCTTTTATCTCCACACTGCACTGTCCGTCTCTTTGAATGCCTCGCCGCGCCACCTCGTCGCAACAATGCGTTCGCAACACTGCTCCATCCTCAAGGCTGGTCGTCCCGAACAGCACCATCGTAGCGGGCCAATCGATTTAGGCATACCACCAACATTTCTCCTCGGGGCACCCTCTGGATGCGGTAGACCACATCGTTATTCCTCTTTACCACCTGGTACAGTCCTTGCCATGGTTTCTGAAGTTTCGGGCAGCGTCCCTTGGTCGGGGTAGGGCTATACAACCTGACCAGGTCACCTTACTGGAATTCTTGGCTATTGGCTTGCCTGTCGTATCGGGTCTTCATGCGGTCGCTCGCCTTCTGAATGTTCTGACGAGCCATCTCATGCGCGTCGTGTAGACGGTCCACCAGGTTGTACACATACTCGGCTGCTGGCTGTTTCGCTTCCGGGGGGCTCCCAAATGCCAGGTCACAAGAGAGGCGTAACTCTCGGCCGAACATTAAGCTGGCTGGGGTCATCCCAGTGGTGTCGTGTGTCGACGAGCGGTAGGCCAGCAGGAACAGTGGCATCTTGGCGTCCCAGTCTCGCTGATGGCTGGCCACGACCTTCCTCAGATGTTCTTCGAAGGTCTCGATGTATCTCTCGACCATGCCGTCCGACTGCGGATGTAGGGGTGTTGCGTGGGTCTTGTTCACTCCAAGTGCTTCCAGTGCCTCCTTCATCAGGTTAGACTCAAAATTGGTGCCTGGTCACTGTGGAGCTCTAACGGTACCCCAAATCGGCAGAACACTTGCCCCACGAGGCAGTCTGTGATGGTCTTCGCCCACTGGTTCGCAATGGCATACACCTCCGGCCACTTGGTGAAGTAGTCCACGACCACCATCAGAGACTTATTGCCTCGGTCGGACACTGGTAATGGTCCAGCTATGTCGACCGATCCGTTCGAATGGCGTTCCGACCTTGTACTGCTGCATTCGACCCCGGCTCCTAGTTTGGGGGCCGCGACTCGCTGCGCACACGTGTCATTGACGACACCATCTCAGCGTCTGCTCGGAGCCTGAGCCAGTAGTGGCGCTGCCGGAGTTTGTCGATCGGTCGATTTGCTCCCAGGTGTCCTGAAGTACCGGAGTGCACTTCCTCCAAGACTTCCGGGACCTTACTTAGGGGAAGTACCAACTGCTCTCTCTGTGTCTTCCCATCGGGTGATTCCCATACCCGGAACACACCCTCTTTGGTCTTCAACGACTCTCATTGGGCCTAGTACGACTTGTACGCAGCGCTTCTGGGTGCGATGTCCTCCCAGGTCGGTCTCGTCCCCGCCTCCACTTCCCTCAAGAGTGTCCCCAAGTCGGCGTCCGCCAGCTGCTCCATCCTCAGCCCTGCACTATCCCAGACGTTCGCAGGCACTGCCTTGACCACTCTGACAACAGCGGCACGCTCCTTTTCTTCCACTCTTGTGCATTGGCCGCACTGTTCTGGACAGGGTCTTTGGGATATGGCGTTGCCGTGGTTCTTTCCTCTACGATGTTCAGAGGTGGAGTCGTACTCCTGCAGCCTCTGGACCCAACGGGCTGTCTGGCCTTCCAGGTTCTTAAAGCTAAGTAACCAGGTGAGGGCGGAGAGGTCAGTGCTCAGGTGGAATGGCTGACCGTACAGGTACTTGTGGAAGTGGTCCAAGATCTTTACTACCGCCAGTAGTTCTCGCCGGGTAACGAAGTAGTTCTTCTGTGCCTTGGACAGCGTCTTGCTGTAGTAACCTATTACCCGCTCGTGGCCGTCCTGGACTTGCGATAGGACGCCTCCAATGTAATGGTCGCTGGCGTCGGTGTCCGCAATGAAGGCGCCGGCTGGTTTCGGGAATCCCAAAATAGGAGCACTGCAGTGTCTTCTTCAGCTGCTGGAAAGCTTCTTCGGCGTCCTCCGTCCACACATACGGCCGGTCTTCCGTCAGGCGCGTGAGGAGCTTGGCGATGTTGGAGAAGCCCTTAACGAAACGGCGGTAATAACTGCACAGTCCCAGGAAACTGCGCAATTCTCTCTTAGCCTTTGGCCGAGGTTAATCTCTTACGGCCTGTCTTCTCCGGGTCTGTTGCCACTCCGGTTGGTGAGATGATGTGGCCCAAGTAGTTGACTTCCTTGCGGAAGAGCTGGCACTTTGCGTTTAGCTTCAGGTTAGTCGTCTGCAGTCTCTGTAGCGTCTTGCTCAGGTTTTCGAGTTGGTCTTCGAATGTCTTGCCGATGATGTCGTCCAGGTATAGAAGGCGGGCGGCATAAGTCAACCCTCTCATCACTGACTCCATGAGGCGTTGGAAGGTAGCTGGCGTGTTGCAAAGACCGAAGGGTATAACTGTAACTGCTAGAATGCGGTCTTTTCCTTGTCTCTAGGGCCTAGAGCTACCTGCCAGTAACCAGACTTCAGGTCCAGGGTCGAGAACCGCTGCGCCCCAGCAAGCGTGTCCAGGAAGTCGTCAATCCGGGGTAAGGGGAAGCAATCTTCCCTGGTGACAGCATTCAGCTTCCTGTAGTTCACACAGAAGCGTAGCTCGCCGTTCTTCGTCACCAAGACTACAGGGAAACACCAAGGGCTGTCAGACTCTTAAATCACTCCCCTGGTTCTCATGCCATCCAGCATGTCCAGTACCGCCGTTTTTTCGCTAGCGGAACGCGTCTAGATGGTTGCCGAATAGGCCGGGCGTCTCCGGTGTCGATGCGGTGGAGCACTCGGTCCGTGCGGCCGTAGTCGCTGTTACCTTGGCTGAAGACGCGCTGGTATCGTCTCAGCAGTTGTCGTACCTTCTCAAGCTGTTCTGCGGTCAGGTGGTCGGCCTCCCTCTCCAGTAAGCCATCTAGCTGGGGCCCCAGGTGTTGCGTCGGCACTGGCTCCTGGATCTTATCGATTGTTGTTATGCTGACCACGGGGTCGCACGTCCCCAACTCCGTCCCTGCGAGTATGTCGTGATCGGTGTCCGTTGGGTTGAGTAGCCTCACAGGCACCTCCTCTCGGCACGGCAACAATGTTCTGGCTACACAGTCCGTGCAGAGGCGTCGTGTGGTCCAGCATCAAGTTCTTCGTCCGCTGGCCTTCCAGTCGCGCCGTCACCATCACCTCGCATCTCGCGGGGACAACCACGTTTTTCCTCAGGATGACCCTGCAAATTGCCAGGTGTTCTTAGGGTTGCCGGAGTATCACCTCTTCTCCACTGAGCCGCAGGACCTTCCTACCGAAGTTGACGGTCACCTCATGGCTCCTGAGGGCATCCAGTACCAGTATCACTTCTCATCCACCTCCGCTAGGAACACCTACAGACGTACGGCACTTCGCCCCAAGGTCAACATCAGCGGGGCCTCCTCCACAGGCAAGCTGTCACCCGATGCCGTCACAAGCTGGTGTGGTCGGCTTGGTTTCCTCGACGGCAAACCCCTGTCTACGTCGGGTCTGATGACTGTCACGCCTGCCCCGGTGTCAACGAGCATGCGGCATGGCTTCGCTCTCGCCCAACCGTCCGTGATGAGGCTTTCATCCATCCGTCGGCTGACGGTGCGCAGTGTCACTCGAGAGGATGGTGTTGACGGCGTTGACGTGTTCCTCGTCATGCCGGGCCTTACTCGTTTTTTCGGCTGTTCTCCCTGGTGTGGGCAGTCTCTCCAGGTGTCCCGACTGTCCACACCCCACTTCCACTTCCATCCCGTCTTGTGTCCCTAGGACCAGATGGGGGGGCTCGTTAGGTAACTAGGTCTTGCCCTACGGAAAGCCCCACGGAGGATGCCGAGCGCCCTTTGGGACAGCTCGGATACTCCGTGGTTGAAAGAGGCCCGGGTCTTGTTCCTACGGGTTCAAGGCTAATGGGAGTAGAACCTCTGGACTCAACAACTGTCCACACCCCCAATACACGCCACTTGGTCTTCGCCGGCGTCCCTCGGCTGGTCTTCGGTCTCCAGTATAGCGGATACTCCTTATTCTCGACGCCGGAGTAGCCGTCACCTTGGCCGCCTCCATCCTCAATGCTGCCGTTAGCACCTCGTGGATGGTTTTGTTGTCGCCGAGCATTAGGCTCTGGCGTATCTCGATGTCTCGTACCCCGTCAACGAGCGTGTATGCGGCTTCCCGGGATACGAATTCAGGTGGGAGGTCGACCAAAGCTTTGCTGGCCAGCTGTTCAATTGCCAGGTCGATCTCCTGCAGCGTCTCCCCTGGCTGCTGCGTCCTTGTCTTCAGTTGGGTGCGGTAAGCTGCGGCCAAGCGGTGGTTACCGAAGCGGTTCTCCAGGGCCTCCCAGAACTCCTTGGGCGCCGTCGCTGTCTGCAGCGCGTTCGGGACTTCTGCGGCCCGTCCCTGGAGGCTGGCTAAGGTGTGCGGCCTCCTCCTCTGGTGACCACTTGTGCTTGGGCACTATGTCGAATGGCGGCGGAAGACTTCCAACGTGGACGCGCTGTCGTACTTTGGCGGTTTGATGCGCGTAGAGGATGTGTCGCGTCCCTACGCGTCGCCTTTTAAATCTTTCATCCTACTTCCGATGATGTCCTCCACCATGGCGTTGAGGGACATGGTGTCGGCCTTTCCCTCTAGGTTGTTAACGTGGGTCGGCAGGTCTTCGAGGGATTTGGTGTCATTCTCGGCCTTTCCCTCTAGGTCATTAAAGTGGTTCGCCAGGTCTTCGACGCGCTCGTCCACTAGGCCCATCCGCTTGCCCAGCCCCATGACGTCATCCCTCATGCCTGCCAATTCTTCGGCGAAGGCCTCGTTCGCAGCCTTCATTTCAGTGGTTAATTCGGCCTTCATCGTAGTCATCGTTGCGGCCAGGTTGTTTGCAGCTTCCGTCTTCATTGTTAATTCAGTCATCTTCGCGGTAAGTTGTGATTTGTCACTTCCGTCTTCGCAGCTAGGGTGTCATTAGCCGTCTTTAATTCTTCCATTTTATGTAGAATCTTTTCCATGCAGCCTCCATGGTGGTATGTCTCACTCCTGACACCAATTGTGACTTTGTGGGTTCGTGATAGTAAAAGTCCAGGTTACAAACACTAAAAATTGATCTTCATTTCCGTAGAAATCGATCTGACAATCTAGAATTACGTCACATACACGATACAACTTGCAAGGTCATCGACCACAAACACAGCTGTTCATGCGCACGCGTCCAATTACCCACTGACTGACGATGACAGGCGGCTCCCTTTTTATAGATTACTCACTATCTGGAATGTTGTCGAACAATCAAGATGGCGATAGAAGAAAGACGAACTCTCTAGAAATCCATCTCCTTCCTCCCACCGGTTCGGCGAGCTTTTATCTCCGCAGTGCACTGTCCATCTGTTTGAATGCCTTGCCGCGCCGCCTCGTCATAACAATGCATTCGGGACAATATGTTTATATTCCTTAGTAAATTCATCTTTATTCAGGAGTATATTTATTAATGTATAAATAAAACTATTGAAAACGGCAAATTTACATAACTAACTTCCTTTAGTTTGGGCTGCAAAATGGTACAAGTAACTGGTGTTATTTTGGAAATGAAGAGAAGAATAGTGATAACAATCTGAGGGTAGGGAAATAATTAGGAAGGTGATTTGAGGGATTGGACGAGGAAGCTAGAAACAAAGTATAAAACGTCCACTGAGTCAAGCACCTACAATGGCTGTCATTTATACATGATTTTCTGAAAGAACAATAACAAATATTTAAAAACATGTGCAGGATTTAAGTGCAGGTAATAAAAACAGCATTCTAACAGCCCAAGGAAATACTGAAAAACATGATCTGTACATTGTGTAGTGAATGTGAATGATTTTGACAGGGTGTGATTTGGAGAATTATACAGAACTTCAACTTTGCTAAGAAGTGGTTTCTTAATATTGTGACTTTGTGGTTTCGTAAAGTTAAAAGTCTAGTTTGCTGAAATTCAAAATGCTCTTTATTTCCGTAGAAACCCGTTTTGTACAGCCCTTTGCAGCAGCACAATTACGTAACATAGACAATTGCAACCTTCAAGGTCGTCTGCCACACGTCCACAAACAAAGGAATTTACTTTCAAATCACAAGTCACTGTCCTCTGTCAAACTAGCCGCGGCTTCTTTTATACCTCCACTTGTTCTAGAAATTAGTGGAATACATCAGAAAAGGAGAAACTTCCAGGCATCTATCTGTCTCTTTCTTTCTCTGTTTTGGCAAGCTTTTATCTCTGTTCTTCACTGTATCTTTTGCACGTGCTGGCTGCACCCGCCACAACAATGCCTTGCAACAATATCAATACATTGCTGCCTGGTGTTTGGGAAAAGATAAATTTTCTTTGGGAAATGGAAATGGAGGAAGTGTTACAACAAAAGAAAGATACTAGTAGGACATTTTTACATTGTGGTTTGGGGATAGGATTATCTGATTAAAATGAAACATTTGTGTGAATGTGAGCTTTTATATTAATGAAAGATACTGATAGTAAAATAACATTGAGCTAGTGCTGGCACAGTGAGGAGTAATGTGGCATCCATGCAAAAATTAATGCATGGAATAGGTTGCAGGTAGTATAAGTGGGTGTTTGGAAAATTCTCTTCTCGCCAGTTACCATGAGCATATAAACCATATGAACTTTGAAAAATTGATTTGAGAAAATATGATTGCTAATTTGCTCCTTTGTGTTGTAGACAATGCTGCCTATCACAGTGTAGATGTTGATATGAAGTGCTGTATAATGCTTGACTGTTCACATGTTGATTAACACAAACCTAAGTAGAAAGTTTTTAAAGTGAATACATTTTTTATTTTATAGAGCCGCACTGTCATTCACTTGTCTCCATATATATGGTGTAAATGCTATAGAATTAGCTTGGACCAAAATGAAAGAAATGTAGAAAGAAATGTAATAGGTGACTGATCCTTAGAGATATTGTGATATAATGCTGTTGTAATTGAAAACAGACTGGTAGGGTTTTTATAAACATGCAGAAAAGATATAAAATGATTACTGGAAGAAAGACCATGTAGTTTAAAACATAATTGACAATATAGTCATTTTTTGGGAGATGACAGCTGTGATTCCTCCTTCTCCTCCTCCTCCTCCTCCTCCTCCTCCTCCTCCTCCTCCTCCTCCTCCTCCTCCTCCTCCTCCTCCTCCTCCTCCTCCTCCTCCTCCTCCTCCTCCTCCTCTTCCTCTTCCTCCTCCTACTCCAGAAAAAATTTATTTGGGTGTAAGAAGAGCTACTTAATCAATTTGAGGTGAGCGTGTCATTTTTATATGCTGAACACATTTCATGAACTCAATAATATTTAAGTTTTGCTATTTTGAGTGACTTGTTTGCCTTAATACACATTCCAAGGTTGACAGTGTGATAATTACAACCACAAACATGAGTCCAGCTTCAAATATTGCCATTGTTTACTCACATGGTATTCCTATAGAGGTCATGAGCTGATTCAGTAGTTTATGTGATATGCTCAGTTAAGTTTCTTGTCAATGTAAATTCATAGCTACTTGACATATTATGATTCTTTGCATTTACTTGAAATAAAGTTAAGTTTTTGCTGTGTTTATCTGTAACATGTTTGCTTTAAAAGATGTGTTTGGTCCTATAGGATGGCTTACTGCATCACACACTGCATCAAGAGAGAGTGTAAAATGGATTCTATGAAGAATTTCAGAAAGAAACATTTAGCAGCAGGAACATTGATGAAAAAGGAAAAGTAATGAACTCCCTGAAAATTGTATGGATACAGTATCTCAAGGTGAACCATACAAAACATGTTTGAAATATTGTTATGATGAGTTTGAATTTGGCGAGTTACAGCTGGTCACAGAAGAATATATAAAGGAAAGGCATTAACATTACAACCTGTGTGTGATGACCCACTGCCAATAGCCAAATGGAATAATGCCACAGAAGTATCATGACTTCACTTAAGTTAAAACAGTGGATTATGAATGTAATTATGGTTAGCACTTGTGCTTTAATAAAAAGGTCTTATAACATAACATGTGCAGTTTCATTATAATAGTAAAAAACTTACAGCAGGAAATTCTAAAATATTTAGGGTTACAAACATGTAACTAATAAATATCTACTTGATAATTGTGACAAGTTAAACAACAATGCCAATCATTAGGCAAATGATCTAGGTTAATAAATTGCATTGCAATGTTTGCCGTTATCACGTTAGTGTACATATATTGTCACAAACTTGTTTCTTTGCCAGGCTTGAGATCCAGGAAGAAGAAAGCCATCACCCTCAGAGTTTAAACCAGATCACTGAGTCTGATAGTATTACTTGGAAGTATGATAGGTTTCAATGAGTAAGGACTATAATATAATGAAGCACAAAATTAATATAATTTTGAGTCTAAGTAGTACTCAATGCTCCATTTATTGTTAGTGTGTACTTAGAACGTTCCTAACATCCTGAGCTAATGTCGACTGTTGAATGTAGGTCCTAATGAAACACGTTCTAGGTAAACACTAGCAATAAATGGAGAATTGAGTACTAGTTCGACTCAAAATTATATTATGATAGATTTGTTGTCATTAATTTGACTAGGGACACTTAAGGTCAGCTTAGATGGAATAGTTCTGTTAAATCTATGTATTACATTAATGTTCAGTGTTTTGAAAGAATTGATACTTAAGGGACAGCAAAATCCTCTTTGTTTATTCCATAAAAATTCATTCAGCTTTTTGAGGAAACACATAGGTGAAACTCCGTTGGTAACTGGTATCATTTATAAATTAAAAGAAAGATCCAGAAAATAATTTTGTAAATTTGATGTCTAAAGCAGGACATGAAATGAACATAGAGAACACATTTTGGGAAATACTTCCCATATATAAATGGCCATAACTTAGAAATTGAAGGCTATAAAAGAATTCTTGTTTTCAGTTTTCTTAAGGTTCATCAAGCATCTAGAATATATTGCTTGCCCAGGTTACTCATAAAAAGAGTTATAAGTGAAGAAAATGAAAACTTAACAGTCATAACACAGATACAATCGATTACATGTGTATATTAAACTAGTCCTTATATTCTAACAATGACAAATTGTGTTTTTTTTTTTAGCCCAATTATGTCATGAGAGAAACAAACTTAACTTTTAAGTAATACATTCAGCTTTGTTTGGTAAAGTTTGAGATAAGTATTTGTAAATTAGTGATCTGTTACACTTGTTTTGTTGGCCAGGCCAATGAGTCATCATAAAAACAAGCAACAAAGCAAAGTTGCATAAGCATTGCAAATCAAGACAGTTTTCAAAATAAAAAATAGGTAGATATGTTCATCTTCACTGAACCTTTTTACACCAATTTTTTAAATCACAAATAAGAAAAAGTGTTACGGGGATGTTTTTTCCAAGACAAAATAAGTTGTTCTGGTTTTACACATTTTCTGTTGGAGTTTATTCAGTGTAATGAAACTTAGTGCCCAAAATGCAAAAGTGAAGGACATGAGTCATTTTATATTTGATTTATGACAGTTCTCTGAAGAGTTTGACAGGAATTCTTCCCCTGATTAATTGAGGAGAAAAAAAATGCTTCCAAATCCCTTTCCGACAGCTTTGTGAGGTTTTAGGAGCTTCTGTACTGTCCAGCACAGTTATCATGAAGTAGTGTTGAACATATGGTATGACAGATTTTCAACTACTGGGATTTTAGACATTTGATGTAACACAGTGAGTGTATAGTAAGGCAGTTTTATAATACATTACAACATGATACATTGTGCATCAGTTACAAATCCATTACTACTCAGAGGTTGTATAGAAGTTTTCTCATTTTAAACACTTAGACGTGACTTAGTAATATTGCAACATTTACTAGTAATAGTTCAATAAATGCTTCTGTATTGCTACATAGCCTTTTTGTCTCTATTTTATCAATTGATAACCACTGATTGTATTCTTTTTCATCTAATGAGTCATATACCTTCAACTTTTCTTTTACTGCAATTATTATTATTATTATTATTATTATTATTATTATTATTATTATTATTATTATTATTATTATTATTATTATTATTATTATTATTATTATTATTATTATTATTTATTATTGTTAGGTTTTTTAATAGAATTTTTTGTATAACTATTGCTTCATTTCAGTATACATTTAAGATTATCCTTATTGCAAACTAATGTCCCATTTGTTCATTCTAATATTCCTCACATTTCATGGCACTAAGAAGCAATTCAACATTATTGCTAGAAAATCTGCAAGCACAGACCACTTAGGGTGAAAAAGCCAACTTTAATGTCTGGATATTCTTTTTTCTGAATTCACCTAAATTCCTTCAAATTACACATTTTATTTTTGAATATCAGTGTTACCTTTATGCTTTACTCCAAATATCAGTTGTGAACATTTATCATTTTGATAAAACTCAAGCTAATTACATCTGTTGAAAGCATTTTTTCTATCTTGCCTGATTCTGGGATGGATAAAATTCTTTTCAACCAAATTAAGTTTGGGACTCGTCACATTGAAGCACCACATTAGAAGATGAACTGATTTAAAATAGATCTACCTGAGAGTGCAGGGAAACATGTAATATGTTCTAAGTAATAAATGAGTAATTCTTAGGGATTATGCATGTTTGGAGGAATTTAATAAGTGACATTCCAAATTATGTAATTGATGTCGGACCTTCAGGGTTGAAAATGAAAGCAACAGCTTCCAAAACTAGTCCCTCAAAAAATAAAGCTAAAAAAGTAAGTGGTGGAATGTTAAAAACTGACTACAAATAGTTTTTTCAGTTAATTTTAAGATAGTTTATTTTTATTTTAATTTGCAAATTCCCTTCCCATTCCAGAACTACCTAAGTTGAAGTTCAATATATTTCAAACAGAGATTTTTTGCTTTAACGGGAATATGGAGCCAACCGTGGACAGGTTTCTCTCCCCTCCATGTAAGCTCTGTAAGTTTGTCAGGATCTGCCGCTTTAATCTTGTTGTCCTTTGTCATCATTCTTATCTTATGTTTATTTTGTGGCAGTGTTTAAGAGTTTTGTCATTTTACATTTTGTTTCATAAGTTATTGTTTTTGCGTAAGTAGATTTCCTGGGAGTTGGTAAACTTTGTTCTTTAATTTGTGAGAGGCCTAAATCAGTGAAAATAATAGTTAATTATTTTGAGGTTTTACTCTTATAGTGGTAATGTTCCTCTGTTCTGTTCATATTCTATCTTCTATACTGCTATTTTCTGCATTGGACATAACTTCTCTCCAGTATACATATTCATATTTTTATATGAAACAGAATTTTTCTAAAAATGAAAAGTAGTCTATTCATTGGGCAACCAGGAACTTAGAATGTGCAGTAGGATTAAAGCTCTTATTTTCTTTTAATACCTATCTACAAAATCCTTGTGGATAATTTACCAGCTTTTCCTTTCATTTATCTGCACAAGATAAGAGGTGCATCCAGGAAGTAAATTTCCCTATTTGTCTAAAACAAAGACAACATAGTTACATGAAACACTATTGGCAACAAGTACAGTGATATTTACTTTTTGACATATCACCAAAAGAATTCAGACACTTGTCATATCGTGGGATAAACTTTTGTGTTCATGTATCGTAAAAGTCTGTCATCTGTGAATGGGGCCAGTATCTGACAGTCTTCAGCTCTTCGTCATCAAAACATTTGCTAGAGGACAGGAATTTCATGAGGTGCAAGAAAAGATGCAAAACAGTGGGAACAGGAGTGGGACTCTATGGTGGAGATCAAACTGTTCCCAGCCAAACTTCTGCAAATAATTTGAGTGCTGCTTGGTTTCCTGGTTAAAGTGCAAAATCCACATCCCAATGCCCTGTCAAGGAATCATTGATATCATCATGATACAACAGCTGAAATGTCAGTGCTGCTCCTAAGCATTTCGTTTTGTGCTTGGATGTCAGGTTTTTCGGCACCCACCTGGAACACAATTTCTTGAACAGCAAGTGCTTTGTGACAATTGCATGCAACAACGATTCAGATGTCTGCCTGAGCTCCGAAATAATGAAGCAATGGTTCTCCAAGACACGCTGCTGCACTAGCTCAAGTAGGTGATCATTGATGAGCGACGGCTGCTCAAAGTGCTGTTCTTCATGTTTGATGACCTTCAGAAAAAAAGCCTACACCAGTGATGCACCATCTGTTTGCTCATGATGTTCGGCATGTAGACCCGATGCAGCTGACAGTGAACTTCGATGGGCGTTATGTTTTGTGCATTAAGGAACTTTATCACTGACCGCACCTCGCAGGTGGCGGAAGATCAAATAAGAGATGCCATTTGCAAACCACTGCCGCATTGTTGGCGCTAGGCTAGAACTGTCTAGACAGCATATGCTTGCTACATCATAGATATCATGCTGGCATAATGTTTCCAGCTAAATACGTTTACTTAAAGGAAACAAGATCGGAGACTTACTTTCTGGATGAGCCTCGTACATTAGCAAGTTTTGAAGTTGTAAGACTTTGTGAGGCTGAAATGGAGTACCCATTTGCAAGGGCAATCAATGATAATGCACACAAACCATTTGTAGGCAAACTTTGTAATGCTATGGCATTGAATTTTTCAGTTCTGATTATATCTAACAATGAAATGAGTATGTGTGTTAAATAGAGAAGTGGGCTGTATAATTGCAAAGAGTATTAATTACCCCTGAAGAATAGTATTTTTATTTGATATTCTAATTTACTTTATTTTTGCAAGTCAAACAACATCAGGATAAAGAAAATTAGATGGCTACAGCTGTGTGGTGCAATGATACTACAGATTGAGCACTGTATCAGCTTTGCTGAGCATTATCAAAAAGATAAAAAGAAAAATCATCTAGGTAATTTAAAATTGCATGATCTGATAAGTTTTTATATGTGTAAATGATTACATGTAAAGTGATGGCAGTTGACACAAGAGCTTAAGAAGTCAACAAATGCAATATGTGGGTAACTGAGTTTGCAAAGACATATGCCAATAATGTAGGTGTTAGAGGAAAACAGGATAGTTTTACACCTCAATGCAAGGGCACATTTCCATATTCACAGCAAATTGTACTAGTTTCTTTTCAAACTCTCTTTTTGCAACACACCAGACATTTTAAAAGAGACATACCTTTTTTGCTGGGGGTGTTATCCTTTTAGGAAAATGTTCTCCTGCAAGTCTGAGGGAGTTGGGGTGTTGGATTTCTTACCCCCAGTATGGAGAGGTCTCTGAATTTTATAGTGCTCAATTAGGCTGCAAGTTATTGGCATGTGTAAGTCCAAGCAGGTCATTGTCTTACATGGGTTTAGAGATCTCCAAATTACTAAACAATTGTATTTGCTTACATTCGGCAGGTGTAAAAGTACTTTTTTATATCATTTAGCGGCTTTTCACAAAGAGGGATATGCTTGCAATACCTGATATACTAGATCCACACTGCCCATATGCATACTGATTCCTGGGTAATATCCGGCTTGGAAATTAACATTTTGTTATGAGCATCTATTTTTCCAGAGTCAATCATGAAAATCTTATATAATGCAGTAACTTGCCAAGCAACATAGGTCAAAAGTGAGAGTTAGTGTATCTGCATTTCTCTTATCCTTAGAATCTTTGTATTCACATCTTTTGGCAAACCAGTATGATTTGCACATACTGTTCCAATTGTATTTGATTTCTTTTGTATAAGACCAAGAGTAACTTAGGGAAGATTTACCAAATATCTAAATATACACTAGTACAGTGATCAAGTACAGGTTCCGTCAGGTGCATTATTATGAAGCCAGAAAACCCCGAATCATTTCTCTATTATTATCTGTTCCTTGATCAGTGAATATGCAACTGTTATAAAGATATCCCATTTTACTTTCATGTAGGTTAAAACTCTATGTCAAGTCTGGCCCTCTTTGTGTCAATGTATTGCTTCCAACCAAAGTGGTCCTTCCAGAGCATCAAGCTTTCATCAACATTGACCTTTTCACTAGGCACATAATTTTCTTTGAATTTTGGAATAATGTAATAAACTGGCCTGATTTTGTGTAGTGTATCATTTATATTTTCTGTGTAGGTGAAATTAAGGAACTGCAAAATGGAAGTAAACCTGTTATTTGACTTGCATTGCCCAAACAGTGAAGTTGCTAACATATCATCTGTAGACCAGTATATGTTTAGTGTAGGTTTACAAACAACTCCCATGAGCAGGAGTAGACCAAGTCGTCTGTAAATCTCCTTCAGTGTTACTTCTGCCCACTTTTGAATTCTACTCTTTGGCTCTAAATTCTCTTTAACACGTAAAGGAAGCAAATCATTTTCTTCCTCACTGCTACCTATATCCTCAACATCCCTCGCATAATCTGAAAACTTGTCACCAATATCTAAATCACTGTCAAACAGGAAAAAGTCCTCCACATTTTCAGAAGTAATTTTAGAAGCCCGCACACTACCTATGCAAGCTAATGTATTTGCTACATTACTAGTTGAAGCCATGATTAGCACTGAGATGTAACAGTTTCAAATGTGTTTTAGCTAAATGAAATTGCTCAGGACCCTGACACAATCAAAATTATTGTGACTGAAAGAAGAAAACAGCTGCATAAGTCTACCCTAAACTTTGGATGTGAAAAATTCTAAGATGTATTGTATATACGGATGCTTTGAGAGGTTTCTTTATTCAAGCGCATGCATGCAACATATACAATGATTATCACTTGGTAGCTGAACTGAATCATAAAACCTTGAACCCAACACTTCACTTACGCAGCTATATAAATGTAGTTAGAAAAAGTTTATAGTATGGTGAGAAGTATGGGGACAAGAAGGAAGATGGGAAGTTATAGATGAGGTGCATAGGAGATGCTGTAAAGATATTGTCGCCCAATTATCGGAAAGCACAACCAACGACAGCTCAGTAAGGGACCAGGGGCCGCGCCACACCCACCCATTAATCTCAGTCACTAACTGAGGGGATGATTAGGGAAGTTTCACTTGTTGCAAGCCACCTCTTCGCCCTTCCTCTGCCGTGTGGAACCCTCGCGGTGATTCACTGAAAACGAGAGACGTCTAGAAAACAGTCATAATCCTATAAAAAGGGCTGCAATGAGTGAGTTGAGTCAGTTCTTGGCGAGCAGCGAAGCAGCGCCGTGCTAGTGTACGGACGAGAAGACCGTGTACGTGCATCGGAAGAGTGTGCATAACTGTGAGCGGCAGTGGAACTGTAACAGACGACCTGGTGAAACGTAATTGTGTGCATTACGTAATTCTGTGTAATTGGCAAGTGTTCAACTGTAAGTCGGTGGAAATAAAGAACATTTTTGAGTGGTGCAATCGGACTTTTAATTTCACGAACCCACAAAGTCACACTGGTGTCAGGAGTGGGACGACATCACCGAACATTACAGCCATGGACGCGGCATTGGAAAAGATTTTGGAGAAGATGATGGAAATGAAGGCGGAACTGATAGAAATGAATGCGGCCAACGGCAACATCACCGAGAAGATGGAAGAAATGAAGGCCGAATTAACAACGAAGACAGAAGCGGCAAATAACAGCCTGGCCGCGAAGCTGGAGACTACAAATAACAACCAGGCCGCGGAGTTGAAGCAAATGAAGACGGCCAACGACATCACCGAGAAGATGGAAGAAATGAAGGCCGAATTAACAGCAAAGACGGAAACGGCAAACAACAACTTGGCCACGACAATGACCGCAAAGATGGCCGAACTGACCACGGAAATAAACGTGGCGAACGGAGCTGGGCAAGCGGATGGGCCAAGTGGACGAGCGCGTCGAGGACCTGGCGAACCGCTTCAATGACCTAGAGGAAAATGCCGACAGTAACGCCAAGTCCCTGAACGCCATGGCGGAAGACGTCGAAGACCTTGCTAACCGTGTTAACAACCGGAAGGAAAGGCCGACAGCGTCAAGTCCCTGAGCGCCATGGTGGAGGACGTCGTCGGCAGGAGGTTGAAGGATTTGAAGGCCGACGCACCGGGACGTGAAACAACATCGGCGCGCGTCAAACCTCCGAAATATGACGGTGCGTCAACGTTTGAGGTCTTCCGCCGCCAATTCGACGCAGTGGCCAAGCACAACAAATGGTCACCAGAGGAGGAGGCCACAGTTAATAGCCAGCCTCCAGGGACGGGCCGTGGAAGTCCTAAACGCGGTGCAGACAATGGCGGCACCCAAGGACATCTGGGGGGCCCTGGAGAATCGTTTCGGAAACCACTGCTTAGCCGCAGCGTACCGCAGCCAGCTAAAGGCAAGGTCACAGCAGCCAGGGGAGACGCTGCAGGAGTTCGCCCTGGCAGTTGAACAACTGGCTAGCAAGGCCCTAGTCGACCTCCCACCAGAGTTCGTATCCCGGGAAGCTGCCTACACATTCGTGGACGGGGTACGAGATACGGAGATTCGTCAGCACCTAATGCTCGGCGATTATAAAACCATCCACGAGGCGTTGACAGCAGCATTAAGGATGGAGGCGGCCAAGGTAACATCTATCCCGACGTCGAGGACGAGGAGTGTCCGCTACACCGGAGACAGAAGACCAGCCGAGGGACGCCGGTGAGCACCTAGTGGCCTGTGTTGGGGGTGTGGACAGCCCGGACACCTGCAGAGAGACTGCCCACACCAGGAAGAGCAGCCGCAAAACGAGTAAGGGTCGTGGAGAGGAGCACGTCGGCGCCATCACCACCAGCCCCTCGAGTGACACTGCGTGCCGTCAGCCGGCGTATGGATGACAGCCTCATCGTGGACGGTTGGGTAAGAGGAAAGCCGTGCCGCGTGCTGGTGGACACCGGGGTGGCCGTGACCATCAGACCTGACGTGGCGAAGGGTTTGCCGACAAGGAAGCCGAGCCGACCATACCAGCTTGTCACGGCATCGGCCGACACCTTGCCTGTGGAAAAGGAGGCCCTGCTGAAGCTGAGCTTGGGAAGGAGCACCGTACGTCTGTGGGTGTTCGTCGCGAAAGTGGCTGAGGAGGTGATACTGGGACTGGATGCCCTCAGGAGCCATGAGGCGACGGCCGACGTCGGCAAGAAGGTCCTGCGGCTCAACGGAGAAGAGGTTATACTCCGTCAACCAGAAGAGCGCCTTGGAATTTGCAGGGTCGTCTTGGACGAAGACGTGGTTGTCCCCACGAGGAGCGAGGTGGTGGTGACGGCGTGACTGGAAGGCCAGAGAACCAGGAACATGATGCTGGACCAGAAGACGCCTGTGCACGGACTATGTGTAGCCAGGGCACTGCTGCCGTGCCGAGAGGAGGTGCCAGTGAGACTGCTAAATCCAACGGACACCGATCACGACGTTCAGGCCGGGACGGAGTTAGGAACGTGCGAGACCGTGGTAAGCGTAACAGCAATCGACAAGACGCAGGAGCCGGTGTCGACGCAACACCTGGGGCCCCAGCTAGAAGGCTTACTGGAGAGGGCGGCCGACCACCTGACCGCAGAGCAGCTGGGGAAAGTTCTGCAACTGCTAAGACGATACCAGCGCGTCTTCAGCCAAGGTGATAGTGACTACGGCCGCACGGACAAAGTGCTTTACCGCATCGACACCGGGGACGCCCGGCCTGTTTGGCAACCACCTAGACGCGTTCCGCTGGCGAAGCAAGGGGCGGTACGAGATATGCTGGAGGACATGAGATCTAGGGGAGTGATTGAAGAGTCGGACAGCCCTTGGTGTTCCCCTGTAGTCTTGGTGACGAAGAATGGCGAGCTACACTTCTGCGTAGACTACAGAAAGCTGAACGCTGTCACCCGGAAGGACTGTTTTCCCTTACCCCGGATTGACGACATCCTGGACACGCTAGCTGGTGCACAGTGGTTCTCGACCCTGGACCTGAAGTGGGTCTACTGGCAGGTAGCTCTAGACCCAAGAGACAAGGAGAAGACCGCATTCTCGACAGGCCAAAGACTCTGGCAGTTCACGGTTATGCTCTTTGGCCTCTGCAACGCACCGGCTACCTTCCAACGCCTCATGGAGTCAGGGATGAGAGGGCTGACGCCTGCCTGCTATACCTGGATGACATCATTATCGTCGGAAAGACTTTTGATGATCACCTCGAGAATCTGAGTAAGGTGCTAAAGAGATTGCAGGCGACCAACTTGAAGCTGAACGCCAAGAAGTGCCAGCTCTTCCGCAAGGAAGTGAACTACTTGGGCCACATAGTCTCAGCAACGGGGGTTGCCACAGGCCCGGAGAAGACGCAGGCTGTGAGAGATTGGCCTCGCCCAAAGGATAAGAAAGAGTTGCGCAGTTACCTGGGGCTGTGCAGTTATTACCTGCTTCATAAAGGGGTTCTCTAACATCGCCAAACCCCTCACCCGCCTGACAGAGGAACATCGGCCTTATGTGTGGACGGAGGATGCCGAAAACGCTTTCCAGCATCTAAAGTAGACCCTGTGCAGTGCTCCAATTTTGGGTTTTCCACAAGTGGTTGGCGCCTTCATTGTGGACACCGACGCCAGCGACCATTGCATTGGAGGTGTCCTATGGCAGATCCAGGACGGCCATGAGCGGGTGATAGCCTACTACAGCAAGACGCTATCCAAGGCAGAGAAGAACTACTGCATCACCCGACGAGAATTATTGGCGGTAGTAAAGACCTTGGAGCACTTCCACAAGTACCTGTACGGTCAGCCATTCCACCTGAGGACTGACCATTCCGCCCTAACCTATTGAGCTTTAAGAACCTGGAAGGCCAGACAGCACGTTGGGTCCAGAGGCTGCAGGAGTACGACTTCACCTCGGAACATCGTAGAGGTAAGAGCCACGGTAACGCAGTCGCCATGTCCCGAGCACCCTGTCCAGAAGAGTGCAGCCAGTGCACAAGAGTGGAAGAGAAGGAGCATGCCGCAGCAGTCTGAGTAGTTGTGGCAGTGCCTGCGGACGGCTGGGATAGCGCAGGCCTGAGGAGGGAGCAGCTGGCAGACGCAGCCCAATGGGACTCGTTGAAGACCAGAGAGGGTGTGCTGTTCCGGGTATGGGAATCACCCGATGGGAAGACGGAGAGAGAACAGTTGGTACTTCCCCTGAGTAAGGTCGGAAGTCTTGGAGGAAGTGCAAGCCGGTACTTCGGGAGGACACCTGGGAGCGAACCGATCGATGGACAAACTACGGCAGTGCTTCTACTGGCTGAGACTCCGAGCAGATGCTGAGTGATGGTGCTGTCAGTGTCACGTGTGTGCGGCGAGTCGTGGCCCTTAGACTAGGAGCCGGGGTCGCATGCAGCAGTACAACGTCGGAGCGCCATTCGAACGGATCGCCGTTGACATTGCTGGACCGTTCCCAGTTTCCGACCGAGGCAACAAGTACCTAATGGTGGTCGTGGACTACTTCACCAAGTGGCCGGAGGTGTATGCCATCCCAAACCAAGAGGCAAAGACAATCACAGACTGCCTCGTGGCGCAAGTGTTCTGTCGATTTGGGGTGCCGTTAGAGCTACACAGTCACCAGGGTACCAAGTTTGAGTCCAACCTAATGAAGGAGGCACTACAAAGGCTTGGGGTGAACAAGACCCAACGACGCCTCTACATTCCCAGTCGGATGGCATGGTCGAAAGATACACTCAAGACCTTAGAGGAACACCTGAGGAAGGTCGTGGCCAGCCATCAGCGAGACTGGGACGTCAAGGTGCCACTGTTCTTGCTGGCCTACCGCTCATCTACACACGACACAACTGGAATGACGCCACCCAGCGTAATGTTTGGCTGAGAGTTACGCCTTCCTTGTGACCTGGCTTTTGGAAGCCTTCCGGAGGCGAAGCAGAGTATGTGGAGAACCTGGTGGACCACCTCCACGACATGCATGAGATGGCTTGCCAGAACATCCAGAAGGCGGGCGACCGCATGAAGACCAGATATGACAGGCAAGCCAACAGCCAAGGTTTCTAGCGAGGTGACGTGGTCTGGTTGTACCGTCCTACCTGGACCAAGGGACGCTGCCTGAAGCTCCAGCAGCCATGGCAAGGACCGTACCGGGTGGTGAAGAGGATTAACAACGTGGTCTACCGCATCCAGAAGGTTCCCCGAGGGAAGATGTTGCTGGTACACCTGGATCGTCTAGCCCGCTACGTTGGTGCTGTTCGGGACGACCAGCTTTGATAAGGGAGCAGTGTCACCCAATTATCGGAAAGCACAACCAACAACAGCTGAGTAAGGGACCAGAGGCCGTGCCACACCCACCCATTAATCTCAGTCACTAACTGAGGGGATGATTAGGGAAGTTTCACTTGTCGCAGGCGGCCTCTTCCCCCTTCCTCTGCCGTCTGGAACCTTCGCAGTGATTCACTGAAAATGAGAGACATCTAGAAAACAATCATATTCCTATAAAAAGGGCTGCAATGAGTGAGTTGAGTCAGTTCTTGGCGAGCAGCGAAGCAGCACCGTGCTAGTGTACGGATGAGAAGATCGTGTACGTGCATCGGAAGAGTGTGCGTAACTGTGAGCGGCAGTGGAACTGTAACAGTTGACCTGGTGAAACGTAATTGTGTGCATTACGTAATTCTGTGTAATTGGCAAGTGTTCAACTGTAAGTCGGTGGAAATAAAGAACATTTTTGAGTGGTGCAATCAGACTTTTAATTTCACGAACCCACAAATTCACAATATGCTTGGGTTACCAAATGCAACTGTTAGGCAGGGAGCACAAATAGAGATGGGTAAAGTTACCAGTAAAGGAAAAGATTATGGAAAGGCATTGAAACTCTGGTATAGAATACTGAATCTGGAAGAAAGGAATTTGTTAAAACAAATGTTTAATTTATCAAGACAAAAGTTTAAAGAACAAGGGATGGGTAGAATGTCTTAGAAATAACATAGAGAGCAGTGGATTAGGGCAAATGTATGTGGAGAAAAAGAGAAAGTAATATAAAAAATTTCTAGAAATCTGCAAGAAAAAGATTTGAAGACCTAGAAGTGCAGAAAATATTTAGTGAAAAAGCTGAGAAGAGGACTTTAGTTTTTTATACACCAATGAAGGGGACTTGGGGAAGAGAAAAAGTACATAGACGTGATAAATAGAGGAAAGTACGTGGGTGAGAGCAGGTGCAGGAGGTGAGGAACAGAAATTTGGAGAAAAGAGTTTATTAATAAGAAATGGTTTAATTTAGATAGGAATATAGCTATAGCTGAAATGTTTGTTAAAGATAGTAAAGAGATCGGGCAATTCTTGGACAAAGTTAAAAAAAAGTGAACAGAACTAATGAGGAACCTGCGTTGTTACAATTAATTGTTTAGAAATAAGGATTTATTGTAAAAGTGAGTATGACTGGTACAGAGCCAGGGCTGAGCACCAGTCACACTCAATTGTACTGGCTTAGTTAAAATAAATAAATATAAACATAATTGGGTCTCCTTGCATTACCCCTTTTGTCTGTATAACCTTGTCTGTTATTGACACTTCATCGGTTATCTGGAGCCAATTTCGCCTCATGTCTTTATTATTCTAGCAATGGGGTGATCATTTCCAATCATGACCTTCAGCTTCCTAAGTAGTATTTTCCTATTTATGTGATCAAACGCTTTTTAATAATCTATGAAAACTACATAGTATTTTCCTTTCGTTTTGCTAAGGGCTTCTTCGATCTCACATAATAGTGCTGATGCTGCTTGTAGAGTGGAAATATCCTTCCTGAATCCGAACTGACTTTCTGGTATGCTTATTTTGGTGATGTCTGTCAATCTGTTTGTTAATATCTTCATAAAGATTTTAAATAGATTATTTTCCAGTACCACCCCTTTGTAGGAGTTCATATCTTCCGTGCTTCCTTTGCCTTTGTACAGAATTTTCAGGGTTGTCCTTCTCCATTGTTTTGGTACAGATCATGTCTTAAAGCAATCATTTGTGAAAAACTAAAAATCAGCACTTTATCTTGGGTCATTGTAAATAAAGTATAAAATTGGGTATCATACAAGAGTGCTGCTCAAAAATCGTTGCAATGCTTTTGTATAAAGTGATGAATGGACAAGAATGGCCATTACTGTACAAGTGTTGCTGTTGTCATAGGAGTAAGTTACAGCATCATATCAGGAGTGAAGCATGTGAATGATTTGATTAAACACACTTCATACTCAAAAGGATGAGTCATGTAAATTCTTTTTCTTATCTGATGGAGCAAACTGTTTCTATGAGATCATCCAAATCAGACCAAGATGATTTCATTCCTGTTACCAAAATCTTTTATCCATGTAATCGGAGCTGTAGCTTTCCTGGTGGCATGAGTATTCTAGGTTCTCTCGGGCTTCAAGTCGGGTGTAGATGTGGTGATGTACCAACGTTTCGGGAGCATACATTGTTCCTGTCTTCAGGGTATGCTGAATGAGTAAAATTGGTATTGTGCCTATATTTATGGGACAGTCCATATGCTCTGTGCGGGCCAATGAGAGGCGCCAAGGTGTGGCTGCTTGAGGTGGATCGGAGCACGGACCTAACAGAAAGTGGTCTGCATCAGGTGACTTTCTCTGAGATCAGTTTTGTTTCTGTACTGCATTTGGTATAACTCTAAAGCCTGTTTCCAGGCAGTATTTAATTGGAATCCTGAGTCTCTGTTGAGATTGCATCTTTCAGAAAAGATAGCCAGTTCTTCCTTCACTCTTCGTGGCCAGTAACTCGGGTCCTGTTCAAAACAATGTTCAGCCAGACCTGATTTCTCCGGTTGCATCAGGCAGATACTCCTACTGTGTTCTTTTATCCTGGTGGCTTTATTCTCCCAGTTTGTCCGATGTAAGGAACCCTGCATTCGCAGGGAATGCGGTAAACCCTTGGCACTCTCAGTTTGAGTGGGGGGACATATATAGTTCTGATGATGTGTTCTGCCATTATTCTGCTGATAATACTGGATAGCTTGCCGGTATATGGGATGCATGCGGTGGCCGTAGGTTCAACTTTCATTTGTAGAGTGGAGTCAGGTGGTTCTTACTAAGAAGGTTCAACAGCTACTGGAAGATCCATCATACAAGATACTCCAGAAGGGCCCCACCAATCCAATAGAGAGACGGACAACCCAGCTCATTAAGAAATCCAGCTTCCCCAAAGAGGTTCAATGTTCAGTCACCCTTCAGACTTCAGACCACCAAGACTATACGAGCTACCCAAGATCCACAAACTGGGGGTCCCATGGCGACCAATAGTAGATGCCAGGGGTAGTCCCAACAACTAGCTAGGTACTCACTTGGCTAAATTGCTGCAAACTTTGGTCGGCCAGTGCCAACACCACGTCAAGAATTCAGTTGAATTTGTACAAATCCTCAAGAACATCAACATCTCATCATCTGATATACTCGTCAGTTTTGA
Organism: Mantis religiosa; assembly: GCA_030765055.1. Classification (NCBI taxonomy): domain Eukaryota; kingdom Metazoa; phylum Arthropoda; class Insecta; order Mantodea; family Mantidae; genus Mantis; species Mantis religiosa. The sequence goes on from JAUKNK010000152.1 coordinate 1,559,682, forward strand.
CGTAGTACCCTTATTCACACAAGTACTCCTAGAGGAAACCATCCAACTTCTATCAGAACAATTTCCTGCCAACATCACAGAACTGTTCCAACATACACTGGCCTCAATATACTTTATGGTTAATGGCATCTACTATGAACAAGTCGACAGCGTGGTGATGTGCTCCAGTGATATCAAACTTCTTCAAGGAACACCTTGAACATAAAATTTTAGACACGACACCACTTAAACCATCCCATTTTTACAGATATGTGGACGACATGTTCGTCATCTGGCCTCATGGGGAGGACACACTACCGGACTTCTTAGCACATCTAAACAGTCGTCGGCTACAGATGCAATTCACAATGGAGGTAGAGAAGAATGGGAGTTTGCCATTCCTTGACATCAACATTACTAAGTTCAGCAACAGTAAACTTGGCCATGCTGTTAACCATAAGTCGACCCACACTGACCTGTATCTTAACGCGCAAAGCTTCCCTCACAGGTCCCAAAGAGTCAGCAATACTGAACACACTCGTTCACAGAGCAGCTGCTATTTGTGACCAAGACCATTTAACAGAAGAACTGAAGCACCTCAGCCACACTTACTGGCAAAATGGCTACAAAATTAGCGATATCACAGCCTCTATCTTGAGGGCTACTCATAAGAAACCGCCTGACTCCACTCTACAAACGACAGTTGAACCTACGACCACTGTATGCATATACCGGCAAGCTATCCAGTATTATCAGCAGAATACTGGCAAAACACAACATCAGAACAATACATGTTCCCACCACCCAAAATCAGAAATCTGCTCAGACCAGTCAAAGACGACCTCAAACTGAGAGTGCCTGGCTGAACATTGCTTCAGGACCACCGGGCCGACTTTGACGGAACAACAGTTATTGCCAAAAGTGCGAGCTACTGGCCATGAAGAGTGAAGGAAGCACTGGCTATCTTTTCTGAAAGACGCAATCTCAGCAGAGTCTTAAGACTACAATTAAATACTGCCTGGAAACCAGCTTTAGAGTCATACCGAATGCAGTACAGAAGCAAATTTGATCTCAGAGAAAGTCACCTGTCACAGACTGTTTTCTGTTAGGTCCATGCTCCGATCCACCTCAGTCAGCCACGCCTTGGCGCCTCTCATTGGCCCGCACAGAGCATATGGACTGTCCCATAAATATAGGCACAACACCAGTTTAACTCAATGAGCATACCCTGAAGACAGGAACAGTGTATGCTCCCAAAACGTTGGTACATCACATCTACACCTGACTTGAAGCCCGAGAGAACCTAGAATACCTTTTATCCAGTTTGAAGCCATGTTGCATACTTCAGAATGATAGAAAGTGTCCATCTGTAGTCTTTTTATTATGGAAATATAAGCCTTTAAAAACTATAATTACTTGTAAAAAAATGTACATTGTTTTCGTAATAGACGGGACATGTGGTGGGTAACTAATGGGATAAAATTGTTCTTCCTATCCATTACTTACCCATGAATTAATAAAATGAATACAATAAATGCAGCACCCTGCCAGCATTGCCAGTCCTGTTAGCTAACAGTTACATTACAGGGTAAAACTTAAAATACAGCAAGTACATGTCTAGCTGAAGAAATAAAACTAAGCAGACAGTCAGATTATTAAAGTCCATTGAGAAATAAACATGCAGGGGCTCTATAAGAAGGAAACTGTCTGAGGATATCACTAAATAAGCTCCTGGGGGAAATTTTTTTCTTTATCACTTAAAAATATCCATGTCTTGCCAGAAATTTTCTTCGTGCTTAACCAAGGGAGGGGGAGGAGAGAGTATGTGAGATTGTGGAGATGCTAAAATAATTTGTTCAGTGAATTAATAGACTTTCTTCATGGGATTTAACTGTTTATTAAATGAGAAATTCAGAAAATGCTGCATTCAGTAGCACCCAATAACACTACCCCCCCTCCCCCAAAAAAAACTTCTTCATACCTTCGCAATAATAGTAAGTGAATCTTTAGTAAAACGATGTGCTAATTTTGAAAATCACCGCTGAAAACTCCTATTATGTCAGGTTAAAAAGATATGAACATTTTTAGGTTCTCACAAGGTTTCAGATAAGATATTTATCATGATATAATGATATATGGTATTGTATTATACATATAGTGAATTAAGATTAATTCAAAATGTTGTTTTACATGCATGCAGTAATATTTAAGGGCCATGTGAGTAAGTGTGCTTGAAAGTGGTTGTTAGCATGGGATTGACTCCTACACTGTCTGGTTTCCCTCACTAGAACCCCATCATTGCTGGGTCTTCACAATCTTGGTACATCTTCTCCATGATTGAATGTCATGATGAAACTCTTCCCCTTATCACTTACATTACCCAGATTTTCCACAAAAAAAGTTTAAATGTGAATGGAAGAAATGGATTTTCAAAGACATTTTACAATATTTCATATCTTTGTAGCATTTCAAAAAATTAGAGACCTAAGTTTTATAGTTTTTTCTTCCTTTGTTTAAAAAAAAAAAAAAAAAAAAAACTCACAACTCTTGTGAATGATTGCCAAGTGGCTAATTTCACTGTTTTGTAATGTTTTTACAAACATTCCATCATCATAAGTTTTCGGATTTGAGGTCCAAAAAGAAAAAAAAAAAAATCCTCCTTTTAATTTTGCCTAAGTTAATTGTGGAAACTTGCCTTGCAAATATGGAAGTCCACTACCATCCTTGCTGAGTGCCTTAAGCCCAACTTCATCAGCCCAATATATATGTAAGGGAAGGAGAAGAATCTTATGCTGAACCAATAGTCTTTGTTTTACATTACTCTCCCCTGGGGTATACTCCTACTCCTTGCGCCATTGTTGTACCACATAATCTTTTTGCATATCACGATTGTCCCCAGAAACAGGCAATATTTTATGAATCCCCCATGTAATCCAACCAGCAAACCATATATTTTCCAACAATGAACCTTATTTTTGAGTTTGATTTATGAGTCAGAACATTGGCTGTACGAAAACCATATTTTAAATACTAAGCTTACCAAGTTCAATCTAGCTGCATATTATTGTAGAGAAACATATAATCATGGTGGAAGTTGTATATATGTAAAAGATGGCATTAAATTTAGTATGATAAGCACATCTGGTCTGTCGCATGAAAAAGATATAGAAATCTCTGCAGTCGAACTCGTTGGATATAACCTTATTGTAGCTTGTATATACAGATCTCCTAATGGTAAGTTAAATATTTTTCTGAACAAACTAGAAAAGATTCTTAATAAATTTAAACATTTAAGCAAAACACTCATTGGAAATTAATTATTCTTTCACACTGGCCGTGTGTAGGCTAAATTGTGGAAACGTAGAGTCAGACTGAAAAATTCAATGCCATAGCCGGGTTTTGAACCACGGATCTTCTGGTTTCCGTCCAGCCGCACTACCATTGTGCTACTATGGCCAACATGCCGATATGACATTAAATTCTCCAACTGACTCGTATTTTCCCGGTAAACCACTTAGGAGTTCTCATACACACATGAGACAACTACCTTAATGGCGACTTACATATTGTAAGTACTTTAAGGCCCGGTCTTCATATAGCAAACCACTATTAGGTTAATTAATGGAAATTAATTATTCTTTCACACTGGCTGTGTGTAGGCTAAATTGTGGAATAGTGGTTTACTATATGAAGCCCGGGCCTTAAAGTACTTACAATATGTAAGTCGCCATTTAGGTAGTTGTCTCATGTGTGTATGAGAACTCCTATGTGGTTTACCGGGAAAAATACGAGTCAGTTGGAGAATTTAATGTCATATCGGCATGTTGGCCATAGTAGCACAATGGTAGTGCGGCTGGACGGAAACCAGAAGATCCGTGGTTCAAATCCCGGCTATGGCATTGAATTTTTCAGTCTGACTCTACGTTTCCAAAACACTCATTGTCTGTGGAGACTTCAGTATTGATTTTGCTAAAATCTCAAAACAAAAGAATGATTTAATTGATTTGGTAGCTACATTTAACTTAAAACCTTTAGTAAATTTCCCAACCAGAAATACAAAATTCTGTGCAACCATAGTTGACCAAATTTTTACTAATGCTAGTCAGTTGTACAAAAGTCACCCAGTGAATATGGGTTACAGTGATCACAATGCTCAGTTAATATCAATAAATATGGAATACAGTATAAATCCAAACCTTAGAAAAACAAAATTTACCAGACAATTCAATGATTCAAATATAGACTATTTCTTGCATCTACTAAAAAGCGAAATGTGGCATGAAGTGTATGATACATCTGATACTAATGAAAAATTCGAAACTTTTCAAATTTAAAAGTGTTGTTTAGTGTCTTTAATCGACTCCCTTTAAATTTAATTTATCATAACAACACTGTTTTCAACACTTCCAAGGAAGGAATAGCTTTCCCACTTGTACAAATAAAAGAATCATTCTCAGGAAAATCAGATTTGTGGATTACTAAAGGAATTATAACATCTTGCATGCACAAACGAAAATTACATGAAATTCTGCAAACAGTGACTGTCACTCCACAATTCAGTGACTACGTTAAAAAATATAAAGCCACATTGAATAAAGTTATAAAACAAGCAAAAAGATGGCAAACGATAAATTCATCAATTGCCCAGAACAAAATGAAAGCCTCATGGAAAGTAATACACAATGAAATAAAGCCCAATAAGAATGTAGATAATTTAGTACTGCAGAAGCATTCAAAATTAATAACAAACCCAAAGTTAGTAGCAGAGACTTTTAATGATCCCTTCATAAATCTTGCTGAAAATATTGTTTCACAAAAGAACTCCACAATGGGTACTGCAGTTAAAACAAATTGAGTAAATATATGTGGAACAACAAGGTTCTTGTGCCCTACTGATTTCGAGGAAATCGTTTCAGTAATATCCAAATTTAAATCCAAGTACTCTTCAGGTATTGATAACGTTCCTGATTTTTTGCTAAAGAAATGTTATATTCTTATTGCACACCCGTTAGTAGACGTATGCAATAGCTCACTTGAACATGCAGTGTTTCCAGAAGCTTTAAAAACTGCTAAAGTAAAGCCACTATACAAAAAAGGAGATAAAACCGATTTACTAAATTACAGGCCAGTTTCACTCTTAGCCAGCTTCTCTAAAGTACTGGAAAAGATATTCTGTAAAAGACTTATAGCATTTATAGAGATGAATGATTTAATATCTAAAACTCAGCATGGGTTTTGTAAACAAAAGTCAACAGAAACTGCACTTTTGAAATTTGTAAATAGTGTAATAAATACTTTAGATAACAAAGACAAAATACTAGGCGCATTTTTCGAACTAACTAAAGCATTCGATGTACTAAACCACAATTTACTATTCCAAAAATTAGAACATTTGGGTATTAGAGGGCATGCATTGGAATGGATCAAATCATATCTAAAGGACAGGAAGCAAATAGTAGAAATTTCACATACAGAAAAGATCGCATTAAAGAATACCGATCAGACACAAAATATATTAAGTTTGGTGTACCACAAGGTTTTATTTTGGGTCCTATTCTTTTCTTATTGTTTGTAAATGATTTACAATCAAATTTTACAGCTAAAACAATAGTTCAATATGCTGATGACACAAATATATTAATTGAAAGCAATGCACTTGAAGAGCTACAAATCTTATCGAGCGGAATGTTCAGTAATATTTCTAAATGGTTTAGCAATAATATTTAATTGTAAACTTGGATAAGACACATGTAATTCATTTTCAGTTTTCTCAGAATAAGTCTCCTGTACAATCACAATTAATATGTAATAATCAAGTAATTAAGTATGTAAATACAACTAAATTTCTTGGTCTTTGGATACAGAGTAACCTAAAGTGGGAGACACATGTTGATCATTTAATTAAAAAACTGAGTACAATTTGTTATAATTTGAGACAACTGGTACACATAGTTAACATAAAAACTCTCAGAAGCGTGTATTTTGCATGTACTCACTCCATTTTAAAATATGGCATAACATTATGGGGTAACTCACCACATTGTAAATCATTATTCATAATGCAAATACGGTTCCTAAGAATACTTGGGGGAGCTAAATCAACATCTATGTGCAGACCATTATTTAAAAAATTTAAAATCTTACCTCTCCCATGTATTTTCATTTTTGAAATTTTAAAATTTACAAAGACAAATTTAATGAAAGGAAATGGCCACTGTACCCTTAATGACACAGTTCCTAATCATAATACTAGACAGAGAATGGATATTCATGTGAATAGAAGTAACAAAAGAGCTCATCAAAACAGTGTAATAAACCTAGGAATCACTTTTTTTAATAAACTGCCTATAGCCAATAAAACCACTTGCAATTTTTCAGCATTTAAAAAGTCAGTTTTGGCATACTTACTAGATCATTGTTTTTATTCTGTTAGTGAATTTATGGAAGGTTTATAATATTGTTACATTTCTGAATTAATTGTGTATATTATAAAATTCTTGATATATCTTTATAAAACATTATTTTGTACAAACACAGACTTGTCCTTATTGGATGTGACTTGTTAATTTACAAGTATTGTGACTTTGTGGGTTCGTGAAATTAAAAGTCCAATTGCTCAAACTCAAAATGTTCTTTATTTCCACCGACTTACAGTTGAACACTTGCCAATTACACAGAATTACGTAATGCACACAATTACGCGTCACCAGTTCGTCCGTTACAGTTCCACTTTGCTCTCGCAATTACGTCCAATCCTCCGATGCACGTACACAGTCTTCTCGTCCGTACACTAGCACGGCGCTCCTACGCTGCTTGCCAAGAACTGACTGACCTCACTCACTGCAGCCCCCTTTATAGGGATATCACAGTTTCTCGAAGTCTCTCGTTTCAGTGAATCACCGCGAAGGTTCCAGACGGCAGGGGAGGGGGAAAGAGGCGGCCAGCGACCAGTGACACTTCCCTAATCATCCCCTCAGTTAGTGACTGAGATAAATGGGTGGGCGTAGACGGATGCCTCTGGTCCCTTACTCAGCTGCCGTTGGTCGTGCTTTCCGATAATTCGGTGACACTGCTCCCTCCTCAAAGCTGGGTGTCCCGAACAGCACCATCGTAGCGGACTAGACCATCCAGGAGTACCACCAACTTCTTTCCTCGGGGCACCTTCTGGATGCGGTAGACCACGTCATTTATCCTCTTCATCACCCGGTACTGCCCTTGCCATGGCTGCTGAAGCTTCGGGCAGCGTCCCTTGTTCCGCGTAGGACGGTACACCCGGACCGGGTCACCTTGCTGGAACCCTTGGCTGTTGGCTTGTGTGTCATATCGGGTCTTCATTCGGTCGCTCGCCTTCTGGATGTTCTGGCGAGCCATCTCGTGCGTGTCGTGGAGCTGGTCCACCAGGTTCTCCACATACTCGGTCACTGGCTGCTTCGTTTCTGGAAGGCTTCCAAAAGCCAGGTCACAAGGGAGGCGTAACTCTCGGCCGAACATTGGTTCCCTGGTCACTGTGTAGCTCTAACGGCACCCCCAATCGACAGAACACTTGCCCCACGAGGCAGTCTGTGATTCTTTGCCTCTTGGTTTGGGATGGCATACACCTCCGGCCACTTGGTGAAGTAGTCCACGACCACCATCAGGTACTTGTTGCCTCGGTCGGAAACTGGGAGCGGTCCAGCAATGTCAACGGCGATCCGTTCGAATGGCGCTCCGACGGTGTACTGCTGCATGCGACCCCGGCTCCTAGTCTGGGGGCCGCGACTCGCCGCGCACACGTGACACTGACGGCACCATCTCTCAGCGTCTGCTCGGAGCCTCAGCCAGTAGTAGCGCTGCCGTAATTTGTCAATCGTTCGGTTCGCTCCCAGGTGTCCTCCTGAAGTACCGGCTTGCACTTCCTCTGAGACTTCCGGGACCCTACTCCGAGGAAGTACCAACTGTTTTCTCTGCGTCTTCCGATCGGGCGATTCCCATAGCTGAAACAGCACGCCCTCTCTGGTCTTCAACGAGTCCCATTGGGCCCAGTACGACTTGGTGGCGTTTCTCGGTGCGATGTCCTCCCAGGTTGGTCTCGTCCCTGCCTCCACTTCCCTCAAGAGTGGCCCCAAGTCTGCGTCCGCCAGCTGCTCCCTCCTCAGGCCTGCGCTATCCCAGCCATCCGCGGGCACTGCCGTGACTACTCGGACTGCTGCGGCTCTCTCCTTCTCTTCCAATCTTGTGCATTGGCCGCACTCTTCTGGACAGGGTCTTCGGGACATGGCGTCAGCGTTACCGTGGCTCTTTCCTCTACGATGTTCCGAGATGAAGTCGTACTCCTGCAGCCTCTGGACCCAACGTGCTGTCTGGCCTTCCAGATTCCTAAAGCTCAATAGCCAGGTTAGAGCGGAATAGTCAGTCCTCAGGTGGAATGGCTGACCGTACAGGTACTTGTGGAAGTGCTCCAAGGTCTTTACTACCGCCAGTAACTCTCGTCGGGTGTTGCAGTAGTTCTTCTCTGCCTTGGATAGCGTCTTGCTGTAGTAGGCTATCACCCGCTCATGGTCGTCCTGGATCTGCGATAGGACACCTCCAATGCAATGGTCGCTGGCGTCGGTGTCCACAATGAAGGCGCCACCCGGTTGTGGGAAACCCAAAATTGGAGCACTGCACAGGGTCTCCTTTAGGTGCAGGAACGCGTTTTCGGCGTCCTCCGTCCACACATAAAGCCGATGTTCCTCTGTCAGGTGGGTGAGGGGTTTGGCGATGTTGGAGAACCCCTTTATGAAGCGGCGGTAATAACTGCACAGCCCCAGGAAACTGCGCAACTCTTTCTTATCCTTTGGGCGAGGCCTGTCTCACAGCCTGTGTCTTCTCCGAGTCTGTGGCCACTCCGGTTGCTGAGACTATGTGGCCCAAGTTATTCACTTCCTTGCGGAAGAGCTGGCACTTCTTCGCGTTCAGCTTCAAGTTGGTGGCCTGCAGTCTCTGTAGCACCTTACTCAGATTCTCGAGGTGATCTTCAAAAGTCTTCCCGACGATGATGTCCAGATATAGCAGGCTGGCGTCGTAAGTCAGTCCTCTCATCACTGACTCCATGAGGCGTTGGAAGGTAGCTGGTGCGTTGCAGAGGCCAAAGGGCATAACCGTGAACTGTCAGAGCCCTTGGCCTGTCGAGAATGCGGTCTTCTCCTTGTCTCTTGGGTCTAGAGCTACCTGCCAGTAGCCCGACTTCAGGTCCAGGGTCGAGAACCACTGTGCACCAGCTAGCGTGTCCAGGGTGTCGTCAATCCGGGGTAAGGGAAAACAGTCCTTCCGGGTGACAGCGTTCAACTTTCTGTAATCTACGCAGAAGCGCAGCTCGCCGTTCTTCTTCGTCACCAAGACTACATCGGAACACCAAGGGCTGTCAGACTCTTCAATCACTCCCCTGGATCTCATGTCCTCCAGCATGTCTCGTACCGCCCCTTGCTTCGCTAACGGAACGCGTCTGGGTGGTTGCCGAATAGGCCGGGCCTCCGCGGTGTGGATGCGGTGAATCACTTTGTTCGTGCGGCCGTAGTCACTATCACTTCGGCTGAAGACGCGCTGGTATCGTCTTAGCAGTTGTCGAACTTTCTCCAGCTGTTCTGCGGTCAGGTCGTCAGCCGCCCTCTCCAGAAGGCCTTCTAGCCGGGGCCCCAGGTGCTGCGTCGGCACCGGCTCCTGACGGCCGCGCCGTGGCTCAGTGGTTAGACCGCTTGGCTCTCACCAAGGCGGCCCGGGTTCGATCCCAGGCGACCGCAAAGTGAGATATGTGGTGGACAACACGGCGCTGGGGTGGTTTTACTCCGGGACCTCCGGTTTCCCCCTCCATCTCATTCCACCGGTGCTCCATCTTCATCTCATGTATCATCAGTGCCACCGCCTGCGGTGCCGTATGTAGTAAAAGCGGGCGTTAAACACTACACATTTCATTTCACCGGCTCCTGTATCTTGTCGATCGCTGTTACGCTCACCACAAGCTCGCACGTTCGCAACTCCGTCCCGGCCTGGACGTCGTAATCGGTGTCCGTTGGATTTAGCAGTCTCACTGGCACTTCCTCTCGGCACGGCAGCAATGCCCTGGCTACACATAGGCCGTGTACGGGCGTCTTCTGGTCCAGCATCATGTTCCTGGTTCTCTGGCCTTCCAGTCGCGCCGTCACCACCACCTTGCTCCTCGCGGGGACAGCCACGTCTTCGTTCAAGACGACCCTGCAGATTCCAAGGCGCTCTTCGGGTTGACGGAGTATAACCTCTTCTCCGATAAGCCGCAGGACCTTCCTGCTGACGTCGACCATCGCCTCGTGGCTCCTGAGGGCATCCAGTCCCAGAATCACCTCAGTCACCTTCGCGACGAGCACCCAAAGACGTACGACACTCCGTCCCAAGGGCAAATTCAACAGGGCCTCCTTCTCCACAGGCAAGGTGTCGCCCGATGCCGTGACAAGCTGGTATGGTCGGCTCGGCTTCCTTGTCGGCAAACCCTTCGCCACGTCAGGTCTGATGGTCACGGCTGCCCCAGTATCCACCAGCACGCGGCACGGCTTTCCTCTCACCCAACCGTCGGCGATGAGGCTGTCATCCATCCGCCGGCTGACGGCGCGCAGTGTCACTCGAGGGGATGGTGGTGATGGTGCCGACGTGCCCCTCTCCACGACGGCCCTTACTCTTTTTCCGGCTGCTTTTCCTGGTGTGGGCAGTCTCTCTGCAGGTGTCCGGGCTGTCCACACCCACAACACAGGCCACTAGGTGTTCGCCGGCGCCCCTCAGCTGGTCTTCTGTCTCCGATGTAGCGGACACTCCTCGTTCTCGACGTCGGGATAGCTTTTATCGGGGCCGCCTCCATCCTTAATGCTGCCGTTAGCGCCTCGTGGATGGTTTTATAATCACCGAGCATTAGGCGCTGACGAATCTCCGTGTCGTACCCCGTCAACGAATGTGTAGGCAGCTGCCCGGGATGCGAACTCTGGTGGGAGGTCGACTAGAGCCTTGCCAGCCAGTTGTTCAACTGCCAGAGCGAACTCCTGCAGCGACTCCCCTGGCTGCTGTGACCTTGCCTTTAGCTGGCTGCGGTACGCTGCGGCTAAGCGGTGGTTTCCGAAACGATTCTCCAGGGCCTCCCAGATGTCCTTGGGTGCCGCCGTTGTCTGCACCGCGTTTAGGACTTCCGCGGCCCAGTCATGGAGGCTGGCTATCAACTGTGTGGCCTCCTCCTCTGGTGACCATTTGTTGTGCTTGGCCACTGCGTCGAATTGGCGGTGGAAGACCTCAAACGTTGACGCGCCGTCTTATTTCGGAGGTTTGACGCGCGCCGATGTTGTTTTGCGTCCCGGTGTGTCGGCCTTCAAATCCTTCAACCTCCTGCCGACAACGTCCTCCACCATGGCGCTCAGGGACTTGACGCTATTGTCGGCCTTTCCTTCCAGCTCATTAACGTGGCTCGCCAGGTCTTCAACGCGCTCGCCTAACTCTGTGACGTCCTCTTTTACGCCGGCCAGCTGTTCTTCAAACTTTGCGGCGAGAGCCTCGTTCGCCGCCTTCATTTCCGTGGCTAGACTGCCGTTTGCTGCTCTCATTTCTGTGGTTAACTCGGCCTTCATCTTTTCCATCTTCTCGGTGATGTTGTCGTTAGCCGTCTTCATTTGTTTAAGTTCCGCGGCCAGGTTATTTGTAGTCTCCAGCTTCGCGGCCAGGCTGTTATTTGCCGTCTCCAACTTCTTTTCCATTTTCTTGGCGATGTTGTCATTTGCCGTCTTCATTTGCGAGGTCAGTTCGGCCTTCATTTCCATCATCTTCTCCAAAATCCTTTCCAATGCCGCGTCCATGGTTGTAATGTTCGGTGATGTCGTCCTGCTTCCTGACACCAGTGTGACTTTGTGGGTTCGTGAAATTAAAAGTCCAATTGCACAAACTCAAAATGTTCTTTATTTCCACCGACTTACAGTTGAACGATTGCCAATTACACAGAGTTACGTAATGCACACAGTTACGATTCACCAGTTCGTCCGTTACAGTTCCACTTTGCTCTCGCAATTATGTTCAATCCTCCGATGCACGTACACAGTCTTCTCGTCCGTACACTAGCACGGCGCTCCTACGCTGCTTGCCAAGAACTGACTGAACTCACTCACTGCAGCCCCCTTTATAGGGATATCACAATTTCTCGAAGTCTCTTGTTTCAGTGAATCACCGCGAAAGTTCCAGATTCCAGGTGAAGGGGAAAGAGGCGGCCAGCGACCAGTGACACTTCCCTAATCATCCCCTCAGTTAGTGACTGAGATAAATGGGTGGGCGTAGACGGATGCCTCTGGTCCTTTACTCAGCTGCCGTTGGTCGTGCTTTCCGATAATTGGGTGACAGTATAGTTAATTGCACTGTAAATTCATAATTTGACGTGTCTTATATCATAGTACTCATGTACAATGTATGATTTACAAGATAAATAAATTATCTATCTATCTATGTTTACACTCAAGCTTCACTTACTTGTATAATTGAAACGTTTTCAAGATCATTCGATCTCATCCTCAGCTGTTTGGTGACTAAATGAACATTACTCTTCTTCCACTACTACAGTGTTTCGATCCCTCTGCCATCTGGTGTTAGGGGCACTAAGTTTTAATACTTCATTTAATGCCAGGATTTCAAAATTTATAACTTTATCACAGTTTTTGGTTATGAATATTTTTTCCCAAATATCCAATTCTGTGAGTGTACTTAAAGATTTTAACAGTTTAATGTTATGGCCAATGTTGTGGTTTTCTGCCCCAAAATGGTGTGACACTGCAGATTTTTCTGTTTGTTTCAACTTTATGTTCCTCTGGTGTTCTTTTTGCCTGGTTAACCAGAGGAACATAAAGTTGAAACAAACAGTAAAATCTGCAGTGTTACACCATTTTTGGACAGAAAACCACAACATTGGCCATAACATTAAACTGTTAAAATCTTTAAGTACACCCATAGAATTGGATATTTGGGGGAAAATACTCATAACCAAAAACCGTGGATAAAGTTATAAATTTTGAAATCCCAGCATTAAATGAAGTATTAAAACTTAGTGCCCCTAACACCAGATGGCAGAGGGATCGTAGCACCGCAGTAGTGGAAGAAGAGGAATGTTCATTTAATCACCAAACAGCTGAGGATGAGATCGAATGATCTTGAAAACGTTTCAATTATACAACAACTAAGTGAAGTTTGAGTGTGAACATAGAGACTCATAAATGAAACTCAAAAATGAAGAATACTTCACTACTAATAATGATTCTGCTTTTAATATTAATGAACCTTATATTTTAAAACATTTACATTCTTGGTCACACTTTCATAACTTTCTTTAAGACCTAAAGAATGGAAAACCAGAACAGATGGAAGTTGCTAACCATTATGAAGTGACACATCCTTTAAGTTGAACTTGGATTATTCTTTGAACAATTGCCAGTCTGTTAGATTATGCTGAATACCTAGCTTACTCATTAAACCATTGATGTCTATACAGAAACATATTCTCTTCCATTGAAAAATATTTTCCAAATTTCTGATGTCTATTTCAAAACTCATTTTTGTACCGGGTGCAAGTAATTTCCATTGTTGCAGCTTGGAACCTAGAAGTTGAGATTCTTCTTTCGACAAATTTAAGTAGCTTGCCAATTCCTTCCAGTCTACTTGCTCTTCAAAATGTCTTTCACTTTCAACATTTTCTGGTTGAAAGTTAGGATCTTTTGAAGTAGAGACCTGATTAAATTGTACAGCATGTTTTCATCTTTACATTTTGTAAGTACCTGTGTAAGTAATCATGTAGGACAAGGATAGGCAACCTATAACACGCGTGTTACTGGCTGGTGTGTGTACTATTTTTTGGTGATGTATATATAAAACTTCTGATGTGATGTGCCATTTTAAGCATCATTTTCAGAATCTTCATGTGAAAATGAATAAAAAGGATATATTATCTTTGCAGAAGTAAATTTCATGTTGGGTAGGGTAATCAGCTAAAGTTAGCACAACTAAAATCCTGTATACTCTGTATGCATCTATGCATAGTTATATACCTGCACATTATATGGTAATTTGTTGTTAATAGTAGTATAGAGATTGCAATATGCTACCATGATCAGCAAGCAGTGAGTATCACTGTCATTCTGCAAATATTGAGTATTAAGAGTGACAAGCAGTACAAATTGCTGTGTGTAACAGAGGTTTAAATATTAGCACTGACATGTTCGCTTTGTTTAGTTGTAAAAGTGAAGACAAGTGTAAGATAGCACTGTACTATTATGGTACAACTTTGTGTTATCATATTGTTATACTGGTGTCAGAAGTGGGATAAGAAGCCACAGTGGAGGAAATGTTTGAAAAACCATCATCTCCAATGAACAAAATAAATCAAAGATGAAGAGTGTAACAATGACAGGAAACTATGCAATGGAAGAAATGTAATTTGGAATGCAGAAGAGGGACATGGAAATGAAATTTGAATTGAATGAGAATTCTAGAGTGGACAAAATAAAAACTAACTGTTGATGGAAGAAATAGACAGTAATTAAAACTGTAAAGGAAGAAATGAAAACAGAAATGTCCGATATGAAGGCCTTTCCCACTAGCCCAGTTGTGAGTCTCTACGCTGAAGCGGCAGAGCCTCCTCTTCAATGCCGGTGGGCAGCTTTACTGGGCGACTATGGCTGTGGATTATATAGTATGCCTTGGCATCTGACGTTTGTTCCCTTTTCTGATACCTCCTACGACGTCCAATATAGGAACACACATCTTAGTCCCAAGCCGCCAGGTTTTCGCTTCTGGGAACTCCTTCGAAGACACGCACTTCAAATGCCCAGGATGTTCCGTAAGGGCGAAAGATTGTATCCGCCTTGGTTGCATGTTGCAGCTGACGTAGATCTTGCTATGACGGTGCACAGCAAATCACCGGCACTGATGAATAGTATCTGCAGATTATTTTTAGAGCTTTTATCAGACTATAAAAATTTTAGTGTATTTTATAGCGACGGGTCCAAGAGCTCTGCTGGTGTTGGATGTGCATATGTCCATGAAGCCGAACCCTTTACATTCGGCCTCCATGGCAGAATTTCCGTATACAATGCAGAGCTCTATGCCATTTAACGAGCCATTTTACATGTTCGCTGCAGACGTTTGGGTAATTGCCTTGTGCTGAGTGATTCCCTTAGCCTACTCCATAGCCTGCGTGCGTTGTACAACCACCATCCTATTGTGCAGCATATCCAGTATGCCATTCACACCTTGCACGCCTCAGGCGTTAGTGTCGTGTGTGCATGGGTTCCTGGCCACGCAGGCTTGCAGGGGAATGAACTGGCAGATTCGGCGGCCAAGACGGCAACTACACAGCCCCAGGTTTTTATATCACAAGTCCTCACGGAAGATTTTTGCCTGCAGTTGCGACGAGCTGTGCAGTCCTCCTGCTTCGCAGAATGGTCCCTTATCTGCTGCAACAAACTTTGATTCATCAAGGCACTTCCGATCCCCTGGGTTACTTCCTGCCGTTCTTCCCATTTGGAGGAAATGAGGCTGGCTCAGCTACGAATTGGCCACTGCTTTTTTAGCCACACATATAAATTTACAGGGGACCCCGCTCCAACTTGCCCACTTTGCGGTGGAGCTCTTTTGGTACATCAAGTTCTCTTAGGATGTGTGTTTGGAGGAATTTAGTAACAGTGACGTCAAAATTAATATAAAAATTATTTGTGGTTGGTTTATTGACACTCGTCACATACTTTTTCATATATTTATGAGAGACTAGTTTCAAAGGCCCTGCCCTTTTTTGGCCAACTTATTTATGAGTGCATTTGAAACACAAATTAAAAAGTCCTTCCCATTGATCTTCAAGGTTTGGTATAGATATGTTGACGACATCTTTGCAATTGTTCCAAGTAAACATTTAGATGATGCATTAAAATTACTCAATCTGCAAGAAAGGACTATCAAATTCACAATAGAAAAGGAAATCAATGGACAACTACCTTTCTTGGATCTAAATATCATCAGGAATGATACAAAAATAAAATTTGGAATTTACAGGAAGCCAACACATTCAGAAAATTATATAAAAAATAATAGCCACAACCCAATTACACATAAACATGCAATAATAAACAGCCTTACACACAGACTAGTCAACATACCCATGGAAAAAGAAGAATATTTCAAGAAACAAAAAGCAATAATACACATAGCAGAAGAAAACGGATACAACAAAAGTTTGGTGTTGAAGAAAATTAGAAAATCTAAACTAAAGAAAACCATTAAGGAAGCAACCACATTTATTAAAGAAAAAGAAAGCAACAGCATATTCAGTTCATTCACATATCATCCAAAAACATTTAATAAATTTAAAAAGATATTCAAGGAACAAAATATCATCTTGCCACCTACTAATAGATACTCAATTTTAAAATTACTAAATTCAAAAACAAAAGATGAAATTCCTTCAGGTAACAAATCTGGAATATACCAAATAAATTGTAAGAATTGTGAAAAACGCTACATAGGTCAAACAAAAAGAAATTTAAAAACCAGAGTCAAAGAACACTTTAGAAACATCAGATTGAAACAAGAAGACAAGTCAGCAGTAGCATTTCATTTTTGGAATGAAAACCATGACATTGATCCAAATCCAAAATTATTAAAAGGAGTGATAAACCAAAATAGATTGACAACATGGGAGAACATATTCATCTGGAAAAATAAGGATTGCGTAATGAACTTTGAAATCCCGCCAGTAGATAATTTGACAAAAAAGTTCATAGTTCCACCACCAGAGAGAGCAGACAACAACAGATGCCAGTTGGAAAGAGATTGAAAATGGAGGCCAGGGCCTTTGAAACTAGTCTCTCATAAATATATGAAAAAGTGACGAGTGTCAATAAACCAACCACAAATAATTTTTATATTCTCTTAGGATGTTTGAGCTTAGCGGATATCCGCCAGTCTCTGCAGCTGCCTGCCAGCTTGGCCCAGCAAGCAGTGGCCAAAGTTTTTACTTTGTTTTCAAAAGCCAATTTTAGAATTTAGTAATATATTTATGCCTTTTAACCATTATGTTTTTTACCTTCTTTTAGACTTGGACCTGCTTCTTGTTTTTATCTGTGATTTTATTTAGAATTGCTTTTAAGCTCTTTTATCCCGATTTTTTCCTATTTTATTTTCACGGGCGCTGATAACCGCGCAGTTTAGCGCCCTAAAACATCATCATCCGATATGAAATAAGCCAAAATCAGTGAACAGCTATCCGACCTGGATAAAAAAATGGAAGATCTTGACCAACACTTTAATGCCCTCTAAATCAGGGAACGCGTTAGCCTCCTGAAAGGAAAACTGGATGGCAGTGCTAAGAAACTGAATTCTATGATGGAACAACTGCTTGCCGTGAGACTCAGGAACTTAAAGTTTAAGATGTAAGAACAACACAACTACGCGTGTCAAGCAACCCAATCTTTGAAGTGTTCCGCCAACAATCCTTCTACTGAGATGCCCTAATAAAGTTTGTTGGGGATGTGGCCAGCTGGGACATCTAGTGAAAGACTGCCCACAAACAAACAAGTGGGAATGTGGCCAACAAGGACAGAATGTTAAGGAGTCAATGGCCAAGTCGACCAGCCGTGAGGAAATGAGCAAGGACTGGTGTGTCCGTCTCCTCCAGTAGTGCTGTGTGCCTTAGACAGAAGATGGCAGGATACAGGGAAACTGTACCAGATAATGTATGGGTGCAACAGTTACCATGATAAGACCCAATGTGGTGGAGGGCTTGCCATTGGCTGAACCAACGAGTGACGGCATTGGGCAATACCTTGGTTGCGGAAAGGTAAGCTTGCGACAGAGGTATTCATCGTGAAGGTGGCTGAGGAGGTGATACTAGGGCTGTACACTCTTAGGAGCCACAACACGATGGTCGACATCAGCGGCTTGCCCAAGATGAGGTGACGGTTCGTAGCATCAAGGAACATCCAGAGGTTTGCAAGGTAATCCTGGCAAAGGCTACTACTGGACCCACTAGGAGCAAAATGGATGCAGAGGAGAACTAAGAGGAGAACTGAAAGATGGCGAATGTGTGGTAAACTCAATGATCCCAGCATCACTGGAAGACCAGAAGATACCGAAGTGGTTGTGCTACATGTTGGTACAAACAATCTAAAAAACTCGCGGAATGCCGAAGAGATTCTGGGTAACATGTTCAATCTTATACGTGCGACCAAGAAGAAGTTTTCAAATGCTAAACTAGTAGTGAACAGTATAGTGAGAAGGCGTGACTTAGGTGATAGGTATGTAAATAGTGTTAATGAAAATATTAGATGGGCATGCCATGCTCTAAGAGCTATTTATGTGGACCTAGACAAGAAGCTGGACTACTCGTGCCTTGGCAAGGATGGTCTACATCTAAACAGAAAAGGGTCGTTTACGCTGAGTGAAGCTATAAAAGATGTAATAGGTGTAGTATGTAAAAGTCGGGTAAATTAGAAACGTATGAAGAAGGTGAAAAGCATGTAGGCTTTGATAGCAATCCTCCTAAGAAAACAAATACTGGTGTAAATACTAGCTGTAAAATTAGTAACAATAGTAAATTCAACCTATCAATCTTCCACCAAAACATCCAAAGCTTAAGGAACAAAAAGTGTAATATTGAAGTACTATTAACATCTGCTTTAAAAAACTCTACAGCAATTTGTTTAACGGAACATTGGTTGGGAGAAGATGAAACTGAGTATTTTAATATACCTAACTATGTGCTAGCATCTTCCTTCTGTAGGTCAAACAAGCAAAATGGTGGATCATGTATATATGTAAATGAATCAGTTAAATTTAGGGAGATTGTTATGTTTAAATACTTAAACCAGGAGGAACATTTTGAAGCTAGCATGTGTGAACTATTAAACAGCAAACAAATTCTTATTTGTGTGTACCGAAATCCCACCAGCAATACCAAAATTTTCCTTCAAAATTTAGAAATCATTTTAGACTTCTTTAAAAAGACAAAAAAATCTGTAATTATAGTAGGGGACGTGAATATAAACTATTTAACAGAAAACGCAAATAAAAAGGAGCTGCAAAATGTCTTTAATATGTATGGAATGGGAAACATAGTTAAATTACCAACCCATGTTTCGAATTCGTCTTATTCTGCGATTGACCAAGTAGTGCTGAATATAAATAAGTGGAAATATGAAATTCAGATTTTTGACACAGCCCTGTCAGATCATTACGCACAAATGTTAAAATTAGTTGTCCCAGTAGATCAGCATAACCCAAAACAGAATGCAAAAAAAATATTCAAAAAGGTTAGACTTACTAATGATGACAATCTAAGCTATCTAAATTTTCTATTAAGTAAAGAATCTTGGGAAAGCGTGTACACTGAGCGAAATCTAAACGATGCCATGAATGCATTTTTGGACACATTTGATTTTCACTTTGTAACAGCCATACCAATAGTTAAAGTAGCAATGAACAAGCTAGGTAATAAGTGGATCACAACAGGAATCCGCAAATCTGGTGATAGATTAAAATTCTTGAGCAAATTCATGAAGGAAAACAAGACTACACCGGATTTTAAGGCCTATTATGTAAAATATCGAAATATATATAATAAAGTTATAAGAGCAGCCAAAAAGTTACATAACGATGAAACAATAAAAAAAGCAGTTAATAAAACTAAATCCATATGGCAAGTAATTAAGCACGAAATAAAAAATGGACCCAAATTGAAAGAAAATCACCATCTAGAAATTAATGGCCAAAAAGTAAGTGATGCTAAACAAATTTCGGAATTATTCAACCAGTTTTATTCAGCTGTAGCGGAGAAACTGTTAAATACTCATTCTCTAGGAAAGAAGGAAAGATTAAGTGTAAAGAAAAATGAACATAGCATGTTTTTAATTCCAGTAACAGTTGAGGAAGTTAAAGATGTTATAAAAAAATTGAAGAATAAGAAATCAGTAGGAATAGACGGTTACTCTAACTGCGTCATAAAGCGTTGCTCCTTATTCCTAATTGAACCACTGACGTACTTGATAAATCTTTCACTTTCAAGTGGGACATTCCCCAACAGGTTAAAAAAAGGTAAAGTGAAACCCATCTTTAAAAAAGGTAACAAAGGGGAGGTAGGAAATTACAGGCCAATTTCCATAATTTCAACTTTTGCAAAGATCTTCGAACAAATAATGTATAAAAGAGTAACAAGCTTTTTGGAAAAATTTAAAGTAATTAATGACAATCAAAATGGTTTTCGAAAAAATAAATCAACAAGTTCTGCACTGATGAATTTTAATTGAACAAGTGTATGAAACACTAGATAGTAAACAACTAGGGATAGGCATTTTTTTAGATCTTACAAAGGCGTTTGACCTGGTTGATCACAAACTTTTATTAGAAAAATTATCCTCATGTGGCATAAGGGGGTTAGCTTTAGATTGTTTCAGATCTTATCTGGAGAATAGAGAGCAATCGGTGGAAATAGAGTATTTTGATAGCGAAACGAGTGAAGTTAAAACTCAGATTTCAAGTAGCGCTATAATGAAATTTGGGGTCCCTCAAGGTTCGGTGCTTGGACCTCTTTTATTTATAGTGTACATTAATGATTTGGCAGATAATGTAGAAAACAGAACCAATATAAATGTTACACTTTTTGCAGATGATACAAATATTTTTATCAAAGGGGTGAATAAGGAAGGGGCAGATGTACATATTGAAAATAATCTAAAATATATTAAAAAATGGTTTAGTGCCAATATGTTAATATTGAGTAAGGAGAAAACAGCAGCCCTAAGCTTCTATAATAAAATGAGTGGAAGTCAATTGTATCCAAAATTAATACTGGGACAAGACCAAATACATTACGTACAAACTATCAAATTCCTGGGACTAATACTAGATGAAAATTTAAATTGGGAAACTCACATAGAGGCATTGACGAAAAAGCTTAGTAAAATGTGTTTCTTAATGAGGGCGATTACAGGCATGTCAAGCTTGAAAGTTCGGAGAATAGTGTACTTTTCATATATACACAGTTTGTTGGCATATGGTATAATTTTTTGGGGAAATTCTAAAGACAGTATAAAAGTATTCAGATACCAAAAGAAAATAATCAGAATCACAGCAGATGTCTCAAGCACAACTAGTTGTAAGCCATACTTCAGTAAATTAGGTATCTTACCACTGCCAAGTATATACATATATGAAACTCTTGTACATATGAAAGCAAGCCTAGGTTTATTCAAAACAAATTCTGAAATTCATATACACAACACTAGAACAAAGAATAATTTTAATGGAAATTAATTATTCTTTCACACTGGCCGTGTGTAGGCTA
The DNA here is from genome assembly GCA_030765055.1 of Mantis religiosa. NCBI lineage: Eukaryota > Metazoa > Arthropoda > Insecta > Mantodea > Mantidae > Mantis > Mantis religiosa. The sequence continues at coordinate 1,580,992 of JAUKNK010000152.1, forward strand.
AATTGTGGAAACAATGGTAGTGCGGCTGGATGGAAACCAGAAGATCCGTGGTTCAAATCCCGGCTATGGCATTGAATTTTTCAGTCTGACTCAACGTTTTCTAAAGAATAATTTATTTGTGAAGTCACACAAAACAAAGATATATGAAAATAGTTTCACATATGCTGGCTTACATCTTTACAATAAGCTACCTGAATCTATAAAAAAGATTGAATCACAACATCAATTTAAGAAATTGTTATTAAACTTCCTTAGAGCCAATAGCTTCTACAGTGTGGATGAATTTTTAAATTTGTAAATATTTAGTTAGCTACCTTAATTATAAATATTGTACTTAGTTTTTAGTTTTTAGTTCTTAGTTTTTAATTTGACGTGTCCTATAACATGTACATGTTTTAATGGATGAATCAATAAATCAAATCAAATCAATATCATAGATTTAAGACACATAAATAAACGTCGTGTGTTAAAGAGGCCTATGAGCACAATTAAGTGGTCTTTTGCCCCAATATAGAATGGGACACTGAAAACCACAGTAGTTGAAGAGTCAGTTTGAGTAGTAAACCCTGCAATATGCAAGCCCTGTGCAAAGCTATGTGAGACATGACACCCTCACATAATGGGCCCAAATGACTTAGCTGTCGATGGGCCCTAAAACTCCACTCTCTCTACTTGTTTATAATTTGCAATATAAATGAATTAACTGAGGAGGTATGTATGGTAAATCTGACTATTGCTTTTAAATGTACGTATTTAAATGCTGTGTTATGTATGGAACTAGTGACTGTACATGAACAACTATATAACCAAAAACCTATTTGTACACTTAATATCATTTTCCTAAGTTGAGCACCATTTCACAGCAACTGCAGTGAAATACACTTCTGTAAGAATAACTTTTTGAAGAGTTTCCAAATAGTTAAACATTAAATTCTCATATACATTTGAAAGTAATGAGTTGGTAATTCAAAAACAAACATCACTTAAATTATCCTTACTTGAACATGTTTTGGAGATCGTTTTGTCCCCATCCTCAGCAGTTATCCGACTGAGTCCAAGTAAGGATAATTTAAGTGATGTTTGTTTTTGAATTACCGACTCATTACTTTCAAATGTTAAATACATCACTGTTTCTAACCTTTTGCTTCAAATAATAATCTCATGCACATGTTTGTTTTAACACTAACCTAAACTGATATTAATAAAATTGTTATACAAGAAGTTAAATAAAGCCAGAGGATTCCTATTTCTAATTATAACCACATTTTATTGAAACTTATACCAAAGTATACAGCACAACCTTATAAATTTGCACTGCTTGTTGAGTAAGCAAGATTAGCAGAAAAACTAATAATTTTTATGGCTGTTGGTTTACTGTGAACAAAAGGACTTAAGGCCCTGCTGATGTACTTACATTCCTTGTACAAAGGGTATGATGATGATGACCACCTTGTGATTGAAATCTTGATCATCAAGGTTTTGTGTAGATTTGAAACCATCAGGAAAGCTTGCCTCTAAATTAATCGTGGACCTTTTTTTGACAATGATTTGGCTGCCTCTTCCATTTTCTTTCATTCTTACATATTAAGTAGGTTTGCACAATTTTTTTTTTGTTTAGTCTTGAAAAGTAATGTCAACTACTCACCCTGTTTCTGCACCACACAGTTGTTTTCCTACTTCCTTGACTTCAGTGCAATAGAATAGAATACTAATGCATTCCAGGAATGCAGATACAGAGCACACAAGTGAATCGAGAAGATATTGACACCCTGCTTCACTCACACTCTTTTTTCACAAGATATGTTTCAAGAGCTTTTGCTCTTATCATCAGCTGTTATCAACTAGTGCAAATTGTAGTGGTTTCCTCTTTCTCCGTATCGTCAATAGATGACGTGATGTACTTGTCAAAGATGTCCGGTGGTGGAGTTTCAAAATTCATGACTCTATGACGATTTTTGTTAATGAAGATTTTTTCCCATACACAAAGGTCTATGGGGTGATTAACGTATTTTATTAAAGATGTTTCCAAGTTGATGTCATGTCTAGTATTCAAAAAATGAAAAGCCACTGCTGATTTTTCTGTTTCACCATTTTTAATGTTTCTTATATGTTCTTTAGTTCTGATGTCAATATTTCTTTCTGTTTTTCCTTGATAGATGCAGAGCCATTTGCTGCAAACCTCGGCACCAATCAGATAGTATTAAAGATGCATTTGTCCACTGCATGTGTCTTTGCTGTTTATTGTTTAAAAGAATATCAGTAAATAAACTTTGTAAGTGCAATGATTACATAGAAAATGAAGCTAGCTACAGTGAAGCAATGAATATTATACAAATATAACAATTTGTAACAAAAACTTCACTTAAGAAAATGTTTAATAAAATGATCAATTAGAAAGAAGAATTAACATTTTGTTAAGTTAAGTGAAGTTTTTGTTACAAATTGTTATATTTGTATAATTTGTAAGTGTAAGTTGTGTTTCACTGCTATGGCTAAATTCATTAATGTTGTTGACATCACACCATTGTAAGGAACATAAAAATTGTTTGCAAAAGTCTTGGTTGCAGAATAGAAATCTAATGGGTCAAGATTTTGAATTTGTTCCAGCCCATTTTACCAAAATGATTAATTGCAACAGCTCTACCATTTTGACCATATGTTTATAACTGTAAGGTGTTATAATTAGAATGAAGCTTGAGTTTGACAAGCTGTGCCAGGCTGGAGAGAGCCTAGTCAGATTGTTAGTCACTATCAGCCGAAATGACTTCTGTTTTATTTGGCTGTTTCATGTGTTGAATAATTCCTTATAGTGCTGGGAGTTGTTATGTTTAAAAATGAAATTGTAAATGTGAAAATAGGTTGTATCTACTAATTGGAAACTACAAATTCTCTGGGAGTAATTATAGATAAAACATTTGAATTTAATGTTGAATGCATTTACAAATACTTTGAGGTGTGAATATGTTAAGAAATCTGGCAAAAATCTGAATTTAAGTTATTTAAAGATTTAAAGATAGTAACTTAATTCACCTACTTCTTCAATATGAAATTAATATGTGGTGTAGTTGATGTGTGATAATGTAAACAGGTTACTAGCGCTATAGAAGAAATGTATAAGATGTGTATTTAATGTAAATAGTTGAGACCTGTGTAGGAATATTTTTGTCAAAGCTACCTATTGGTTTTTATATGTACAGGATGTTAATGAACTACACCAAACCATTTTCAGAAAAAGTAATTTGAGATAGGACACTTATGGCCTGTTGGTTCAAATGTGGACGCCACTGCTAATGATAATACAATTTGAATGCACAACACATGATAATGAAGAGACGTGTTGGAGCACTCTGTCTGGCACAATGGTTATGACATTAGCTTTCAAATGAAAGGTAAACGAGTTCGAGTTTCTTTCATTTTTTTAATGTCTTTTTTTAATGTTTGTTTTTTGGTTGCTTTTTTAAAATATTTTGTCTAAAATTTTAATTCCTGTATAAAGGTATGCATTTTATGAAGTAATTTCAGCTTGTCAGTGCAATTAATTATAATACTTTCTAACAAAGGTTGAATCCTGCTTAATACTTTCACATGCTGTACGTCTAAATGGGAGGTGGTTTAAAGGGTGAAGGATCTTACATAAGATAAAGTAAATGCAACTCTTAACATCAGGTTTACAGGAAATGTTCGAAATGGTGACCTGCATTTTCAATACAAGCAGCACACAAATGACTGTCGTACTTGGTACAAAACTCTTTGTGTGTTGAATAACTTCTGCTGCTATTCATCTTCTGAAGTAATAGGTGTTTCACACACTAGAGACTTGAGCTCACCCCAGAAAAAGAAATCAATTGGTTTGATGTCGGGAGAGTGTGCTGGCCAAGCTACAGTTGGACTCCCCCTTCCATCGGAGAGCATAAACATAGTTTAAATCACAGTAATGTTATTGCAATGGTCAATGAAAAAATATTAACCACATGAGAGGAATCAAACCAATGATCTTTAGAACACCAGTTTTCGGCATTACAGGTTGGGCCACCAGAGCACTTACCGAAACCCCACTAAAGTAGCTACATGATGCGACAAGACATTGTCACACTGACAAGTGATGAGTTCGAGATTTTAGACATCTTTTAATCTTTAAATCTTGAGAATGCTGATGATGAGCTACTAAGAATCAATATTTCTATACTTAGGAAGCAGTTTTAAAGACATTCTAATCCAATAACTTCACCCACCTTGTTTAAATACCATTTTATCAGCAACTGATGCCAGTTAGGTTTAACACATGCTTAGCCACAGACCATGCATTGCCAACTTCAACTTGCTTATATTAGTCACATCTACAATCGCTGAAATTATTTTAGTGTAGTTCATTAACATTCTGTATATAAAGTAATTATCAGGGTTAGGTATTTAGGTATGCACCGTTTTTCTCAGGGTAAATTAAAGCTCTTCAGAAAGATACCATATGTGAAATTTTGTTTATAGTGGAGAAATGAGTAATTTTTTCGTGAACTTTTAACCCTTTTTCCCCCAACCATATTGTGACTGTGGGTTTTGTGAAATTGAAAGTTCAATTGCACAAACTCAAAATGTTCTTTATTTCCACCAAATTACAGTTGAAACACTTGCCGAATACATAGAATTACTTAGCGCACACAATTACAATTCACCAGTTCGTCTGTCACAGGTCCATTGCATGCTCACAGTTACGTACAACTCCTCTGATACACATACTACGTCTTCCAATCCGTCCACTCACTCAGCGCTCCTCACGGCTTTTCGCCAAGAACTGAACTGACCCGCCAACTACAGGCCTTATATAGGAAAGATCGCCGTTTCTGGAAGGTTCGCGCCACCCACTATTATCCCGAGGTTTCCAGACGTCTGGTGAGGGGAAAGAGACGGTACAGGGCTCGTGCCGCTCTCCTGAACATCCCTTCAGTTAGTGACACGAGACAAATGGTTAGGCGTGGCCTGAATGCCACTGCCGGCCGGTTCTATAGGGAGTTCCGACGTTCAGGTGACAGTATTCATAATAACCTATCTTTCAAAGTTTTATTTCATTTAATTGTACATGATTTCTAATCAGTATTAACTTTGAATTAACATCTTCTCAGCTTGCTGTAAACATGTGAATAGTAAACCTACCTTTTTCAGTAAATGTTGCACAGCACTTGATATCACACCTGCAGCAATGGAAAATAATTGTGTGTGCAACAAATCCTCTTTCCCTCGTTATACCACATAAAGTAGCCTGCAATAATGCAGTTGGCAATGAGGATCTATCATTCTGTCCTAATTTTACTGGAATCGGTAGCCTGCTGTTGTTGAAGCTGAGCTAGTTACCGTGATGGGCATTACCTGTTAGCGTCAAGCCTCAAAAGATGATGAAACTGAATAATATATTTCAAGAATTCCTGACGAGATGTTTAATGAATGTAACAGTGACAGATGGTGATTTGCAAAACATTGCAACAAGAAAAGCAACTGAACTGTAAATTGGTGAAGACTCGTTTAGTGTCAGCCCACCATGGGTGCATCATTTCAAGAAGCACTATAAAATAGTAAGTTGTAAAATATTTTTCCTGTCAAATAAGCATGGTAAAGATAAAGGAGCTTGATGAAAAGATTGAAACTTTTAGAAGCACTATAAATTACTTGCCAGTACATACAATGAAGACCAAGTATGTAATGCAGATTGGGAGAACAATAGAGAAAAGGGGTGTGCTATCCAATCAAAGGAGGCAACCACACATTCCTACACTCTCAATCAGCCTCTAACGTTACTTAGAAAGTTGAGTAATAGGTGTTCGAGGCAGACAATCTAATTGTAAAATGGAATACCTCAGAAAAAATGGGAAAACTGTTCTGTGTATTTTTGAGAGAAACATTCCTTCTGTATTCAAGCTCGTAGAACCTCTTATTTCTGGACTTGTATGGTGTTCATAGCAATATAGAGTACATTCAGCCAACACATTCTAGGAATTCATTTCTCTCACAAACCAATTGTGTTTGATTAGCCAAAATTTGCAGAAGCACTGACATTTAAATAATGAACATCAAATAAAACAATTACAATTTGTTTTTTCTGTCCATTTAGAACTTTTCTTGGAAAATTGCAGTTCTGATATGAATAAGAAGATTCTGATAATTTTTGTTATATAAGAGTGTGGACAGTAAGTGAATGAATTTTTAGTGCATATGTAGATTTCCTTAACATTAAATGGTGTCCATGTTTTAGAAAGTGGTATTAGTCCTTTGTTACATTGCTAAACAAGTATATTGCTAGATTTTGCCATGCCAGAGGTGTCCAAAGACCAATTTATTAATCTGGCTCAGGAATTCAAACAAGATTTTATGGACACTAATGGGACAGTTATGCAGTGTACTATTTGCCATTTAGGGATTTTGTTAGATGAAAGCCACAGAAAGATCACAGCAATACATTTCCAGCTCAAAGCATGAAATCAACAAGACTCTTCAAGCAAATAAATCACGGCAACCTCTGTTACAAAATGCATTTCAATAAAAGTTCTTAAAAAGCCATTAACATTATTTGTGTGGAGTTCTTAAACAAGCAAGAATTCCACTCAGATGAAACATCCAGACTTAATAGCATTTCTTCAAAAATGCATGAAATGCCAGTGGTTAATCACAATATTTTAAGAAAAAGCTACATGGAGCCTGTTTGACAAGAAACCATACCAAGAAGCAAGAGTAAGTGTGGGAGTCATTTTGGATGAAACCATAGATTCATTGGAATGATATTGTCGCGAACGCGATTGCGATAAGGTGGCTTGGCACACAAAGGAACTGATAGGTTTCATGTAGATAACGAGCTTGCATAAGCAGATAAACATAGCGCTTGAGATAAAAGACTTACTGAAAAAAACTGAGATTAATGGAAATTTCTGGTAATATCTTGATTATTCGATTTCTTTATTCTTCTGGAAGAGTCGAATTACGAATTAGGTATTTAAGGACGTGACGGCTCGCAAAGTGAGTAGTTGTAAAGCAGAGTGAGAGTGAAACACTTGTGAAATGAGAGACAGCCAGCTGTGTTGTTGTAACGAGAGCTAAAGATGTAATCTGCTGTCACTGTTTGTTATTGTGATCGACCTTGATAGACTGATGGTGTATGTAACGTAATGCTGTTGTAATCCATAAGAGTATTTCTACGAAAATAAAGGAGATTTTTAATTTCTGCAACTCAGCCTTTAATTCTACGAACCCATAAAGTCACAGTTGGTGTCAGGAAGCAGGACGATGACATCACCGAGAAGATGGAAGAAATGAAGACTGAATTAACAACGAAGACAGAAGCTGCAAATAACAACTTGGGCGCGACGATGACCGCGAAGATGACCGACACCAGGAAGAGCTGCCGGAGGAACGAGTAAGGACCGGCGTGGCGAGGAGCATGCCGGCGCCATCACCACCATCCCCTTGAGTGACACTGCGCGCCGTCAGTCGACGTATGGAGGACAACCTCATAGCGGACGGTTGGGTTAGAGGGAAGCCGTGCCGCGTACTCGTAGACATCGGGGCAGCCGTGACCATCACCAGACCTGACGTGGCCAAGGGTTTGCCGTCGAGGAAACCAAGCCGATCATACCAGCTAGTGACGGCATTGGGCGACATCTTGCCCGTGGAGAGGGAGGCCCTGCTGCAGTTGACCTTAAGACGGAGTGCCGTGCGTCAGTGGGTGTTCGTCGTGGAGGTGGCTGAGGAGGTGATACTGGGACTGGAGGCCCTTAGGAGCCACGAGGCGACGGTCGACGATGGCAGGAAGGTCCTGCGGCTCAATGGAGAAGAGGTCATACTCCGGCAACCCGAAGAACGCCTTGGAATCTGCAGGGTCTTCTTGAAGGAAGACGTGGGTCACCGCGAGAAAGGAGGTGGTGGTGACGGCGCGACTGGAAGGACAGCGAATGAAAAACATTGTTGCCGTGCCGAGAGGTGCCAGTGAGGCTGCTTAACCTAGCGGACATCGATCACGACGTCCAGGCCGGAACGGAGATGGAGACGTGCGAGCCTGAGGTCATCGTGTCAGCAATCGACAAGACATAGGAGCGGGTGCCAACGCAACACCTGGGGCCCCGGCTGAAAGGTTTACTGGAGAGGGCGGCCGATCACCTGACCGCAGAACAGCTCGAGAAGGTTCGACAACTACTGAGACGATACCAGCGCGTCTTCAGCCAAGGCAGAGAAGAACTACTGCGTCACCTGGGGAGAGCTACAGGCGGTAGTAAAGGCCTTGGAGCACTTCCACATGTACCTGTACAGTTAGCCATTCCACCTGAAGACTGACCACTCCGTCCTAACCTGGCTACTGAGCTTTAGAAGCCTGGAAGGCCAGACAGCACGTGGGTTCAGAGGCTGCAGGAGTGCGACTTCGCCTCTGAACATCATAGAGGGAAGAACCGCGGTAATGCAGACGCCATGTCCTGAAGACCCTGCCCAGAGGAGTGTGGCCAATGCACAAGAATGGAAGAGAAGGAGCATGCTGCAGCAGTCCGAGTAGTCACGGCAGTGCCTGCGGATGGCTGGGATAGCGCAGGCCTGAGGGAGCAGCTGGCGGACACAGACTTGGGTCCACTCTTGAGGAAAGCGGAGGCAGGGACAAGACCAACCTGGGAGGACATCGCACCGAGGAGCGCCACCTAAAGTCGTACTGGGCCCAATGGGACTCGTTGAAGATCAGAGAGGGTGTGCTGTTCCGGGTATGGGTATCGTCCGATGGGAAGACGCAGAGACAAGAGTTGATACCTCCCCGAAGTAAGGTCCCGGAGGTCTTGGAGGAAGTGCACGCCTGTACTTCAGGAGGACACCTGGGAGGAAACCGAACAATCTACAGACTTCAACAGTCGTGGCAAGGACCGTACCGGGTGGTGAAGAGGACGAACGACGTGGTCTACCGCATCCAGAAGGTGCCCTGAGGGAAGATGTTGGTGGTACACCTGGATCGTCTGGCCTGCTATGATGGAGCTGTTCGGGATGACCAGCCTTGAGGAGGGAGCAGTGTCGCAAACCCGATCGCGATAAGGCGGCTTGGCACACAAAGAAACTGATAGGTTTCACGTAGATAACGAGCTTGCATAAGCAGATAAACATAACGCTTGAGATAAAAGACTTACCGAAATAAACAAACTGAGATAAATGGAGATTTCTGGTAATATCTTGATTATTCGATTTCTTTATTCTTCTGGAAGAGTCTCCAACTACGAATAAGGTATTTAAGGATGTGACAGCTCGCAAAGTGAGTAGTTGAAAAGCGGAGTGAGTGAGCCACGAGTGTGAAACAGTGTTGTGAAATGAGCGACAGCCAGCTGTGTTGTTGTAACGAGAGCTAAAGATGTAATCTGCTGTCACTCTTTGTTATTGCGATCGACCTTGGTAGACTGATGGTGTATGTAACGTAATGCTGTTGTAATCTATGAGTATTTCTACGAAAATAAAGGATATTTTTAATTTCTGCAACTCAGCCTTTTAATGCTACGAACCCGCAAAGTCACAATATATTTTGAACATGTTTCTTTTTTCCTTAGCAGAGGAGAAAGTTTAACCCAAGTTGTTAAAAATGTATGAACTGTAGAAAGTTAATGCCAATAATATCAATCACGGACTTCTGTCAAAAACTTTGGCCTACTGGTATTGAATTTGAAAAATTTGTTGTGGTTATGGAACAGGCTCCATTTATAGTTTCAGTTGTTAAACAATTGAGACCTTTATTTTTTAAATTTTGTAAATTTAGGCATGTGACATGCTTGGTTCATATCCTTCACAAGATTTGTGAATACAACGTCCCAAATCAGTTCATCTCTGTCCTGAAGAAGATTAAGCTGGAAGCTCCAAGTCGGAAACCACTGGCTGCCCCTTTCAAATTTCCCAGTCATTACTCGCTGTGTATCTTGGATTGAGTGTACTGCTATGTTGTGTGAAGATTTTGACAAAATTAAGCGTTTGTCCTTTTTTGTGATCCAGCTGATGCAGGTGCAGTAACTTCTGTTACTGAGGAAAATATATAATTTGCAGACAGAGCTATATTATGTCCTTAGTTACAAGTACCTGATTAGAAGATGGTTGAGAAAAGGAAAAATAATGGGATATTTTTATTTTTGTGAGGGAATAGTTTTGCAAAAGACAAACTGAAGTAGAAGAATCTGACATTGAGAAATTTGCTATATCTCTAAGGTTGCCATTCCGAGTGAATACAAGGTTTGTCCCACTGATTTCTGTGGATGTTGGAAGAAGCTTTAGCATACAGAGATTGTTTCGAAATGACAACAAATTAATATAGCCGTTTCGCAGTGTATAACTTAACTAGTCCAAATTTTGGTGTCACAGCTTCGAAATTTCTTAGATATAATTTTATGCAGCATTAAATATTACATTATTTTGTGATTAGGCAGTGCAGGAACCACTGGTGGACGAACCTCAAAAGTTGTTATTGGGATGCACCGACCATGAAAACAAAAGCATTGCTCCTTGCTCTTTATCAGTAACCCTAGCCTTGCTTTCGGGTAATGGGGCAATGGGCAGTTACTTGTGAAAAAGTTGATAATGACTGACAATTCCAACATTGCTCATTTTGCTATCATCTTAAGTGTACAGTACTTTAAACCAGTTACTGTAAAATCAACATGTTCATTTTCAGTTACAAATGCTTTATTTAGTATTATTAAACACAGTGAAATACAGTGCTTGTCTCACTGCATAAGGCATTTAGTTTTGGTTAACCTTATCCACAATTCTTTGATATTGCTCTTTTCTTTTTATCATTTAATGCTTCCATCCTTAACCTCACTAACATTAACTTCCCTCAAAAAGGTTTAAGTTGCATATGTCCACCAGTTTATTTGCCATCATCAACTGTTATAATGGAATGTTGTAACATGTTAAAGACCCATAAACAAATGACTAAAGAGTAGCTTCTTTACTGCGGTTTCATAAACCAAAGAAATTCTTAATAGTAGCAAGCTACCGTGGAGTATGTCGGTATGTTCACAAATAGCTACAGAAGGCGACATGCTGTGTCCTCTACCTGCAAACTTCGAAAGCATGAGGCAATCGGCGTTGTTCCTCTTAACTGCCTAATCCACATTCTTTCTGGAGCATTTTTTATGTGCCTTGTTTGACAGTCACATAGAATCTGTGTAACTACTATATATTCAGTCAGTGCCGTTTCGAAACATCCTTTATAAAGACATTCTATCTCCTAACAGAAACAGACTTACTTTTTAAAATGTAGAGATGTTTAATGTGTTGAAGTACAACAGCTTCATGTTCTTTCCTCCTTCTGATGAGTGATAATTTGATGTACTTTTTTTTTTTTTTTTTTTTTTTGTAATTCAGTGAACTAGAATAGAGGAAAAAGAAATTGATGAACTAGTTGAATAAACTAGCACGTTTTTGTCCTTTTTCCCCCTTATTGGAGCACCTTTTCCTTACTTTTTTTCTCTCTGAAGTTTGCATCTAAAAATGCTAACCCTGGTAATTATAGTAATTAAGAATGCAGCACAGCTAAAAGATAGTCTTAAGTAGTATAGTATAAGAATGCAAAATGGCTATTATAAAGAAAACGTAAGTAGAGGAACTACTGAAAAGGATCTGCTCAATATGGACCAAATTTTGTGCAGCCTACCAAATGAATTAAAACTATTAAGTTTTAGCACATTTCAATGCAAGTTAAAAGCATTTTTAATAAAAGATGTTTGTACAGTAAAAGTGAATTGTAAACAAATTTTAAATTGTTATAATTTTCACGTGCATAAAACTGATATGAAAGTCAATAAACCAAGAATTTTCTTCTTTTTATTCCTCTGCTGATCATATTACTTGCTTGTTTACCACAATGAAGAGAAATACTGAGTAAGTGTAACACACATTAAGAAGACAAAAGCAAATATGGTAAAATAGAACTTTATGTTGAAAGCTATCTTGAAATGAAATTTTATCACAAAGTTGATTCTATGTAAAGGCATACCTTATTTGTTAAATTTAAATGTAAATACTGTTTACATTGAGCAGAGCAGCCTTTGATGCCCTTTTTAGTGCCACTTCCATGTTTTGTGTAGACTGAATACTAATGACAGAACAGACTATTTGTAGTCAGTTTTTAACACTCCCATCACTTTTTTCTAAGGTAATTAAAATATAAGTGACAGAATGTTAAAAACAGACTACAGGATATCACTATTACTAAATTCCTCCAAACTTGCAGAAATAATGACATCTTTAGGTTTCTGCAACATGACTTATTTTGCTATGCATACATGTACAGGCACTTGTATGAACAGCTCAAATACAAATATAGTAATTTGTAACATAAAACTTCACTTATAAAAATGATGGAAGTTTTCTTATTAATTGATTAGGACCACAATTTCGTGAAACATTTATTCACATCCTCAGCCAGAGCATTAAACAACCTCGTTGTCAATGTTACAATCACAAAATGTCCCTATGTTTTTGTCAGTATTACCAAAATCTGAAAACGAAACAAACTTAAGAACAATCAACTGCTGATATTTCAAAATTCATTACGTGATGTTTATTTTTTTAAATATCTTTCCCCAAACCATTAAATCTATCAGACCATTTAATTGTTTTAATAATTAAACTTATGGATTTATTTCGTGGTTAAATGACCAAAAATAATCTGCTATGGCCGATTTATCAGTTTGTTTATACTTAATGTGACGAAAATGTTCTTTTGTTCTGATTTCCAAATTATATTTTGTCTTTCCAATATAAACCGGATCACAATTGAAACAATTAAATTGATAAATACCAGATTTTTTATTATTAGGAATTTTGTCTTCTTTAGAAAAATGTAGTAAATTTTTAATACTATATTTGAGGAACTAAAGTTATACCAAACTCTTTAAAATAATTTTGAAAATGTTTATTAACCCAAGGATGGTAAGTAAATATTTTAAAATTATAATCATTTTTATTAAGGGTAGAAATATCATTGGCAGTTTTTTGATATTTAAATTTTTCAATTTTTTTATGTATAAAGTCTATTAAAACCATTAATTAAAGCAGTACTAATCATATGTTTCTATTCTTTATTAAATTCCTCTTTATTCAGCGGTATATTTATTAATCTATAAATCAAACTATTGAAAACAGTAAATTTATTTGAACTAGGGCAAAAACTTTTATTTTTTATGCAACTATCGATATGAGTAGACTTCCTATAAATACCAAAGTTTAATTTATTATTATTTTCTATCTTTAGATCTAGAAAAGGATAAGATAAGTGAACTTTTATGTTACAAATTATATTTGTATATATTTGTTTGCTTCAATGTTTATAGCTTCATATTTTACCTATTTATTAGCTCAAATACATTATAGTCACATTATCAATATTTTAACTAATTCATTTAATAGGACCTAAGATAGTTTCAATTTTAAATGCAGTATTCTGTTAAAAAGTGGGTAAATTGAAAATCTCTCCCCCTTTATTTTCCTCTTGCTTGATTCAGACAAGAACTGGGAAAGGACATTTTAAGAAATTGTTCCTTCCATGCTTCTTGAAAGCTACCTTAGGAATATCAAAATACACAAAGTCTAAACTAGCGTATGAACTTGCAAAGGAGACCTTCATTGAAGACGTCCAAATGAAGCGAGGGCTACCATCCGCAGACGCTTACGAAAAATTAATACAGGTTAGAGTAGAAGAGGGAAGAAATCTGGCTTAAGTTCTACTCAGCGGAGGCAATGATGAATAGAACATGGACAAACACTAACCTGTGACACTTTGTCAACTCAATGGCGGTAAACTGTGCTACACTGAACACTGTGACTTTGTGGGTTCGTAGAATTAAAAGTCCAATTTGCAGAAATTCAAATCGTTCTTTATTTTCGTAGAGATACACTCTGTTCAATCATTATGCAACAGAATTACATCACATACACAATCTATCAAGGTTGATGACCACACAAACAGCATTCCGATTACATCTGTTTACATCAACTCCCGTTACAACAACACTCTACAACTGTTTATGACTGTTCAGGACTGACTCGTGGCGAGTCTTCTCTTTCCTAAATACCTCATTGATAATTCTAGATATTTGCGGAACAAACAAGAAATTGAATGTTCTATACAACAATCAAGATATCACTAGAATGTTCCATACAGGAAACCATATCTGTGCCGGCAAGTCCTTCATCTCGCACTATGTTTATCTGCTCCGGCATACTCTTTATATCTGTGCTGCCTATCAGTTCCTTTGTGTGTGCAAGCCGCGTTATCGTGATCGGGTTCGCGACAATACTTCCATCACCCAGACGAAACTTCTGTGTATAAGCTGTGTAGTGAACAATGCAATCAATACCATGTTATCACATGTAAAAACCGGGATTCGTCCATCATAAACTTCTGTAAAAGTGAGAGATGACAGTACACATGATAACACAAGTTAACGTAATGCACAATTTGTGTGATGTATCTTTATTAAAAATTTGTTCCTTTAGAAAAATACCACTAATAAGTTGCATTATTTTCTTTCTTGAACACTAGCCTCAAAAGTTTGTATGAAAAGCAAAGCAATTAAAAAAGGTCATCATGAAATTACTTTATTGGGTAATTTATGGCAGTTTATATGAAGTAGGCAAGTGGGAATTGTTGCATTGTCACATATAAGTCATACAACAAGCTCTGTCCTGTGATATTAAGATGAATTGGTGAAATTTAAGAATTCACAGTTTATAATCTGTTCACTACCACTTATGACATAGAATAACTAATGCTTATTATGTAGAAAATGAAGCTAGCTACAGTGAAGCAATGAATATTATACAAATATAAATATATGTAACAAAAAACTTCACTTATCTTCAGAAAATGGCGTTAATTCTTCTTTCTAATGGAGATCGATTTCACAAACATTGCTTGCATCGTCAGTCCATCAATAAACTTCGTTGTCAAGGATTCCGGTTATCATGTTATGTTTTTTTTTCAGTATTACCAAAATCTGAAAAAGAAACAAACCTAAAAACAGAATCAACTGCTGGTATTTCAAAATTCATTACACAATGTTTATTTTTTAAAATAAATACCTTTTCCTAAACCATTAAATCTATCGGACCAATTAATTGTTTTACTAATTTAACTTCAGGATTTATTTCATGGTTAAATGACCAAAAATGATTTGCTATGGCCGATATATCAGTTTGTTTATATTTAATTTTATGAAAATGTTCTTTCGTTCTGGTTTCCAAATTACGTTTCGTCTTTTCAATATAAACCTGATCACAATCTAAACAATTAAATTGATAAATACCAGATTTTTTATTATTAGGAATTTCTTTTTTAGAAAAATGTAGTAAATTTGTAATACTGTATTTAGTATAAAAGTGAATCGAGAATATATTGACACCTACACATACCTACACATAAAAAAAGTAGCTATATCCAACGGTTTCAATCCAAATTTAGTAGACAAAACGGTTAACAGACTCAACAAAGCTAAGAAAATAAAAGAAACCACCACCCTAGAACCTACAGGAGAAAAAGAGAAAAAACTTTTTAAAAAATTCACCTTCCACCCATCAGCCTATAACAAATTCCAAAAAATCTTCTCAAAACACAACATAACTCTTGCACCTCAAAATAGGTTTAATATCAGAAATTTGTTAAAAGGCCCTCCCAAAAATTCAGTCACTACCAAAGAAAAACCAGGAATCTATGAGATCAAATGTGAAACTTGCCCTAAAATTTATATAGGAAAAACAAAAAGAAATATTAACATCAGAACTAAAGAACATATGAGAAACATTAAAAATGGTGAAACAGAAAAATCAGCAGTGGCTTTTCAGTTTTTGAATACTAGACATGACATCAATTTGGAAACATCTCTAATAAAATATGTTAATCACCCCATAGACCTTTCCGTATGGGAAGAAATCTTCATTAACAAAAATCGTCATAGAGTCATGAATTTTGAAACTCCACCACCGGACATCTTTGACAAGTACATCACGCCATCTATTGACAATACGGAGAAAGAAGAAACCACTACAACTTGCACTAGTCGAGTATCAGCTGAGGATAAGAGCAAGAGCTCTTGAAACATGTCCTGTGAATAAACAGTGTGAGTGAAGCAATGTGTCAATATATTCTCGATTCACTTTTATACTAATTTGTGCTTCACTGTCCCTACGCTTCTTTCAAGTTTATACTTTGAATACTGTATTTATTTTGAGGAACTAAAGTTATACCAGCTTCTTTAAAAAAAAATTTTGAAAATGTTTACTAACCCAAGGAGGGTAAATAAATTTTTTAAAATTATAATTGTCTTTTATTTTTTTAAGGGAGAAATATCATTAACAGTTTTTTTATATTTAAATTTTTCAATCTTCTTTTGTATAAAGTCTTTATTAAACCCATTATAACTTTATAACTTTAGTTATAAATATAACTAAATATATATTCATGTAGAATATCAGTAAATGGTTGCTTCATAATTTATGGCATGCTCAGCATTTTTATATTAACTCTTCATATTTTAGCAGTGTCACCTTTTAAAGTACTAAGACATCATTACATGATTTGTCTAATGTCTTAATGACATTTATATCCTTAATTTTGCCATGTAAGATTGAATATAATGCTCTGTTTTGCTTTGCCTGTTCTTGTTTGCATTGCATTATGTAATGTAAAATTAAGACTAGCTTCAAGTTTCATTGATTATCAACTAATTATACAACTAATTATCTAGTCCAGCTCTAAAATTAGTAAAAAAATAGCTCCATATTGAGTTGTAATAAATACACACAAAAGATGCATTCATGTGAGTGAAACTCTTTAAATGAATTGTAAAAATTATTTGTAGTCTGTTTATTGACACTCGTCACTTTTCTTATATTATTGAGAGTCTAGTTTCAGAGGCCATTGCCTCCATTTTCAACCTCTCTCCAACTAACATCTGTTGTGTGCTCTCCTTTCTCTGGTGGTGGAACTATGAACTTCTTTGTCAAATTATCTGTATATTCATATGGAAAAATAAGGACTGCATAATGAACTTTGAAATCCCACCTTTGAAACTAGTCCCTCAATAATATAAGAAAAGTAAGTGACAAGTGTCAATAAACAGACTACAAATAGTTCTTACGTTTAATTTTGACTGTTACTAAATTCCTGCAAACACACATCTTTAAATGAAATTAGACTTTAAAATATTTTAGTGTAAAGTTTAATTTAACTCCAATTAACAGCAGAGATTCTTTACTGTTTTGATGTGTCTTCTCCCTATGTACAGTATGTTCTAGCCATAGGTAGAGCATCAGTTATTGCAGTACAAAAAATAACGGGTTCCAACTTAACGAAATTGCATTGACATCCATATCTTCACAAGTATTGGAATGATCTAATGTCCTTTATGTGCATTACTCGTCTTCTTGCATAGTACTCAATCAGTAGCTATACCTTGCATACCTATCATGATTAAAAAATTAGGTGGTCCAACCTGTATTTTGACTGAGCACAAGAATACCTTATCAGGTGGAACCAGTGGGAATTGAACATAAAGACCAGTATGGAAAGGTAGAGTCAGACTGAAAAATTCAATGCCATAACAAGGATTTGAACCACGGATTGTCTGGTCTCTGTCCAGCCGGAGACCAGAAGATCCGTGGTTCAAATCCCGGTTATGGCATTGAATTTCTCAGTCTGACTCTACCTTTCCATACTTTATCCTACACACGGCCAGTGTGAAAGAACAATTAATTTCCATAAAAAACCAGTTTATAAAGGCAGCAGGCTACTACTTTAAGTTTAACTTGTATATGGATGGTAGTACTCTACTACTTAGAGCCAGAGTAGAAGGATTATTGACAGTGAAATGTTCTCCTGTAGCAATCGTTCAAAGTTGCTTCTTTTTTAATTGTATTGTAGTTTCTGTGAAAATAATATTCATCTTAAATTTTAATTATCCATTTTGGAGTTCTGTGCTACGATTTGATAGCTAACAGATACTATTGCACGAAAACTCCCAAGAAACCTCTTTGTGTATACAGATCTGCAACTATCGGAATTTTTGTGCAGTCCAAACCGCACAAATTCAAAAAGTTTCTAGAATATTGTCTTTTTAATTAGTGTGACTGTAAAGAATATTAGTTTTAGTAATATTCATGATGTTCTCCATAGAATTGTCCTGATCAAATTGATTGTGTTTTCATATGAACCAGTTTTTGTTGCTTCTATAGTTTATTGATTTTGATAATGTTGGCTATAGATGAATGCCCATGCATAAAGTTTTGTTGTTTGTTCCACAAATCTCTTTCAGGGAAATTAAGATTGCTCAGAGATGCTTATGAGGAAGCAGCAGTGAAAAACTGTCAGGTATATACCTGGTGTAAACAAATTTATCAAGCATTAATCAAAGGCTAAATTAGAAATTATGAAACAATATATATATATATATATATATATATATATATATATATATATATATATATATATATATATATGTCTATTACAACAAAAACAAAGTAAAATATCTGCAGGTTTCTTTGAAAAATAAACAGTAAAGTGGAAGAGATAAAGAAAGAAATACAAAGATAAAAACTATTAACACAAAAATGTTTAATGAGAGAACTAGTTAGAAACCTAATGAAATGTTGCACACATATGAATACCTGGTTACAAGTAATACCTGAAGGAAAAGAAACAGGATGAAAATAGTAGAAGGCTGTGGAAGAAAAAGTGAAATGCAAAAAGAAGTAATGAAAATATCAGCTTTCAACCAAAATAGGTAAAGGACATGTATGAAGGCCCTGATACCAAAGTTATAAGCAGAGGTGTGATCATCACTATTTAGATATGCACTAGATGTCTCAAAGGTTGGTTCCAAAAACGTCTCCCCTGAAAACAGTGAAAATCCAAAATATTCTCTCAGAAACAAACATTTTCTTGGAAGTAGTAAAGGCAAAGCTGTGACAAAAGCTTTTTGACACTCAGAATCTTGTGCACTAAGAATTTTTTCCAGAAAGTGATAATGTAATGAAAGAACTGTATGTGGAAATTTTTCACTTGAAGTGCAATAAGAAGGAAACATTCAGAAAAATTGGCAAAAAACATGTGACTCTTTTTGATGATAATGAATCTCCTTCACATTGATCAATAGGGGCCAGGCATAGTTCTACTACTTTCATACTTCCTGCTGCTGAAACCTAATGTGATGGTACAAAAGTTCATGAGCAGGTGCAACTAAAGCACTGCCATTTATTTTGTCTCTCTAGTCACTTAACATTTGCAGGCAGAAGTGTGCATTGTAGTAACTGATTTCTGTATTATTAACAATTGTGGGAACTATTTTAAGCTAGGGCTATGCTCCTTAAATTCACTTTTAAGAAAATAGGATAGTAGTAGGATGCCTTTTCATTGTTTACTTATATCAAATATTTACCAAATCCATGTTTTGTACTGCATATATGCAGCACCATTGTAATATGTATACTCCAGCAATCATTTAATATTTTACCAGATAGCTAAAAACATTTCTTCTGAAGGTTGCCATGTCATTATTAAGAGACACTAAACATAATACATCTGCCTCGGTAGCGTAGATAGTAGCATGTCTGCCTCATGTTCAAGAGCTCCTGAGTTTGAATCTCGGTCAGGGTGAGTTACCTGGATAACGTTTTTTCCGGGCTTTTCCCTTATCCTAAAAGACGAATGTCGGGTAACTCTAAGCTCCATGGACTCTGGACTCATTTGAGCATTATTTCACCCAATTCATTCACCGTCCGATATAACTTAACGTTGGAGGACGTAAATTAAAAAAAAACACTGGCCAATAGTCTTAATGAACTGCTTCAAAACTAATTAAGTGCAAGCAAGAACTGTAACTATATTAAGTGGTATAACTATCTGTTTTTTCATTCAGATCCCTTTGGTGCATGCCAGCAGCAGGCTTAATGTCTTCGGAACATCCTTAGAAAGGAATTGAGGAACTTATGTAGCAAGTATAGGCTTAGGTTTTCAAGGCCGGCATCATTTGAAGTAAAGTTTCTTTGGGGTTTGTAGACTGTTGCCCAAAAAATAAGAATTTCTCCTGACATTTTGCTGAAATCTGTGTTGAGGACCACCATAGGACCCAACGAAAACTATATCAAGTTAAAGTTTTATTTAAAATATGGCCAGTGATTGATAAAACTGTTCTAGCAGTGAATAAAGTTGATGGAAGAAACCTACATTTAAATAGTTGGATGTGTAAGTTCATGTATTTTGAAGCATTAGAGCTTCCATGTGTAAATGTTGGATGTATAACCTTATTTTTCAATATGATGATATACATTTGATGTTCTGACAATGGGCTCCTTTTCTTAATACATTGAGGGTGTAAAACTTTTCTGCCATTTGTTGATCAGCAAACCATCATTCTGTTAAATCCTTTAGGCAATTTGCAAGGCAAAGTATTGCAGCAAATATCGTAAATGTAATATACTTTCTGTATACTTGAATGTGATACACTCATTATGTAAGAAATTTGTAAAGTTAGAATATTAGATATAAATGTGTTGTAAGAAACTCTGTTGGGTTTTAGCAAGAGGGATAGGCTTTGTCCTGTCATAGTGCAGGAGCAGGAGATTCATGAGCATCATGTATACTTTCTTCTTCTGAACATAATTTTCTCATAAGCTCCTTAAAAACCTCTAAAATCATTTAATGGGCTTTGTGAGCAATCTGTTTTTATATGGAAAATGTGCAAGCATAGCTGAGATGAAAAGTGAACTGTATCTAGTTATTGTACGAGTTTAGTGCATCAGTCAAGGTGCATAAGTTTCCAAAGCAAATATATTTAGTAATAAATGAATATGTACTGAAATTCTGTAATGGTTTATCTTAAAAATAAAATTGAACAGTGCACTTAATGCTAAATTTTGATTAATATTTGAATAATTTGAGATAGTGAAATTGGTGTAAACCTTATTAATCTTAATGTTTGAGTAACAAAAGAATTGTGATGCATAAAGGGTGCACAAGCTTGCACGTACTCACACTTATATTCACACTTTCTCTTTCTCTTTCTTTTAGGATTAAAGTTTGCTTTTTATAAAAAAAAATTTGAATTATTTCTTTATTCTGTTTGAGTGGTTGTCAGCGGAGGAATATATTTCACATTTGATTATTAAATGTTACAATTTATTTTCAGTACTCCACACTTCGGCTAGTTTAGCTCTCAATGAAAGTTGGGACCCAGATGTAAGGTAAATATCAGTATTAGTAAGCAATAATTGTAGCAATATTAGCTACATGACGTATAAATGTCATAACTAAGGATAAATAAACAGATGATAACTGAAATGACCTCTCATTCTGCTAGTTTCACTAATGGCATCAATATCAGTTTTAATATATGATTGGATGACCTTGTTCCTCTAAGAGAAGTGAATTAAGTATGTTAAGTACTTAACAATTATATTCATTAGTTTAATATTTCAGAATCTGCAAGCTTAAAGCAGACATTTTATGGTTGTGTTTTAAATGCTAATTACTGCATTTTCAGCACATAACCTACTGATCACCTCTAATAGAACTACCATAAAGATCTTACCTGGGAAAAAGGAAAATATAAAATGGTAATATTTGTACCGTATTTTGAGTGTGAATTATTTCCCAGGCATGGTCTTATTTGTGTATAATGTAATAGAGGTGTTAATTTCATGTATAGTACAGCAAAGTAGGCTGCCGTTGCAGACAAAAGTCAATAGATTCTGTTATTTGTACAGTCAACATAATGCAGTGGAAGGTTTAGCCAGATTGTCTGTGACTGTACTGATTCTAGCAATAGATGTGTACTTTTGTTGCTGTAGGTAGAATTAATTCCATAAGCAGGGTGCCAACCAAATAGTTTGGATATCCCTCAGTAAATGCATACGATAGTGTATTGCATAGCATGATGTGACTAAGTGAGGGGTTCTCAGGTTCTTTTGTGCCTAATTGCATTTTGAAGATATTTTAATTAAGGCTTTTTAATGCTACTTTCTCTTCCTTTGACACACTGCAGGCAAGTTAGAAACTTGCGAGGAACAGTGACAAAATAAGCTTTTAAATCAAAGAAAATAAAAAAGCTTTCAAAGCACAAAATATTCATAAAATATATAACAAAAATGCAGTTAAATTATGCAGTATTCATTTTATTTGTTGCGCTTAATGACCTCTCTGTTTCTACACAGATTCAAAACTTTTCTAAATAATATATCGCAGAATTTGAAAATAAATTATGAAATGGTTATTAGGACTTCATCATTGACTAGCATCCTCACTATAAAATATTTTGAAAAAAGTGGAAAGGAATTCTACATTTTTGCAGATTATAAAACTGACACAAAGCCCAGTTGGCAGTGGTGGAACTTCAGCTGATTTGTAGTTGAAATTATAAAGGCACTGCATTTTAAAGCTGCTTTACTGAATTTCTAAGAGCTCCCTCAGAAAACTGGAAATATAGCTTTTACTCTACAAGTACAAAATGTTTCATTTTTATAAATTCCAACAATTTCTATAATATTACATGATTAAGAGTTTCCAGTTATAGAGTACTGGCATTAAAAACACTGGACATTTGAGACAAAGTAAGAAAATAAGGAAAAAAAGAACAAAAAGGAAAATATATGTACAAAAACTAAATATTTAGAAGTGTTATTTATAACATACCAGAAGAAAAGTTTGATTCTGAACTATTTCAGAAATTTCTAATACATAGCTTGATAAACTGGCAATGCTTATTTGCTGGGTAACATTTGCATATCTATTTGAATTGAATACTTCAAGCTCTCTTTGAAGCTGTATTTTGCAAGGAGTTTGTATTTTAAGTCATAAAGTATAAACTAAATAGATAAACCTGTTAATTTTGTGCATTCTGAACATTCTTGGAAAACCCCTTGAAAATTGTTAAGGTCTGAGAATGAGGAGTTCATGATGAAGAAGGCTACAGACAAAATATGTGGCTGATGCAAATGATGGAACAAACTGAAATGTGCACAGGAAAATGCGTTGTGTTCAATATGTAATGAAAAATATCTAAGCACTCTTCAAATAAAATCTCTTAATACAGCAAATCAATTAGAAAGTACATGTTAAACAAAGGCCACAAAATTGGGTAATACAATTTGATATATTGCTACAACTGATGTAGAAAGCAGTTAATACTTTTGAATCAAATTGTCTCAAATGTACATGTTTTATAACAAGGAGATATCACTGTGTTGAATACTATCCTGTAAGAATTGTGATGATTTATAGCAAAGTACTTCTGAAATTATCAGAACCCATTTTTATTTTTAAGTCCATCACCAAAACAAGAAAGTGTTGAAATGGTGTTGGAGAATTATCATGTCTGGAAGTGAATTTTGGTAAGAAAACATTTTGAAAGTTTTCTTTGGAATGTGCACTTTCTAGAAATCTGATATTCTGATAACTCTTAGATTAAAAGAGTTTAGTAGCAGATTAATTTCATGGAATTGGACTACAAAACATCATTAAAAACCTAAGAAAAAGCAATTTTCTGGTGATTAAATTGAAAGATTCTTGGAAACATAGAAAGCAACAAAATGTATTTGTCATGTTAACATAAAGTTTGCAGATACAGCAACATTTGGCTGTTAAATTTTGCACTAAGTGATTCAATATCAAAGGGAGTTATTTGGCCTTTACTCGCTCGCTCACTCACTGACTCACTCACTTACTCTCTCTCTCTCTCTGCAGTAGAGCACATAATTTGAGAACCCTGACCTACACTAACTGTTGGCGTCCAGCTTCATATGTAGGGTAGGAGTCGTACAATCTAATTAAGTGCAGTGTGTTGTACCTCATTAGAAAGTTGTAAAATTTATTTAGAATAGGTGGTAGTAGAGTGATCTACAGTAGTGTGAATATGATGAAAATAGCTTTTATTTCAGATGTTTCATTGACCAGTCTAGTGATACTGCATGGTCATTTCAGTATGCATGTCAGTTTTAGTCATTATTAACACCGTATTGGTAACAGTGATTTTTAGTTAATAAGGTGAAATAAAAATTATTTAAAAATACAAAAAGTGAAAATGACACAAATTGTTCAGGTTCCAATATGAATGAATGAAGAAAATGTATTAAGCCTCATGTATAAAAATCACTGTTATACATTTGTAAATGTAGCAAATAAAATGTTCCATAGTTAAATTAATAAACAGTATGCATTTCTTCAGAATTAATTTATGTGTAGGGCCCTAAAAGGTATTATGATTTATTATTGAGTTATAGTAAAAATTAAAATTCAAGTCTTTGCATACAGTAATACTTTTTTAATGATTATATTAAAATGGGCATTTTTAAAATTTAGTATGTTATAGTACAGTATCATACACTTAATACAATTCTGATAAAATTTAGTATTTCATTGTACAAAGAATAAATAGAGAAGTGAAAAATAAGAAGCAAGCAAACAAAAAAGACAAAAAAGTTGTATTCAGCAAGGAAATAAATTGAGAAATTATACGCAATAGTCAGGTGTTTACTTTTTATTTTTTTATTTTTAGGAGTAATTTCTTAGTGGTAAATTTGCTTAGATTTTTATAGATGTATCTTTGTTAATGCATGCTCTTATTTTCTAGGGATGACATGGAGATGATGCTAAATAAAATAGTGCCTGAGGTGAGTGGGCCTTACAGCAAATGTAGTGTTTTAAACAATTTATATTTAGGGGTAAATGCTTTCAAAATTTCACCCATTTATTTGGGCAAGGCTAAGTGTGGCTAAATATGAAGACCTCAAAAGAAAAATAGAAAGATATCATTAATATTTGTGGTGTGTGTAATGTGAGAGCTGTACACTACTACCAGTGGAAGTGAATGAGGCGGAGCTAAGCAACATGTGTTCACCACTTACTTTCATGCAGCTGGTGAGTTAACTTCTTAGTTAGAGGCTTCTTCATTGCAGTAGCATCAGTAGTCAGCGGCTAATCATGCCATGTATGCAGTGAAATAAATGATGGCTTTGTGCAATTAATTGAACATCAGTTATGTCTATACTTGCTTGCTTACTTTTGTAAAATCAGAACATTCATTCCCATTGATGGTAGAGGTCTCTGGTAAACTTGTTGATGTGATCTAATGGTGGGAGTTTGAAGTTTATAATTTAACCTTTCTTTTTGTAATACAGATGTTTTCCCATACTGAGAGTTGAATTGTGTATCTTGCTGTCCTAAGGAGGTTGACTTTTAGGATGTTCCAAAACATGATCTGATTTTACGAAAGTGAGATAGTGTAAACGTAATGGATATTCAGTTAATAGTTTAACTTCAGTGTTCAAAAAATTCCAATTATTATTGAATTCTGTATGCAATTTATTCTTTGAATTATTTATTTATACCTAAAAGTATAAGTATACCTTTAAAGTATACCTAAAGTTATTTATTCCTTAAAGTATAAAGAGATACGAAGTGACTAGAAAGCTTGCTCACTGATGTGTATCTCAATGTTGGTTACAGTAGGTTTGATATATTTATTGTTTCTCATATTGATGATCAAGCAGGAGATGTATTCTCTTAAAAAAAACAATGAAGAGATGAAGGAAAATCACAGCATTTTACAAGATAGTTTCCTACATAAACTCATGTTGAAATGTTATCTATTATAAGGTATAGATGGCGGGGAAGGAAACATGAATGGTATTCAGATAGTGTGTATTCATGCTATATTACCTAGTGTTATCTCTGTCAAAGCATTGCCTGAAATTGTATGTATCTATGTTTTTGTATTTATGATAAACTTTTGATATTTGAAGAGCATTAAAGTGTCACATACCTTTTGATATTAAGGTATTGTAGCTAAGATGATTTAGCAGCAACCCTCAAAACTGGTTTTAAACTTTGTTGATAGTAAAGAGTAATTCACTTGTAATGAATGAATTCCTGTATTTCTTTAAGTGGACCATAGGGCCTGCGAATCGCGTAACCTCAAGGCCCGTAGGCAATGGGTTTAGGATCAGAGGTTTCCTGATCAGAGAGATTCCAATCAGAGTGATTCCAATCAGAGTGATCAGCCATACACCGGAAGTGAAAGTACAACAGATGAGGTGATAGGAAAGATGGTGGTGGTGATGACGACGACGACAAGCAATCGGTGTAATGCTGGCAGGGAAAACTGAGGACACTCTCACTTTACACTTTTCTTGGTGAGAGCCAAGTGGTCTAACGACTCAACCATGGCATGGCCAATTCACTCGTAAGTTCCTGATTAAAAGTACCAGAAAAACAAAGTTGAAAGGTTAGTTCGGGAAGTGTGCAGATATTAAGAATTCGTGCATGAAATAAATGCACCTTTAGAAATGGAAAGTGTAGAAAAAATAAGTTTTGCTGTGATTAAAGCAAAGAAGAAAGGCAAAGGAATTATGAAAGGTGCTACATAATGAGATGTAGTAGTGGAGATTAAATAAGATGCACAATCGCAGAAGAAGAATGTTTGGAAGAAGTGGAATTTGTAGTTTTTCTTAAATTAATGAGAGAAATTTGTCTTAATTTTAGTTTAAATACACTATTTGACACCAAAAGAAGGAAGAATTATATGTTAACATATTGTATCTTATAGGAATATTTAAAGCAATGTAATTAGTTTGTTTTTACTTTCATATGAGTAGTTACCGGAAGTTCATGCAATTGCATACTTCTGCATATAAGTGCATGTTTTCGTCATTTTTATAAATGCATCATATTTTGAATATTTTCATGCTTATATGGCATATTGTAATGACTTTCAACTAAGTTTTTCCATCATCTGGATCATACAGTGGTTAGTAAACTTGCTGCTATGTATCTTTTTTCGTCATTTTAGCATAAAGTTAGAATCTCGTAAACATTAATAATTTCCACTATTGTACGATCATGGGATGAACGCTCCCATAAGGAGCATGAGATAGCATCAGTGTCACGTGATCTGTTGGTGATTCCCGGCATTTGAGTTCAACACAGTTCACTTCACAGCCACCCAACAATTCCCATCATGGCTTTGTTCATTGAACAAGTAGATTTTTCACTTACAATGAAAGTATTAAAGTGCACCTAGTACTTTTTCTTGTTGTGATAACTTTATTTAGTGAAGAAGTAGATTTTGCGTGTTTGATAGAGCGACAGAAGGTGTTCAAGTGTATTAATTTTTTTTGTGGCTTTCTACATCTACATTAAATCATGCCCAAAGTAAAATCAGATACTTCAGGTGGACTTCAAGCATTTCAAACAGAATTTCTAATGAGTTTATTTCCATGGATAATAGAATTATATTTTGTAAAGCATTTCAAAAGGTTGGGTAGTGAAAATTGGTTTCAAGTTTTGCAGCATATAAACACAGCAAAACAATGAATTAGTAAATAAAAAACATGACAAAAATGATCCGAAGCAAAAACAAATTCAGGAGTGTTTTAGTAGTTGTTTGCAGTTTCCTCTCTGGTGGTGGAACTAGCAATTTCTTTATCAAATTACTGACTGGTGGGATTTCAGAGTTTTTCTATGCCTTTATAGTTCCATATTAAGATGTTCTCCCATGTCAGTTTCTTATGATTTATCACACATTTAATAGTTTTGAATTTGGGGCAAGGTTGTTGTTCCAAAGTGAAGTGCTACTGCTGACTTGTCTTTCTGTTTCTTAAATGTTCTTTGACTCTGATTTTAGGTTTCATTTAATTTGAAATCCCACCAGTTGATAATTTGATAAAGAAGTTCATAGTTCCCCCACTAGAGAGAAGACTGCAGGCAACAACAACAGATGAGTCAGGCCTTTGAGGTTAAAAATAGAAACAACAGCTTCCGAAACTAATCTCTCAAAAAAATTAAAATGTATGTGACAGAGTGTGAAAAACTGTCTACAAATAGTTTTATCAGTTTATTTGGACATCACTGTTACTAAATTCCTCCAAACACACAGATAAATTTTTTGCAAGAAATAGAATGAAAAGTTATCTTTGGCTGTTAAAAATCTAATATGTATAATTGGAATTAGTCACAGTATATTGCATATACACACAATGAAAACAAGCTGTTACTCTGCATCCAACAAATATCTGATATTGTCAGTAATTGATACCATGGAGAAAGCTTTCATTGATGACTATTTTGGAAAGTCTATGTAACAGCTCTGAAGTCTTTTCATGCATATTTTTAAACAGTAGGTTTCATTTAGTCCTCAAATTAATTTAAATGCACTGAAAATTATTTCAAACAGACTTCTTACTAACATAAGTGACAGTGTTAAGAAGTGACTACAAATAGTATTTTCAATTAATTAGATCATCACTGTTACTAATTCCTCCAAACACACTTAAGAATTTTTATTTACAGGTTTGATTAAGCATTATTTAAAGCTTTTATTATTTTTATTTTACTTTTTAAGTTTGAATAATATTATTTTGGCAAGATCCTGGAGAACAACTGCATTTGTACAACAATGACGTAACTGACACATATGTGAAATTTTTATTGAAAGCACTGATAGAAATAAATATTGCAGGAGTACCCTTTGGCCACTCTTCAAGCTTGGTCAGCATGTAATTCATTCACGTAATATCTATGTTCTAATAATCACATGAAAGAACATGTATACATTGCATTTGAAGTAATTTGCTATGATAATTATACATGATACCTACATATTTTGTATGTATATCATCTTCCGTCTTAATCCAGTCTGTTTCCATCATTTATTTTAAATATTTTTCTATTTTCAAAATAAGATGTCTGTTCTATGCAGAATTATTATCTATCACACTGCATTGAATATTACAAGTGTTTTATATAAATTTATTTAAAATTAATCTCAGAAACTATTTGTAGTTGGTTTATTAATACTCGTCACTTACTTGTTTATTTATGAGAGACTAGTTTCAAAGGCATTCGCCTCCATTTTCAATCTCTTTCCAACTGGCATCTGTTGTCTGCTCTCTCTCTCTGGTGGTGGAACTATGAACTTTTTTGTCAAATTATCTACTGGTGGGATTTCAAAGTTCATTACGCGATCTTTATTTTTCCATATGAATATGTTCTCCCATGTTGTCACTTTATTTTGGTTTATCACTCCTTTTAATAATTTTGGATTTGGATCAATGTCATGGTTTTCATTCCAAAAATGAAGTGCTACTGCTGACTTATCTTCTTGTTTCAATTTGATGTTTTTAAAGTGCTCTTTGACTCTGGTTTATAGATTTCTTTTAGTTTGATCTATGTAGCATTTTTCACAATTCTTACAACTTATCTGGTATATTCTGGATCTGTTAACTGATGGGATTTCATCTTTTGTTTTTGAATTTAGCAATTTTAAAATTGAGTCAAAAACAAAAGATGAAATCACATCAGTTAACAGATCCGGAATATACCAAATAAGTTGTAAGAATGTGAAAAATGCTACATAGATCAAACTAAAAGAAATCTAAAAACCAGAGTCAAAGAGCACTTTAGAAACATCAGATTGAAACAAGAAGATAAGTCAGCAGTAGCATTTCAGTTTTGGAATGAAAACCATGACATTGATCCAAATCCAAAATTATTAAAAGGAGTGATAAACCAAAATAAATTGACAACATGGGAGAACATATTCATATGGAAAAATAAAGATCGCGTAATGAACTTTGAAATCCCACCAGTAGATAATTTAACAAAGAAGTTCATAGTTCCACCACCAGAGAGAGAGCAGACAACAGATGCCAGTTGGAAAGAGATTGAAAATGGAGGCGAATGCCTTTGAAACTAGTCTCTCATAAATAAACAAGTAAGTGACAAGTATTAATAAACCAACTAAAAATGGTTTCTGAGATTAATTTTGATGTCACTGTTACTAAATTCCTCCAAACACATATATAATTAAATTAAAGGGTGTCGATTAGAATATAGTGCCAATGATAGATTGCAACTGATTTAATGCAGATGTTTTGAATGGATGGAAAAATGTTGCAACCCTATTCTTTTTGAGCAAAATTGATCCACAGATACTGTAACTTAGTTCTGCTATATATATAATTTCCCCCAAGTACCACAAATAGGCAGCCAGTGTGATACCAATTAGCAGCATGTGGATTGCTTAGGAGAGTATTGGACGTATTTCTACTTCCTATTGGTATCTATCCTCCTAATATGACTTCAACAATAGCATAAAAAGGTATTACAAATGATATACACCTGTTATAAATTAATTTTCACATATTTCTACAATTGTCACAATGAAGCTTCACAGTTTAGACAAGTGTGAGTGTACTCTCACTTGTTATAAAATTCAATAGAGAACACTTAAAGGCACTGAAACATTCTTACCCTTACCAGATGATGTACACAAATTTTGTGCACATGGGATGTGAGTCTCAACCATCTAATGCACAAAAACTTGGTGACAGAATAAACTCCAACTACCAGAAAGTTGCATAATTCTGTACAGTTTGTTGAAATGTAAGAGGCTTTCATGATGTTAATAGGGAGTTCTTTGCTTATATTCTAGGGAGTTACTGTAAACGTTAGTGTCATGTCAGCGATGTTCTACACATGCGCACATTTACTGTAAACAGACAACCGATAACCGGACACGTTATACTTCACCATTTAACGTAAGGCTTCACGGTTAGTATTTCTCTTACAAAATGACACAAGAAAGATTAAGCTTTACCATTAATGATCAAATATCGATGTGGGAGGTAATTTCAACCAACCCATTTGAAGATCCAACTGTATGAAAAGAAATAGTTGCAAATATGGTAACTGCAACTGGAAAAAAATTTTCCTTCTGTACAGAAGAGCACACTGATCACCTTCTCAAGCTGTACCATCTACCTAAAAGGACCAATAATTTCTTATAGGTGCTCCCTTTAATGATACAACATGTGATAATATTACAATTTATTTCTGTAAAGTCATGTTAAAGTTAGGTTAGCCAGATTTGTTAATAAGTGACCTTTATTTCTATATATTCATCGTTTCATTGGCTATTGCTGATAAATATGAAGAAGATATGCCAAAACCTGCTTCCAAATCAGACAGCCTGTTGGGATATGCTAGGCGCCGAAGAAATATGCACTAACTTTCCACTCCTGAAATAGTAAATGTACTGTCAGTACAACATAACCTAATATATATTGTGACTTTGTGGGCTCGTAGAATTTAAAGTCCAATTTTCAGAAATTCCAAATGCTCTTTGTTTCCGTAGAAATACACTGTGGTCAAACCTTACAGTAGCAGAATTATGTAACATACACAAATACAACCTTCAAGATCGTCCGACACACCCACAAACAAAGAGTTCACTTTCAAAATACAGCTGCAGGTACATGATTTCACTTCGGATTACAACTCCCTCAATACGACTCTGTCTCGATAAACTAGCCAAGGCTTCTTTTATATACCCGCCCACTGTTCGAGAAATTACCGATATTTTCTGTAACAAACAAGACGGCACTAGAACCTTCCAGTTATCTATCTTTATCTGTTTCGGCTAGCCTTTTATTTCCGCGTTGCACTATCGGTCCCTTTGTGCGCCCTAGCCGCACGTCGTCGCAACAATGGGTTCGCGACACTGCTCCCTCAAGGCTGGTCGTCCCGAATAGCACCATCATAGCAGGCCAGACGATCCAGGTGTACCACCAAACTTTTCCTTGGGGCCTTGGGGCATCTTCTGGATGCGGTAGACCACGTTAATCCTCTTTACCACCCGGTACAGTCCTTGCCACGGCTGTTGAAGTTTCGGGCAGCGTCCCTTGGTCCGAGTAGGGCGGTACAACCACAGCACGTCACCCTACTGGAACCCTTGGCTGTTGGCTTCTGACGAATCTCATGCCTGTCGTGGAGGTGGTCCACCAGATTCGCCAC
The DNA here is from genome assembly GCA_030765055.1 of Mantis religiosa. Taxonomy (NCBI): domain Eukaryota; kingdom Metazoa; phylum Arthropoda; class Insecta; order Mantodea; family Mantidae; genus Mantis; species Mantis religiosa. The sequence continues at coordinate 1,612,823 of JAUKNK010000152.1, forward strand.
ATACTCGGTTGCTGGCTGTTTCGTTTCCAGGGAGCTTCCAAAAGCCAGGTCACAAGCGAGGCGGTACTCTCGGCCAAACAATAAGCTGGCTGGCGTCATCCCAGTGGTGTCGTGTGTTGACGAGCAGTAGGCCAGCAAGAAAAGTGGCACCTTGTCGTCCCCGTCTTGCTGATGGCTGGCCACGACCTTCCTCAGGTGTTCTTCTAAGGTCTTGATGTACCTCTCCACCATGCCGTCCGACTTTGCATGTAGCGGTATTGTGCAGGTCTTGTTCACCCCAAGTCTTTCCAGTGCTTCCTTCATCAGGTTAGGCTCAAAATTGGTACCCTGGTCGCTGTGGAGCTCTAACGGCACCCCAAAACGGCAGAACAGTTACTCCACGAGTCAGTCTGTGATTGTCTTCGCCTCCTGGTTCTTGATGGCATACACCTCCGGCCACTTGGTGAAGTAGTCCACGACCACCATCAAGTACTTATTGCCTCGGTTGGACACTGGGAATGGTCCAGCCATGTCATCAGCAATGCATTCAAATGACGCTCCGACGTTGTGCTGCTGCATGCGACCTCGGCTCCTAGTCTGGGGACCGTCACTTGCTGTGCACACGTGACATTGACGGCACCATCTCTTAGCGTCTTCTCGAAGCCTCAGCCAGTAGTAGCACTGTCGGAATTTGTCAATCGTTCGGTTTGCTTCCAGGTGTCCTGAAGTACCGGCGTGCACTTCCTCTAAGACTTCAACTGTTCTCTCTGCATGTTCCCATCGGGTGATTCCCATACCCGGGACAGCACGCCCTCTTTGATCTTCAGCGAGTCCCAGTGGGCCCACTACGACTTGTAGGTGACGCTCCTCTGTGCAATGTCCTCCCAGGTTGGTCTTGTCCCTGCCTCCACTTCTCTCAAGAGTGGCCCCAAGTCTGCGTCCACCAGCTGCTCCTTTCTCAGGCCTGCGATATCCCAACCATCAGCAGGCACTGCTGTGACCACTCTGACAGGTGCGGCATGCTCCTTTTCTTCCACTCTTTTGCATTGGCTGCACCCTTTTTGGCAGGGTCTTCAGGACATAGCGTCTGCGTTACCGTGGCTCTTCTCTCTACGATGTTCAGAGGTGAAGTCGTACTCCAGCCTCTGGACCCAATGTTCTGTCTGGCCTTCCAGGTTCCTAAAACTAAGTAGCCATGTTAGGGCGGAGTGGTCAGTCCTCAGATGGAATGGCTGACCATACAGGTATTTGTGGAAGTGCTTCAAGGTCTTTACTACCGCCAGTAACTCTCGCCGGGTGACGCAGTAGCTCTTGTCTGCTTTTTTTTTGGTAATTTATGTCCTCCAACGTTAGGTCATATCGGACAATGAATGAAATTGGTAAAATTATGCTCAAATGCGTCCGGGGTCCATGGAGCTTTGAGCTACCTGACAATTGCCTTTTAGGATAAGGAAATACCCCGAAAAAAGCCTTATCCAGGTAACTCACCCTAACCGAGATTTGAACTCAGGACCTGTAGAACGTGAAGCAGACGTGCTATCGTCTATGCTACCAAGGCGGGCTTTCTTGGATAGCGTCTTGCTGTAGTAAGCTATCACCCGCTCGTGGCCGTCCTGGACTTGGGATAGGATGCCTCAAATGCAATGGTCGCTGGCATCAGTGTCTACAATGAAGGCGCCGCCTGGTTGTGGGAATGCCAAAATAGCACTGCAAATTGTCCTCTTCAGCTGCTGGAAAGTGTGTTCGGCGTCCTCCGTCCACGCATAAGGCCAGTGTTCTTCCGTCAGGCGGGTGAGGGGCTTTGCGATGTTGGAGAAGCGCTTTATGAAGCGCCGGTAATAGCTGCACAGCCCTAGTAAACTGCAATTCTCTTTTATCCTTTGGCCGAGGCCAATATCTAACGGCCTGTGTCTTCTCCAGGTCAATGGCCACTCCGGTTGGTGAGACTATATGGCCCAAGTAATTGACTACTTGTGGAAGAGCTGGCACTTCTTCACGTAGCTTCAAGCTGGTCGCCTGCAATCTCTGTAGCACAGGTTGTCGAGATGGTTTTCAAAAGTCTTGCCGACGATGATGATGTCCAGGTATAGCAGACAGGCGTCATGAGTCAATCCTCTCTTCACTGACTCCATGAGGCGTATGAAGGTAGCTGGTGCGTTGCAGAGACCAAAAGGCATAACTATGAATTGCCAAAGCCCTTGGCATGTCGAGAATGCGATCTTTTCCTTGTTGCTCGGGTTTAGAGCTACCTGCCAGTAACCCGACTTCAGGTCCAGGGTTGAGAACCACTGCGCACCAGCCAGCGTGTGCAGGGTGTCATCAATCGGGATAAGGGGAAGCAATCCTTCCTAGTGACAGTGCCCAGCTTCCTGTAGTCCACGCAGAAGCGTAGCTCGCCGTTCTTCATCACCAAGACTTTAATTTCTCCTATTTCTTTACGACTCGACATCTTAATAATTTGGTCGAGTCCCATAAACAAATGTTACCTCGCAATGCAAATGAGTTGCAATAATTTAAATTTGCGATTATAGGTACAATATAATTGAACATATTTTAACTACAATTCATACTTTTATAATAATAAATAACTAACATAACAATTTATATAACATTCAAATGCTTACAAAAATTAATAATAACATTTGTTAAATTGGTGTTAAAAATTCATGCAAAAAAAAAGACATGCAACAAAAGGAAAATTAATTAAAAAAATATTTAATAAAAATATTTAAAAAGATGTTAAAGTGTATTAAAACGTATGCTAAGGAATGAGAAAGTCACCTGTTACCCACCCCATAAAATTCTTTGTATGTAAATTTTGAGTACCTGTCTGTTAAGGTATTCAATTGTAAGTATAATTTCTTTTTTCTTATTATATCATATAATATTTTATTCTGTAAGTGTCTATCAGCAGTATTTCGGCATTCCCATAGTGAGTGCTCTGGGATACCAATTTCACTGCATGCACATCTGTCAGTTTGAATTTGGCCAAATCTAAATAAGTATTCTGAATAGGGACCATGTCCTGTTACGTAGTGTATTAAGCCCTGGATATATTTTAGTTGCATACTTTCACGAATATCTGGAAAGATAGAATAAGTCCTCCTACCAGTTAAACTTACGTCGCATGTGTCCTGCCAAATTGCTAATATTTTATCATTTAGATCTAATTCATCTTGTATATTACAACCTAAAATACTGGAAGCTTTGACAAGGTTTTCCCGACGTAGCCAGTAACGTGCAGCTCTTTTCCTAATTTCTAAGTCTGAAGGTAAAATTCCTAGAATGATAAATAGTGCATCTGTAGGAGTAGTGGAAAATGCTTCCAACATACTTATTAAGACCTTCCGCTGTAAGCTATTTATTTTCCTTTTGGTTGTTTCTTAAAGGATGCTCTCGCCCCAACAGCTAGCACCATATCCAACTATGGCTGCTGAAATGGCATTATTATATATTTTAATTACCCTATATGGAATCTTTCCATTATTTGTCGTTAATCTAATTACCTTATTCATAATTTTGAAAGCTTTCACAACTGTTTCTTCTACATGTGTTTTAAAAGTCATATTTTCGTTAAAGTGGCCCCCAAGAATGTAATACTTGTCTCTCTCATGATAGACACATTGTTAATATTTACAGCGGGAGACCTTTGTAATTTACCCTTTAATAGTACATATTTAGTTTTTTGTTTTGATATGCTTAATTTACTATTTGTACATTGTATGTATGTTTCATTAATTACATTATTTATATAGTACTCTAGTTCTCTTCTACTATCTCTTTGTATTAGTATAAGGATGTCATCAGTATATGCCACTACTCCATATGCATCATCTACCTGAGAAATATTAAATAAAATTGGATCTAAACCTATATCCCAGAAAAGGGGTCCACAAACAGATCCTTGGGGACAGCCTTTTGTTAAAACTTTTGTAAATTTATTATTTGCACAAGTATATGCAATTCGCCTGTTTTCACAATAGTTAAGAATACATTTATATAACAACTCAGGGCAGTCTAGTTTTATTAAATTAGTAAAGAAGGATGGCCACCATAGGTTATCGAATGCTCCATCTATATCTATTGATATGCCTAATACATACTTACGATCTGAAGCGTAGACCACACCCGCTGCATAGTTAAATGCCTCCTCGGCCGACTTCCCGGGTCGAAAGCCATATTGGTGCTGGAAGATATTCTGATATTCGTCACCAAGACTACAGGGGAACACCAATAGCTGTCACTCTTCAATTACTCCGCTGGATCTTATGTGTTATTGTCGGCCTTTTGCTCTAAATGATTAAGCCGCTCGTCCACTTGGCCCATCTGCTTGCCCAACTCCGCAACGTCATCCCTCACGCCGGCCAACTGCTCTTCAAATTTTGCGGCGAGGGCTTCGTTCGCTGCCTTTATTTCGGTTGCCAGGCTATCGTTCGCTGCTCTCATTTCCATGATTAACGTCGCAGCGAGGGTGTGATTCGCTGTCTTGATTTCTTTCATCACGGCGGCTAGGTTGTTATTTGCCGTTTCCATCTTCGTTGTTAATTCGGCCTTCATTTCTTCCATTTTCTGTAAAATCTTTTCCAATGCAGCCTCCATCGTCGTGTATCTCACTCCTGACACCAGTTGTGTCTTTGTGGGTTCGTAGAATTAAAATATATTTTAAAAAGATGGGAAAAGATATTTATTTAAAAAATAAGCATTGCGTAATGAATTTTGAAATACGAGCATTTGATTCTGTTTTTAGGTTTGTTTCGTTTTCAGATGTTGGTAATACTAAAAAAACATAAGAAAAACATGGTAACCGGAATTCCTTGACTACAAAGTTGACTGATGAAAACAATCTGTTTTTGAAATCAATCTCCATTTGAAAGAAGAATTAGCATCAATTTCTTACAATACGTGAAGCCTTTTGTTACAAATATTTATATTGTGTAATATTAAAAGTCTAATTTGCAGAAATTCCAAATGTTCTTTATTTCCGTAGAAATACACTTTGGTCAACCCTTACAGTAGCAGAATTACATAACATACACAAATACAGCCTTCAAGATGGTCTACCACACCCACAAAGAGTTCACTTTCAAAACATAGCTATAGGCAGACAATATCAATTTGGATTGTGACTCTCAATAAACTAGCCACTGCTTCTTTTATATACCCGCTCACTGTTGGAGAAATTACTGATATTTTCTGTAACAAACAAGAAGGCACTAGAACCTTCCAGTTATGTATCTTTATCTGTTTCGGCAAACTTTTTATCTCCACGGTGCACCTTCTAGTTATCTACCTTTCTGTTTTGGCTAACCTTTTATCTCCACGCTGTACTATCTGTCACTTTGTGCGTGCCGGTTGTGCATTGTTGGAACAATGGGTTCGCATCAATATCCATATGAACGATGTAAATTGTTTACTCAAACTTACCTGTAGCAGAGTATCGTTCTTGTTACAATTCTATGTGGTATATGTAAAGCCTCTTAGCCGTCGTAGAGCCATTCTATCAAAACAAAAATAGTCGGCATTCTTCATCTGTAAATTGATTTAAATCTGGTCTCCGAATTGCCACACCTCCTTGCGGTGTATTTCTTTATTATATCTTCCAATAACTCATCATCAATGCCACCAAACGCTGTGATAGCAAGTAATTGCTCCATTTTCTGTTCTCATTAACGTATCGTCTCCAATGACTCGTGCAAAAGCTCTGACTCAGCAACATACGCTATAATATATACTGTATTCAAGCCACATGACAATAGGCGATACTGTATCAGAAATCACACTGTGGCAAAAACTCCCTAGTATGACTTTTCGTGTAGAGGGGAACGTTTTATTTTGTAAATCAGATGTGTTTTTTTTCCAGGTGTACCTGACATGTAAAATCATTTTTAACATTGGAAATCAATATGTGTTTTTAATAAATTCCACCTTCTAGTTTTGTTTGTATGTTTTTTTTTTCCTTCTGATTTTTGCTGGTAGAGCATTGTTATTAAAGGAATGAGGATACATTCTATGTAAAGCAAGATTTGAGAGGCACAAAATTTAATGGAGATTAGAGCAGATGGAAGACTGTCATTTCATACATCAAGAAAAAACTAATTTTCTGTCATGAATCAGAATAAACAATTGACATATGAAGAAGAAACATACAGGTCTCTGGAAATCTGACCATAATGCTCTTATTGTGAACACCATTTTGGGTTTATAAGCCCCAATACTTGAACTTCTATTATACTCATTGCCACTGGCTTTCCTACCTTTTCTCCTAATTTTCCGCTTACTAAAAGTGAAATGTGACTAGGCCAGGGTCGGCAAGATGAGCATGAAATGTTACCCCTACATTCACTCCTTCCCTTTTCTTTCTATCTTACAGGTAAACAGACAGTAACATGTGCCACAGTGTTGGTCATTCAGATTTTGGATGAAACCTCTTTTTAATTACACGTTTGAACTTAAGGTTTGGCTAGGAATGCACAAAGAGGATTAATGGCACTAGAGAATATTGCCACATGTATGGTTGAGGAATACTTGAAAACATATCAAATTCTGGAATCTTGTTGCAAAATTCAAGAATTCAAGATGGCAGATGGACAAGTAAGTTATAAAACTAAACTTCGTAATTTTGATAAAATCTTCATGCAAATGGGAGTTAGTGAAAAGGAAACTAGTATCAACAGAAACTACAAGAAAAATGGTACCAGCAGAAATAAAGGTGACGAAATAGTAAGGTGGAGAATTTACCAACATATGCAGAAGTAGTCGTGGGAAACGTAATGGTGTCAAATGAAAAAGAAAGAATCTGTCTCTTCAGCTTATAATTGGACTCATAACTAAAAATCTTAAGGCTAATAGAGAATAAATTAAGTATCTGTGCTATAAAAATAAGAAAATGAATAAAATTATTGTGGAAATGGAGTCGACGACAATGTGAATAATCAATGGTAAAACCTTCGTAGGCGGTCAAAATTTCACCCAAATGAATTAAATCAGTCACATACGGAAATCAAGAACAGATTTTCATGCCTATTGGACTATATCAATGAAGTGACTGTAAATGAGCATAATGAAAATACTGAACGAAGTGAGCACATGGTGAAGGATTCTGTTGTGACGAATAACATACAAGTTGTGAAGGATGGTAGAGTAATGAATACAATCAAAGTAAGATAGTTATGGAAGAAGAATTTGTAGCAAATTGGCAGAAACATTCCTGGAATTTCAGGTGGAAGGGTTGGTGAAGCCTGGTGCTCCAGTTGAAGTTAATAACTGTGGTGCATTTACAGCAAACCTAACCTCAAAGGACCATGTTGTAACTATGGGTGGACATAATGATGATGCCAAAACTAACGAATTGAATGTGAAGTAAACATTGTGTAAATGTCTTCCAAAACTAAGTGACACTAATGTGATAATAGTAAATATTTCCAGGAGATACGATTTGGATAAAAATTTGTGTGTGAACAAATGCAATGGAACCATAAACAGAGTTGCTGGTACTTTTAAAAATGTGCGCATTGTGGATATCTGTAACCTTGAACAAGAATCACACACAAGTTTTCCAGGAGGCCGTGACAAGCAAATGATTTAAACTTCTTAGCGTTCTCCTATATTTATCAAGATTGTGAAGTGGAAAGATGTTCACCATATATAAAAGAGGAGTAGATTGTGACTACTAAATGTTCTTTCTTGTTTGTTAATAATTAGACAAATATAATAAGTGGTTTAATAAGACATTATTAAAAATCCTTTGCTAACCTCAAACTCGCCATTTCGTACAGCAGACTATTGTTAAATAGTACACCTTCTGAAGCAATGGCAGCTGCTGAGTGCAGCATTCTGCCGTCTCACGTTTCCACAACCTTTATAAATGACAGCACTTCAAGAAATCTCAGCAATGCTTCAATCACCCAGACTTTTCCCAAGAAAGAAGAAGCTATCATCATTGACTCCCATGATGGACTCACCAACAGAGACGAAACTCTGGCTGTAAGTAAATTAACTGATCCAAGTAATATAAAATTTATCTCATGGATCTCCAACTCCAGGATATGCATATACCTAACGTCATCCAAAATAGCAGAATCACTGGTTACCAAACACCCTAAAATAAACACAAATAATGTTCCTCTTCAGCTCCATCCTCTTAATTGCTCCAAACAAAAGAATCCTTCTTTCATATGTTTGTCCAATTATACCAAAGTCACTCATAAAGACTCACCCAGAGGCATATGAAATTAAACTAATGTCAAACATAACCTACATAAGAGCTGGCATCTCTGGACCAGGGCTTTCCCATATCCGTAGTTTCCGGCGTTAATGATGTGGAGAAATTACCTCCTAGCATACAAATCCTGTATGAAGGCACCTAACAGCATACACCCCTACCTGCTTCATCTTCAATCAGGAAGGTCACCTTGCTAAACATTGCCATGAAGCTTACGGTTTACATGAAACTACTCCTAAGGACTTAGCAAAGATATTTTTCCAGAATTGCCTAATGTTACCAACAACCTCCAGGACCACCTCCTTTGCCCTCCTAAAGGAAAAATCACTGAACAGCAGGAATCACCTAACCTTACTTCTATCTCTGAGCACATTCCGCCATTTCAAAATGAATGTAACAATTCTCCAGAATCTATACTTATGGAAACACAAACAAGATCTAAACGGCCATTATCATCCAGTACTACTGACACAAAGGTTAACTCCTTGCAAGAAGATGCTGCTTCTATAAAAGAAGTGCTTCACACCCCCACTACTAAAGCTAAAAAGGCTAAGAAAACAAAATAAACTATTTTGTCAATAGCTGAATCTCTCAGTCCAATTAAAAACATTATCGAATCAGTCACCCACAATTATGCACTAAACTTCAATCAGTTTCAAAGCTTTATGGAAAATAGTGTTGGAGTAGAAAACATCATTTCCTTAGCTTTGGAATACACTTCTGATCTAAAATCTCTAGTGAACCCAATGCAGAAACTCTATCCCTATTATAAAGAGTGCAGTATAAAGACCAGAAGTCATAAAATTCAGAAGAAGCTGCTGGAATACATCAATCACATCAACAATGGTTCTGAGCGAACAAAACCGAAGTATCCAGAAAACTAACCTCCAGTGACATTGCACAAAATTCCGTAAACAAAACTAAAATATGAATAATATACTACAATGGAATATTAATGGTTTCCATAGTAATTTCAAATATCTTAAACTCCTTATTAGTAAATTTACCCCTACAATTAAGGCATTCAAGAAACTAGTTTCAAAGGAAACTATGTTGCATCCTTACGAGGTTATACTCAGCATCACAAAAATTGATGCTAGTGGCAGTGCAGTGACCTATGTTAAAGATAGCATTAAACATCAGGCAATACCACTTACAACTGAACTTTGAAGCAATTGCTACTAGAATATACCTTCCTACCCCTATTTCCATTTGCAACATATATCTACCAAATAAAAATCCACTTGATTTACATACACTGCAAGAATTAACACAACTTCCTAAACCATTTACTATACTAGGCAATTTTAATAGCCACAATGCGATATGGTGTTATAAACATACCAACGCTAGAGGGAAAATTATAGAACAGTTCTTATACAATGAAAATCTCATATCCTTAATGATTCCTCTCAAACATACTATAGTACAGCAAACGGTACTTCCAGTGCAATTGACTTAACATTAATCACTCCTGATATCCAAGATAAATTTGATTGGACAGTTGCAAAACAATTACATGGCAGTGACAATTTCCCAATTTTATTAACTGATGTAAATAACATTCCTCTGATTTTTAACTCTCAACCATGATGGAATTTAAAATGTGCAAACTGGAATAAGTTCAGAGCACATGTATCTGCCAATTTATCCTGTTTAACAACCCCCACGAATTTCGATCAGTCAAATACTATCAAACTAGTAAATTTGTTTGCAGAAGTGATCTTCATTTCTGCCGAAATCAGTATCCCTAGGATATGCCCTGTTTCTAGGAAGACTGTAAGTTGATGGAATCAAGAATGTAAAACAGCAATAGCAACAAAAAGTAAAGCCTAATACAAAAGGCAACCTACCCCTGAACACAAAATTGAGTTCCAAAAGGCAAGAGCTAAAGCATGCCAAGTACTAAAGCACAGCAAAAAAGAATCCTTGCTAACATTCGTGTCCACAGTAAACAGAAATCCCATCACGAGTGGTATGGCAAAAAATTTGCAAAATCCGGGGATCTTATGATGGAATGCATAATATAGTTTTCCACAATTATACAACAAACACTTCAAATACTCATCCCCAAATTACAGCAGAAATTCTGGTACATACTTTTGCAGAGGCCTCTAGAAAAGAAGCTTGCGAAAGTAAGGCAGCCCACTGCTACCAACCTGACAAAAGTGATCAAAAAACTACAATGATAACATTACATTTACAAAATTCATGGAAGTACTTGAAAAAAGTAAATGCTTCAGCCCAGGGCCGGATAATATTCCTTACATGGTGTTAAAATCCTTACCGGAAGATGGATTAGTTTACTTTCACGAAATTCTTAATTATATATGGAACTCAAGAACTTTTCCTAAGCAGTGGCGCTCAGCAACTATAGTACCCATCCTCAAACCAATCAAAGATCTTGCTTCCCCTGAAAATTTTAGACCTATAGCTCTCACCTGCTATATGTGTAAAATACTGGAAAAAATTATAAATAACCAACTGTGTTGGAAATTAGAAAAAATGCAGCTTTTCACTGAAGTTCAAAATGGTTTCTGCCAGTTTTGATCCACCACTGACCATCTCTTAGTACTAGATTCAGAAATAAAAGCTGCATTTGCACAGAAACAACATCTAATGGCAATAAGCCTAGATATAGAAAAAGCATAGGATAAAAGTTCACGAACTTACATACTCAAAACAATGCACAACATTGGTATTTGTGGTAATTTGTATAACTTTAAATATAAACTTGAAAGAAGCGTAGGGACAGTGAAGCACAAATTAGCACAAAAGTGAATCGAGAAAATATTGACACATTGCTTCACTCACATTGTTTATTCACAGGACATGTTTCAAGAGCTTTTGCTCTTATCATCAGCTGGTACTCGATTAGTGCAAATTGTGGTGGTTTCCTCTTTCTCCATATCGTCAATAAATGGTGTGATGTACTTGTCAAAGATGTCCGGTGGTGGAGTTTCAAAATTCATGACTCTATGACGATTTTTGTTAATGATTTTTTTCCATACGGAAAGGTCTATGGGGTGATTAACGTATTTTATTAGAGATATTTCCATGATCGTTACCGGAAGACAGACAGTTGAGAGTAGTTGTTGGCAAAATAAACAGTTTAAGGTTAGCTAGTAAATTGTGATGGACGAATGTATTTGCTAGGAGAATAAAGTGTAGTTTTTGTGTTTTATAACCTCGTTTTATCATTTCACGAACCCACAAAACCACAACTGGTGTCAGGAAGCGGGACAACATCACCGAAGATTATGGCCATGGAATCGGTATTAGAAATGCTTTTGCAGAAGATGAACGAATTAACAGCGAAGTCGGAAGCGGCAAATAAGAACTTGGCCGCGAAGATGAACGAGTTAACAACAAAAACAGACGCGGCAAATAACAACCTGGACGCAGAGTTGAAAGAAATAAAGACCGAATTGACCACAGAAATGAAGGCAGCGAACGACAGTCTGGCCACGGAAATGAAGGAGGCGAACGAGCTCCTCGCCGCCAAATTTGAGGAACAGTTGGCCGGCGTGAGGGATGACGTGACGGAGCTGGGCAAGCGGATGGGCCAAGTGGACGAGCGCGTTGAGAACCTGGCGAACCGCTTCAATGACCTAGAGGAAAAGGCCGACTATAACGCCAAGTCCCTGAACACCATGGTTGAAGACGTCGAAGACCTCGCGAACCGCGTAAACAACCTGGAGGGAAAGGCCGACAGCAGCGTGAAGTCCCTGAACGCCATGGTGGAGGACGTCGTCGGCAGGAGACTGAAGGATTTGAAGGCTGACGCACCGGGACGCGACACAACATCGGCGCGCGTCAAACCTCCGAAATATGACGGCGCGTCAACATTCGAGGTCTTCCGCCGCCAGTTCAACACAGTGGCCAAGCACAACAGATGGTCACCGGAGGAGGAGGCCACACAGTTAATAGCCAGCCTCCAGGGACGGGCCGCGGAAATCCTAAACGCGGTGCAGACGATGGCGGCGCCCAAGGACAACTAAAGGCAAGGTCACAGCAGCCGGGGGAGACGCTGCAGGAGTTAGCCATAGCGATCGAGCAGCTAGCTAGCAAGGCCTTGGTTGACCTGCCACTGGAGTTCGTATCCCGGGAAGCCGCCTACAACTTTGTCGACGGGGTACGGGACACGGAGATTCGTCAGCGCCTAATGCTCGGCGATTATAAAACCATCCACGAGGCGCTGACAGCGGCATTAAGTATGGAGGCGGCCAAGGTAGCATCTATCCCGACGTCGAGAACGAGGAGTGTCCGCTACGCCGGAGACAGAAGACCAGCTGTGGGACGCCGGCGAACACCTATTGGCCTGTGTTGGGGGTGTGGACAGCCCGGACACCTGCGGAGAGACGGCCTACACCAGGAAGAGCAGCCGGAAAAGGAGTAAGGCCCGGCGTGGAGATGGGTACGTCGGCGCCATTACCACCATCCCCTGGAGTGATAATCCGCGCCGTCAGCCGGCGGATGGATGACAACATCATCGCGGACGGCTGGGTAAGAAGAAAGCCGTGCCGCGTGCTGGTGGACACCGGGGCGGCCGTGACCATCATCAGACCTGACGTGGCGAAGGGTTTGCCGACGAGGAAACCGAGCCGACCATACCAGCTTGTGACGGCATCGGGCGACACCATGCCTGTGCAGAAGGAGGCCCTGCTGGAGCTGAACTTGGGACGGAGTGCCGTACGTCTGTGGGTGTTCGTCGCAATGGTGGCTGAGGAGGTGATTCTGGGACTGGATGCCCTCAGGAGCCACGAGGCGACGGTCGACGTCGGCAGGAAGGTCCTGAGGCTCAACGGAGAAGAGGTTATACTGCGTCAACCAGAAGAGCGCCTTGGAATTGGCAGTGTCGTCTTGAGCGAAGGCGTGGTTGTCCCTGCGAGGAGCGAAGTGATAGTGACGGCGCAGGCGCGACCGAAAGGCCAAACAGCAGGTGGGGTTCAGAGGCAGCAGGAGTACGACTTCACCTCGGAACATCGCGAGGAAAGATGTTGGTGGTACACCTGGATCGCCTGGCCCGCTACGAAGGCGCTGTTCGGGACGACCAGCCTTGAGGAGGGAGCAGTGTCATCCTGGTGGTAGGCTCGCGAAGCCGATGAAAAATAATGGCCGATCGTTACCGGAAGACAGACAGTTGAGAGTAGTTGTTGGAAAAATAAACAGTTTAAGGTTAGCTAGCAAATTGTGATGGACGAATGTATTTTCTAGGAGAATAAAGTGTAGTTTTTGTGTTTTATAACCTCGTTTTATCATTTCACGAACCCACAAAGTCACAATATCTTCTCGATTCACTTTTGTGCTTGTATAACTTTATTAACAACTTTCTTCAGGAATGGAAAATTGAAGTCTTGCTACAAAGGAATCATGTCAAAAGAAGAATCCATTAAGGGAGGGGTTCCACAAGGATCAGTAATCAGTGTCAGTTCTCATAACTATCAACAGTATAGTAAGCAATATTACACCACCTGTAAAAGGCTTGCTATTTGCAGATGACCTAACTATATCTTGTAAAGGAAAAATCCCCCTTACTACTGGAACACTTCCCTGCAGTGCCGTATGTAGTAAATGCGGGCGTTAAACACTACACATTTCATTTCATTTCATTTCTTCAAGAAACACTGGAAAATCTGCATACTTGTACTAATCATGCTGGTCTTAACTTTTCACATCATAAATCCAAATGCATATGTTTCTCCAGATCTCCTTGTAAAGTTCCAAACCCACAATCTACATGGATGACAAAATAATTTACTCAGTAAAGACTATCAAAAGCTTAGGATGAATATTTGATGTAACTCTAAGCTGGAAACGTCACATTGATGATAAGAAAAACTGATGCCTCAGAAGAGTAAATGTATTAAAAACTCTTAGCTGCAAAAACTGGGGGTTCGACCTCACTACCTCATACAAACTTATCAAGCTATCATTAGAAGTAAACTTGGTTATGAAGCTCAGATCTACAATACAGCTAAATCTTCAGTTTTAAAACAGCTAGATACAATCCAAACAATAAGCTTGGGAGCTTACAGAACCAGCCCTATTTCTGCTCTAACATTGGAAACTTAAGAGCCTCCATTGAATGTACTTAGAACAGATTTGAGCCTCAAATTCACTCTTAAAACTTTAGCAAGACCTGAATCAATGATATACCAGTATGTCGTACCGGAAACATCCAACCAACATTTACAGGCTAACTCACAAAAACAAAAAATGTATTTAAATCTAATGTAAGCAAATGCATGGAAGAACATGACATAAAAATTCCTGCTGTAATGCCTAGAAAGTTTCATTGTCTTCCATCTTGGAGAATACCGACTATTCAACTAAATCTGAACATCACAGCTTATCATAAATCTCATACAGATGCATCTACCTATAAACAGTTGTTTCAAGAAATAACTAATATCTACCCTAACCATACATACATCTACACTGATGGTTCCAAAACGGATGACAACAGTGGATGTACTATAATTACCCCGGATAGGAAGCTTCAGTTGAAACTTCCTAATCATTATTCCATATTTTCCTGCGAACGTTCTGCACTTAAGCAAGCTTTGACATACGTAATCCAATCTAGTGAGAGTAGATTTCTCATGATTTCTGATTCATTAAGTTCTCTCCAAAGTCTCAGAGACCGATCAACTGACCTTCAACTACTTCAAGATATCCATAGTCTTTATTTCATTGCTCTAAATAAAAAGAAAATTGTTACTTTCATGTGGGTCCCTTCACACTGTGGCATTAAGGGAAATGAAGCAGACAAAGCTGCTAAAGAAGCAAGTCAACTCACAGACTTAGATGAACAACAAACAGTACCTTATCAGGATATTACAAAATGCTTCTCCAGAGTAATAAATACAAAATGGAAACAGATCTGGAGTCAATTGCCTCCAGAAAAGTTACATATGTTAAGGAAAGGGGACATTATCTCTTCCCCTGTCTACTCTCTTAGCAGGAAAGAGTAGGTGATTATCTCACATCTCCACATTGGTCATATAATGTTAACCCACTAATACCTCCTTCGCAAAGGCCAGCCACTGCAATGTGAAATCTGCAACATCTGTCTCACAGAATGCAAGGAATACACTTCACAACGACAGCTTCATCACATCACTGGAGACTTATCCACCATTCTGAACATGCCATACAACTTCAAACATGTACTGCTATTCCTCAAAAGCACAAACTTGTACACAAAAATCTAATTGTAAGGATACCAATTTAGAATATACCTAAGTTATTATGCAACAAATTGATTGTCCAAATACTACTGTTCTGCTGATTGTTATTCAGAACTTTATCTATATGATCTATAGATATTGAATACCTTTGTCATATGGATTAGTTATTTATTGTTTTCTTGTTTTTGTTTAAATAATTGTAGCCAATTTATTGTATACACTTTAGTATACAAAATAGTCCCGATATGACCTAGTTGTTAAAGCGACTCTAAATAAATTAAATTAGTTAGTTACTAACACTCCCCACATGGCAACCTTGGTCTTCGGGGTAACCTCACCCCACCAAGTGATGACCGGACCCATTTCTCAGGTGGAGGCACCCAGAGGGCGGTGTCCATTACCTCCGATGATAGGGTGATAGTGAAGATGGCGGTGAGGTGAGAGGACCTACAGTTTTTACCGTGGACTCCGAACCACGTTGGGCATAGGGGATACTTCACGTGTGCTAGACAGAGGTGAAGGCGTGGATAGGGCCGACTTAAAATCGCCAACCCCAGAGCCGGGAATCGAACTCGGGACCCTTAGAACGGGAGCCGCGAACGAAACCACCGCGCTACCCCGGCGCCCCTCTAAATAAATTAATAAAAAAAATAAAAAAAGTAATCGCACATGAGGCATGGTCTACACCTTAATTGGAATGGAAAGCAACTTGTGAATAAATTGATGAAGACTATGAAGAAAGAAAGGTTAGCTCAGATCATCCTACTGCCATTTAGATGCAGGGAAGAAACTCCAAACCATATGGAGGGGATAGAGGACCAAATTACAGCTGAAATGTATAGTACATATGTTGCAGATGGAACTGCAAGTATTATTCACGATATTGTGATGAATAAGGTAAGGTTAGGCTAGGTCAATGTAACTCGTACAGTTTAGGGGATTTAAAAATTGGTTTCATTAATATACAGGATCTAAGTAATAAACAGCTAATTGTCAATGAGTTCGCTAAAGAAAATAACTATGATGTTCTTCGTATATTGGAACACTGGTGTAAGAGTAATGAAATAATATATAAGAAACTTGATGATTATTGAAATTTAACTGTATTGGAACACCACAGTGAAGAGAAATAATTATTAAATTATAGATGAGTCGTATTTATTACACCTCAACTTCACTTACAACTTACTAAACAAGTGAATCCAGAAACTGTATGGAACTTTGTTATGAGTTTCAAGTCATCAGATGCTGTAGACACTTATGTTTTGTCAAATAATATGCTGAAAAAATTAATTGAATGCATTTTGCATCCATTAACATTTTGTCGTAACAGATGTCTCTTAGAAGAAATTTTTCCAAATATTTTGAAGCTTTCAAGAGTTGTGCCTATCGTCAAAAATGGTGATATAAATTGTGTATCAAGCTATTGTCTGATCTCAGTCTCAATTTTCTCAAAAATATTAGAAATGTTTATGTATATTCAAATCTGTACTTGCCTAGAAGAGACTAATATAGTGATGTACAATTTGGTTTTAGGAAAGGCAGGTCAACAGTAGGTGCCATAGTTTCTGTTGTTAAACATATATTAGCTACCTTTGAATCAAAAGCTGTAGCTCAAGCCACTTTTTGTGATCTAAGCAAAGCTTTTGATTGCATGGACCATACACATCTTATAACTAAACTAAAATATTATGACACTGGGGACATTGCATTGAAATTCTTTGTCATACCTAGTAAGGCAGCACTAAAAAAACATATGTGTAGGAAGTGAGAGATCTAGCATAGCTGAGTTAAAATGTAGGGTTCCACAGGGCTCTATTCTTGGGCCACTTTTATTTGTTTTAATGATTAATGACTTGCCATTTTTTGTGAACTCACATACAATATTATATGTAGATGATACTACCTTTCTAAATACCAGCTGATTTTGTAAGCCTTAAAGCACTAGTAAAATACACTTTGTCACAAGCAAATTTATGGTTTTGAGTTAATGGTTTTCTGCTAAATGAAAAGAAAACGCAGCAGCTCATATTTAGTTTAAGAGATATACCTGTATCTAATATGTCTAAAGAAGTGAAGCTTTTAGGTATAATGGTCCATGACAAACTATCATGGGTACCTCACATTAACTGTATTAGTACTAACCTCTTCAGGGTCATCTTTCTGATTAGAAGTTTAAAAAACTGTGTACCTGACAGATTTATTAGATCGGCATATTTTGCTTTTTGCCACAGCATTATCACATATCGTCATTTATAAAAAGTATTTACAATGTATTTACAAGTACAGAAGGTTTACAAATTAATGCATATAAAATTCTAGGTGAAATCAGATTATTTGAATGGCTTAAGCTGGTAATTATCGAAGTTATAACTCTACTAGAGTAATAATAAAATTAAACAATTAGGTACCTACTACTATAATTTACATACCTACTACTATAATTTACAATAGTTTCACATACATTCACTAGCATATATGTTATATTCCAAGTATTCTTGTACAGTATAAAATGCTTTTTGTTTAAACCAGTTTTTTAATACTTTAACAAATCTGTTTTGTGGCAGTTCTTTTATTTCCAGAGGAAGCTTATTGAATAATTTTAACTGTTGATAACAGTGGCTGTTTATGGTCTTGCTCAGTCGGTTGTGAGGTGTATCTAAATTATGTTTGCATCGAGTGTCATAGCTGTGTACTGAGGAACAATTTATAAATAAGTTTTGATTTTCTTTAACGTGTATGATATTGGTGTGTATATTATGAATTTGTGGGTTCGTGAAATGAAAAGTCCAATTGCACCACTCAAAAATGTTCTTTATTTCCACCGACTTACAGTTAAACACTTGCCAATTACACAGAATTACGTAATGCACACAATTTCAATTCACCAGTTCGTCTGTTACAATTCCACTTTGCTCTCGCAATTACGTACAATCCTCCGATGCACGTACACAGTCTTCACGTCCGTACGCTAGCACTGCACTCTTACGCTGCTCACCAAGAACTGTCTGACTCAATTCACTCACTGCAGCCCCTTTTATAGGAATATCGCCGTTTTTCTCGAAGCCTCTAGTTTCCGTGAATTACCGCGAAGGTTGCAGATGGCAGTGGAAGGAAGGAAAGAGGCGGCCAGCGACAAGTGACATTTCCCTAATCATCCCCTCAGTTAGTGACAGAGACTAACGGGCGGGTGTGGCTTGGCTGCCTCTGGCCCCTTACTCAGCTGTCGTTGGTTGTGCTTTCAGCTAATTGGGTGACACTGCTCCCTCCTCAAAGCTGGTCGTCCCGAACAGCGGTTGCGGTAGACCACGTAGTTTCCTCGTCACCACCCGGTACAGTCCTTGCCATGGCTGCTGGAGCTTCGGGCAGTGTCCCTTGGTCCGGGTAGGACGGTACAACCAGACCAGGTCACCTTGCTGGAACCCTTGGCTGTTGGCTTGCATGTCATACCTGGTCTTCATGCGGTCGCTCGCCTTCTGGATGTTCTGGCGAGCCATCTCGTGCATGTGGTGGAGATGGTCCACCAAGTTGTCCACATACTCGGTCGCTGGCTGTTTCGCTTCCGGAGGGCTTCCAAAAGCCAGGTCACAAGGGACGCGTAATTCTCGGCCGAACATTAAGCTGGCTGGCGTCATCCCAGTTGTGTCGTGTGTAGACGAGCGGTAGGCCAGCAAGAACAGTAGCACCTTGACGTCCCAGTCTCGCTGATGGCTGGCCACGACCTTCCCCAGGTGTTCATCTAAGGTCTTGATGTATCTTTCGACCATGCCATCCGACTGGGGATGTAGAGGCGTCGTGCGGGTCTTGTTCACCCCAAGCCTTTGTAGTGCCTCCTTCATTAGGTTGGACTCAAAGTTGGTACCCTGGTCGCTGTGTAGCTCTAACGGCACCCCAAATCGACAGAACACTTGCGCCACCAGGCAGTCTGTGATTGTCTTTGCCTCTTGGTTTGGGATGGCATACACCTCCGGCCACTTGGTGAAGTAGTCCACGACCACCACTAGGTACTGTTGCCTCGGTCGGAAACTGGAAACGGTCCCGCAATGTCAACGGCGATCCGTCCGAATGGCGCTCCGACGTTGTACTGCTGCATGCGACCCCGGCTCCTAGTCTGGGGGCCGCGACTCGCCGCGCACACGTGACACTGACGGCACCATCTCTCAGCATCTGCTCGGAGTCTCAGCCAGTAGTAGCGCTGCCGTAGTTTGTCAATCGTTCGGTTCGCTCCCAGGTGTCCTTCCGAAGTACCGGCGTGCACTTCCTCCAAGACTTCCGGGACCTTACTCCGGGGAAGTACCAACTGTTCTCTCTGCGTCTTCCCATCGGGTGACTCCCATACGCGGAACAGCACGCCCTCTCTGGTCTTCAACGAGTCCCGTTGGGCCCAGTACGTCTTGTAAGTGTCGCTCCTCAGTGCGATGTCCTCCCAGGTTGGTCTTGTCCCCGCCTCCACTTCTCTCAAGAGTGGCCCCAAGTCTGCGTCCGCCAGCTGCTCCCTGCTCAGGCCTGCGCTATCCCAGCCATCCGCAGGCACTGCCGTGACTACTCGGACTGCTGCGGCACGCTCCTTCTCCAAACTTATGCACTGGCCGCACTCTTCTGGACAGGGTCTTCGGGACATGGCGTCTGCGTTACCGTGGCTGTTCCCTCTACGATGTTCCGAGGTGAAGTCGTACTGCTGCAGCCTCTGGACCCAACCTGCTGTCTGGCTTTCTGGTCGCGCCGTCACCATCACCTCGCTCCTCGCGGGGATAACCACGTCTTCGTTCCAGACAACCCTGCAGATTCCAAGGCGCTCTTCGGGTTGACGGAGCATAACCTCTTCTCCGTTGAGCCTCAGGACCTTCTTGCCAACGTCGACCGTCGCCTCATGGCTCCTGAGGGCATCCAATCCAAGTATCACCTCCTCAGCCACTTTCGCGACGAACACCCACAGACGCACGGCACTCCGCCCCAAGGTCAGCTCCAGCAGGGCCTCCTTCTCCACAGGCAAGGTGTCGCCCGATGCCGTGACAAGCTCGTATGGTCGGCTCGGCTTCCTCGTCGGCAAACCCTTCGCCACGTCATGTCTGATGATGTTCACGGTTGCCCCGGTGTCCACCAGCACGCGGCACGGCTTCCCTCTCACCCAACCGACCGCGATGAGGCGGTCATCCATACGTTGGCTGACGGCGCGGATTGTCACTCGAGGGGATGGTGGTAATGGCGCCGACGTGCCCCTCTCCACGACGGGCCTTACTCGTTCTTCCAGCTGCCCTTCCCGGTGTGGGAAGTCTCTCTGCAGGTATCCGGGCTGTCCACACCCCCAACACAGGCCACTAGGTGTTCGCCGGCGTCCCTCGGCTGGTCTTTTGTCCCCGGTGTAGCGGACACTCCTCGTTCTCGACGTCGGGATAGCTGTTACCTTGGCCGCCTCCATCCTTAATGCTGCCGTCAGCGCCTCGTGAATGGTTTTATAATCGCCGTGCATTAGGCGCTGACGAATCTCGGTGTCCCGTACCCCGTCCACGAATGTGTAGGCAGCTTCCCGGGATACGAACTCTGGTGGGAGGTGGACTAGGGCCTTGCTTGCTAGTTGTTCAACTGCCAGGGCGAACTCCTGCAGCGTCTTCCCCGGCTGCTGTGACCTGGCCTTCAGCTGGCTGCGGTACGCTGCGGCTAAGCGGTGGTTTCCGAAACGATTCTCCAGGGCCTCCCAGATGTCCTTGGACGCCGCCGTTGTCTGCACCGCGTTTAGGACTTCCGCGGCCCGACCCTGGAGGCTGGCTAGTAATTGTGTGGCTTCCTCCTCTGGCGACCATTTGTTGTGCTTGGCCACTGCGTCGAACTGGTGGCGGAAGACTTCAAACGTTGACGCGCCGTCATACTTGGTAGGTTTGACGCGCGCAGATGTTGTGTCGCGTCCCGGCGCGTCGGCCTTCAAATCCTTCAGCTTCCTGCCGACGACGTCCTCCACCATGGCGTTCAGGGACTTGACGCTGCTGTCGGCCTTTCCCTCCAGGTTGTTTACGCGTTTCACAAGGTCTTCGACGTCTTCCACCACGGCGTTCAGGGTGTTGGCGTTATTGTCGGCCTTTTCCTCTAAATCATTAAGGCGGTCGTCTACTTGACCCATACGCTTGCCCTGCTTCGTGACGTCATCCCTCACGCCGGCCAACTGTTCCTCAAATTTGGCGGCGAGGACCTCGTTCGCCTCCTTCATTTCCTTGGCCAGACTGTCTTTCGCTGCCCTCATTTCTGTGGTCAATTCGGTCGTTATTTCTTTCATCTTCTCGGTGATGTTGTCGTTGGCCGGCTTCATTTGTTTCAACTCGGCGGTGAGGTTGTTATTTGCCGCTTCTGTTCTTGTTGTTAACTCGTTCATCTTCGCGGCCAAGTTGTTATTTGCCGTCTCCAACTTTTTTTCCATTTTCTCGGTGATGTCATTTGCCGTCTTCATTTCCGATGTCAGTTCGGCCTTCATTTCCATCATTCTTCTCCAAAATCTTTTCCAATGCCGCGTCCATCGTTGTGATGTTCGGTGATGTTGTCGTCCCGCTTCCTGACACCAGTGTGACTTTGTGGGTTTGTGAAATGAAAAGTCCAATTGCACCACTCAAAAATGTTCTTTATTTCCACCGACTTACAGTTAAACACTTGCCAGTTACACAGAATTACGTAATGCACACAATTACGATTCACCAGTTTTTTCCGTTACAATTCCACTAAGTTCTCGCAATTACGTACAATCCTCCGATGCACGTACACAGTCTTCTTGTCCGTACGCTAGCACTGCACTCTTACGCTGCTCGCCAAGAACTGACTGACTGACTCAATTCACTCACTGCAACCCTTTTTATAGGAATATCGCTGTTTTACTCGAAGCCTGTAGTTTCCGTGAATCACCGCGAAGGTTCCAGATGGCAGTGGAAGGGGGGAAAGTGGCGGCCAGCGACAAGTGACATTTCCCTAATCATCCCCTCAGTTAGTGACAGAGACTAATGGGCGGGTGTGGCTTGGCTGCCTCTGGCCCCTTACTCAGCTGTCGTTGGTTGTGCTTTCCGCCAATTGGGTGACAATATATATACGTTGACAGTAAAGTCATTATGTTATGGTCTATAAAGCTAGGCTTACATGTATCCTGTTGTCCTAATCCGAGAATTAGTCTGAGAGTTTTCTTTTGCCATAGGAATGCATAGTATCCTTTATTGCAAAAAAGATTATCTGTATCATTACAGTCAGACAAGTTGGCACACTGCAAGCCACTTTTCAATAAATTAGGAATAATGACTGTAGTAAACTTGTATATTTATACTGTACTCATTTATATAAATGAAAATTGATCTATCCATCAATACAGACAGGATGTACATAGTTATAATATTAGAAATAACAATTTAATTGATATACTGCAACACAGATTATCCAAATCGCAGAATGGCTTTGAAGTATTGGGTATAAAGTTGTATAACAGCATACAACAGATTTAAAGACAGACTGCTTGCTAACCCATGTTATTCTGTTTAAGAATTCTTTGAAAATACCTGATCATAATTTCAGTTTTTTATATATTTTACGTTATTTTCACTAGTTTTTAATTGCATTGTATTTTATCTGTTTAGTATTATTACTATTGTATTTTACCAATGATATTATGGCCATTTTCTTTATTTTATATTTTTTATCAGTAAGTTTTCAAGTTTATTTTGTCAGTTTGTAGTGGTTCTGGCCAACGATGTGGAAGAATTTCAATGAAATCACGATCCCGAACAATTTATAAGAAAAGTTTCATCATTTCTTATAAGATAAGCGAAGTTTTAAGTTACAAATTATTATATTTGTATATATTTGCTTGCTTAACTGTTAATAGCTTCATATTTTACGTATTTATTGGTTATACTGTGTTTGACAATAAGAATTTTAATTAGCTTAGCTTCTTTTACCTTATCACTGTTGTATATTTTATATTTGTTTTTTGACATCTATTGCTGTAATAGCTCAATGACAGTAAAATCTATTATATTATTATTATTATTAATTATTATTTATTATTATTAATTATTATTATTATTATTATTATTAATTATTATTATTAATTATTATTATTAATTATTATTATTAATTATTATTATTAATTATATTATTAATTATATTATTAATTATTATTATTAATTATTATTATTAATTATTATTAATTATTATTATTAATTATTATTATTATTATTATTATTATTATTATTATTATTATTATTATTATTATTATTATTATTATTATTATTATTATTATTATTATTTCCTGTGCTCTGACTTTTTGGCACACATTACATATTCTAAAGTTCTGAATTCTGCTGATCTTTGAGAAGAACGTAATATGAGTTTTCAAATGACCTTAGCTTATGATATCAGTTTCCTGTTTACTCATGTCTACCATGTACAAGTGGCTGGATGAAACTGTGCTGATTAAAGTAATCTGAGTCACATAGACACTGAATTGCAGTTAGGATGTTTTTTCAGGAATATGATCCTGCTTAGCTTTGCTTGGGAAATATCTAGGTAGCTTCTTTAGTGTGGGAATGCTGATTTAACATTAGGTTGCCATTGTGGCAGAATCCATATTAAAGTGCTGCTTAAGCCAACAGCGGGGAACATTAGAGTATTCAGTTTAGAGGTTCTAGAGTAGAGACGTGTGGCTGAGGGAGACAGTCAGCAAGATCCACAATCATACATGATTACACATCTCCAAGCCTGTATGGGACTTGAATATTGTAATGTAGTTGCTATCACTATGTTACCCCAAGTGTCTTAAGACTTCGGGAGGGCTTTGTACTTCAACACATCTAGAATATAGTGAATGGGCTTAATATGGACTTGGATATTGTCTCTCCTACCTTTGCTCTACCATCTATCTTCCTTATCCCTCAAGTTATGCCCCTAGTTATGGGGTAGATTGTGAACACTAAGCTCTAAGCTTTACCATTTACCCATACTTAATATGAGCGAAGGATGTATCAACAATGCTAGATGGCTCATATTGGCATTGTGTGTGTGGTTTTTTTTTTTTTTTTTTTTTTTTTTTTTTTTTTTTTTTTTTTTTTGTAATTTACGTCCTCCAGCATTAAGTCATATCGGATGGTGAATGAATTGGGTGAAACAAGAGCAAAGGAACACTTTAGAAACATAAAATATAAACAATTAGAAAAATCAGCAGTTGCCACACATTTTTGGGAAAAAAACCACAACACAAATCCAGAACCAAAACTACTAAAACATACATCAGGAAAACAAGAACTATCCACATGGGAATAAATCTTCATTTCAAAAAATAGGAACAAAGTATTCAGTTTCAACATCCCCCAGAAAGATTTGTTCAGCAAGTTCCTTGAACCGCCACCAGAGGAGACCTATGACAAAATATCGTCAACTACACCAATGAGAACCAGTCGATGGCCAGCTGAGGATGGAGGCAAAGTCTCTGAAACATGTTCCGGAAAAATTTAAAAGTAAGTGTTGTTTAGTGTCATTAATCGACTCCCATTAAATTTAATGCTCATTATATTTGTTTTCTAATAGAATAGTTGCTGTGCAGTGCTAATTATTTCCCTTAAGGGGCTAAGAAGATATAAATAGTTCCTATAATGTATTCTCAAAAATAAATGTTACAATTTATCATTGGTATCTGTGTTGGTTTCTTTGTAAATGTTAATGTTTAAATGTCTGGCTACAAACTAGATGAACTTAAACATAGATCACATTGAAGACATTCATCAAAACACAGCTGCTTAGCAGGCTCTTATTCATTCTCAAATTGCTAAACAGTTGATGACATAATTAGGTAGTACCAGTCATGGTGAGTAATTTCCTTGCAAATAGGTGCAGCTTGGGACATGTTTTTGGTAGTGATGTGTACAAATCTAAGTCATGTTTCCCTGAACAGTACACAGATGTGTTGCTTTGATAGTTCATAGGTTTCAGCATGAGCCACATTGAAATGCCTCTTTCGGGTGAAGCTAGTAATGTATCTGATGTTAATAGGACATATCAAATACTGTGCTTAGTCATCGTGAAAAAAAAAAAGAAGAAAAAGAAAAAAGCACTTGTTCTTCCAAACCTGTCGTTCATCTTTCATGTTGCTAATACAAGCCACCATTAAGACTGCCATGCTCCTACGACCAGAATTAACTGGTTTAATTGGTTCTGCCTAGCTAGCTATTATGATCAGTGGGGACAAGATGGAGGGTAAATTCACACCTGTAATGCCTTTTGTCCTGCTCCTGTTGTAGGGGAACTCATTTTCAGTCTTTGGAAAAGTTAAAGCGGTAATGGTGAAGCGACCATGAAGAATAACAGTTAACCTTTCCAGCCCAGTGCTACCATTTGGCACTTTGTATATTAGTTGAATGTTGGGTAAACAATTTGTATTTGTAAAGTTTATTAATCTGTATTTTAATTGATATTGACTTACAATAAATAAAACATGAAAATGGAATATTATATTGATGCCTTTATATCATGAGTGCAAGACATGCATTCTACTAAAATGCATCATAAGTTTCATTCATGTACATGATGTTAGCTACCATTTATTTTATGTGGGCCCTCTGCATCTCTTGTGAGAGACTCATTAACTCATTAACACTGCGGTGAATGTTTCAACGCATGTATCCTCAGACATTGAAACCTTGTCCAGTGAAGTTCATTAAGCCAAATGAGCTAATATCCATGAGGAGGATAAGTCAAGCTTTTAAGGGAACATTTTGTTCATAGTTTTGTGTGTCAGTCAAAAATAAATTAAGCTGGAAAGGATTAATACACTGCAGCATGTTTATGAATTATGGCACAGATATATCTAGCATGTATAGACATGAGGGAAACACAATGAAGGTGATAAATTTACTTAATCTTCTTTATTAATAGCTTTACTTTGCAGCCAGAAACTACAATCCAACAAGGATCAAATTATTCTTAAAAAGGGTGATAAGTGATTGGCAAAACATTTGTCGGCACAAAAGGTAAGTTTCTTGGATGCTTTAATTAATTGAATGAAATATTATTACATTTGCATTTAAGATATTGTGATATAAATTAGGCATTTTGACAATCATGGGAATTGCTTAAAAATGTTTTTATATCAATTTAGAAAGAAACAGATTGCTTTATTATGTTTTTCACCTGTTCCCAAAGGTAAAATTGTTTAATAGTATGGAATCAAAATGTCTCATATGGGTCTTGTAATGAAAGCACCAAGTTAAATAGATTGAAGACAGAATTTCACTCGTATACTAAAATGTTATAATATAACCAACTTGTATTATATAGGCTGGATTCAGGATATGTCACATATCCCAGAAAGTGTTTTGGTGGCACAACTTATTTGCAATAAGTTGAGATTAGAGTGGGCCATTAGCTAAGATGGAAAATATTATAAGTATGGACATAAAATATCCAAAGCATCCAAGAGTGATCTACAGGTACTCGCAAAAATATTCTGCCATATAAGGCTTTGCTGTATAATGGAGTCGCTTGAAATTATGAAGTGGTTTTAAGAGTTTATTTTGAATGTAAAGCACAAACAGAATATCATATAAATTTGGCCGCTTGGGATTTTTACAGCAAAGATAAGTTATTAGGTATGTTTGACATGCACCACTTCAATATTCGGTCATGCTTGGTTAGGCTTATATTCATCTCCTTAGGAGGGTCACACCCCCATTATCATTTGTAACAAACCTATATTTCTGTTATATGTGTATGGAGAAATTTAGTAACAGTGAGGTCAAAATTAATCTCAAAAACTATTTGTAATTGGTTTATTGATACTCGTCACTTAGGTTTTTATATTAATGAGAGACTAGTTTCAAAGGCAATTGCCTCCATTTTCAATCTCTGTTCTCTGCTCTGTCACTCTCTCTGGTGGTGGAACTATGAACTTTTTTGTCAAATTATCTACTGGTGGGATTTCAAAGTTCATTATGCAATCCTTATTTTTCCATATGAATATATTCTCCCATGTTGTCAATTTATTTTGGTTTATCACTCCTTTTAATAATTTTGGATTTGGATCAATGTCATGGTTTTCATTCCAAAAGTGAAATGCTACTGCTGACTTATTTTCTTGTTTCAATCTGATGTTTCTAAAGTGCTCTTTGACTCTGGTTTTTAGATTTCTTTTATTTTGACCTATGTAGCATTTTTCACAATTCTTACAACTTATCTGGTATATTCCGGATCTGTTAACTGATGGGATTTCATCTTTTGTTGTTGAAGTTAGCAATTTTAAAATTGAGTGTCTATTAGTAAGTGCCAAGGTGATATTTTGTTCTTTGGAAGATCTTTTTAAATTTATTAAATGTTTTGGGGTGATATGTGAATGAACTGAATATACTGTTGCTTTCTGTTTCTTTTGTAAATGTGGTTGCTTCCTTAATAGTTTTCTTTAGTTTAGCTTTTCTAATTTTCTTCAACACCAAACTTTTGTTGTATCCATTTTCTTCTGCTATGTGTAGTATTGCTTTTTGTTCTTTGAAATAATTCTTCTTTTTCCATGGGTATGCTGACTAGTCTGTGTGTAAGGCTGTTTATTATTGCATGTGTATGTGTAATTGGGTTGTGGCTATTATTTTTTTTAGTAATTTTCTGAATGTGTTGGTTTCCTGTAAATTCCAAATTTTATTTTGGTGTCATTTCTGATGATATTTAGATCCAAGAAAGAGAGTTGTCCATTGGTTTTGTTTTCTATAGTGAATTTTATAGTCCTTTCTTGCAGATTGAGTTATTTTAATGCATCATCTAAATATTTATTCGGTACCATTGCAAAGATGTCGTCAACATAGCTATACCAATCTTTGAAGTTCAATGGGAAGGACTTTTTGTTTTTTCAAATGGATTCATAAATAAGTTGGCCTAAAAAGGTAAAAGTGAATTGCCCATTGATAACCTTGATTTCTGCTTGTAGTGTTTTCAATTACAGCTGAAGAAGTTTTGTTCAACGCATATTTTTGTTATAGAAATGTATTCTTCTGCTTCTATAGCTTCCATTTCTATTGTAGTTAGCAATTTTTTTTAATAGAGTCTGTAATTTTTCTGTTGGTATGTTTGGAAATAAAGATGTGACATCAAATGAAACCAGTCTGTCATTTTTGTCCAAATTTATATCTTTGATTTTTCCTACTAAATCTAAAGAGTTTTTTAAATTTTCACTTTCAAATTTTGGGAAGCTATTGAATTAATTAGTAACCATTTGGCCAAATTATATGTGGGAGCATTTATACTACTAATGATAGGTCTCATGCCTTTCCCTGTTTTATGAATTTTTGACAGCCCATATACTCTTGTTAATGTTGGATTATCTACTTTAATTTCGTAAAATTCTTTTTTGTTGATTATTTTGCTTTCTTTTAGAGTTTTATTTGTGATTTCAATGCAGTACTTTAATGGATTAGTTTCTCCTTTTTGGTAATTATTGTGTTCAAACAGATCTTCCATCCTCTTTGTGTAATCTTCTTTTTCCAAACTTACTAGTTTATTTCCCTTGTCTGCTTTAGTATAAATAACTGATTTCTTTTTAAGGGCTTTTATGATTTGGTTACTAAAATTAGTAGAACAGATTAAAAATGAAAATAAAATTAATTTTAGTAATGAAATAATTAAAGCCCTTAAAAAGAAACCATTGCGGATGATTCTCAACTTCCAATTTCACTCTACGACTATCTTCCAACTAATCACACCTTCCTTTTAAACTACCATTCATGATTCCAGATGGTTGTGGAAAGATCTTTATCAATCAAGATGTCACTAGGAAGCTCCAGTCATCTATCTTTATCTGTTTCGGCAAGCCCTTTTATTTCCGCGTTGCACTATCTAACCCATATCTCTGCGCCGCAATATCTGTCCCTTTTTGTGTACAAGCCGCGCTATCGCGATAATGGGTTCGCGACACAGCTCCCTCCTCAAGGCTGGTCGTCCCGAACAGCACCATCGTAGCGGGCCAGACGATCCAGGTGTACCACCATCTTTACCCGGGGCACCTTCTGGATGCGGTAGGCCACTTCGTTAATCCTATTCACCACCCGGTATGGTCCTTGCCATGGTTGTTGAAGTTACAGGCAGCGTCCCTTGTTCCGGATAGGGTGATACAACCTTACCAGGTCACCGTGCTGGAACCCCTGGCTGTTGGCTTGCCTGTCGTATCGGGTCTTTAATCCGTCGCTCGCCTTCTGGATGTTCTGACGAGCCATCTCGTGCATGTCGTGGCGATGTTCCATCAGGCTCTCCACATATTCCGTTGCTGGCTGCTTTCCGTCCGGGGGGCTCCCAAAACCAGGTCGCAGGGGAGGCGTAACTCTTTACCGAACAATAAGCTTGCCGGCGTCATCCCAGTGGTGTGTTGACGAGCGGTAGGCCAAGAGGAAGAGTGGCACCTTGACGTCCCAATCTCGCTGATGGCTGGCCACGACCTTCTTCTGGTGTTCTTCTAAAGTCTTGATGTACCTTTCGACCATGCCGTCCGACTGGGAATGTAGATGTGTTGGGCGGATCTTGTTAACCCCAAGTCTTTCCAGTGCCTCCTTCATCAGGTTAGACTCAAAATTGGTGCCCTGATCACTGTGGAGCCCTGACGGCACCCCAAAACGGCAGAACAGTTGTTCCTTGAGGCAGTCTGTAATTGTCTTCGCCTCCTGGTTCGGAATGGCATACACCTTCGGCCACTTGGTGAAGTAGTCCACGACCACCATCAGGTACTCATTGCCTCGGTTGGACATTGGGAATGGTTCAGCTATATCGACAGCGATCCGTTCGAATGGCGCTCCGACGTTGCACTGCTGCATACGACCCCGGCTCCTAGCCCGGGGGCCGCGACTCGCCGCGCACACATGACATTGACGGCACCATCTCTCAACATCTGCTCGGAGCCTCAGCCAGTAGTAGCGCTGTCGGAGTTTGTCGATCGTTCGGTTAGCTCCCAGGTGTCCTCCTGAAGTACCGGCGTGCACTTTCTCCAACACTTCCGGGATCTTACTTCGGGGAAGTATCAAGTGCTCGCTCTGCGTCTTCCCATCGGGTGATTCCCATACCCGGAACAGCAGCCCCTCCTTCGGGAGTTGTTCGGATCGGGATGGACTGGAGGGGGCAGTGTGTTCCCGAAACCCGTGGGAATCGGGTAAGTCTTCGGACGGGGTTGAGGGAAGCCATTAATTCTCCCGGGTACTAGCCTGCAAAGCTAGTAGGTGTGCTAGATCACCAGGCGGCCCCACCGAGGTTTTTCGGTAGTCTTCACCTTGAGTGTTGACGCGCGTAAGTGGCGTATCCACTTCCATCCCGTCTTGAGTCCATAGGACCAGATGGGGGGGGGCTTGTTAGTCTCTAGGTCTTGTCCCATGGAAAGCCCCACGGAGGACGCCGAGCGCCCTTTGGGATAGCTCGGATATCTCCCTGGTCGAAGGAGGCCCGCGTCCAGTTCCTACGGGTTCAGGACTAATGGGAGTAGAACCTCTGGGCTAAACCCGGAACAGCATGCATTCTCTGATCTTCAGCGAGTACCATTGGGCCCAGTACGACTAATATGTGGCGCTCCTCGATGCGATGTCCTCCCAGGTTGGTCTCGTCCATGCGTCCACTTTAAGAGTGGTCATAAATCGTCCGCCAGCTTCTCGCTCCTCAGGCCTGCGCTATCCCAGCCATCCGCAAGCAATGTCGTGACCACAGTGACAGCTTCGGCACGCTCCTTCTCTTCCACTCTTGTGCACTGGCCGCAATCTTCCGGGCAGGATCTTCGGTACATGGCGTCTGCGTTGCCATGGTTCGTCCCGCTAAGATGTTCAGAGGTGAAGTCGTACTCCTGCAGCCTCTGGACCCAACGTGCTGTCTGGCCTTCCAGGTTCCTAAAGCTGAGTAGCCAAGTTAGGGAGGAATGGTCAGTCCTCAGGTGGAATGGCTGACTGTACAGGTACTTGTGGAAGTGCTCCAAGGCCTTTACTACCGCCACTTGTTCTCGCCGGGTAACGCAGTAGTTCTTCTCTGCCTTGGACTGCGTCTTGCTCTAGTAAGCTATCACCCGCTCATGGCCGTGCTGGACTTGGGATAGGACACCTCCAATGCAATGGTCGCTGGCGTCGGTGACCACAAGGAAGGCGCCGCCTGGTTGTGGGAATCCCAAAATAAAAGCACTACAAAGTGTCTTCTTCAGTTGCTGGAAAGCGTCTTCGGCGTCCTGAGTCCACACATAAGGCCGGTGTTCTTCCGTCAGGCGGGTGATGGGCTTGGCGATGCTGCAGAACCACTTTATGAAACGGCAATAATAACTGCAGAGCTCTAGGAAACTGCGCAATTCTCTCTTATCCTTCGGCCGGGGCCAATCTCTCACGGCCTGTCTTCTCCGGGTCTGTGGCCACTCCGGTTGGTGAGCCTGTGGCCCAAGTAGTTGACATCCTTGCGGAAGAGCTGGCACTTCGCGTTCAGCTTCAAGTTGGTCGCCTGCAGTCTCTGCATCACCTTGCTCAGGTTTTCCAGGTGGTCTTGGAAGGTCTTACCGACGATGATGATGATGTCCACGTAGAGGAGGCAGGCGTCAGAAGTTCACCCCTCATCACTCATTCCATAAGGCGTGGGAAGGTAGCTGGTGCATTGCAGAGACCAAAAGGCATAATTGTGAACTGCCAAAGTCCTTGGCCTGTCGAGAATGCGGTCTTTTCCTTGTCTCTCGGGTCTAGAGCCAGCTGCCAGTAACCCGACTTCAGGCCCAGGGTCAAGAACCACTGTGCACCAGCAAGCGTTTCCAGGGTGTCGTCAATCCGGGGTAAGAGGAAACAGTCCCTCCTGGTGACAGCGTTCAGCTTCCTGTAATCCACGCAGAAGCGTAGCTTTCCGTCCTTCGTCATCAAGACTACAGGGGAACACCAAGGGCTGTCAGACCCTTCAATCATTCCCCTGGATCTCATGTCCTCCAGCATGTCTCGTACCGCCGCTTGTTTCGCCAGCGGAACGCATCTAGGTGGTTGCCGAATAGGCCGGGCGTCTCCGGTATCGATGTGGTGAAGCACTCGTTCCGTGCCGAGAAGAAGACGCGCTGGTACCGTCTCAGTAGTTGAACCTTTTCTAGCTGCTCTGCGGTCAGGTGGTTGACCGCCCTCTCCAATAAGCCTTCTAGCCTGGGCACCAGGTGTTGCGTCGGCACCGGCTCCTGTGTCTATCGATTACTCTCACGCTAATCAGGGGCTCGCACGTCCCCAACTCCGTCTCGGCCTGGACGTCGTGATCGGTATCTACCAGGTTGAGCAGCCTCACTGGCACCTCCTCTCACCACGGCAACATTGTCCTGGCTACATATAGTCCGTGCATAGGCGTCTTCTGGTCCAGCATCATGTTCGCTGTCCGCGGGCCTTCCAGTCACGCCGTCACCACAACCTTGCTTTTTGCGGGGACAACCACGTCTTCCCTCAGGATGAAGCTGCAGATTGCAAAGGCTACGCCGTGGCTCAGTGGTTAGACCGCTTGGCTCTCACCAAGGCGGCCCGGGTTCGATCCCAGGCGACCGCAAAGTGAGATTTGTGCTGGACAACACGGCGTTGGGGCGGGTTTTCTCCGGGACCTCCGGTTTCCCCTGCCATCTTTCCACCGGTGCTCCATCTTCATCTCATGTATCATCAGTGTCACCGCCTGCGGTGCCGTATGTAGTAAAAGCGGGCGTTAAACACTACACATTTCATTTGCAGACTGCAAGGCGTTCTTCGGGTTGCTGGAGTATGACTTCTTCTCCATTGAGCCGCAGGACCTTCCTGCCAACGCCGACCGTCGCTTCGTGGCTCCTGAGAGCATCCGATTCTAGTATCACCTCAGCCACCTTTGCGCAGAACACCCACAGACGTGCGGCACTCCGTCCCAAGGTCAACTTCAGCAGGGCCTCCACAGGCAGGGTGTCGCCCGATGCCGTCAAGGGGGATATTGTCGGCTTGGTTTTCTTGACGGCAAACACCTGGCCACGTCAGGTCTGATGATGGTCACGGCTGCCCCGGTGTCTACGAGCACGTTGCACGGCCTCCCCTTCACGCAACCTTCCGCGATGAGGCTGTCATCCATACGCCGGCTGACTGCACGCAGTGTCACTCGCGGGGATGGTGGTGATGGTGCCGACGTGCCCCTTGCCACGCAGGCCTTTACTCGGTTTACTCCCTGATGTGGGCAGTCTCTCTCCAGGTGTCCGGCTGGCCACATCCCCAACACAGAACACTAGACCTTTGCCGGCGTCCCTCGGCTGGCCTTCGGTCTCCATTATAGCGGTTACTCCTTGTGCTGGACGTCGGTGTAGCCGTCACCGTGGCCGCCTCTATCTTCAATGCTACCGTTAGCGCCTCGTGGATGGTTTTGTAGTCGCCGAGCATTAGGCGCTGATGAATATCCGTGTCTCGTACCCCGTCAAAGAAGGTTTAGTCGGCCTCCCGGGATACGAACTCTGGTGGGAGGTCGATTAAGGCTTTGCTAGCCAGCTGCTCGATTGCTAGGGCGAATTCCTGCAGCGTCTCCCCTGGCTGCTGTGACCTTCACTTCAATTGGCTGCGGTAGGCTGCGGCTAAGCGGTGGTTTCCGAAGCGGTTCTCCAGAACCTCCCCGATGTCCTTGGGCGCCGCCGTTGTCTGGACCGCGTTTAAGACTTCTGCGGCCTGTCCCTGGAGGCTAGCTATTAGCTGCGCAGCCTCTTCCTCTGGTGACCACTTGTGTTCTGCCACTGTTGTCGAATTGACGGTGGAAGACTTCGAACGTTGATGTGCTGTCGTATTTTGGCGGTTTGACGGGTTCAGATGTGTCGCGTCTCGGCGCGTCGGCCTTGAAATGGCGTTCAGGGACTTGGTGTTGCTGTCGGCCTTTCCCTCCAGGTCGTTGACGTGGTGTACCAGGTCTTGGATGCACTCGTCCACTTGACCAATCCGCTTGCCGAGCTCCGTGACGTCCTTCTTCACGCCGGCCAACTGCTCTTCAAATTTGGCGGCGAGGGCTTCGTTCGCAGCCTTCATTTCCGTGGCCAGGCTTTCGTTCGTTGCTCTCATTTCCGTGGTCATCTTCGTGGTCATCGTCGCGGCCAAGTTCCTGTTTGCAGCTTCCGTCTTCGTTGTTAATTTGGTCTTCATTTCTTCCATCTTCTCGGTGATGTCGTTAGCCACCTTCATTTCTTCCATTTTCTCTAAAATCTTTTCCATTGCTGCGTCCATTGTCGAATGTTCCACTTCCTGACACCAATTGTGACTTTGTGGGTTCGTAGAATTAAAAGTGCAATTTGCAGAAATTCAAAATGTTCTTTATTTCTGTAGAAATGCCCTTTAGTCAAGCCTTACTGTAGCAGAATTACATAACATACACAAATACAATGCTCAAGTTCGTTGACCACACACAAAAGAGTTTACTTTCAAAACGAATTTTTAGGCGGCCAATTCTCAACTTCCAGTTCAACTCTATTTACGTTTGTGCTCCAACTAACCACGCCTTCCTTTTTATACGACCATTCATGATTCCAGACAGTTGTGGAAAGTTCTTTATCAATGAAGATGTCACTAGAAGGGAGCACAAAAGTGAATGTCACTTGAAGTTTCCAGTCATCTATGTTTATTATTTTCGGCAAGCCCTTTTATCTCCGTGCCGCACTATCTGTCCGTTTCTGTGCACAAGCCGCACTATCGCGATAATGGGTTTGCGACACTACTTATGAAAAGGGTAATAAGCAATCCTAAAACAAGTGCCCTAAAACCAGTGAGCAAATTGCGTCAAACAACTGGTAAAGATGTGCACCCAGAAACAGAAGGGTTTTTTACTGAGGTAGGCTACAATGGTAAAGCGGCAAGAAGAAAGCCTTATGTGAACAAAATGAACAGGGCAAGGAGGTTGCAGTTTGCTAAAGAATTCTGCAAAGAAAACAAAAAATGGAGTAATGTAATTATTGTTGGTAAGGTATCTTTTTGTATTCAATAGAGCTGAATTTATAGAATTTATACATAACAGTGACTCATAAAGGTGTTAATGTGTTGGTATGTGGTTACATATCAGGAGGTAGAGTGGGAAATTTGGTATCCATTAAGGACACCATGGATAAACACCAGTACATCATCAACATTCTTAGAGAAAACCTTCACTAGTATACAGAGAAATTAGGAATAAGAAATACTCAAGTTTCATCAGTATAATGATTCAAAGTGCTGGGTGTATATTGTCAGGGATTGGTTGTTACATAACTGCTCAAAAGTAATACACCTGCCCCCACAGATCCAGATTGTAACCTGATAGAGAATTTATGGAGTGAGGTAATTAAAAGAATTGGAAATTCTCCCATTTTGTCTAAGATCAACTATGGAAATTACTGCTCGGAGAATGGATAAAAATGAGTCTGCCTATACAAAGAAAATAATTTCTGATGTGAAATTATGCATGCTAAAAATAATCAGGCTTCAGTGATACCCTACAAAATACTGAATTTAACCAGTGTAAGGGAATACATACAGATATCATTTTGTGACCGAATATTTAAGTGAGTCATGAAATATTTGTGTCAACACATTTTACACTTTAGAATGATTGTGTTTGTTATTGTTGCAAATAGTATGCATTTATTTTTATTTCAATGTTTACAGCTATTTTTAAAAAAATAAGCGTGTGAGTTTGAACTGCAGAACTTTGACCGAATTTTGTTATTAGTACCTGTATATGGGTAATAGTATGGGCTTTAGGATCATTTGAACATTCATTGTACCCTTTACATTATTTGCCAACCTGATTTGTTACAAAGTCCATTACACTTAAGTTCTTTGAGTCTGATAACAAGAGAAGTTGTAGAATTGAAAACACATGGGCTCAAAATTGTATAGACATGATTAATTTGGAACCATGAAATTTACTATGATGGAAAATATACTTTTTGGATGAATTGGTACCCAAACATGATGAATTGGTACTCAAACATGTTAAATGAACCCTAAAATGACTATACTCATAGCATTATAAAGGATAAGGATTGGAACAAGTGTACATAGTTTTGCTAAATGCATGTACTATTAGTTTGCATTACAAATAATAACTTGCTGAATATCATCACATTTAGTTATGAGTTTAATTTTCTGTAACTGTAACTTTAGTGTGAAATAGTTACATCAGCTAATTCAGTTATTCATATGTTTCATTGTGTTTACATAGTTTCTGTATATTTTGTGAAAACTATTTAACTTCTATTTTCTCTTTAGTTAGTCATTATTTTCATGATTGTATTATTATTTGGAGTGAAGCAATAGACTTATAAGTAAACTTATTTGAAGTGGAGGAAATACAGAAATGGTTAATATGTTCAGCGCTTTTAAAGCATTGCCTATGTACTGCAATTTACTGAAATTGTTGTTGTTCATCCATTTGTGGTTTAGCCTATTGGATTGATCGTTCCAGTTTCATTTCCGTTAACATGAGTTTTGCTATCAACCTTGTCACTTTTTGTTGATAATCTAAAATATTTGTTGTTAGCCTGCTTGCAGCAGTTCCATTTGTGTTCATGTTGTGTAATATCTGCATTTGAGGTTTCTATAGGTCTTTTGTGTTTCTTCATTTGTTAACCTCTCCTTGGGAGATCTCAAATAATCTTATTACTTGCTCTGAATTTGACTTCATCTTTGTTCTCACCTCCATAAACTAATACTGGGATAGCCTGTATCTTGTCAAATTTAAGCACCATTTTCTTTCAAATTTCATCTTATTGTTCCACTCATATGTTTGTATTGCACCAGGTATATCATTTATAGCATCACAGTGAAAATAATTAAAATGTTGTACTTGCTAAATTATTTAATATTTTTTTACTATTTTCGCTCTTGTAATAAAATGAAATGTGTAGTGTATAACGCTAGCTTTTACTACATACGGTACCGCAGGCGGTGGCACTGATGGTACATGAGATGAAGATGGCGCACCGGTGGAATGAGATGGCGGGGGAAACTGGAGGTCCCGGAGAAACCCCTTCCCCCCCGGTGCCATGTTGTCCACCACAAATCTCACTTTGCGGTTGCCTGGGATCGAACCCGGGCCGCCTTGGTGAGAGCCAAGCAATCTAACCACTGAGCCACGGCGCGGCCTCGCTCTTGTAGGTTGTTCTCAAAGGAATGCCATCACTTTTGTGTTATTTACTGATCTTTCCAATTCTACTGTTCACATTTTTATTTAAATTACTTACAGATCTCTGGAGATTATTTTTGGTTTCCTCTGCATATAGCAATATACCAAGATTTATTTTTTGACTGACTTTGTTTCCTAACTCAAATGACAGGTGATGTACGTGAAGTTCTAGATCAAGCATATCACTTGTTAAAAGTGCCATTTCCTTCAAAGTTGATAGTTTTGTTTCATTTTTTCTTTATTTCTTTGTAGTAGAATTAAGCCATACTATAGATTGTCTAGGTTTCAAATTAATGATTTTCAATGCAATATGGAAAAATAAGAAATATTATTTTGTAAACGGCAAATGCAAATAGCTTGATTATCTCCTCAGTTTTAACCATTACTAATGATTAATTCACACTCTTCTAACATGCAGGAAGTGCAGATCACAGGTCACATAGTTTTTTCTAACACACATATTATAAACTTGTAAAAGTGATAGTCAACATGAAAAATTCATGTTGAATTTTGAACCACGGTGGTTCAAATCCCGGCCATGGCATTGAATGTTGACTCTGTCAAAAACCTTAGCCTATATACGGCTAGTGTGAAGAAATCATTAATTTTCATCAATTAATTGTAAAAGTGAATTACTTAAAATACCAAGCAAGAAGATGAACAATGAAAGAAGGCACTTTCCTCTGAGATATGGTAGGTATTCTTTGATTAATGTTATTTGTAAGCTCATCTATATTACCTATGTGGATTTCTTTTGTATACTTTCCCTTTAAAAGAGATAAAAATTGCTAAGGGCAAAATTAGGGGTTTGAAGAAAATATGAAATTGTTTAAACAAGGGTGATGACATTTTCAAATTATTAAAAACATTTATTGACAAATGATAGCATTCACATTTTATCAGATATCTTAAAAAATAACAGCTTGACAGTTTGTCTAGTTTTATTGAAATGTAAGGTTTTACTGTAGATGAGCATGAAATTAAATTATCCACAATGCACTTTTCTATTACAATTTTGTACACTTATTTCTTAGACCGTATCATAGAATTGTATAAATTTGTATTGCTTTCTGTAAATGTTATTGGTCACATTATAGGAACTACAATTGAGTTCCTGTATTATACTGCAGGCTTTTTTCAACTCCCCGCATAAAACTAAATGGAAACATTAGTGCATTATCTATAAGTAGCATTGTGGTAGCAAGAAACTTACAGCAACCTTTGAGAACATGATTTAAGGGTTAATGCTAAATAAATATATTTCAAACATTTACCACTTATACAATGTTTTTAATATTGTGACTTTGTGGGTTCGTAGAATTAAAAGCCTTAAATTTATTGGGAGTCGATTAATGACACTAAACACCACTTACTTTTAAATTTTCCCGGAACTAGTTTCAGAGGCCTTCCCTCTATCATCAGCCGGACATCGACTGGTTCTCTTTGGTGTAGCTGGCAATATTTTGTCATCAGTCTCCTCTGGTGGCAGTTCGAGGAACTTGCTGAACAAATCTTTCTGGGGGATGTCGAAATTGAATACTTTGTTTCTATTTTTTGAAATAAAGATTTGTTCCCATGTCGACATTCAATTTCGACATCTCCCAGAAAGATTTGTTCAGCAAGTTCCTCGAACTGCCACCAGAGGAGACTGATGACAAAATATTGCCAGCAACACCAAAGAGAACCAGTCGATGTCCGGCTGATGATAGAGGGAAGGCCTCTGAAACTAGTTCCGGGAAAATTTAAAAGTAAGTGTTGTTTAGTGTCATTAATCGATCCCAATAAATTTAATTTATACAACAACACTGTTTTCAACACTCGCATGAAAGGATTTATTAAAAGCCTTTTTTGATGAAATTTAAAATGGTCTTTATTTCAGTAGAAAGACGTTGTGTACACCCCTTAGAGGCTCTAAAAATGACCTGTCATAAATTCAATTTAATTCAATTTATTTTGTCCTGTTGATCATACATTGATATCAGACACGTCATGGTATATCAGTTACATATTTGCATTATTTACAATCACTTAAAACTAATTAACATTTAAAAATTCATTTACAGAATAAAATGAATGTTGCAGTAAAAAGAGTTTTACTCCCTTTTTAAAATGTATAACACTCTTCACTTGTTTAATATTTTCTGGTAGTCTGTTGTATAATCTTATACCTTTATTGAAAGCATTAGACCTGAAGATTTCCGTTCTACAACTTTGAATATGAAAGTCATCTTTTTGACGTGTATTATATTTGTGAATATCTGCATTTTTGTGATTTTGTATTTGTAGATTATTTTGTTTTACATGGACCACTAATTCCAAAATAAACATACATGCTAGAGGTAATATTTGATGTTTTCTGAATAATGGCCTGCAAGATGTCCTGTTATCTACTCCACTTAGTATCCTTATTGCTCTTTTTTGAAGTTTAAAGACTCTATCTGCCTTTTCCCCCCAGAACACTATCCCATATTGTAGTTGAGTGTGAAAATAACCATAATATATATTTCTCAATGCAGCTAAATTAATTAAGCTTTTTAAATGTTTAAGCAAATAACAAATGGAACTCAGTTTATTTATTAAATGTTGAATATGCGTGGTCCATTTCATGTTCTCATTTATATGTAATCCCAGAAATTTTGTTTCATTATTGTAGCTAATGGTGGTTTTATCAATTACTACTGGAGGTTTCACCACATTTCTATTTTGACAAGTATGGAATGAAATGGCAATAGTCTTATCCTTATTTATGATTAGTTCATTTGTCTGAAACCATGTGTGCAGTTTACCTAGAGCTTCCTTGAGCTTGGTCTGTACACTTACTTGATTGTCTCCTTTTATTAGGATGTTAGTGTCATCTGCAAATAAAATAACATCTGTGGAATTAATGGCAGTTGGCAAATCATTTATGTACAACAAAAATAACAAGGGGCCCAGGACTGATCCTTGGGGAACTCTTCGCCTAACTTCTCTCACTTTGGACCGAACTGTATTTAATTTTCCTTTATCTTCAAACTGAAGTTCTACAAACTGTTTTCTATTGCTTAAATAGGATTTAACCTAATTATTCATAATACCCCTAAAACCATATTTATCTAATTTCCTGAGTAGTATTTCATTCTCTAAAACGTCGTATGCTTTCGTTAAGTCTAAAAATAAACCCACAACTGCTAATTTTTTATCAA
Organism: Mantis religiosa; assembly: GCA_030765055.1. Classification (NCBI taxonomy): domain Eukaryota; kingdom Metazoa; phylum Arthropoda; class Insecta; order Mantodea; family Mantidae; genus Mantis; species Mantis religiosa. Next base: position 1,653,508 of record JAUKNK010000152.1, read on the forward strand.
TAGCTTCTTGAATTTTATTTATTAAACTGCCCATGGCTGATATGGTAGATCTGTTTTTCCTAAACCCGTTTTGGGCCTCTGAAAGAATATTGTATTTTGAGATGAATTATATCATTCTATTATGAACCAGTTTTTCAAATATTTTAGAAAATGATGATACAATCGATATTGGTCTGTAATTTTCTCTTTTATTCTTCTCCCCTTTTTTATGAAGTGGCTTAATTTTTGATACTTTTAATTTATGTGGAAATACACCCGATTGTAATGATGCATTATAGAGGCTGACTAGAGGCTTAGCTATTGGATGTACAACTTTTTTAATGATTACATCTGGTACTCCATCAACTCCAGATGAATATCTGGCCTTCATACCCTGGACTATACCTTCCAATTCCAATTCCGTAACAGGTAAAATAAAAATTGATTGACTGCATTGCCTTATATTGTCACCATTCTCTTGACACCCTATATGGTTAATATTGTGAGCTACTAAGTTTTCTGCAATGTCTGTGAAGTAAGCATTAAAGGACTCCACAATATCCTCTGGATTTATGATAGTATTATTATTGATATTTAGTTGATTAATATTGTTTTTTGGGGCAGGTTTCCCAGTTTCTTGGTTAACTAATGTCCAAAGAGCCCTTGTTTTATTGTTAGTGTTTAGTATGAATCTTTCATTTTCCCTTCTTTTGGCTTCAGTTATAATGGCTTTATAGATCTTTCGATACCTATTGATATACTCTTTGGTCTCATTAGTTGCTTGTCCGTGTTTTTCTAGCCTGGACAAAAATCGCAGCCTATTGCTGGATGTAATTATTCCCTTTGTAATCCACCCTTTCTTTTTTTGTGATTTAAAGCATTTCTTTTCTAAAGGAAAAGCTATATCAAACCAATACAAAAATGTGTTTATGAAGTTCTCGCATTTTAAGTTAACGTCAATTTCATCAAAGACATTATCCCATGTTTCCTTTTCCAATAAAGAATTAAACAGTACAATACTATTTTTACTAAAGTTTCTTTTATAAATGGTGATGGGTTTATCCATTCTTTTAGATACTAGAGTCTTAATGTGTAGTATTTGTGCCCAGTGATCAGAAAAACCTAGATCTGTGACCGTAGCTTGCTGTACAAATTTTGTTTTGTTAATAATTATTACATCCAATAACGAGGTTGATCTAGTGGTCGAGTTTACTGTGTTAGTCAATTTATAAATATCGAGCAATTCTTTAAGCTTAGTTAGTTTAGTAGTTTCGCGCATGAAATTTATATTCCAGTCACCACATAAAATTACAGTTCTGGTTTTCTGTATTAAACTATGAAGCATTGTGTCCAACTTCGATAAAAATGTTTCAAGATGACTATCAGGGGATCTATAAATGCAAACAATAACTATATTATGATCACTGATTTCTACTATAGACATCTCAAATTCTTTGTCTTCTTTTAAGTTATCAAATTTAGTTATATTTTTAGTTTTCAAATGTGATTTAACATATATACATGACCCCCCATGCCCCAGCTTTTCCCTACAATATACATCTGTTAATATGAAGTCATTGATTTTACTTATTGCCAACTGGGATGATGACATCCAATGTTCAGTAAAGCACAATATATCAACATCTTTAAAATCCCTATCCAATAGTACCTCTAACTTTAACAATTTATTATTTAAACTCTGTACGTTTTGATGCAAAAGATACAAAAAATTTTCTTTACTAACCTTTTTATTGCAACCTTCAAATGAATTGTGTCTTTTAATTAATATATTACTTGATTTTTCGTTATAGTCCACCTGACCCTCGTCCTCTGAGGTATCTACTACAGTCACATCCACCACATTGTTCCCTAGTTTCCCTTCAAAACTGAGAAGATTGCATTGTTCATAAGCTGGCCAAATTTAAACGATCCCCTACGATTTAAATGAATTCCATCTCTACCAAAGTCATTATCATGCAACCAGTAGTTTCCATCCACCATTAAACAGTTTTCCTCGCGACACAACTCGTCCAGTTCTTGATTGATTCTTCTAACTTTTCTGTTGGTCACATCCTGCCTGCGAAGAATACCACTAATTATTATTTTTGCATCATTCGTTTGCGATCGAATTGCGTGTACCAAATTTCTTGCTTCTTCTGCTATGTGTTCTGCTTAAACAAATGAAAGAATGCACTTGCGGTACACTTCAATAGTCCACTACACAGCTGCACATACACAACAGTTCTCAACTAGTAACTGACACCACTTTTACAGCCGCTGCGCTTTTATATCTCCAGTCACTTTTTCTAGAAATTAGTGGAACACTCAATAACAATTGAGACAGCAATAACAATCGAGACAGCATCGGAAAAGATGAAACTTCCAGACATCTATCTGTCGCTCTCTCTCTCTCTCTCTCTCTCTCTCTCTCTCTCTCTCTCTCTCTCTCTCTCTCTCTCTCTCTCTCTCTCTCTCTCTCTCTCTATCGGCGTTCGCCTACGCACGGGCCGGCAGCAGCAAAACAATGCCGTTTAATACCAAAACAATGAAGTAATAACAGTGAAACTTTAAATATTTATTTATTTAATGACACCTTTTACTTACTGAGGAACTAATTTCATGCAATATAAAGATTATGTTAAACTGTATTATACTCAGCAGTTAGTAAAAATTAAGCTATGCTTATATTGAGACGCAGACATTAATTGCAAAATACAGGGTTATATTTTATTTTCCTATTTTCTGTTAGTTTTAAGGTTTTTGAAGTTTCCTTAAAATATTAAGAAGCTTGACTGTTATATGTAATAGTGGTGTTGAAAATAAATGAACCACTTTATGCTGACACCTTAGCTTACTGAATGATTTGTTTTGTTTTTATAGATGGATCCTTTTCTTCCATCAGTTTTCAACATTATATAGTTAAACAGCAAGTATGTTCTGTCACTGTGGCAATAACTACTGGGAACAATTTATTGCAAAATGCAAATAAAATTGTGTGTAGAGCAATTGAAAGATGGGTGCCCCACAAAGATGCAAGAGCCTAACTATTGCATTTTTTCTTCTTTATTCAGTTTCTGAATAAAGTGTACACACCAAGAAAACCTTGTACATAACCAATATAACAATGCACATGTCAAGGGTATACTAGGAATAGTTAGTAATTGTAGTTAATAGTAGTACAAAATCATAGTGTACTAACATTACCATAGCTTAAATGTTTTGCTTGAGTATGTGTTAATGACAGTATATGAGCAGATGCATCAAATGGGATGAAAGCATCAACAAAGGAAACTAATGTATAAAGACTAAAATTGAGTCATATCTTTTAAAACTTGTAACTTCACTCACGTTGAACGTTGTAACGTGAGTGAAGTTACAAGTTTTAAAAGGTATGACTCAATTATAGTCTTTATACATGAAATTAGCTTCACTGTTAACAGCGCTTTTATTTATAACTATTCAAAAGGAAACTAAACTTTTCACTTATTTTTATAAAAGCCTAAAAGGTGAAATCTGTCAAGGTTCTCCTTGGAAAATTGGTAAATTTGAGATAATGTTATTTCACCATTGCAAGCTATACAGAATTTTAGAAGAAAGTCAAGTAATAAACTCAATGAGGTAGCAAGTGAGACTAAAAGTTACTTCACTACAGATAATGTACTCATGGTATACATAGTGTACATGATTAGCACTTGTAAAGGAAAGCAGAGTGATAGAAGCTCAAACAATTTAATGAGTGTAAAGGTACAGTCTGAATAAAAATTCCAGCTATGGCATAGTGTGAAAGAACGATTAATTTCTAATTTAAGTGAATTACATACAAATCTGAGCCTTTGTGGCATGAATAGACTAATCTGTGCTTTTTCTCAAAACAGAATTTGTCTACACTGCAGATCATAAGCAGTGAACACGAACTTATAATGTAATTATCAGAAGACAAATCCATTTAATTGAAAAATAGAATCAAATGGTAAAAGTTGAAATTATAGAACATTTTGTGTGTAGGAATGAAAGAAAAAGAAAAATTAAATCAGAGCATGAAATTTCAAGTTATATTTGCCTTATGAATCCTTTAAAACTTTACAGATTATTTTGTAAATAGCCTTGCAATAACATGTCCCAAAGATTTTTAAAATCTTTTATGGAGGATACCATTTTAAGGATTTTCTGGAGAAATTAACACAAAATGTTGGGCTGAGGATCAACAATGAACTGTATTTTAGTTGTAATAGCTTTTTGATGAGGTGATATCCTCTTTGAAATATATCAAGTTTTCCCCAAATTAACATTTAAATGTGTGCATTTCTTTTTTATTTTCTCTCCTTTACTCCCTCTTCTCTCTTGTACTAGAATATTGTTTTGCACCCAAAAATCCAATGCCAAGATTTCACTGTAAATACAGGCTTTGAGGCCCATGTGTATCTGGTGAGGAGGGGAAACTTATTTGTATTTTTGACATTATGATTAATGATTTTGATTAAAACACTACATGACAAATATGGTGTACATCTTGAATTTCTTGGGAGTAGTTTGTGTGATTGTTCTCATTCAGAAAGAATGTGACAAACTACAGGAGATGGGACAAATCATAATACACAAGATATTGTCTTGAGCATTGTTGGGACCGGGTGCACTAAGGGTGCGGCGGGGAGAGATAAGGGACAGATAGTGCAACATGAAGATAAAAGGCTTGCTGAAACAGAAAGATAGCACGGAGATAAAAGGCTTACGAAACAAAGATAGATAACTAGAAACTTCTAGTGACATCTTGATTGTTAGAGAATATTCCACAACCATCTGGAATCATGAATAGTTCTATAAAAAGGAGCCGCGATTACCAGTTAGAGTGTAATCAGAACTGAATGGTGTGCCTGAGCTGCAGATTGAATGTGTGCGCTTTTGTCTGTGGATGGCGACCTTGGAAGATCGTAATTGTGTATGTGACGTATTTCTGCTACTCTAATGCCCGATTTCACCAACAGATGTTAAAATCGACGTTAACAAATGTAACGTGACAAATGTCACAGCGCTAAAACTATTGTTAAATTTCTTGCATTTCACCAACCTGTTTTCTTAAAATGTTAACAAACCTGTGTTAACGCCAAGAAACTTGTAAATATCACAGCTATAGAAGGCTATGGATGCTTTTCTGAACGTACTTCGATGCGCTTTTTTTTTTTTTTTCATTTTCGTCTGCACAAATGGCGGATGAACAAAATCATAAATAAAGCCGTGAGACAAATTTCTCATCGACGGAGAAAGAATTGTTAATTGAAATGGTGTCGAAGTGTAAGGATATCGTGGTAAATAAAGAGGATGGATGCAGTGTATGTAAAAGAGAAAGATGTCGCGGGGAAAATATTGGAAACGAATTTAATTCAAATACATGTGTCATTACTACAAGCATCAAACAACTTGTCAGTATTACGTAAATTGAAAACGAAGTGCGAAGAACAAGTGCCGTAAACGTTTCAAGACGGGAGGTGAACAATTTATTATCCACATAATTCAGTGAATTATAAAATCACAAAGTTATTAATACTTGAAGCAAAGGCGAGATTGGCATATTCCTTTTGATGTATATTCTATTTCATTACGTAAATTTAAAACGAGGTGCGAAGAAGGACAAGTGACGCGAACGTTTCAAGACGGCAGGTGGACAGTGTATTATCCACATAATTCAGTGAATTATAAAATCGCAAGGTTACTAATACTTGAAGCTAAGGCGAGATAGTCATATTCCTTTCGATGCATGTTCTAACCTCTCTTATACTTCCGCAGTATATACCTCCGTAAAACAATTTTCTTCGGATAGCTCCTCGAAATCATTTCTCCTCATAGGCCGTACTCTATTATGAATGCCATTTAGACGGTCTTAAATATAGCAAATCGACATCAACAGCTGAGTTCATGCTCGCCCTCTTGACTATTTACAATTGTTAAGGACTTAAACATTAGAAATTCGGCTTGTTAGTATAACATGAGATTTAACACGAGTGTTACGCTAACACTTGTTGGTGAAATGCAATTTTTGTTTTAACTATTGCTAAACTCGTGTTAAGTCTTAACATTTGTTGTTGAAATCGGGCATAAGGGTTGACCAAAGTTTATTTCTACGGAAATAAAGAACATTTTGAATTTCTCCAAATTGGACTTTTAATTCTACGAACCCACAAAGTCACAATTGGTGTCAGGAAATGGAACATTCGACACTGGACGCTACATTGGCAAAAATTCTAGAAGAGTTGAAAGAAATGAGAACAGCGAATGACAACCTCGCTGCGAAGACAGAAGCGGCAAATAACAACCTGGCCGCAAAGATGGAAGCCACTAGTAGCAACTTGGCTGCGAAGATGGCCGAATTGACCACGGAAATGAAGGCTGCGAACGAAGCCCTCGCCGCCAATTTGAGGAGCATTTGGCCGACGTAAAGGAGGACGTCACGGAATTGGGTGAACGCGTCAAACACCTGCCGAGCCGCGTTAACGAGCTGAAGGGAAAGGCCGACAGCAACACCAAGTCCCTGAACGCCATGGTAGAGGACATCGTCAGCAGGAGGTTGAAGGACTTAAAGGCCGACGCGCCGGGACGCGATAAAATATCTGCGCGCGTCAAACCTCCTAAATACGACGGCGCGACAACATTCGAGGTCTTCCAACGTCAATTCGACACAGTGGCCAAGCACAACAAGTTGAGTCCAGAGGAGGAGGCCGCACAGCTAATAGCCAGCCTCCAGGGACGGGCCATTGAAGTCCTGAACGCGGTCCAGGCAGCGGCGGCGCCCAAGGACATCTAGGAGGCCCTGGGGAACCGCTTTGGAAACCACCGCATAGGCACAGTCAACTGAAGTGAAGGTCACAGCAGCCAGGGGAGACGCTGCAGGAGCTCGCCCTGGCAATCGAGCAGCTGGCCAGTAAAGCCTTAATTGACCTCCCACCAGAGTTCGTATCCCGAGAAGCCGCATACACCTTCGTCGACGGGGTACGAGACACCGAGATACGCCAGCGTCTAATGCTCGGCGATTACAAGACCATCCAGGAGGCGTGAACAGCAGCTTTGAGGATGGAGACGGCCAAGGTGACGGCTACTCCGACGTCGAGAACAGTGTGTATCCGTTACACTGGCGATGGATGACCAGCCGAGGGACACCGGCGAAGGCCTAGTGGCATGTGTTGGGGCGTAGACGAGTTCCACTGGTGAAACAAGCGGCGGTACGGGATATGCTGGAGGACATGAGATCCAGGAGAGTGGTTGAAGCGTCTGACAGCTCTTGGTGTTCACCTGTAGTCATGGTGACGAAGAAGAACGGCGAGCTACGCTTCTGCGTGAACTACAGGAAGCTGAACGCTGTCACCAGGAAGGACTGTTTCGCCTTACCCCGGATTGACGACACCTTGGAGACGCTTGCTGGTGCGCAGTGGATCTCGACCCCGATCCTGAAGTCGGATTACTGGCAGTTGGCTCTAGACCCGAGAGACCAGGAAAAGCCCGCACTCTTGATAGGCCAAGGGCTTGGGCAGTTCACAGTTAGGTCCTTTGGTCTCTGCAATGCACCAGCTACCTTCCAACACCTGATGGAATCAGTGATGAGGGGGTTGACTTATGACGGCTGCCTGCTGATACCTGGACGACATCATCATCATCATCATCATCATCATCATCATTGGTAAGGCCTTCGAAGACCATCTGTAAAACCAGCAAGGTGTTGCAGAGACTGCAGGCGACCAACTTGAAGCTGAACGCGAAGAAGTGCCAGCTCTTCCGCAAGGAAGTCAACTACTTGGGCCACATAGTCTCACCAACCGGAGTGGCCACAGACCCGGAGAACACACAGGTCATGAGAGATTGGCCCCGGCCGAAGGATAAGAGAGAATTGCGCAGTTTCCTAGGGCTTTGCAGTTATTAACTCCGTTTCATAAAGTGGTTCTCTACATCGCCAAGCCCCTCATCCGCCTGACGGACGCCTTATGTTTGGACGCAGGACGCCGAAGGTGCTTTCCAACAGCTGAAGAAGACACTTTGCACTGCTCCTATTTTGGGATTCCCACAACCAGGAGTCGCCTTCCTTGTGGACACTGAAGCCAGCGACCATTGCATTGGAGGCGTCCTATCCCAAGTCCAGGATGGCCACGAGCGGTTGATAGCTTACTGCAGCAAGACGCTGTCCAAGGCAGAGAAGAACTACTGGCGGTAGTAAAGACCTTGGAGCATTTCCACAAATACCTGTATGGTCAGCCATTCCACCTGACTGACCACTCCGTCCTAAGCTGGCTACTCAGTGTGTGTTTGGAGGAATTTAGTAACAGTGACGTCAAAATTAATATAAAAATTATTTGTGGTTGGTTTATTGACACTCGTCACTTACTTTTTCATATATCATCTCATATATCATCTCATATATCATCTCATATATTTATCATCTCATAAATATATGAAAAAGTAAGTGACGAGTGTCAATAAACCAACCACAAATAATTTTTATACTGGCTACTCAGCTTTAGAAACCTGGAAGGCCAGACAGCCCGTTGTGTCCAGAGGCTGCAGGAGTAGACTTCACCTCTGAACATCGTACAGGGAAGAGCCGCGTTAACGCAGGCGCCATGTTCCGAAGACCCTACCCAGGAAAATTGCGGCCAATGCATAAGAGTGGAAGAAATGGAGCGTGTCGCAGCTTTCAGAGTGGTCACAGCAGTGGCTGCAGATGGCTGGGATAACGCAGGCCTGAGGAGAGAGCAGCTGGCAGACGCAGACTTGGGACCACTCTTGAGAAAAGTGGAGGCCGGGACAAGACCAACCTGGAAGGACATCGACCAAGAAGCGCCACATACAAGTCATGCTGGACCCAATGGGATGCATTGAGGATCAGAGAGGGCGTGTTGTTCTGGGTATGGGAATCACCCGATGGGAAGGTGCAGAGAGAACAGTTGGTACTTCTCCGGAGTACGGTGCCAGAGGAGTTAGAGGAAGGTGCCGGTACTTCAGGAGGACACCTGGGAGCAAACCGAACGATCGACAAACTCCGACAGCGCTACTACTGTCTGAGGCTCCGAGCAGACGCTGAGAGGTGGTGCAATGGCACGTGTGTGCGGCGAGTCACGGCCCCCATACTAGGAGCCAGGGTTGCATGCAGCAGTACAATGTCGGAGTGCCATTCGAATGCATCACTGTCAGCATAGCTGGACCATTCCACGGGTCCAACCGAGGTAACAAGTACCTGGTAGCGGTCGTGGACTTCTTCACCAGTTGGCCGGAGGTATATGCCATCCCGAACCAGAAGGCGAAGACAATCACAGACTGCCTTGTGGAGCAAGTGTTCTGCCTTTATGGAGCGCCGTTAGAGCTCCACAGTGATCAGGGCATCAATTTTGAGTCTAACCTGATGAAGGAGGCACTGGAAAGACTTGGAGTGAACAAGACCCGCACAACACGTCTACACCCCGAAAGGTACATCAAGACCTTAGAAGAGCACTTGAGGAATGTGTTGGCCAGCCATCAGCGAGACTGGCACTACAAGGTGCCACTGTTCTTGCTGGCCTACTGCTCGTCAACACACGACACCACTGGGATGACGCCAGCCACCTTAATGTTCGGTCCAGAGTTACGCCTCCCTTGTGACCTGACTTTTGGGAGCCCCCGGAAACAAAACAGCCAGCAACGGAGTGTGTGGAGAACCTGGTGCACCATCTCCACGACATGCATGAGATGGCTCGTCAGAACATCCAGATGGCGAGCGACCACATGAAGACCCGATACGACAGGAAAGCCAACAGCCAAGGGATCCAGTAAGGTGACCTGGTCTGGTTGTACCGCCCTACCCGGACCAAGGGACGCAGCCCGAAACTTCTCCAACCATAGCAAGGACCGTACCGGGTGGTGAAGAGGATCAATGACGTGGCCTACCACATCCAGAAGGTGCCCCGAGGGAAGATGTTGGTGGTACACCTGGATCATCTGGCCCACTACCATGGTGCTGTTCGGGACAGCCAGCCTTGAGGAGGGAGCAGTGCCTGGAGAATTGTTGTGGCCGAGCACACAAAGGGTGCAGCACGAAGAGATAAGGGCAGACAGTGCAACGCAGAGATAAAAGGCTTGCCGAAACAAATAAAGATAGATAACTAGAAACTTCTAGTGACATCTTGATAGAGAACATTCCACAACTGTCTGGAATCATGAATGGTCGTATAAAAAGGAGCCACGATCACCAGTTAGAGTGTAATCAGAACTGAATGGTGTGCCTGAGTTGTATTTTGAAAGTGAATGCCTTTGTTTGTGGACGGTGACGTTGGAAAATTGTAATTGTGTATTTGACGTAATTTTGCTACTGTTAGGGTAGACCAATGTGTATTTATATGAAAAAAAAGAACATTTTGAAATTCTGCAACTTGCACTTTTATTCTGAACCCACGTCAAAATGTCTAGAAGTGCTGAAAGATGTTAGTGTGGGTGATTTCAAACCCAGCCCAGATTACAGTCCCATGTCAGCTCGCCTGGATCCCACAATTGGCAAATAAATTGTTCTTATTGTTACTCTACTGTCTTTCCAGAAAGTAAATGAACACTTTCTGCAGGTCAGTATCATTCAGCCATTCCATGACTAGAGGGTATGAATACTAAATCGGCTAATTTCATAAATGTACAATGTCAGGATCGCCATTTTAACCTGTCACCACTTAGAAAATTTCTCTGACTATATTAACCCAACTTGACGAGATTAACCCAATATCACAGGCCACGCCGTGGCTCAGTGGTTAGACCGCTTGGCTGTCACCAAGGCGGCCCGGGTTCGATCCCAGATGACCGCAAAGTGAGATTTGTGGTGGACAACACGGCGTTGGGGCGGGTTTTCTCCGGGACCTCCGGTTTCCCCCGCCATCTCATTCCACCGGTGCTCCATCTTCATCTCATGCATCATTGCCGTATGTAGTAAAAGTGGGCGTTAAACACACACACACACACACACTCACACACACACACACTCACACACACTCACACACACACTCACACACACTCACACACACACTCACACACACACTCACACACACACTCACACACACTCACACACACACACTCACACACACACTCACACACACTCACACTCTCTCACACACACTCACACTCTCTCACACACACACTCTCTCACACACACTCACACACTCTCTCACACACTCTCACTCTCTCACACACTCTCACTCTCTCACTCTCTCACACACTCTCACTCTCTCACACACACTCTCACACTCTCTCACACACTCTCACTCTCTCACACACACTCTCACACACTCTCACACACACTCTCACACACACACTCTCACACACACACTCTCACACACACTCTCACACACACACTCTCACACAAACTCTCACACACACACTCTCTCACACACTCTCTCACACACACACTCTCACACACACTCTCACACACACACTCTCACACACACACTCTCACACTCACACACTCACACTCTCACACACTCACACTCTCACACACTCACACTCTCACACACTCACACTCTCACACTCACACTCTCACACACTCACACTCTCACACACTCACACTCTCACACTCTCACACACTCACACTCTCACACACTCACACTGTCACACACTCACACACTCACACTCTCACAGTCTCACACTCTCACTCTCTCACACTCTCACTCTCTCTCACTCTCTCACGCTCTCTCACACACTCTCACGCTCTCTCACACTCTCACGCTCTCTCACACACTCACGCTCTCTCACACACTCTCACGCTCTCTCACACTCTCACACACTCTCACACACTCTCACACACACTCTCACACTCTCTCTCACACTCTCTCTCACACTCTCTCACACTCTCTCTCACACTCTCTCACACTCTCTCACACACTCTCACACTCTCTCACACACTCTCTCACACACTCTCTCACACACTCTCTCACTCTCACACACTCTCACACACTCTCACTCACTCTCACACACTCTCACACACTCTCACACACACTCTCACACACTCACACACTCTCTCACACACACTCTCACACACACTCACACACTCTCACACACACTCTCACACACTCTCACACACTCTCTCACTCTCACACACTCACTCACTCTCACACACTCACTCACTCTCACACACTCACTCACTCACTCTCACACACACACTCACTCACACACACACAGACATCACAATGGAAGTAGCAGTTATCTTGCAGATGAGCCATTAACCATATGGATGCGGAGACTATGCAAGAAAACGGTAAACCTTTGGAATTATGATTTTAACAATGAAATTCTATGTTGATAATGAGGCACCTACCTTCCGCGGTTCTCATAGCTCAGTAGAAATCACACTCTGTGATAAGCGAGACGAGGGTTCACGGTTTGAACCCTAATATGCATATATCCTTTTTATCTCCAAATATTTTGCTTTATTACACTCTATAACAAACTAATTTACAACTATTAAATTTTAGATGAGTCGTATTTTTTACTCATCTGCTTCACTTTCGTACCTATTTTGAGGACATATTTCGCAAATCTTCGTTTGCATCTACGGCTCTTGTGCGACTGACGCTTGATCCAGCGGTGTGGGTAATTCTGGGGTTGCTGCTGCCATCTGTTGATTTAGTGATGAACTTAAATGTGGGATTATCTTCTGGCGGGATTTCAAAGTTCATTAGTTGGTTTTTATGTTTTTCTATGTATATCCTCTTCCATATGACGAGTTCACTATGTTTTTGTACGTATTTTAGTAATTCTGTGCTATCTTCAATTTCATGATTTTCAGACCAGAAATGAGCTGCTATTGCGGACTTATCAATATTTTTGTATCTTAAGTGCCTGAAGTGTTCTTTCTTTCTAGTGCCTATGTTTCTTTTTGTCCTCCCTATGTAAATTTTTTCACAGCCTTTACACTTAATCTTGTAAATGCCTGACTTTTCCTCTGGTTTTATCTTATCAGTATTATTACTGTGAAGTAGGTTTTTAATGTTGTAATTGTTTTTTGGTGCCAATGTTATATTGTATTTCTTGAATATTTTTTGGAACTTTTTTGTGGCCCAGGGGTGGTAAGCAAATTTAGCAAATCTAATTTCTTGTTTTATTGGTGTCATAATCTTTCAGTACATTTACTATTTTTCTTGTAAATGTACTTTGTAGAAACTTATTTTCTGAAGTTAAGTTTTACTTTACTATACCATTTCTCTTTATTGTAGTATAGTGGAATGAGAAATCTAATTGTCTTTCTGTAGCGCCATCTTGATTGTTTGAGGACATTCCGGATAGTGAGTAATCTATAAAAAAGGGAGCCTGCCCGCCACAGGCAGTCAGTCGGTAATTGGACGCATGCGCGTGAACAGCTGTGTTTGTGATCGATGACCCTGCAAGTTGTATTATGTATGTGACGTAATTCTGGACTGTAAAGGTTGATAAAAGTGTTTCTACGGAAGTAAAGAGCAAATTTTAGTGTTTGTAACCTGAACTTTTAATTTCACGAACCCACTAAGTCACATTATGATGTTTCCTACTGCGCGTCTTCCTACTCTCTTGAATGTCATCATTACTGTCTTTTCTCGGTTGAGTATCAGTTCGTTGATTTCTGCCCATTAGGCTAACCTCTGTATTGCTGTCTGGAAGCTATCTATTGATCTTGAAGTCATAACCATGTCATCTGCTTAGATGTATATTTTCACTCCCTCTGTCACTGTTGCCTTGATCACATCTATTGTCGCTATGTTGCAAAGGTATGGGCTCATTCAGTCCCCTTGCAACACTCCTCTGCATTGTGTTACTGGTTCTGATACTGTTACGTTGTCGTCCACCAGCACTCTGTTGTTTCCCAGGATGTCTTTTGTTATTATTGTTATTGGATTGTCTGTTCCAATCGCCTTCTGTAACTTTTCTAGCAATTTGCTCCTGTTGATCATATTATAGGCCTTGGTGAAGTCTACAAAAAGTGCATGTAGTTTATCTCCAGGTCTACTTAGTACATCTTCTATGTCTCTTTGTAGGCATTCGATAGCTTGTAAGGTAGATCTTTGTTTTCGAAAGCCGAATTGTTCTTTGGGAAAGGGGTGATCTACCAACTTCGTCAGCCTTCTTGTAACCAGCATCATCACCACCTTGTGGAGGGTGCATTCCATTGCTATTCCCCTGTAAGCATTCACATCGCCTGCGTCTCCCTATCCTTTATATAGCACTTTGATTCTCCCGCACCTCCATCTGTCCAGGATCGTTCCTTGTAGCATACATTCATTGAAAAGTTCCGGCCACACTTCCAGCATTATAGGCGATACACTTCTTAGCTGCTCATTGTATATTGTGTCTGGACCACATGCTTTTTTCTTCTTTAGGTTATTAATTACTTTTACTTATCGTATTGTGAACCTCTCTTCACATTCTGCTGTCTTTTTGCTGATGCCTCTTACAGAACTTGTTTCTTTCCCTCCCAAGACCTGCTTCAAATGACTTGTCCATGCTTCCATGGATATTTCTCTTGGGAATTTGGGATTCTTTGTTTTTAAGACATGGTATGGGTTGTTTTCTGCTTCTTCAATTTGTTGCTTTCCTTGTGTTTCATAGTATTCATTTTTCTTCCCTTGTATTAATTTCTTATAAGATCTCCTCCTTTCGGCGTAGTTTTTTGCACCATCTTCCGTGGGCCTCTCAAGCGCTTTATGCAGCATGCTTAATGCCTCTTTCCTACTTCTGTGGCCTTCTACATCAAACCATGGCTTTGCTCTTCGCTTGTAGAATTAAGCATTATCTAAAGTCAGTGTTTGAGCACAATTCAGAATAATGTTTTACCCCAAAATACTGTTACCCTGGCGGCAGACTCGCGATGCCGATCAATAAATGATGGCCGGTGGAGATTCGGGAAACTTCGGGGCCGATCGAGACCGGAAGCGACAGTCATTTGAGCGAAGTGTTTTTAAAATAAACAGTTTTAGGTTATCTAGCAAATTGTAATGGTGAACAGTGTATTGCTACGAGAATAAAGTGAGTTTTTTGTGTTTGTAACCTCGACTTGTTATTTCACAAACCCACAAAGTCACAACTAGTGTCAGGAGTGGGATTACGGCCATGGAATCGGCATTGGAAAAGATTTTGCAGAATATGATGGAAATGAAGGCGGAACTGACATCGGAAATGAAGACGGCGAATGACATCAGCGAGAAAATGGACGCGAAGATGAACGAGTTAACAACAAAAACAGAAGCGGCAAATAACAACCTGGCCGCGGAGTTGAAACAAATAAAGACCGAATTGACCACAGAAATGAGGGCAGCGAACGACAGCCTGGCCACGGAGATGAAAGCGGCAAACGAGGCCCTTGTCGTGAAGTTTGAAGAACAGTTGGCCGGCGTGAGGGATAACGTGACGCAGCTGGGCAAGCGGATGGGCCAAATGGACGAGCGCGTCGAGGACCTGGTGAGCCGCGTTGACGACCTGATGGGAAAGGCCGACAGCAGCGTCAAGTCCCTGAACGCCATAGTAGAGGACGTCGTCGGCAGGAAACTGAAGGATTTGAAGGCCGACGCGCCGGGACGCGACACATCTGCGCGCGTCAAACCGCCGAAATATGACGGCGCGTCAACATTTGAGGTCTTCTGCCGCCAGTTCGACACAGTGGCCAAGCACAACAGATGGTCACCGGAGGAGGAGGCCACACAGCTAATAGCCAGCCTCCAGGAACGGGCCGCGGAAGTTCTAAACGCGGCGCAGACAACGGCGGCGCCCAAGGACATCTGGGAGGCCCTGGAGAATGGTTTCGGAAACCACCGCTTAGCCGCAGCGTACCGCAGCCAACTAAAGGCAAGGTCACAGCAGCCGGGGGAGACGCTGCAGGAGTTCGCCATAGCGATTGAGCAGCTAGCTAGCAAGGCCTTGGTTGACCTGCCACTGGAGTTCGTATCCCGGGAAGCCGCCTACAACTTTGTCGACGGGGTACGGGACACGGAGATTCGTCAGCGCCTAATGCTCGGCGATTATAAAACCATCCACGAAGCGCTGACAGCGGCATTAAGGATGGAGGCGGCCAAGGTAACATCTATCCCGACGTCGAGAACGAGGAGTGTCCGCTACGCCGGAGACAGAAGACCAGCTGAGGGACGCCGGCGAACAGTTAGTGGCCTGTGTTGGGGGTGTGGACAGCCCGGGCACCTGCAGAGAGACTCCCCACATCAGGAAGAGCGGCCAGAAGAACGAGTAAGGCCCGGCGTGGAGAGGGGCACGTCGGCGCCATTACCACCATCCCCTCGAGTGACAATCCGCGCCGTCAGCTGGCGGATGGATGACAACCTCATCGCGGACGGTTGGGTAAGAGGAAAGCCGTGCCGCGTGCTGGTGGACACCGGGGCGGCCGTGACCATCATCAGACCTGACGTGGCGTAGGGTTTGCCGACGAGGAAGCCGAGCCGACCATACGAGCTTGTGACGGCATCGGGCGACACCATGCCTGTGGAGAAGGAGGCCCTGCTGGAGCTGACCTTGGGACGGAGTGCCGTGGGTCTGTGGGTGTTCGTCGCCAAGGTGGCTGAGGAGGTGATTCTGGGACTGGATGCCCTCAGGAGCCACGAGGCGACGGTCGACATCGGCAGGAAGGTCCTACGGCTCAACGGAGAAGAGGTTATACTCCGTCAAACTGAAGAGCGCCTTGGAATCGGTAGGGTCATCTTGAACGAAGACGTGGTTGTCCCCGCGAGGAGTGAGGTGATGGTGACGGCTCGACCGGAAGGCCAGACGGCATGCTGGGTTCAGAGGCCGCAGGAGTACGACTTCACCTCAGAACATCGCAGAGGGAAGAGCCACGGTAACGCGGACGCTATGTCCCGAAGACCCTGTCCAGAAGATTGCAGCCAATGCACAAGAGTGGAGGAGAAGGAGCGTGCCGCAGCAGTTCCAGTAGTCACGGCAGTGCCTGCGGATGGCTGGGATAGCACAGGCCTGAGGAGGGAGCAGCTGGCAGACGCAGACTTGGGGCCACTCTTGAGGAAAGTGGAGGCAGGGTTGAGACCAACCTGGGCGGACGTCGCACCGAGGAGCGCCACCTACAAGTCTACTGGGCCCAGTGGGACTTGTTGAAGACTAGAGAGGGTGTGCTGTTCCGGGTATGGGAATCACCCGATGGGAAGATGCAGAGAGAACAGTTGGTACTTCCCCGGAGTAAGGTTCCGGAAGTCTTGGAAGAAGTGCACGCTGGTACTTCAGGTGCTACACCTGGATCGCCTGGCCCGCTACGAAGGCGCTGTTCGGGATGACCAGCCTTGAGGAGGGAGCAGTGTTACCCTGGCGGCAGACTCGCGATGCCGATCAATAAATGATGGCCGGTGGAGATTCGGGAAACTTCGGGGCCGATCGAGACCGGAAGCGACAGTTATTTGAGCAAAGTGTTTTTAAAATAAACAATTTTAGGTTATCTAGCGAATTGGAATGGTGAACAGTATATTGCTACGAGAATAAAGTGAGTTTTTTGTGTTTGTAACCTCGACTTGTTATTTCACAAACCCACAAAGTCACAATACAGTCTGTAAATATGAAGTTAATGTGTGCATGTATTGGATCATGTTAATTATAGTGCTGTGTGGAGACATTGTCTTCATTGTAACATTTTCCCGTATTGCAGCAGTCCTTTTGAATTATATGGCAATCAATGAATGAAAGGAAGAATGATGAACTTCCCAAACACCTGGAAGCTGCCTTTCATTAAAGGTAATTTCCCTATCCTTTTCAGGTAAGCTTTAATTCTTCAATATGTTATAGAGCCTTTTTGTTATAGCTGCATTATTCTGTCTATTTGTTATATGGGTTGGAAATGTATAAGACAATTGTATTCTGTTTAATTATGCTACTTTTTTCTTTCAGGAATAATTTTTGTGGAGTATTAAAATAGTCTATCTAGTGCACAATTGAGCTTTTGTTCATATAAACTGTAAGGGATTTTATCCACTAACTGTCAAGTAAGTAAACCCAATTACATGTTTTTATTAATGGTGTGACACCAGGCTGTTGATACCAGTAATGTGTTTTTGCTAATAAATTCACCTTGGTAGCAATGCAAAATATAATTTTTGTTTACCTTCATTGCAGGTGATTATGCTGCAAAATTAAAATTTGGAGCATCGCTGCTAATTGATTTAACTCAATATGCGATGGTAGAATATTTTAAAATTCCATTATTCATAATTGCTTTGGAAGGGAAGCTGGTGGAAAACATCGTGATTATCAAACATTTGCCCACCTTACTTCTTAACTGATAGAATACACCTGAGAGGTGTTACAATCACACTCGCACACTGAGCAAACATGTCCTAGAAAGAATCTTCTCTGCTGCTGCTATTGCAACTTAGATTTGGAAGATGAGATAAGGCAGGGAGCAGATAGCATTTATTAAGAACACCGTTCTGCATGGATTTTGTGTGTGTGCATGTATGTGTGTGTGTGTGTGTTTTTTTTTTTTTTTTTTTTTTTTTTTTTTTTTTTTTTTTTTTTTTTTTTTTTTTTTTTTTAAAGAATGGAAATCCATTTTCACATACCATGTCAGAATTTTTTGCAATTTAAAATTATATTTTTCATAATGTACATGTGCTTATCATTTGTTAGAAAGCCTCAACAGCTGATAATTACAGCTTTATAACTTAAAATGTGAAATAATACAACTATTATTATGTTTCTTTTTTTTTTTATATATTTATTAAAATTTACCAACTCTATCCACTCTAGGAGATATACAAAAATGTCTTCTCCTTAAAATTAATAATTTAATAAGGTTCTTCTTAGATTCTTCTCAAACTCTTAATGGTGTTATGCTTCATAATGGAAACATTCATCCTTCTCGATTCATCCTTCCATTCCTGCACCCCACTCTTGTTTTAAAGGAGAGATGAAAATGTTATGGTTTTTGTTACAAAAACTACAGTTCGACAACCATCTATTGCTGGTCTGTGGAGATTTCAAGATTATTGCACTATTACTTGTTCATAGTTTCACAATAGATCCTTGTTTCTTACGTGAATGGGATAGCAGAGGTAATTGACAACACTGGAAAGGGATAGTGGTTACATAAGACTAATTTAACACCAGGCAAAAAAAAAAAAAAAGATAAAAAGTGAATCTCTTATTGATCCCTTAAAAGTATTGTTGCCACCTCTCCATGTAAAATTAGATTTAATGAAACAGTTTGGAATAATTATACATGAAGACAGTGATGCTCAATTTCACCAACAGATGTTAAGACTTAACACGGGTTTAACAATAGCTATAACAAAAATTGCATTTCACCAACAAGTGTTAGCTTAACACTCATTTTAAATCTCTTGTTAAACTAACAAGTCATATTTCTGATGTTAGGTCTTTAACAATTGTAACTAGTCAAGATGGCAGGCGTAAATGCAGGTGTTGTTGTCGATTTGCTATATTTAAGACCGTGTACAGATGATTACATCCAAGCAAATAGTTTCAACCTAATTCCACACAAACATGCCAGCATCAACAGTCTCACACACAGATTAGTTAATCTACCCCTCAGCCAGCAAGAATATCATAAAGAATACCATCAAATCTTAAAAATTGCAATTAAAAATGAATATGAAAAAAGCCTTGTAGATAAAAAAAAATAAAACCATTCAAACTTCAAAAAAGATTAAAACATATCACAGCTCTTTCACCAGTGAAACAAGAAATTAAATTTGCTAAATTTACTTACCACCCCAGAGCCACAAAAACGTTTCAAAAAATACTGATCACACAGAAATATACTGATCACATTCTTTCTAAAGAAGAAGGAATTATCATCTTCTTAAGTTAAGTGGAGACTCTGTTACAAATATTTTTATTTGTGTAATGTTTCAAAAAATATTCAAGAAATACATATAAATTAAATTTTTAAAGGCAGTTGATTAATGACACTAAACAACACTTTTAAATTTTCCCGGAACATGTTTCAGAGACTTTGCCTCCATTGTCAACCAGATATCAACTGGTTCTCAGTGGTGTAGCTGGCGATATTTTCTCATAGGTCTCCTCTGGTGGCAGTTCAAGGAACTTGCTGAACAAATCTTTCTGGGGGATGTCGAAATTGAATACTTTGTTACTATTTTTTGAAATGAATATTTTTTCCCATGTGGACAATTCTTGTTTTCCTAATGTAGGTTTTAGTAGTTTTGGTTCTGGATTTATATTGTGGTTTTTTCCCCCAAAAATGTGTGGCAACTGCTGATTTTTCTAATCGTTTATATTTTATGTTCCTAAAGTGTTCCTTTGCTCTTGTTTCTAAATTTCTTTTGGTTTTTCCAATATAAATTTGACTACAGTCAACATTCAATTTGATATATACCAGATTTTTTGTTAAATGGAATGGCATCTTTGATGTTTGAGCAAATTAGGTTTTTTAAGGAGTAATGGTTGATTGGTGCTGATTGAATGTTCTGTTTTTTGAAGACTTTTTTGAATTTATCAAAGGCCCATAGATGGTAAGTGAATTTTTTGAAAATCATATTAGTTTCTGTAGCTGAGAGGGTTGTGGTTTCCTTTAGTAGCCACAAAAACATAGTGAACTTGTCATATGGGAGAGATTATACATAGAAAAACATAAAAACCAACTAATGAACTTCGAAATCCTGTGAGAAGACAACCCCACATTAAATTCATCACAAAATCAACAGGTGGCAGCAGCAACTCCAGAAGTACTCACACCACTGGATCAAGCTTTAGTCGCATTAGAGACAATGATGCAAACGATGGTTCGCGAAACATGTCCTCAATATAGGTATTTAACTGAAGCTGATGTGTAATAAATGCTTATAATTATCAATGATTTATTGGTGGCAAATAACAAATTCTAATTATTACCTAGTTTTTCATACAAAATTCTTGTTGAAAGTAATTGTTATGCTTCACAAAGCTTTAATTTTATTTCTGTTAGCTATGAATAGTTAGAAGATCTATCATGATGGGAGGAAATGGGGATTATTTTCAAATTCAGCACAAAAAGTCTGTTTAGAATCACCTTTCAGATTAAAAAAAAAAAAATTGCAGAACAGTATAATTAAGCAATATTTCTCATTAAGATAAAATAGCTAATCTGAAGAAACATGCAGACATCATCAAAGAGTTTATTATTTGTAATTGCATTGTATAAATATCATTCACTTTTGTAATTAGAATAAGTGGAATAGCAATTATTATGATTAAACTGTAACACTTTTAGCAACAGACTTCACTAATTACTTATCCCCTGGAGGATTTTACAGACAGAAAAGTAATAATTAGTAAAGTGTGTTGTTAAAAGTGTTACAGTTTATTCATAATACTTAGTTTGCTTCACTGTCAGTAGCTTCAATTTTTTACACAAAAGAAATGTAAATGTATACCTTAACAGCACTTCATATCCTGTGTGCAAAAGTAACAAAGAATCCCAGAGGGTGATGCATATTGTCACTATGTGGCATTGTTGTGCTGCTGCCGCAGGCCGGAGCTCGGTGCTTGCCAGGAGAAAAATGCAGCCACGAAAGTTCTTGGAAGGTCTGCAGCTTTCTAAAAACAATGGCTGGGGAGGTATAAATACTGACGAGGTGTTAGAAGCGGCAGTTGTTGTTGGTTATTACGACAATCGACAATTGAAGTATACCGCAGTGATTTCTTTCATTTATTTTCGTGCAGCAAAACACCAAGTCAGTTTTGAAGACAGCTGATTGTCAATTTCAGGTCTTTTTACTGCAGCAAAAGTTGTTCTAAATTTCTGCAAACCAGATTTCCGAATCTACGTAACCCATGCAGTCACAATATCACTACCTTCCAGAGAAGGTTGCATCATCCTGCATAAACTTGTCGACACTATGCTCATCTTGTCATGAGCTGCTTCTGGGCTCTCATCTAATTTTATGCTGTTGTTCCTGCTTATATATTGGTGGTTCACTGATAGCCCTGTTTAGCTGCTTATCTGCCAATTGATGCAATGATCTTGGAGGCAGATTCCATTACTTTTTTCTTTGTTATTTGTTTCTCTAGATCTTTTTTGAACTTTTTTTATTAATTTTTAGCCCTTCATGTGGCAAAGACCGCTGCAAGTTGCCAATGTCAAGATGGTCTCTGTCCCTTGCCTGTCATTGGTTGAGCTTCAACCAATAGTTGTGTTTGTGAGAAAGGCCTTCCAATTATTGTGGAGTTAGCTTTGTGCTGTCCTTATTGAGTTGCTGTTTTCCTTGAAAATGTCTTTCTGTTGTTATCCTCTGGGAGAAGCTACTGCAGGTGGCTAGAAGTTCTGTGTTATCAAAATTAATGTAATCACATCTGCTAATGCTGATTTTTGAATTGGTTTAGTTTTAAACTGTGTATGTGCTCTTTCTTACATGTTGTGACGGACCTGCCAGTTTGACCAATATAAGTTTTGCTACAGTCACGTGTACTTATAATTCAGTATATGCTGGAGTTTAAGTATGGATTACTGGTATTTTTGATTGATCAAAGAGGTTGTCTGAGCTTTTTGTTCTGATGTAGATTCCAGAACTCTCAATATTTGGTCAGTTACACTTTGGATATAGGGTAAGGTGGTCCATTTTAGGTCCTTCCCAGAATCCTATATTGCTTTTCTGATAGTTTATTCTGTCTAAATCTCAACATGGTTTTAGAAAGGGTCGCTCTACTATTACTGCTGCAATAGAATTTATAGATGAATTAATCAGCAAAATGGAAAGTGATAATCAAGTTATGAGAATTTCCTTGAACTTATCTAAGACCTTTGACAGCGTTGATCATCAAATATTAATTCAAAAATTGGGGAATTTATGGTATGAGGGGGACTGCAGGTCAGTTGATCAAAACATACTTGGAAGGGCAGATTCAAAGTACAAAAATAGTATGTAAAACAAATAAATTAGTGACAAAATATGAATCCTCATTAGCGGTGGTAAAATTTGGGGTTCAACAAGGGTCGGTGCTCTGGCCTTTATTATTTACATTGTATACTAATGACGTACCTGTAATCAATAATATTAAAAGTGTTGTATGCTGACGACACATCAATTATTTGTTGGGGAAATACACTCGATAATTGCTAATATACACTCAGGTACAGATATAATACTCAAATTTCTTGCTAATAACAACCTAACTAATAATCTAAACAAGACAAGCATACTATATTTTAAAATGAATAAATTTCTATACAGGAATATGAGAATTAAAATGGGAAGTGAAGAAATAGATACCTCTGACGACCACTCATTTCTAGGGCTACATATAGACAAAACTTTATCGTGGACAAGGCATGTAAATTATATATCTAATAAAATTAGCAAGGGTATCTATTTGTTGAACAATATGGCTTACTATCCAGTAAAACCAAATTTAAAACTAGTTTATTATGGAATCATCCAT
This sequence comes from Mantis religiosa, assembly GCA_030765055.1. NCBI lineage: Eukaryota > Metazoa > Arthropoda > Insecta > Mantodea > Mantidae > Mantis > Mantis religiosa. Next base: position 1,676,848 of record JAUKNK010000152.1, read on the forward strand.
CCACATTTATACTATGGTATTGAACAATGGGGCACAACGAATAAAGATAATTTGAAGCGGTTATTAGTACTACAGAAGAGGTGTCTAAGAATTGTTTGCGCACTAAAACCCAGGGATTCTTGTAGGGAAGTATTTAAAAAAGAAAGAATTTTAACTGTGGTCTCATTGTATATTTCTAGAGTTATTCTTTTAGTCAGACATAAGTCAAATATAAAGATCAATAGCAGTGTGCACACATACAACACAAGAACAAAAAATTGTATGAATAGGGAAGGGAAAAGTAAGAAGTTTTTTGAAAAAAATCCATATGTAATTGGTAAAGTACTACACAAAAAATTGCCATCCTCGATTATACATATAACAGGTTCCAAATTCACTAAAGAGTTAAAGAATTACCTTATAAATTGTGCATTCTATGACAAAGATGAATATTTATAAGTAATTGTTATTTCCAATTATTGTTATATTTTAATTTTAATTGTTCAATGTTAAATGACAATGCCAGAAATTATGTAAATAATCTATTGGTTGCAATAAATTGAAATTGTTAATGTTTTCTTGGATTCCCCATATTTCTCTGTAGGAATAGCCATTTGGTTAAATGCTTCTTTCTTCTCTAATGAGCTCAGGGTTGCATATGTGTTGGCTCAAAGAAACAGCATGTTCAGCATTTGTTTTATGATAGGTGGCTGATGTGAGGATGTGTCCAGATATTGATTAGTGTATGGAGTTGGTGGCCTCATCTCATTGTACCAATACATCTAGATAGGGAAGTTTTTGATTCTCTTGTATTTCCATCGTAAATTGTGTGTGTTGTGATGAAGACTGTTAAGATGTTTGAGGAAAGTGCCTATAGTGTCCCTGTCATGTGGCCTCACTACAAAAGTGTCATGCAAATGCTGGTTTGATATTGTGTCTGTAACAGCAGATTGAAAGGCAAATTTGCGACTACAGATACTCTGTAACTGAAGTAGGTGGACAGGCAAAGTTCCACAAGCTGTAACCAATCTCTGGTAAATACACAGAGCTGAAATTCCTTTCCTAGAAGTGTTGAAAACAGTGTTGTTATGATAAATTAAATTTATTTAAATTAAATAAAGTGCCATTAAGATTAATGACACTAAACAACACTTACTTTTAAATTTTTTTGGAACATGTTTCAGAGACTTTGCCTCTATCCTCAGCCGGCCATCGACTGGTTCTCATTGGTGTAGTTGACAATATTTTGTCATAGCTCTCCTCTGGTGATGGTTCATGGAACTTGCTGAACAAATCTTTCTGGGGGATGTCGAAATTGAATACTTTGATCCTATTTTTTTGAAATGAAGATTTGTTCCCATATGGATAGCTCTTGTTTTCCTGATGTATGTTTTAGTAGTTTTGGTTCTGGATTTATGATGTGGTTTTTTCCCCAAAAATGTGTGGCAACTGTTGATTTTTCTAATAGTTTATATTTTATGTTTCTAAAGTGTTCCTTTGCTCTTGTTTCTAAATTTCTTTTGGTTTTTCCAATATAAATTTGACTACAGTCACTGCATTCAATTTGATATATACCAGATTTTTTGTTAGATGGAATGATATCTTTGATGTTTGAGCAAATTAGGTTTTTTAAGGAGAAATGGTTGACTGGTGCTAGTTGTGTAGATAGCTCTTGTTTTCCTGATGTATGTTTTAGTAGTTTTGGTTCTGGATTTATGATGTGGTTTTTTCCCCAATATCTTTGCAATAGTACCAACATCTTTGCAACAGTACCAAAAAACACATCAGTGATGCACTAAAACTTTTAAATATCCAAGAAAAAAGCATCAAGTTCACTGTAGTAATAGAAAAAGACGAGTATTTACCATTTTTGGATCTAAAAATAATGAGAAATAAAAACAGATTAAACTTTGGCATTTACAGGAAACCAACACAGACAGACAACTACATAAAAGCTAATGGCTACAACCCAAGATCCCACAAACAGGCAATCTTCAATAGTTTAGCACACAGACTGGTAAACATCCCTCTCACAGCAGAAGAATACAAAGCAGAATACAACAAAATAATTGAAATAGCACAAAAAAATAACTTTCCCAAATCATTAGTAGACAAAAAAGTGAACTTAGCAAAAAAGAAGAAGCTACTAAAGGAAACCACAACCCTCTCAGCTACAGAAACTAAAATGATTTTCAAAAAATTCACTTACCATCCATGGGCCTATGATAAATTCAAAAAGTCTTCAAAAAACAAAACGTTCAACTAGCACCAGTCAACCATTTCTCCTTAAAAAACCTAATTTGCTCAAACATCAAAGATCTCGATATATCAAAGATGCCATTCCATCTAACAAAAAATCTGGTATATATCAAATTGAATGCAATGACTGTAGTCAAATTTATATTGGAAAAACCAAAAGAAATTTAGAAACAAGAGCAAAGGAATACTTTAGAAACATAAAATATAAACAATTAGAAAAATCAGCAGTTGCCACACATTTTTGGGAGAAAAACCACAACATAAATCCAGAACCAAAACTACTAAAACATACATCAGGAAAACAAGAACTGTCCACATGGGAACAAATCTTCATTTTAAAAAATAGGAACAAAGTATTCAATGTCGAACTCCCCCAGAAAGATTTGTTCAGCAAGTTCCTTGAACCGCCACCAGAGGAGACCTGTGACAATGTATTGTCAACTACACCAATGAGAACCAGTCGATGGCCGGCTGAGGATAGAGGCAAAGTCTCTGAAACATGTTCTGGAAAAATTTAAAAGTAAGTGTTGTTTAGTGTCATTAATCGACTCCCTTTAAATTTAATTAACACAGAGCTGATCTAAAGCTGTTTAAAACTCACAGAATAAAGAACAAGAAGATGATCTATGTTGTAATTAATGGTTTGTTTTTTAATATCAATTAGTTTAATGGTTTACTACACAAAGATGCTAATAAAAAATATTTAAAAAAATAACGACTTTGACATATAGTATCACATTATTGTATGTTTCAATGAATTTGCAGAAAAAGAGGAAAAACATTAATACAGTAAACCTGTATTGCAATAATCCCCTTTATAATCTAATCCACATGTAATGACAGAATTGTGAAGCCGGAACTTTCTTTCCATTTGATTAATGCCAATTTTAATTCAACATATTATGTAAATTTTAACACTTGCTTTTCTTCACAATCTGTTCCAATATCCCATTTTGCAACACTGTTTCTGACTGCAAGTCAGGAGATGTTCACCTTGAATTCATTCAGCAAAATGTGACTTGCTGTAGTACGAGGTGCAATTTGTTTGAAAGTATTGCAGAGGTAGTGTTAGTCTTACAATACAATACAATGTTTATTAGACACAGGAATTCATACAGAATTATAGGCATTGTCAATATAATTAAGAGTATTTAACAATATTTACAATTCATCTATTAGGTATTTACAATCTGAAGTTTACAGATAATTTACACAAATTACTATACACACTTGAAAAACATTAAGATACTTGAGCACAATAACAGATCAACTCAGTAATGAATATTTATGCTGACACTGACTCTAGTATTTCACTTAATTTTAATGTTTAGGTCAGCTAAAATTTTTCATTGATGAGTCTTCCATCTCGGACACATGAAATAAGAATAGAAATAGAATACATTAGTATAATTATACACAACAAACTGATTAATTTACGCTTTACCTGATTTGTATTCTAAGTATTCATTTACTGAGTAAGATTTTTTTAAAGAAATTGTGTAGCTCTGCCTTAAATTTAGTTTTAGAGGGTATGTTTATTAATTGATTTGGCAAGTGGTTGTATAGCTTTAAACCCATGTATTTGACTGAAGTCTCAAATAGTTTTGTTTTATGAATATAGGTGTGTAATTTGTCTTTATTACTTGTGTTATGGGTGTGTATCTTAGCATTTGTGACACAGTTTGCAGTATTAGTCTTCATGTAAATCAATAACTGTTTCATATATAAACTTGGGAGGGTCAAAATATTCAAATCTCTGAAATGATTTCTGCAGCTTTCCATTTTTGGAATACCAACCATAATTCGTAATGCTTTCTTTTGTAGCTTAAATATCATCTTACTATTGTAGTATTTCCCCACAATGGTAGTCCATATGATAGTAGTGAATGAAAGTAAGCAAAGTAACAGGTTCTGAATGCAGTAAATTCTACTCGAGGCTTCAGCTGATGTAAAACAAAACAAACACGGCTCAGCTTCTCTGCTAACTTTTCTGTATGTTTGTCCCAACTTAAATTTTTGTCTACCCATAGTCCTAAGAATTTAGTTTGCTGTTCAAAATTTATCAATCTGGAGCCAATTCTGATGGAAGGGTTTTCCATTTTCCTACAAGACTTATGCTGAAAATTCAGTGCTATTGTTGTTTCTTCATTTACAAGCAACTTATTGACATTAAACCAATTTAATACATTTACTATAGCTGGTGTTATATTTTTCTGAAGGCTATCATCATCCTTTCCTGCAAAGAAAATACTTGTATCATCTGCAAAGAGTGTGATTTTAGCATCTAAGTTGTTCATAAGACATAATGGGAGGTCATTTATATACAGTAAGAATTACAGGGGGCGCAGAATAGATCCTTGCGGAACCCTTGATACTACTGGTCTTTTTTGTGATAACTCATTATTGATTTCTTTTTGGCCTTTTTCTGTGAAAGTGATCTCAACAACCTGCTCTCTCATTTCAAGGTAGGATTTAAACCAATTGAAGGCCACCCCTCTTACATCATATTTGTGTAGCTTATTTAACAGAATATTGTGATGTACCATCAAAAGCTTTGGATAGATCCAAAAATAATCCCATCCCAACTTCTCTTCTGTTCAGTACATCATAGATACTGTCACGGCAACAGGCATAAAAGTTTCGGCACAAATAAGAAAACAGTCGGCTGATAAAGTTTCATGGTAATCATGAGCCTTGCTAAGCAGTTAATGATAGCACAACGATTATAAACAAGCGCCGGTGGGCAGCGATAACTGAGGTAAAGGACTCGCCGGCATAGATTGAGTTACGCCTCTAGAATGTGATAGAATATTCGGATTACGTCATTAGATGCCTTGTTTTCCAGAAGCATCTAGTGATTGACAGAACAGTCTTCTTATCTCTAGGTCTATTGGTAAAACACCTAAAACAACGAGGAGAGCATCAGTAGAAGTGGTGGAAAATCCTCCTGTTAGTCTAATTAGAGCTTTCCTCTGCATACTTCTTAATTGTGTTTTACAACCTGCTAAGTGTACTCTTTCCCCCCAACAGCTGGCACCATACCCCACTATAGAAGCTAAACCTGCATTGTTGTAAATCTTTATTACCCTGTACTGTATTTTCCCATTATACAAAGTTATTCTTATGAGTTTATTCATTACTTTAAATGTCTTTGCAACCACTTCTTCCACGTGCATTTTAAAAGTCATGGCTTCATTAAAATATACACCTAAAAATTTTATGCTGTTGTCTCTCTTAATAGATTTATTATTTATTTTTATTGTTGGGGAACGCCAGAGTTTGCCTTTTAGTAGTGCAAATTTTGTTTTTTGTTCTGAGATATGTAGTTTTTGCTCATTAAGAGAATAAAACAGTTCATTTAAAATATTATTTGATTTATTTTCTAATTCTCTTCTGGCATCACCTTCTATTATTATGAATATATCATCAGCATATGCCACCACTCCATATACATGAGCCAACTGCTGTACACGAATTAAAATTGGATCTAAACCTATGTCCCAAAATAGCAGTCCACAAACTGATCCCTGGGGGCAGCCTTTAGTTAAAATTTTACTACATCTATTATCACCTATGTAATAATGTATATATCTGTTTTTACAAAAATGTCAACCGAACATCAGAATTCCCGATAGGACCAGCTGGCAGGTAGGGCCAGACGGGAAGCATTCAGACCACGCCTACGCATTTATCTGTGTAGCGCTAACGAAGGGGATGATTAGAAGAGCGGCACGAGCCCTGTACCGTCTCTTTCCCCTCCCCCTGACGTCTGGAACCTTCGGGATGATTCACTGAGCCGCGAAACTTCCAGACACAGCGATCTGCGTATATAAGGGACGCAGTGGACGGTTCAGTTCAGTTCTTGGCGAGCTGCCGTGAGGAGCGCCGTGCTAGTGAACGTACTGGAAGACTGTATGTGTATCAGAGGAGTTGTACGTAATTGTGAGTGTAGAGTGGACCTGTGACAGACGAACTGACGAATTGTAATTGTGTGCGCTACGTAACTCTGTGTAATCGGCAAGTGTTCCAACCGTAATTCGATGGAAATAAAGAACATTTGAGTTTGTGCAATTGGACTTTTAATTTCACGAACCCACAAAGTCACAACTGGTGTCAGGAAGCGGGATATTACCACCATGGACACGGCATTGAAAAAGATTCTGGAGAAGATGATGGAAATGAAAGCCGAACTGACCTCGGAAATGAAAGCGGCAAATAATAGCCTGGCCGCGGAACTAACAACGAAGACGGAGACGGCAAACAACAACTTGGCCGCTGAACTGAAGGAAATGAAGACGGCAAATAACAGCCTGGCCACGGAACTGAAGGAAATAAAGACCGAATTGACCACGGAAATTAAAGCGGCAAATGAGGTCCTCGCCGCAAAATTTGAAGAGCAGTTGGCCGACGTAAAGGAGGATGTCACGGAGGTTGGTGAGCGCGTCGAAGACCTGGCGAGCCGCGTTAACGACCTGGAAGGAAAGGCCGACAGCAGCGTCAAGTTCCTGAACGCCATGGTGGAGGACGTCGTCGGCAGGAGGTTGAAGGATTTGAAGGCCGAAGCGCCGGGACGCGACACAACATCGGCGCACGTCAAACCTCCGAAATATGACACCGCGTCAATGTTCGAGGTCTTCCGCCGCCAGTTCGGCACGGTGGCCAGGCATAACAGGTGGTCACCGGAGGAAGAGGCCGCACAGCTAATAGCCAGCCTCCAGGGACGGGCCGCAGAAGTCCTAAACGCGGTCCAGACAGCGACGGCTCCCAAGGATGTCTGGCAGGCCCTGGAGAACCGTTTCGGGAACCACCGCCTAGCCGCAGGCTACCGCAGTCAGCTGAAGACAGGGACGCAACAGCCAGGGGAAACACTACAGGAGTTCGCCCTGGCGATTGAGCAGCTGGCTAGCAAGGCCTTGGTTGACCTTCCGCCGGAGTTCGTATCCCGGGAAGCCGCCTACGCCTTTGTCGACGGGGCTCGAGACACCGAGATACGTCAGCGCCTAATGCTCGGCGACTACACAACCATCCACGAGGCGCTGACGCCAGCATTGAGGATGGAGGCGGCCAAGGTGACGGCTATCCCGACGTCCAGAACAAGTATTGTACGCTACACCGGAGACAGAAGACCAGCTGAGGGACGCCGGCGAAGACCTAGTGGCCTGTGTTGAGGATGTGGACAGCCGGGACACCTGGAGAGAGACTGCCGACACCAGGAAGAGAGCCGGAAGAACGAGTAAGGCCCGGCGTGGCGAGGAGCACGTCGGCGCCGTGCACACCATCTCCTCGAGTGACACTGCGTGCCGTCAGCCGACGGATGGTTGGTTGAGAGGGAAGCCGTGCCGCGTGCTGGTGGAAAAGGGGCAGTCGTGACCGTCATAAGGTCCGACATAGCCAAGGGTTTGGTCGTGACCGTCATAAGGTCCGACATAGCCAAGGGTTTGCCCTCCAGGAAACGAAGCCGACAATACCAGCTAATGACGGCATCGGGCGACACCTTGCCTGTGGAGAAGGAGGCTCTGCTGAAGTTGACCTTGGGACGGAGTGACGTACGTCTGTGGGTGTTCGTCGCGAAGGTGGCTGAGGAGGTGATTCTGGGACTGGATGCCCTCAGAAGCCACGAGGCGACGGTCGACGTCGGCAGGAAGGTCCTGCGGATCAACGGAGAGCACCTTGGAATCTGCAGTGTCGTCTTGAACGAAGACGTGGTTGTCCCCGCGAGGAGCGAGGTGGTGGTGACGGCGCGACTGGAAGGCCAGAGAACCAGGAACATGATACTCCACCAGAAGACGCCTGTACACGGACTATGTGTAGCCAGGGCATTGCTGCCGTGCCGAGAGGAGGTGCCAGTGAAACTGCTAAATCCAACGGACACCGATCACGACGTCCAGGCCGGGACGGAGTTGGGAACGTGTGAGCCCGTGGTAAACGTAACAGCAATCAACAAGACACAGGAGCCGGTGCCGACGCAAAACCTGGGACCCCGGCTAGAAGGCCTACTGGAGAGGGTGGCGGACCACCTGACCGCAGAGCAGCTGGAGAAAGTTCAACAACTGCTGAGACGTAACCAGCGCGTCTTCAGCCAAGGTTATAGTGACTACGGCCGCACGGACAAAGTGCTTCACCGCATCGACACCGGGGACGCCTGACCTATTGGGCAACCACCTAGACACGTTCCGCTGGCGAGCAAGGGGCGGTACGAGATATGCTGGAGAACATGAGATACAGGGGAGTGATTGAAGAGTCTGACAGCCTTTGGTGTTCCCCTGTTGTCTTGGTGACGAAGAACGGCGAGCTACACTTCAGCGTGGACTACAGGAAGCTGAACGCTGTCACCCGGAAAGACTATTTCCCCTTAGCCCGGATTGACGACACCCTGGACACGCTAGCTGGTGCACAGTGGTTCTCCACCCTGGACCTGAAGTCGGGCTACTGGCAGGTAGCTCTAGACCCGAGAGACAAGGAGAAGACCGCGTTCTCGACAGGCCAAGGCCTTTGGCAGTTCAGGGTTATTCCCTTTGGACTCTGCAACGCACCAGCTACCTTCCAACACCTCATGGAGTCAGTGATGAGAGGACTGACTTGCGACGCCTGCCTGCTATACCTGGACGACATCATCATCGTCGGTGAGACTTTTGAAGACCATCTCGAGAATCTGAGTAATGTACTACAGAGATTGCAGGCGACCAAATTGTAGCTGAATGCGAAGAAGTGCCAGCTCTTCCTCAAGGAAGTTAACTACTTGGGCCCCATAGTCTCAGTAACCGGAGTGGCCACAGATCCTGAGAAGACACAGGCTGTGAGAGATTGGCGTCGCCCAAAGTATAAGAAAGAGTTGCTCAGTTTCCTGGGGCTGTGCAGTTATTACCGACGCTTCATAAAGGGGTTCTCCAACATCGCCAAGCCCCTCACCCACCTGACAGAAGAACACCGACCTTATGTGTGGACGGGGACGCCGAAGACGCTTTCCAGCACCTGAAGAAGACACTGTGCAGTGCCCCAATTTCGGGATTTCCACAACCAGGCGGAGCCTCCATTGTAGACACAGACGCCAGCGACCACTGTATTGGATGCATCCTGTCCCAAGTCCAGGACGACCACGAGCGGGTGATAGCCCTCTACAGCAAGACGCTATCCAAGGCAGAGAAGAACTACTGCGTCACCCGGCGAGAATTATGGGCAGTAATAAAGACCTTGGAGCACTTCCGCAAGTACCTGTACGGTCAGCTATTCCCCCTGAGGACTGACCATTGCGTCCTAACCTGGCTATTGTGCTTTAAAAACCTGGAAGGCCAGACAGCACGCTGGGTCTAGAGGCTGCAGAGGTACCACTTCACCTCGGAACATCGCAGAGGGAAGAGCCACGGTAACGCAGACGCTATTTCCCGAAGACCCTGTCCATAAGAATGCGGCCAGTGCACAAGAGTGGAAGAGGAGCGTGCCGCAGTATTCCAAGTAGTCACGGCAGTGCCTGCGAAGGGCTGGTATAGCGCAGGCCTGAGGAGGGAGCAGCTGGTGGACACAAACTTGGGGCCACTCTTGAGGGAAGTGGAAGCACGGACAAGACCAACCTGGGAGGACATCGCACCGAGGATCGCCACCTACAAGTCGTACTGTGCCCATTGGGCTCGTTGAAGACCAAAGAGGGCGTGGTGTTCCGGGTATGGGAATCACCCGATGGGAAGACCCAGAGAGAACAGTTGGTACTTCCCCGGAGTAAGGTCCCGGAAGTCTTGGAGGAAGTGCACGCCGGTACTTCAGGAGGGCACCTGGAGGCGAACCGGACCATTGACAAACTACGGCAGTGCTGCTACTGGCTGAGGCTCCGAGCAGACGCTGAGAGCTGATGCCGTCAGTGTCACGTGTGCGCAGCGATTCGCGGCCTCCAGACTAAGAGCCGGGGTTGCATGCAGCAGTACAACGTCGGAGCGCCATTCGAACGGATCGCTGTCGACATAGCTGGACCATTCCCAGTGTTCGACCTAGGCAACAAGTACTAATGGTGGTCGTGGACTACTTTACCAAGTGGCCGGAGGTGTATGCCATCCCGAACCAAGAGGAAAGAACAATCACAGACTGCCTCGTGGAGCAAGTGTTCTGCCGATTTGGGCTGCCGTTAGAGCTGCACAGTGAGCAGGGCACCAATTTTGAATCCAAACTGATGGAGACACTAGAGAGGCTTGGGGTGAACAAGACCCGCACCACACCCCTACATCCCCAGTCGGATGGCATGGTCGAAAGATACATCAAGACCTTGGAGGAACACCTGAGGAAGGTCGTGGCCAGCCATCAGTGAAACTGGGACGTCAAGGTGCCACTGTTCTTGCTGGCCTACCGCTCATCAACACACGATACCACGGGGATGACGCCAGCCAGCTTAATGTTCAGCCGAGAGTTACGCCTCCCTTGTGACCTGGCTTTTGAAAGCCCTCCGAGGTTGAAACAGCCAGCGTCTGAGTATGTGGAGAACCTGGTGGACCAACTCCACGACATGCACGAGATGGCTCGCCAGAACATCCAGAAGGCGAGCGACTGCATGAAGACCCGATACGACAGGCAAGCCAACAGCCAAGGGTTCCAGCAAGGTGACCTGGTCTGGTTGTACCGCCCTACTCGGACCAATGAACGCAGCCCCAAGCTTCAGCAGCCATGGCAAGGACTGTACCGGGTGGTGAAGAGGATTAACGACGTGGTCTACTGCATCTATAAGGTTCCCCGAGGGAAGATGTTGGTGGTACACCTGGATCGCCTGACACGCTATGATGGTGCTGTTCGGGACGACCAGCTTTGAGGAGGGAGCAGTGTCACCCGAACATCGGAATTCCCGATAGGACCAGCTGGTAGGTAGGGCAAGATGGGAAGCATTCAGGGCACCCTACCCATTGATCTGTGTAGCGCTAATGAAGGGGATGATTAGAAGAGCGACACGATCCCTGTACCGTCTCTTTCCCCTTCCCCTGACGTCTGGAACCTTCGGGATGGTTCACTGAGCCGCGAAACTTCCAGACATAGCGATCTGCGTATATAAGGGACGCAGTGGACGGTTCAGTTCAGTTCTTGGCGAGCAGCCGTTAGGAGCGCCGTGCTAGTGAACGGATTGGAAGACTGTGTACGTCTATCAGAGGAGTTATACGTAATTGTGAGTGTAGGGTGGACCTGTGACAGATGAACTGGTGAATTGTAATTGTGTGCGCTACATAATTCTGTGTAATCGGCAAGTGTTCCAACTGTAATTTGGTGGAAATAAAGAACATTTGAGTCTGTGGAATTGGACTTTTAATTTCACGAACCCACAAAGTCACAATAATCAACCCAAGTAAATGGATGAAGTAATCAATATTTTCTGCCTTCTGTAATATGACCTTTTTGAATGTTGTGCCATATTTTCTAAACTTCTTTTTGCATGGCCAATTGATGGTTAGAGATTGTGCAAAATGGTCAGAGAGACAAGTATCAAAAACATCTATATTTTTATCAATAATAACTAAACACTAGTAACACAACTTCACTTATCTTATTTAATTCCTGGAACCGGTTTCAAAGCAATCATCTGCTTCATCCTCAGCCACTCAGCTTGACACTCACCCACTAACTGACTGACTGACTGACTGACTGACTGACTGACTGACTGACTGACTGACTGACCGACCTTGACCACTACCGGGGTTTGAAGAATAGCTGCTATCTAACTGCCATCTACCGGGGACAACACAAACTTATTGATGGCGTCTATTGGAGGGATATCAAAATTCATTACATGATCCTTATTTTTCAAAATAAATTTCTTCTCCCAAACCATTAAATCTATCGGTTCTGTCAATTGTTTCAATAATTTAACTTCTGGATTTACTTCATGATTATATCACCAAAAATGATCAGCCACTGCCGATTTCTCTGTCTGTCTATATTTAATATTTCTAAACTGTTCCTTCGCTCTGGTTTCTAAATTACGCTTGGTTCTACCAGTATAGATCTTATCCCATTCTAAACAGTCAACTTGATAAATACCAGATTTTTTACTGTCTGAAATTTTGTCTTTTTTAGAAAACTGTAGCAAATTCTTTGTACTGTAATTATTATGAGGTGCTAGTATTATACCCACTTCTTTGAAAAATTTTTGGAACTTTTTATTTGCCCATGGATGATAAGTAAATTTTTTGAAAATATAATCTTTTTTACTTTTTTAAGAGTGGAAACATCATTAACATTTTTTTGATATTTAAATTTTTCTACTCTTCTGATTATAAAATCTTTATTAAAGCCGTTAATTAAAGCAGTGTTTATAATATGTTTACATTCCGCATTAAATTCTTCTTCATTTAGAGGTATGTTTATCCATCTGTAAATCAAACTATTAAAAGCAGCAAATTTGTGTGACATAGGGTTAAAACTTTTATTTTTGATATATCCGTGTGAGTTGACTTTCTATAGATGCCAAAACTTAATTTATTGTTATTTTTTATTATCTTTAGATCTAGAAAGGGGATGTAACCATTGTTTTAAATTTCTGTTGTGAACTTGATAGCTTTATCCTGCGAATTTAGAATATTTAAAGCCTCATCTATATATCTCTCAGGAACTATGGCAAAAATGTCATCTACGTATCTATACCATATTTTAAAAAATTGAAGGAAAAGCTTTAGTGACTTCTATTTAAAAAAAAACTCATAAATAGATCAGCAAGAAAGGGTTTAGTTATTATTGATAACCTAGTTTACTTCACTGTCAGCAGCTTCAGTTTTTTACATATCTATATTTTTAACAAAAGTAATTAGATCGTTCCTTATGGCTATTTGATCTATGGCAGTTTTTCAACTTTTAGTCACCCTTGTTGGTACATTAATTGTTGGCAGAATGCCATAAATGTTTAATAGAGATACGAACTTCAGTTTATCGTTGTTTGTTGTAAAAAATTTATGTTAATATCCCCCAGTAGAATTATAGTTTTCTTTTGTTTTAAAAAATAGCTCAGAATAGTATCCAGTCTTGTGAGTAGAATGTTTGTCACTTGATGGATTTCAAGATTATCAGCTTATTATCTACTTCTATGATGCTGGTTTCAAAATGCTCTTCCATGTTTAGTTCCAGAAATGTGGATATAGACTTAGCTTTTACAGAATTTTTTACTAGAATTAATGAGCCTCCATTTCTTTTGAATGTTCTACTGTAACCCTGTATTAGTGTGAACCCTGGTATTGCAAGTTGATTTAATTCAGAATTAGTTAGCTAGTGCTCAGCTAGGCATAATATATCTACTAGTTTTAAACTACCATGGATTAAAGCTTCAATTTCAAGGACCTTGTTTCTATTACTTTGGATATTCAGGTGAAAAATCTGCAAAGATTGACTGTTTTGTGTTTCACCCTCACTTTCTCTTGCGTTTACTAAATTGAGATTTATTGTGTTGCTAAGGGAAGTAGATTTTGAATTGTTATTTATGGTTCCAATGCTTACTTCTGATTTATGTATATGCTTTGGCTTTTGGTGATTTTGTTATACTGTTTTGGATAAGTTAATATTGTTTAAAGATTGAGACCCATTGTTTTACCCATGTTTTTCATGTGTACATGATGAAGATGTGTTCTGTGATAAATAAAATGGCAGCAATGAAGAGAAAAATATTATCTCTTTCAAAAGAAGTTGTTATGATTCAGAAAGCTGAAAAGCATCCAAAACTAAAAACGTAGAAATGGCCAAAAGGCTTGGTATGGCAACTTCAGCTCTTAGGAGGATTTTAAAAAATAGTGCCACAATTTTAAGTGAAGAAGCAAAATCTGGTTCGAAATCCAAGAAAATGTAAGAAGATTAGATATTTCCCACATGAGGAGGTAGAGGAAAATGCTAATAGAGTATTTCATTTAATATGTATTAATTATGTACAATCTTATGGTTTACTTGTTAATGGTGGTTTCATAAAGGAAAAGGGATCATTAATTGCTTTAAGGTTAGTATCAAATGGATTGTAGAAATGTTCATTGTAATGTACCTAGTGTACCTGCAGATTTCATTAAGGTGATGGAAAACATTTCTAATTTTAATTTAATACTGCTATATTTGTCCACTGCACTGTAATATTGGCTTTTAATATGTAATGATAAAATAAATCTCAGGTTTGGAAAATCTCATTGTTTTCTTTGAGTAAAAGTTAAATCCTTTGTAAGGTAACCCCTGTATGGTAAGGTTAATTTTTTTTAATAAAGTTATAATGAGGTTTTACTGTACAATGTGATGTTTATACCTTGTGCTGTTCCTCCTCTTTGTATCATTTACGAGCCAAAGCTGTATGTCATTAGCTGTCTAGGAGCAAACATATCCTGAATGGGTAATGGTATGGCAGTGAAGAAGAAGGAAATGAAATGTAGTGATGAAAGAGATGGGCTCCCACCAAGGTGACCCGGGCTTGATCCCAAGCGACCACAAAGTGAGAATTGTGGTGGAAAACACGGCGCTGGGAAGGGTTTTCTTCAGGATCTCAAGTTTCCCCCACTCATTTCAATTGCTCCATCAACTTTCCTATCATCTACTTCTCTCATTGGGCTGATCACCCATCCTAGTTCTCTATCATATTTTTGGTTCCTCGGACCCGACCTTAGAGGATAGAGGAACAAGAATCCCCTAACACCATGATAGTGGTATACTATACCACTCGCAAAAGTTAAAGGCATATGAACACTGGCCAATGCTCATGCGAAGCTCTGTTGCCATAGTACTTGCATAGGTTCTGAGTACATAAGAGCAGTTTTACCCACCAGCAAAGGTTTTGGCTATTCTTCCCAAAATTAAACAACACATCAAATATTCCTAAAACATTAAGATCTTACCTTGACACATGTCACAGCAGTGGAACAGGAAGCACGGTTTCCAATCCAATAACTCGCTTTTCTGACTTCATGGATCTTTCCCGGAGATTGAAACACAGGTATGCTCCCTTCTTCTAAGGATAAAGCTGATTCACTACAAATTCGTGACACTGTGTGTACAGTACCTACATCACAAGGTTAGAGTTAATTGCTGGAATTTTGAAAAATCTACAGTTGCCCTATATTGTGGATTGGAGAGCTTTCATAAAAGCTTGTTCATTTTAAATATAATGTTTCTGCCCTGAGAATGAATCACTTCACGTTTGTTGATAGAAAAATCACTTGTCCCAGCTTTGAGGGACATGTTCACGCACTCGGATCACAATTACTGGAAAAAAGATAACTGTGTGATAATAATTTAATGTAATATTAACAATATTTCAGCTCGAGTTGAACACACGACTTAACGATGCCATATACTTTAAGAAAACGACACCTCTACTCTGAAAATGAACTGAAAATGAACTCTGCTGTAAACTGCGTGACCTCTGTTTTAATAGCAGGTGCATTATTTATATGCTTGAGATAAATGTTATGAGGAAAGAATGGTGTGGTTTTGCAGCCTTATCTGTGTTGAATGGATGGATGTTGGGTGTAACCATAACCATGTGAAGATAAAAAGTGCATCACTGGTTTATAAGTATCATAGAGACAGGATTTTGTACGGTCATCAGAAAATAAAAAGATTGACTTCTGTCATTTTTCAAACATTTATCTAAGCCTAATTAATATAATGTTCTCAGTTCAGGCGCGCGAGATGTGTTTACCACATTCGGGCAGCGCTGCTAGGCGGGTCTAGCTTAGGGTTGACTGGAGTCTGCAGTACGGCCTGCCTTCATATGCCTTTAACTTTGGCAATGATTATAGGGATGCGATAAAGAGGAAGAAGATGAAAGGGATGATGGGAAAATTTATGAATAAAAGTAGCCAACCCAGCATTCATCTAACAACCAAGAAAAACAGTAAAAGTACCTTCAGGGTGTTGAACCCGGAATCTCCTGAATATGAGTTCCACATATTACTGTTGACACCATGTTTCTAAGCCTTACAAAACATTAATGCTTTTTTAATATTGGCCATTTTAAAGCTCCATATTCTTAATTTTTCTCATGCCATTAAGTTAAGCACAGTGTTAAAACTTCTCAGTTTCTTAACTTTCTTTCTTTTTCTTTTCTTTTAATTTTAATTTATTAAAGTTTTAAACTATTCAAAATTGTTCTGTATACCACAGTTTTATTTTATATTGTCAAATTTTAGTGGAGATCATCAGAATGTAATGGGATTAACAAGTGTTCTACAGCTATTTTAAAATAAGGACTACTTTATTTAAGTTAATAGATGGAAATTAATCATTTCTTCACACCAGCCTTATATAGGCTAAGGTTTTGATATGAGCTACCATGGCCAACTTGCCATCATGACATTAAATTCTCCAATACTCATATATTTCCCCGGTAGACCACTACGGGCTCTCGTATCCGAGATACACCGTTTGTGGCGACTTACTGTCATAAGGATTGAGTCCCAGGCTTCATCATTTAACTCTTATTATTTAAGTTAATTGATGGAAATTAATCATTTCTCCACACTAGCCGTATATAGGCTAAGGATTTGGATAGATAGTCAACTTGAAAAATTCAATGCCACTGCCGGGATTTGAACCATGGATCTCCTGGTTTCCATCAATTGGAGAATTTAATGTCATGATGGCAAGTTGGCCGTGGTAGCTCAGTGGGTAAGAGCACCTCGACAGAAACCAGGAGATCCATGGTTCAAATCCTGGCTGTAGCATAGAATTTTTCAAGTTGACTATCTAAGGACTACTTTATTGGAAATTGGATATTTTCCATAATCCATTTGGTTAAAATTGAACAATTTGAATAACTGATGTACCTGTATTCATTTTAGAGAAGAGACGCTAAACAATTTAGCACAATGAACATATTGTTTTAGCATATTAGAAGAGATAAGTTGTAGTGAAAAATTAATATTTAAGAAATGGTTTGACAAAATGTATTATAATTAGGTGTACTGTATTTGTACTTACTTCTGTATAAATGATAAAACCTTCAACTTAATAAAAAAAAAAAAGTTGGATTCAAAATGTTTCATAATTACATACTGTAATTAATTGCTCATTGTTAGTGACCTCTTTAAGTAAATGTTGTAAAAAGCACTATTAAGGGTGAAGTACTCTTCAGTTGGAATATTGAAGTCAGTCACACTTATTTACACATAGTTCACTTTGAAATATTAGTGAACAATTGAAACGTTTTCAAGGGCATTCATCATCATCATCATCATCATCATCATCATCATCATCATCATCATGAGCTACTGGATGACTGAAGCTCTCTTTCTTGTTTCCCCTTGCTGCTGGGACTGATCGTGCTGCCAACTGGTGTTAGGGGCACACAGTTTTAACACTTCGTTTAATGGTAATATTTCAAAATTTATTACACTGTTAACTATTTTTATTTATAATATGTTTTCCTAGATACTCAATTCTATTGGTGAGGTAAGTGCTTTTGACAATGTTATATTTTGAACAGTCTTATAATTTTCTATCCAAAAATGGTATGCTACAGCAAATTTATCTATTTGTTTTGGTTTGGTTTCTTTTCTTTTTGTTTTGCCTATGTAGTGTTTCTCACATTCCTCACAACTGCTCTGATAGATACCAGATTTTGATGTGCTTGGTATTGTTGTTCTAAGAGATTTGATTGGGCTTCACGGGTGATCAGCCACATCAAATTTATAAAAGTCGAGCTTTTGGCCATTGTGCACTCCATGGCCTTCTTCAGGAATTGTGTGACTTAACTACAGAGGAGTTGGTGGGCTGAGGGACAGCGCATGGTATGTTATGCATGTACCTGTGTTAACTAGAAAGGTGCCACTATATATATTATCACTAATAATCGCACTTAAATGTGCAGGCAAGCGGAATATTGAATTATACCAAGTCTGATGTGCTGTTTACGAAAATATGTTCAGATTTTTCCTATCGCGCATAGTTTCGTAATTTTTGGGTGATCTCATATAACCTCATACAACTCAGCGTGCTTAGATTTCCATGCATTATACATCTTTCCGAGATACGTATCTGGCCCGGATGCCACCGTCTTATTGCTTGTTCATTTGTACTAGGTAGAAGAGAGGATTCTGTTGCCTGATAATGAAAAGAAAGTCACAGTTTGTATTCTGCTGTGAGTCAAGCAGTGAGACAGTAAGAAAAAAAAAGACGTGGGTACAAAAGTTCTCCAAACATATTTTGTTACATATGTGGTGAATTTACACCTAAATCTCAATGGAGACACGTTTCTAATGTTCTAGAAACTGCATATAGACATTATTTTAGATGTCCATTAAGTGACAAGGATTGCAGTTGGGCACCTCAAGTTACTGTAAGACAGTCTGCGTGTGCAGTGATGTGAGTGGATTAATGTTAAAGAGTGGCGCCTGTTTATTGACAGTTCTAAAATAAGTTTGAAGGCTGTGTTACTGTGTTACCCATAGAAGATGTTTCTTCCACCTTTACACATTAAATTAGGGCTGATGAAAAACTTTGTGAAGGACATGGACAACAACGGTGAAGGTTTCAAACATCTTAGAACTGTTTTCCATGGTCTGAGTAATGCCAAATTAAAAGAAGGAATATTTAAATTAAATTTAAAGGAAGTCGATTAATGACACTAAACAACACTTACTTTTTATATATTTGTTGAACCTCAGATCAGAAAAATTATCAGTGACAAAAATTTTGATACAAAATTAAATGCAAAGAAACTTGCAGCAGGGAGGTCATTTAAGTGTTGTTCATGGCTTCCTTGGTAACCAGAAAGATGCAAACTATAAATAGCTGGTACAGAATCTGCTTCAAACATATCAGTAAATGTGGTGTAAATATCTCTCACAATTCACTTCCTACATTCCCATTTGGATTTTTTCTGAAAAATTTAGGTGCAATAAGTGATGAACAAGGTGAATGTTTTCTCTAAGATATCTTGCAAATGGGATGATGAGTGACTACTGGTGGTTTCTAATAAGAGAGGATATGATAACATCTAAAACGATAAGTCTGAAGCGATCATTCCCTTCAACCGCATAAATGTGAGTAGCCATTTTATTTTAATTAACATATTTTCCACTGAAATAAATAACCATATTAACAGAATTTGAAAACTTTTCACGATATCTTTATTAGGATACACATTCTTGGAACTGCAGAGTTAATTTTGATTTACAATTTATCATAATAGGAATTTCAAACGATCTGAGGTTGACACAGAAAAACTGATTGCAGTTTTAAATTCAGCGCATCGATTTCATTAAGATTCAGCTTCTTTCATTTTTGCACATTTTTTAAAGTTCAAATTTGTAAAATAGTATTATTGTCGGTGGGTGGAGCTCGCCCTACCCTGACCAATGACCAAGTGACAATCTTTGATTGGCTCGGCGGGCACGGGGCACAGCTACCATCAGCTCTGCCATTATCTGCGAGGTCCGCCACTTGAAATGGGTGATTGGCATTTCTGTTGTTTTGTGCGTGGTCCATCACTTGATGTGTGTATTTTGCTGTCAAAATGTTTCCGATGGCCGGTGTTCACGCTGGCCTCAGTTGAAATCCGGAATCTCAATTTGAGTGGGTGTAATTTGAATTAATAGCCCCCAAAATATTTGCCAGCTTGTTCTGGAACTGTTGTATTGTTAAAGTCGCTTTTGTGGACCTGCTGTATGCAATGTTGGGCTACTGCTGACTTTTATAAATTAGATGTGGCTGATCACCGATGAAGCCCTAATCAATAACGCTTGCTGCAAAAGTTTCAACTAAGAGGTTTGTTTAGCAACCTCTTCAGACTGAATATTGTTGTATTTAATTTTCTGAAGACTTATTCAGATATTTGAAAGCCCAAGGGTGGTAGGTAAACTTTCTGTATTTGATAGTGGTATTAATGTGGTTATTTGTGAGCTGTTGAGGTTCTGCTGCTGTTTTAGCATGTCCAGATTGAATTCATTTGTCATAATTCCACTATATGTTGCTGTTCTTTCAAAAACTCTTCCATCACCCAACAGAACATTGTGCAAGTGATAAATCAAACATGATGTAATGTTTTGTGGTTTATCAACATTGGTAGGCTTTCTATTTATTCCAAATTTGAAACTGTCTTCATCTCTAATTATTTTGAGGTCCAAAAATAGTAAATATGCTGAGACTTTACTGTATTGGAACACCACAGTGAAGCGAAATAATTATTAATTTTTAGATGAGTCGTATTTATTACACATCTGCTTCACTTTCGTACCTATTTTGAGGACATGTTTCACAAATCATCGTTTGCATCTTCTGCTCTTATGCGACTAAAGCTTGATCCAGTGGTGTGGTGGGTGTGGGTAATTCTGGAGTTGCTGCTGCCATCTGTTGATTTAGTGATGAACTTAAATGTGGGATTCTCTTCAGGCGGGATTTCAAAGTTCATTAGTTGGTTTTTATGCTTTTCTATGTATATTCTCTCCCATATGACGAGTTCACTATGTTTTTGTACGTATTTTAGTAATTCTGTGCTATCTTCAATTTCATGATTTTCAGACCAGGAATGAGCTGCTATTGCGGACTTATCAATTATTTTGTATCTTAAGTGCCTGAAGTGTTCTTTCTTTCTAGTGCCTATGTTTCCTTTTGTTCTCCCTATGTAAATTTTTTCTCAGTCTTTACACTTAATCTTGTAAATGCCTGACTTTTCCTCTGGTTTTATCTTATCAGTATTATTACTGTGAAGTAGGTTTTTAATGTTGTAATTGTTTTTTGGTGCCAATGTTATATTGTATTTCTTGAATATTTTTTGGAACTTTTTTGTGGCCCAGAGGTGGTAAGTAAATTTAGCAAATCTAATTTCTTGTTTTATTGGTGTGAGAGCTGTGATCAGTTTTAATCTCTTTTGAAGTTTGAATGATTTTAGTTTTTTATCTATAAGGTTTTTTCCATATCCATTTTTAATTGCAGTTTTTAAGATTTGATGGTATTCGTTTTGATATTCTTGCTGGCTGAGAGGTAGATTTACTAATCTGTGTGTCAGACTGTTGATGGTTGCATGTTTGTGTGGAATTGGGTTGAAACTATTTGCTTTGATGTAATTATCTGTGTGTGTTGCTTTTCTATGGATACCAAATTCTAGTTTTTCATTGCTTTTTGTGATTTTAAGGTCCAAAAAAGGTAGAGTACAGTCCTCTTCAGTTTCCACTGTGAATTGTATGCTGGGTTCTTGCAGGTTGAGTAGTTTCAAGGCATCATCTATTAGTTTGTAGGGCACTATTGCAAAGATGTCGTCTACGTATCTGTACCATGTTTTAAAAATATAAGGGAAGGCTTTAGTTATATGTGTTTCAAAAAAGCTCATGTATAGATTGGCCAAAAATGGTAATAGCGGGCTTCCCATAGCTAGTCCTGAAATTTGTTTATAATAATTTTCATCGAAGACAAAATAATTTTGATGTATACATATTTCAGTCATTGCCAAATATTCTTCTATTGCATTGGCATCTAGGTTTATAGAGTTTAGCCATTTTTTCAGTTGAATCAAAAGTTTGTCTAATGGAATGCTAGGGAAGAGGGAGCGGACATCAAAGAATACTAAAGCGTCATGAGGTTTTAGTTTAAGATTTTGAATTTTTTCTACCAGGTCTAAAGAGTTTTTTATGCTCAGAGAATGGAATTGTGGAAAGGACTGAAATTTTTTGGACAGCCATTTTGCCAGAAGGTAAGTAGGAGTGTTTATATTATTTACAATGGGTCTCATGGGTATGTTGGGTTTGTGTATTTTAGGCAAACCATATAGTCTTGCAAGGGTAGGGTTGTCCGGTTTGATAGTTTTTTGTTCTGTAGTTAAAATTTTACTATTAATGATGGTTTTTTGTACATCTTTTATGCATCTGTTGAGTAGATTAGAATCTATTTCTTGGAACTGCAGAACAAGAAACTATCAAACCGGACAACCCTGCCCTTGCAAGACTATATGGTTTGCTTAAAATACACAAACCCAACATACCCATGAGACCCATTGTAAATAATATAAACACTCCTACTTACCTTCTGGCAAAATGGATGTCCAAAAAATTTCAGTCCTTTCCACAATTCCATACTCTGAGCATAAAAAACTCTTTAGACCTGGTAGAAAAAATTCAAAATCTTAAACTAAAACCTCATGACGCTTTAGTATCCTTTGATGTCCGCTCCCTCTTCCCTAGCATTCCATTAGACAAACTTTTGATTCAATTGAAAAAATGGCTAAACTCTATAAACCTAGATGCCAATGCAATAGAAGAATATTTGGCAATGACTGAAATATGTATACATCAAAATTATTTTGTCTTCGATGGAAATTATTATAAACAAATTTCAGGACTAGCTATGGGAAGCCCGCTATCACCATTTTTGGCCAATCTATACATGAGCTTTTTTGAAACACATATAACTAAAGCCTTCCCTTATATTTTTAAAACATGGTACAGATACGTAGACGACATCTTTGCAATAGTGCCCTACAAACTAATAGATGATGCCGTGAAACTACTCAACCTGCAAGAATCCAGCATACAATTCACAGTGGAAACTGAAGAGGACTGTACTCTACCTTTTTTGGACCTTAAAATCACAAAAAGCAATGAAAAACTAGAATTTGGTATCCATAGAAGAGCAACACACACAGATAATTACATCAAAGCAAATAGTTTCAACCCAATTCCACACAAACATGCCACCATTAACAGTCTCACACACAGATTAGTAAATCTACCTCTCAGCCAACAAGAATATCAAAACGAATACCATCAAATCTTAAAAACTGCAATTAAAAATGGATATGGAAAAAACCTTGTAGATAAGAAAGTAAAATCATTCAAACTTCAAAAGAGATTAAAACAGATCACAGCTCTCACACCAATAAAACAAGAAATTAGATTTGCTAAATTTACTTACCACCCCTGGGCCACAAAAAAGTTCCAAAAAATATTCAAGAAATACAATATAACATTGGCACCAAAAAACAATTACAACATTAAAAACCTACTTCACAGTAATAATACTGATAAGATAAAACCAGAGGAAAAGTCAGGCATTTACAAGATTAAGTGTAAAGACTGTGAAAAAATTTACATAGGGAGAACAAAAGGAAACATAGGCACTAGAAAGAAAGAACACTTCAGGCACTTAAGATACAAAAATATTGATAAGTCCGCAATAGCAGCTCATTTCTGGTCTGAAAATTATGAAATTGAAGATAGCACAGAATTACTAAAATACGTACAAAAACATAGTGAACTCGTCATATGGGAGAGGATATACATAGAAAAGCATAAAAACCAACTAATGAACTTTGAAATCCCACCAGAAGAGAATCCCACATTTAAGTTCATCACTAAATCAACAGATGGCAGCAGCAACTCCAGAATTACCCACACCCACCACACCACTGGATCAAGCTTTAGTCGCATAAGAGCAGAAGATGCAAACGATGATTTGCGAAACATGTCCTCAAAATAGGTACGAAAGTGAAGCAGATGTGTAATAAATACGACTCAACTAAAAATGAATAGTCAATATGCTGTTTACTTCTATTTCACTTGAGAATTTAATGTTCTTACTTTGTAGATTCAGTACTTTTATAGCATGTTCTTGTAATTTCTGGGGGATTACAGGAAAAATGTCATTTGCATGAAGGCCACGCCGTGGCTCAGTGGTTAGACCGCTTGGCTCTCACCAAGGCAGCCCAGGTTCGATCCCAGGCGACCGCAAAGTGAGATTTGTGGTGGACAACACAGCGTTGGGGCGAGTTTTCTCTGGAACCTCCGGTTTCCCCCGCCATCTCATTCCACCGGTGCTCCATCTTCATCTCATGTATCATCAGTGTCACCACCTGCGGTGCCATATGTAGTAAAAGCGGGCGTTAAACACTACACATTTCATACACATTTCATTTGCATACCTACACCAAAATTTATATTTGGGGGAAGGCTTTTACTATGTGGATTTCAGGGTGGCTCATGTATAAGTCTGCCAAAATGGATGACAGTGGGCTGTCGTTTGCTAAACCTTCTGCCTGTCAATAACATTTAAAACTGAAAGCAAGTGTAAATAAGTGTGACTACTTCAATACTCCAACTCTTCAAGTAATCTGCATTAATAATGACTATGCATAATCCTTTTCTGAATTGTGTTGTTCAGCTACATAAGTTAACTTTCTTTCTTGCACTTGAAATAAAATTTGCCATTTTGCATATATTTCTCTCTGCATTTCATCTGCTCCCTGTCTTTTTCTCTTCTTGGATTTGCCCTTGGAAATGCACAAATCACAAATGAAATTGGAATATGTTACATATTTTTTTTCCCCTCCTCATTGCAACAAATAAACAAAGTACTTTTGAACGGAAAAACTATTTGTAGTCATTTATTGACACTTCGTATAGAGGCAAAGGCTTCCGTGACTAGTCCCTCGATAACATAAAAAAGTGACGAAGTGTCAATAAACCAACTACAAATAGTTTTTTCGATTAATTTTGACATCACTGTTACTAAATTCTCCAATCACACATAATGTACTTTTGTGTTCTCTGTATATGCATCATTTGTATGTTTATAGACCTGTGCATCCCCACCCTTGCATGTTCATGTATATCAACATTTCCTCAGCTCTCAATCAAGGTGAATATGTATCCATTTCTTATGGTGCTACATGTAAAAATGCATGCCCATATCTGCAATATAACAGATTTTCCAACAACAACAAAATGAACATATGTATGTGATATGGTGATATCAGATTTTATATTTTAAATTATGTGTTGTAGTAAATAACCTATACTCAATTTTCTGAAGATATTGTGCATGTAACTAAGAAGTAAGTGGAGGAAGGCTCTTTGTTTACAGTTACCACAGCATATAATCTGTTGCCATCACTAAAATTGTATATTCAGCTCTGTTACCTATAGTAAAGTTACAACCCCATTGTTTGGGCCACCGAGCACCAAGGGAATAAACAAAAGACATGCTGTAATAAAGCATTTATTTATTAAGGGATCCTAGTAGTATAAATGTCGCATCGCATTGTCTCAAGAAATGTAGCTTTGTTGTCAGATTTTGTGGTTTCTCTCAAACTACAAGCAAAGTAAGAAAATTATTTTGGGCAGTGTTCATGGATGCCCACTGCTGTTTATTTACTGTGCTTTCTTTTGATATGCACTTAACTTTAACTGGCACCAAAACCTACTAAACTAACACCAAATTTTATTCAGCTACTTTTAACAGTTCTATCCCCTTCTATGTTCTCTCTGGAAAGTGTACTTTATTCATTGAAAAATTACAGTATTATTTTATATTCGTCAAAAAATGCTGTGGTGTCATGTGGCAAAAACTAATTTTCTCAAGAAAATCAAGTTCAACACATCAGCACTGCAGCCTTTTCTTAGTAAAGTTTTTTAGTTTTCGGCCATAGTAACCACTTTATAAAAAAAAATGGCAAAAGCAGCTCTTAAACAAAAATATGATGCTAAACACACAAAAATTGAATTGCATGTGATAGTAATCACCAAAGATTGTTGCTGTTGTTGTTGACTAATGGCACTGGGGATTAGTTGATTTGCATCATTTTCCCCCTAGCTTCCCAATATAAAGCCTGTAGGTTCTCACTTTTGAGACCATTACATTTGTCCAAATGGTGTTTGTTCCTGATGACATCCTCTTCACAGATAGTACATTTGGGTGTAGGTATGCAGTGTATTTTATAAAGGTGTTCTGCAAGACAATCATGGCCAGTTTCCATTCTAAATAGGGCCACTGCAGATTTCCATGGTAGTTTTTGTATGTCAGTTTTGTCTCCAATGTTCTTATAATCCTTGTCTTCTAGCAGGCATGCTTTCCAATACAAAAGAAGAGCTTTTCTCACCAAAGATTGTAGTGAAAGATATTTCACACTTCCTTTTCAAAGCTATGTCTGAACTAAACAGTGTCTAGCTGAATACTAGTTTAACACTAAGGTAACACAAAGTATAAAAATTGAAAGAAGCGTACAGACAGTGAAGCACAAGTTAAAAGTGAATCGACAAGATATTGACACATTGCTTCACTTACACTGCTTTTCACAGGACATGTTTCAAGAGCTATTGCTTCCATCTTCAGCTGAGTCTCGACTAGTTCAAATTGTAGTGATTTCCTCTTTCTCCGTATCATCGAAAGAAGGCCTGATGTATTTGTCAAAGATGTCCGGTGGTGGAGTTCCGAAGTTCAAGATTCTATGACAATTTTTATTAATTAAGACTTTCCTTTATGGAAAGATATATGGGATGGTTAACATGTTTTAGTAAAGTTGTCTTCAAGATAAAGTCGTGTCTGGTATTCAGAAAATGAAAAGCAACTGCTGATTTTTCTATTTCACCGTTTTTAATGTTTCTTAAATTTTGTTTAGTTCTGATGTCCATATTTCTTTTTTGTTTTTCCTATATAAATTTTAGGGCAAGTTTCACATTTGATCTCATAGATTACTGGTTTTTCTTTCGTAGTAATCAAATTTTTTTGGGGGGTAGGGGGGAGGCTTTTAACAAATTCTTGATATTGAATCTATTTTGTGGTGCAAAAACTATGTTGTGTGTGGAGATGATCTTTTGGAATTTATTATGCACTGATGGGTGGAAGGGAAATTTGTTAAAAAAAAATTTCTCTTTTACTCCTGTATGTTCCAGGGTGGTGGTTTCTTTTATTTTCTTATTCTTGTTGGGTTTGTTAATTCTTTTGTCCACTAAATTTGGGTTCACACCATTGGACATAACTACCTTTTTTATGTGTAGGTATTCTTCTTGATAATCTTCTCTGTTTACTGGAAAGTTGATCATCCAATAAATAACCTTAGTTTTTCTCACAGCATATAACACTAAATTTTGTCAGGATTCTAGCCAGGTAAAATGTTTGAAATCAATATTTCAAAGGTGTTTGTCAACTTCGTCTTAAGAATAAACTGATGTCAATGGAAGTACCAAATGCACTTTAAGTAATTTATTGATCCAATAAATTGTTTGGTACCAAGAAGTGCATTCAATGTTAGAATGTCAAAATGGAACACAAAATATTTACAGTTGTAACAAACAGCAAAGATAGTATTGTCACCCAATTATCGGAAGGCACGACCAACTGGAGCTGGGTAGGGGACAGGAGGCATTCAGGCCACGCCCACCTATTTATCTTGTAGCGCTAACATAGGGGATGGTTAGGAAAGTGTCACTAGGCACTGTCCGTCTCTTTCCCCTTCCCCTGACGTCTTGAACAATCGGGATGATGTTCTGAGCTGCGAAACTTCCAGACACAACGATCTGCATATATAAGGGATGCAGTGGACGAGTCAGTTCAGTTCTTGGCGAGCAGCCATGACGAGCACAGTGCTAGTGAATGGACTGGAAGACTGTGCACGTGAATCAGAGGAGTTGTACGTAATTGTGAGTGTGGAGTGGACGTGTGACAGACAAACTGGTGAATTGTAATTGTGTGCGCTACGTAATCCTATCTAATCGGCAAGTGTTCCAACTGTAATTCGGTGGAAATAAAGAACACTTTGAGTTTGTGCAATTGGACTTTTAATTTCATGAACCCACAAAGTCACAGTATGTATGGATTTACAACAAATGAAATACATAAATTTACAGAAAAAGAATATTTACATATGCAAAGACAGATTAATTCTACTCGTTAGCCAGAAAGTCTTGGTTAATTAAATGTGCCTTTAGAGAAAGTTTGTTGTATTTGGAAGGCAATTATATGTATTTATACTTTTTTGACACAGGGAGGAGTTGAGTTGAGGTTTGTCTTTGTGAAAGGTGAATCTTGCTCATAGAGATAAACATTATTATTTCAAATATATAGATCCAAGAAAAGGGAAGAATGTCTAGTTGTTTTAACTGCCCCTACATGCCTTAGACATAGCCCATAATAGTCTCCTCACTTGTCCAGGCTGTGCCTAGCTTTTTATTTATGTTATTAATGTAGTTCTATCATTTTAAATTGTGTTAGATGCATAAGAAATTTCGTAGTTCCTACTTTTTCAATGGTGTGGTTTATAAGTTGAATTTGTGGAGCTAAGATTTTTTTTTTTTTTTTTTTTTTTTATGGATATCCATTGCAACTGTCTTATAACATTTATTAACAAGTTGTTATTAGTAAAGTAGTAACCGAGTTGGTCAGATATTTGATGGATTGATTTATTACTTCTCTGACATGTATGTTTGTAAAATTAGTATGAGTGTTATCTAGGCTGAAGTCATTCATGAAGAGCAGGAATAAAATAGGCCCTAGTGTGGATCCATGAGGTACTCCATAATTAATTGCTAGAGAACTTGATGTACAATTCCTTAGCTCTAGGTTTGCTCTGTGAACTCTCACCTTTCAGTTACATAGGCCAAGTATGGCTCCATATTCTTTACCCTAACAAGAGCATGTAAAAACATGTACATCTCCGATCAACTGCCCTCATGAAATAAGAAGTATATGTTATGGAAATTTAACACTTACTGATATAAACATACTTTTGTTGAAAGTGTCTTCCTAGCTGTGTGACTGGTTCTACATTTTCTTAATGACATACTTGTACTCCAGAAACTAAATAATTAACAGAAAATACTAATAGAAAACATACTTTATGGCATACTTTATTTTTACTCTACATAGCTGGAAGAGGTTCTTGTCTGTATTATGTTATAGTGAACAATAAATTGATTGATATGTTCCTTTGTGGGACAAATATGCATTGACTATTAGTTCATATTGTTTGTAATAAAGTTTTATCTATGCTATTTGCCTTTTAAATAGCAGCACAAAGATCTGATGATCTGGCAACAATGGACATACAGTACCATAGAGGAGGAGCTATAAATGAATTAAGGTTGTGGTTGAGCATCCTTCAGTCTGCTGGAATATATTGATGTTTGATCCTTCATCTAATCAGCTTGACTAACGTTGACATGTATTACTGTAGATTTGTTTTTGCCAGGACACTGCTGTTGAGCACATGCCTGTAATTGACATTTCAGCAGCTGTTCTTTTGCAGTGGTCTGAACAATTTGGTTCATTTCTTTTGTCACTGAATGCAAAATTCTTAAGTTCTGTTGCATTGTGTAATTCTAATTTATATTTTCACATTTTCTGTTTCGTTCACAAAACAGGAAAACAATTTTCTTAAACTAGATCATTTGTAGAAATAAATGAACTTTCAGAAATAAATATGCATCAGTTAAAAAGAAAGTAAGGTTAAAGTTATGCATAACTTCTGTACATATAAAGCTGTTCAAAATGATCCTACTGACCTGTACACAAGCATAGGAACTTTTTCTCCAGTTCTTCTGATTTTGCAAGAAAGGTTTTTCACATCTATGTCCAATCCATTAAAATCCTCCAGAAAAAATAATCCAGAGGCTTAAAATATGCACTTCCTGTCCAGCAAACAGGACGTCCTATTCCATTCAGTATTAAAGATGTGTTTATTCAGTGTACAAAGGTATCACACAAGGCAAGCTGAGTAGTGGAAAAGGGCCAGATGACAATTTTGGTATCCATAATGCAACATACAGTTAAGAGGATTGCATCAACTTTCATAAAGTGTTGAAGGGCAATAGACCACACAGTGGGAACTGTGTCCTGGGCATCAAGTATAATTTAACCATGAAGCAAGCCCAGCATAACAGGTAAGTGAGAATGCTATGGGCATAGGCGCATTACCAGAGGCAACCTCATTCCCACTCAGTAACTAACAGCGCCTAAGCTCGGATCCTTAAGTACATCGTTATATGTTCCCCTTTTTCAATGCATATTCCACTTCCAAACAACAAAATAAACAGAAAGGATGTGTTGTGTGCTAGAGAGGGGACAACAGCAGATGTGCATGGAAAAATTGCATTATATTATGCTATGGAGGATATTCAGCACTGCAACTAGACTAGGTCTATTATGTCTATGGGAGGAAGGATGAGGCTAGAGGAGACATGGTGGCCAACACAAGGAGTCAGGACGGAGCAAAGGGCAGGCTACATGCAATTGACCAGTTAGAAACTCCCCAGCAAGCCAGTACTATGTGTATCCGATCCATCACAGTCCTAAAATGGCCCACCAGGCTGCCCTGGAGACCGGAAACTGCAGGAGGAAGTGTATCATCCTGCCATGCACCACCGAGACACCTGCCGGCACTTCTACCCTGAAAGAGACCACCAGATGAGAGATGATATTAAATGGAGGGATAGGAAATTCGGGGGATGTAATTAACCTACCCGGCATTCGCCTGGTGACCCAGGAAAAACCCCGAAAACCTTATGGGTCAGGTGGACTGGCCACAAGAATTGAACCTAGACCTCCCGAATAAGTCTACAAACATCCTGCTTGGTAGAATAGTGCCCTTATTTGGAGAACTATTTTGAAGTTTTGGTATACGTTTACAACTTTCAGGGAACTTGAATGAGTAGAAATGTATGTAGGTGCCACCACACTGTGGTGTAATAGGATTTTGCATTTTTTGCACTAAGTAGTAATAGATGCAACAATTGAGCTTAAATATTCCATAATATTGTGAGCTATCTGCTTCTATTTAGGTCCAATGAAAGAATTGCATGTTTGCCAAATCATATAGTTCCCCCCCTTATTTTTGTAAGGATATAAACTGCATATTGTAGGGAAATTTATTTTTTGAAACATTATTTTATGAGGCAAGAGGAATTGACAGTAATCTCTTGTCTCCCTGTCTCAAGTAATACACAAGAAGTAATCTAATTGTAATCTTATCATTCTGCTTTAACTTCTTAGTTTTCAAGTATTATACAAGGGCTGTTCAATAAAGAATGATATAATTTTTTTACGGTCATAATTTTTCGCACTAAAATTCAGTCTTATTATATTCTGTTAGATTAATGTGAAACAAAGATGTCATAGTAGTTACATTGTTGGTACTCCTGGTTCGTGCCTTTGAGAATCAGACAAGTTCAGACATGTTCAGTATCGCCTACCACTGCAATGGAGGTAACACGCAGGAACAATATGCAGCTTTGGAATTCTGCTTTTGTTTCAACAAATCTTCAGTTAAGGCCTATACAATGTTACAGGAGGCCTATGGAGAGTCTGTTCTTCCCTACAGCACAGCTCGAATGCGGTTTAAAATGTTTAAAGAGGGGAGACAATCAATTTCAAAGGAAGGTGAACCCGGTGCTCCAGTTACTGCTCTTACAGAAGAAAACATCAACACTGCTGCTGCCATTGTGAGAGAGGATCGACAAATTACCTTAAGATCACTTTCTGAAATACTGAACATTTCATTGGGTGCCACCCACACGTTGGTGACAGAAACATTACACATGAGACGTGTTTGTGTGCGATGGGTTCCAAGACTGTTGATTCCCGAACAAAAGGACATTCGCATGCAGTTCTGCATGCAGTTAAAGTTAATGTTAGAGGAAGATCCGGAGTTTCTTTCAAACGTAATCACTGCTGATAAAACTTGGCTACATCATTTTGATCCTGAGAGCAAACAGCAAAGATCAGTGTGGAAATCTCCTTCATCACCAACCCCCCCAAAAAGCAAAAGTGGTTGCTTCTGCTGGGAAAGTTATGGTCATCTCATTCTTTGATATTCATGGAATGGTTTATCAGCATGTTGTACCTGCACACACATCAGTAACTGGACAACACTACAGGGATGTCCTGAAAACATTGCAAGTCCATATCAGGCACAAAAGACCACATTTCCCTGAAGCAGGCTGGATGCTGCACCACGATAATGCGCAGCCGCATATTGCTAATGTTGTTGCTGAATATCTTGCAAAAATCAGCATGAAGTGCATCCCTCACCCTCCCTATTGCCCAGATTTAGCCCCATGTGATTTTTTTCTTTTCCCTAACTTGAAGAAATGCCTTCGTGGGATGCGTTATCCATCATCAGAAGCAGTGGTGAAGGCTGTGGAGGCGATTTTGAAGGATCTCTCAAAAAATGGTTTCCAGCATGTCTGAAGACTGGCAGAAACGCTGGGACAAATGCATCGCATTCAGGGGAAACTATTTTGAGAAGGACCATCAAAATTATGAGGATGAGTAAAGGTACATTGTCAAAAAAAAATTGTGATCATTCATATTCATTTATTGCATCCGTAAATCATACATTCATGATGTGGAATTGTCAAATTACTAACTACACAAAAAATAGTAACAAAAAACAAGAATTACAGTAAGTTGTTAAGCATAATAACCAAATAAATAATTAAAATCTACATTCCTTTTATTCCTACCCTATGTCATTTAAATAATCTTCTACTGAGTAGTAACACTTTTGTAACAAATACTTCTTTGATGTGTTCTTTATTGAACAGCCCTCATGTATAATTTTAAAAATTAAGGAATACCTTGTATGCAACTTAGGTTTCAAAAAATTCTTTCAAGAATAAAAATAGAACAATGCAACTAGTATATTATGATATTTAAATAGTGATTGTTTGTGGGGTGAGGGAATTATAATGAAAAATATGGTTGGTGAAAATATTTTTTATGGTATCTAAGATTTATTGATATTGTTATATTTTATGTATAATCAGGGGCATAAAAACTGGCTGAATGCATCTGTTTTCTTAATGTATTTTCCCTTTTGTGATATTAGTAGAAATTCTGTATCATTTGGTGTGTCCAAATGATTCCCTTTATTAATTAGCCTCTTCTTGGTTTGAAATTAATTCAGATACAATACAATATAAAGAACAAGATAAACAACAATTAACCAATGAAATATATTTGTTAACTTATGAATAACACCCAGGTCTATGTGAGAACAGTCAAGTGTAAAATAATGAAAGCATGAGCTAGTGTGACTGGAACATGCCTAGTACATGTCATGTTACAAACAGAACCTAGCCAACTACTGTTACATTGAGAATATATAGCACTGATCAGGGCCTGATGCTACTTGGTTCAGTTAAAAAGAAGCTGAGTGTAAAGCTATATCATTATCACCACCCCACCATCTCCACCGCCAGCTTTTGCTTTAAAGCAACACAGACTAATCATGTATGTAAACTGCTTACACTCTCCTTTACATTCTTTGTTATTACAGTCTTCTATTTTATGAAACTTTTCTCCAAGCATTAAGTTCACTCAGAATGCTTTTTCGTAATTTACATTTGGATTTTCATAGTTACAAAGCAATGAAACACGTTTAAGTACAGTTGTGCTTAAGTTTAGATTCAAATATTTAATGGGGTTCATCCCACTAATGAAACAAAAATAAGCATTTTGTGCTACATGGAGATAGCTGATATATTCAGGTTTTAAACCAATTTAAATACTTAAATTGTGTAATACATGATCAATTCTGAATAATAATAATAAAACCTTTCAATTAATTGGATTTTAAACTGTCTTGCTTTTTATGATCTCTTTGTTCCTATGCACTTGCAATAACTTAGATATGATTAACCAGAAGAACCACCATAAGAAGAAGAGGAGGAGGAGGAGGAGGAGGAGGAGGAGGAGGAGGAGGAGGATGATGATTCTAACATTGCATTATCAGGCTTTTGTGCACATATTTAGTTTTCACTATTGAAAGTAGTTTCATTTTATTGCATCCATGGATAAATACATATGTTTTGATAAGGATTCCCCTAGTTTGATGGTGCAGAAACAGTCTGTGTAAACTGTTTCTTTCAAAGCACCAATTGGAGCCTTAGTTGAGAAAATATTGAATGCCCAAGATGAAACGAACAAGATGTGTTTTAAATATTAAAAGCAGAAGCATTATTAACAGTGAAGTATTCTTCATATTTGAGTTGGATTTATGAGTCACTATGTTTACACTCAAACTTCACTTACTTGTTGTTGTATAATTGAAACATTTTCAAGATCATTCGATCTCATCCTCAACTGTTTGGTGACTAAATGACAAGTAAGTGAAGTTTGAGTGTTAACATAGTGACTCATAAATCAAACTCAAATAAGGTGTGTTTTGGTGAATAATTATTTTGTACACAAACTGATCACTGTGGATCAGCTAAGTTAAGTAAATAAAATTTGGTGAATTAAATGATTTGCAAAGGGAGTTGGAATATGTAGTCACTATAAGGCATATCCAGAAATGGAAACTGTGCGCGCTGTGAGTGATGAAGTGTGGAGACTATAGGGAACTAAGCTTTATGATCTGACTAATAAAACGTAAAACTTGTGACAGTGCATTAAAATTTATTATTAAAATAATTCAATATAACTAACATTCTTGCATGTGAGGTTATTCATATATGAGACAAAAATCATTAGTCAATCTTTAGATTGGTCATGATGTAAATAAAAATTAAAAAAAAAAAAAAACACTATGGCAGAACTTGGGAAGACTCCTAGAGCAACTGTCCTATCATAAGCATTGAACACACAGCACAAGAATAAGCAACAGAGATTTCTCTTTTTCATGTGCCCAAAATTACTACTGGAATTTAAGTTAATTGATGGAAATTAATCATTTCTTCACATTAGCCGTAGATAGGCTTAGGTGTTTTGGAGATCCGTGGTTGAAATCCCGGCCATGGCATTGAATTTTTCAGGTTGACTTTATCTTTACTACTGGAAATTCAACATTGTAATGTGCCTTGGTATATCGTTACAAGAATAGACACCTAACTTCCATGTTTATGCTTATGGTATGCTTCAACTTGCAATCTTGCCCTGTGTTATTCCTTTTCATTATGCAGTACTGTGAGAGATATTACGAAGTGTCGTTAATGACTACCTATATTTAGTTCATTAATTAACTCACCATGGATGACTGCAGTCCAGGAGCCTGTGCGCATTCTTTGAAGTTGTGTTCAAGACCAGTCTGTATCGCAAATTTGAGTGGAAGGTGTAACTGTGACAAGAAAATTCACATGTTTACATTGAGTTTTGTGAACTGTTAACAATGTCACTTTCAAAGCCTGGTACCAGTGGCACAGGTACCGAGGGTAAAGTACTCTGCTCCCAGGCCAGAAATATTGTTTTTTAAATGTAAAGTTTCTTTAAGGAATTGTGATCTGAGGAAGTACATAACCGAATCAATTTTTCACAAAGCCAGGAACTCACAACCAGAGCGTGCAGTGTGAGTGTGCATACTGTGTCGTGTATTGTGAAACAGGGCAAAACTTTTAGCAATAGATTTGGTAAACCTTTATTTAAATCTGCAGGAAAGCATGTCAGACAACAAGAAACCAGGAACGTTATTTTCAATAAATAAGCATGTTGATAGATAATCAACATGAAAAATTCAATGCCATGGTCGGAATTTGAATCATGGATCTCCTGGTTTCTGTCCAGTCGCTCTTACCCATTGAGCTATCTTGGCCAACCTGCCGTCAAACCAAGAGATCCATGGTTCAAATCCCAGCCATAGCATTGAATTGTTCATGTTGACTATCAAAAACCCCAGTCTATATACGGCTAGAGTGAAGAAATGATTCAATTCCATCAATTAACTTAAATAAGCATGTTAATGTTAAATGTTACAGTTTATATCATTATCATAATTATACTTTGCTGCATAAGTTTATATTCTGGTGATTTATGAGATGACAAATGTTACTTTCCTTGTTCCTGGTCTTCCTTTCTCTGGCGCATCACTTTGGCAAGAGTGCATGCGCCGTGTGCATGCATTGGTTAAACTCACATGCCATTTAATGGACTTGATCACTGATTATCCAATGAAAAATTAAATCTCTATTTCAGGCAACATCACAGGACAAGAAAGGGAATGCAAATGCAGAAAATAGGTAGTGTTAATAAAAATGAAATAAATTAATCACTATTCATATATATTTTTTTATATTACTCCTTTATTAATCAGTGGAATGACTGCAAAGATCAATAGGTTTCTCATTATTACCAGCTGTAACACAGGCTTGTTCAAGATATATCTGCCCAAAGTATGTGTAAATAAACTACTTTCTGTGTATGGGATTAAATTTTTAATTAAAATTGGATTGGAAGAATTATTTTTATATTTATTAATACTAATAAAACCATAATAAATGTGTATAAATGAAAGAACATTGCACAATAGTAGAATACAAAAGTTGCTGAATGTTAACTTTTTCAGAATTGTTTTTTTTTTTTTAATCCCCTCAGAATATCCATTTTTTCTATTCTTAAAACTATTATTTCAGTTGATGTAAAAATGTTTGACAATGTCAAAAGCAGGAGTCTGGTAACAGCTTAATCTTAACATACTAAGAGATTTAACTCATTATGTGGACTGTTGAAGCAGCTGTCTCTTTGGCCACATACTGCTACTTTAATATAGGCACATTTGAATGTCTGGTAATGAGAGATGTGTGCAGATATGCCAAAAAATAAATAGTTTAATAATGTAGCAAAAGCATGAAAGTGTGTCTCATTCCTCTAAAAGCAAAAGAATTATTATGGTACTAAATCAACAAGATAATGTGCCAAATAATAAATGTAAGAGTATGGCTTAACAACATGTTTGTTACTTCAGACATATTAAAAATTAGTTTTTTCCTGATTGTAGTTAATTGATTTTGATAAAGGATTATCTTGCATAGAATATGTGCTTATTTTTAGCATTTCTTCTTATTGTTTATTGCATTAAATATACAAGGAGTTTGACAGAATATGATGTATACCAGTACTGCTGTTGACTTGAAAATCACAATTCTCAGAGAAGAAACAAATGCTTGTGTTTTTCAAGAGTATCTACAATGTAAGGCTTCAACATTTAGCCATTTATAAGGACCTTAAAAAGTGATACATGTTTGTCTCGTATTAATGCAAAAAACGAGCATCAGGTGATTTGAGAGGGAAATACAAATGGCTATATAAATGCTTTCTAAACAGCTTAGAAAGTTTCATTAAATATGATGACTTGGTCTTTTATGTATATAGATGTACAAGTTAGGCTACTAGTTGTTTAAACTGATTTTTCTTTATCTAAGAATAAAATAACTAATATCGAATAGGTACTCTTAAATAGAAGTATACATTAGTTAGACAACAAAAAGGAAACTTAACATTCATTACTTGATTGGAGACTTTCCATAAATGAGAGTAGTTGCCCTTTAGGTGCTGAAAGAGATTCACTCCAAGTGGTGAACTTTTCACAACATGCATATGCTCTTGAACTTCACTTCTAAATAACACTTGTCACTTATTGAAACAGTCCTGTAGATCATTATCAGCAGTAGCACCCCTTATATATGAATAATAATAATAATAATAATAATAATAATAATAATAATAATAATAATAATAATAATAATACGAATTTTATTGTTATTGATCTCTTCAGCAGTGGACGTCAGAAGATACAATACAAATTGCAACAATATGATACAGAGTATGTACAAAGTCGAGCTTAACAGCAATTGATGTCAGAATATAACATAAGTATTACAATACAATACAATCTTTCTATTCTATTTTACAGATATATACAAATGAGAAAATAATGTTCAGTGAATAAGTGACACTATTTACAATTGAGATGCATTTTCAAAAAATTCCTGTAATGAGTAGAATGGGTTGATTAATAATCTGTCATAAAGCCTATGTTCAAAGCTGTTATTTGGCAGTCAAAGTGCATTATACATTCTTATACCTAATATTTCAAAGCTGTTATGCGATTTTGCAAGCCTATGATAAGGTGTATCAACTTAGTTTGTATACCTAGTATTATATTTATGGATATCCTGTCTATAGTTGTAATCAGGTAAATTCTTTTTTATATAAATTAGGACGGTATATATGTATAAGTTTACTACTGTCATTATTCTTAATTTAATAAATAATGGCTTACAATGTGCGAATTTGTCTGTATCAGATATAATACGGATAATCTTTTTCTTCAATAATAGAATATTACTAACATGGCTAGTATTACCCCAAAGTAAGATACCATATAATATAATGCTATGAAAAAAAGCAAAATAAGCGGATCTAATGTATGTATTTGGTACAGAGGTTTTTAAGTTTTTGATAAGATATATAACTCTTGAGAGCCTCGTAGTGATGTAATTAATATGTGGTTCCCATGAGAGTTTATTGTCAACTATTACACCCAAAAATTTGACTTCTTTAGTATCATTCAAACTTGGCCGGTCCCTTAAGCTAAATACAAGTTGTTGTGTTTTCTTT
The DNA here is from genome assembly GCA_030765055.1 of Mantis religiosa. NCBI lineage: Eukaryota > Metazoa > Arthropoda > Insecta > Mantodea > Mantidae > Mantis > Mantis religiosa. Next base: position 1,715,104 of record JAUKNK010000152.1, read on the forward strand.
TCATTAAGCAAAAAGCCATTTGCCCTAAACCATATGTCTGCCTGCCTCAGGGTGTCCTCGGTAATTGTTTTAAGTTCTGTAACTGCTGAAAGACAGCTAGGTGCTGAGAGATGGGTGGGATGGGCTAACCTCTCAATACTTTGCCCAACATTTCTCAATATTTTTTTTTTTTTTTCAATCTATGTTGGTAGTTCAGATGTAACTGTACCTATAGCATTGTAGCAAAGGTAAATCTAACAACACAGGATGTTAAACAAATCACATAATTTTGGAAGCCGTAACTTAAATGCCTCACAAATATTTCAGAAATTTCAATAGTTTTGAAGACTGAGTTAAGAGATAAGAACAGAAAATGAAATTGAATATTCATATAATTTTGTGCTTCATTGTATCGTAGTCCTTCCACATTGGAATGAATATTCATAATTGACCAGGATTTTGCCCAGCATAGCTATGGAATTTATAAATATATAATAATGTCGCTCAGTAGAGTGTGTGTTATAGTCCTTACTTTTGGTTTTAAAAATATTGCAGCGATTTGAAGGAATTTATCATATGAAGAGCTTGTTTACATTGTCAACTGCAAGGACCTATTAAAAATACCAAATATGTTTTGGGTTTTTATTCCTTTGAACATTTCATTTCTCTGCTTAGCAAAAATAGCAAGCTTTTATACTTCATTTTGTTATAACTAGGAAACGGATTTTTAGGGGCTAAAAAAGTAAAATTTATTTTTTATGCATTAAAATATTGATGAAAATCAATCTTTCTCAAAAGATAATTTATTTTTTCTGCAAAATTTGCCTCAAAAACAAAGAACATACCTTTTTTTTATTTACACTTTCACAAATATTCAACCACATATTTGTCTTCATCTTTCAAAATTTTACAAAAAAAAAAAAAAACACACACATGCATACACAATATTATTATGTATGAGTTATAACTAGGAAACAGACCTTAAGGTAAATACATATTTTTTATGAAATTAATATAACCATTGAAACAAGCATAGACAAAGTAAAGTTAATTGAGAAGATATTGACACATTGCTTCACTCACACTTTTTTTCACAGGACATGTTTGAAGAGCTTTTGCTTCCATCATCAGCTGAGTCTTGACTGATGCAAATTGTAGTGTTTTCTAGCATGATATATTTGTCAAAGATGTTTGGTGGTGGAGTTTCGAAATTCATGATGCTGTGGTGATTTTTATTAATGAGGTTTTCTCATACAGATTGATCTTTTCATATGGGAAAAGATCTTCATTAATAAAAATCATCATAAGGGACATCTTTGACAAATACATCATGCCATCTACCGACATTACAGAGAAGAAAAACTCTACAATTTGTATCAATCAAGACTCAGCTAATGATGGAAGCAACAGCTCTTGAAACATGTCCTGTGAAAAACAGTGTGAGTGAAGCAGTGTGTCAATATCTTCTTGATTTACTTTTATTTTGATTTTCATGTTGAATTAGTCCAAAATCCGAACTTTGCAATGATACATTAAGTGGTGAACTGTCTTCTGTTTCTGAATGCCCAGTATTGAAATTATTTCCTTTGCATCTAATTTAAATTTGAAAACATTTTATGACCAGATGTATTTATTTACATGCTTTCAAAATTTGATATCTTAAGGGGGATTAAAAAGGATGAATGATCATTTAGCACATATTAAGAAACTCATTAATAATCTATTTCAGATAGTAAGGGAATAGTCATTTATCAGATGCAGTTATGTGCCCTTCATTTATCTGATTTGACATAATTTTGATATTTTGTTTTACAGGGTTTGCCTTATAGACACTCTTGTGAAGGTCCTGATGATATGGTGAGTATGATAATCCTTGATGCTTCATTCATGGATATGTTTGGAGCTCTTATCAATATATTTGTTGTGTTTTTTTGGCTTCATTTCTATTGTACAGTTTACAACAAAATCGTGCAGATAAGAGATATAATAATTTCCTGTTTGAAATGTAACTTTTTTTTAATCTGCATAATTTCAGCAATTTCAGAGAGATCAAAGATTATCATTTCCAATTTCGGTGTTCAGACTCGAATCAAGAGTAAGCAGTAAGTGCAACTATAAAGCCCAAAAATTGAAAGCCCTTCAAATGTTATGGGTTGTATTTGAGGCATTTAAGATCATATTAAAGGTTTGCTGGGACACTCGTGTACATGGTAGTTCAAACAGTAGGGAATTACCATGAAGAGCTAAAGAACAATGCTTCAAGTTTAGAATATTCTTCATTGAAGGAAAATACAATGTAGCTTCCACTTTAGATCTGAACTATATTATTTTTTGTTGTACTGAGCAACATGCAAGAATGCAATATTTTCTTCTCTGCATTTTACCTTGAATATGTATATAGTTAATAAAAGATAACAGTAAACTGATAGGAAACTAAATAAGTTTGTTCATAACAATTGAAAATCTTTTCAACACATCAATTCAATAAAAAGTGTCTAAATGTGACACTTGCAGTGCATAGCATGAATGTAAATGTTAAAGACGAGATATGAAACAAAATGGGGAAGAACTACAAAAATATAAATTATTGACTCTTTTGTATGAAATAAAAGATTGTGGGTCGCTCAACTCACTCGCAGCAATGAGCATGAGACGTTACGTAACCAGATGATGTCATAATTCATGGCCCGCCTGCTCCCTCGGTCTTGAGAAGACTGGGTCACTAACAGCAGTGAGTGAGTGACTCCGGCTTCTCTTTTCTTGTTGTTGGTTCCCCTCCCCCTTTTGCATTAAAGAATCAGTAGTTTCATAGAGGAATTTCAGTTACATACAGTAGGTAAGTATATTGTGCAATGTCTTTACTTTAATCAACAATAATAATAATAATAATAATAATAATAATAATAATAATAATAATAATAATAATAATAATAATAATAATAATAATAATAATAATAATAATAATGCCTCTTAGAAAAGAAAACTCTTAAACCTATCACACGTAGGCCTAGAAAGAGTACATGGAAAGAGTGGAAATAATCACATTAAGACTTTTGTAAAAATTACGCACTATACAACAAAATTTAAACCTTGGGAATGTTTGAAACAATACATTTGTAAATAGCAGAACTTTATGTAAAAGAACAAAAGTGGCACAGATCTTTAGTCATTAATATTGCAAAGACGAACACTTAATTGCAATATTTCACCGTCTCCATGTCTCATGTAGTTATTAATGTCATCATTGACATTTTTAGATGAAATGTTTGTTCATCTTATCGTTATGACAAGTCCTGCTAAACTGAAATTTCTCTCGCAGGCGCTACTTGTCACAGATACACACAACACTTCCTTGGCAATTGAGGAGAGCAGTGGAAATGTTTCTGAGTGATCTTTCACCATTTCAGAATTTTGTTACAGTTTGAATCACCTGTTGCAAGATATACTGTTACCTATTCCACAGAAAAACTTCCTTTTCTCCATTTAGAAAATCATGCACACTTCAGTGGGGAAGCTGCTTGAATTCCTTGTGCAGACATTTCTCGATGAGTGTCACATCTCATTCGGACCTTCTTCCTCTCTGTTTCATTTACCATTGCTAGGTGTCTGAATGCAGACCATAAAATTGTTGCCATATAATGCAGAGGTTGTAGCACAAACTTTTCTTCAATGAATTTTGCAGCACATATTTTCATTTCTATTTTCTGAAATAAAAGAACAATGATGATAAAATTTGATTGAAGTAGATGGAAGTGAAAATTATTGTTTCAGTTCTATGCGACAATATTTACCTCAGAATCCTCTTCTCTTGGTGAGCAATGGTTACAAGAGCTCAGATTTTCACAGAAGTAATTGCAGGGTCGGCTCATTGGCTTCCAATTTTTCAAAACCCTCTTTGAAGGGTTCTAAAAATTCAGTCAGTTCCCCTACAAGACTTCTGTCATAGTTCTCTATTTTACTCTCAGCATTGTGCTGGAGTAATTGATTTATAATATCCTCTTCTCAAGTATGCTCTGACTTCAAATTTAAGAGGCAGGAATTCCAGCGGATGTCACACTCTTGTTGCAGGGATTTGGTAAGTTTGTTTACAAGCCCGGTGCATTTCATGTAAGCTGTAGATTCCTCACACACCGATATGGAGGACCAGACTCTTGGTAAATGTTCTTTCAGGAAATCTTTGAAGGTATTGCAAACAACAGTGTTCAATATATGGGCTGCACAAGGAAGACATTGGTAATTTTTCAAGGCTTTCTTGATATTACTACCTTGATCTGATACAAATTTAATTTTAATCAAGTCTTTAAAAGGTAAACCGATCGACATCATTCTGTTCTTGATTTCTTTTCCCAGATTATCACCTGATTTGTTCTCATCAGGAAATTTCGCTGTCATAAGAACTATAGAGTGGAATTTCCAATTTTCCGAAATGTAATGGCCCATGGTAGTTGTGTAGCTGACTTTCTTGAAATCATTGGAACACATATCCATAGTGCATGCTAGCAAACATTTTTCTGCTGCCTTGAGAACACAAGGAAGTGTCTTGTCATACTCGCTCAGCAAGTTCATTTCTGTAGTCTACGCAGAAGCGCAGCTCGCCGTTCTTCGTCACCAAGACTACAGGGGAACACCAAGGGCTGTCCGACTCTTCAATCACTCCCCTGTATCTCATGTCTTCCAGCATGTCTCGTACCGCCCCTTGCTTCGCCAGCGGAACGCGTCTAGGTGGTTGCCGAATAGGCCGGGCGTCTCCGGTGTCGTTGCTGCAAAGTGAAGCACTTTGTCCGTGCGGCCGTAGTCACTATCACCTTGGCTGAAGACGCGCTGGTATCGTCTTAGCAGTTGTCGAACTTTCTCCAGCTGCTCTGCGGTCAGGTGGTCGGCCGCCCTCTCCAGTAAGCCTTCTAGCCGGGGTCCCAGGTTTTGCGTCGGCATTGGCTCCTGCTTCTTGTCGATTGCTGATACGCGTACCACGTGCTCGAACGTTCACAACTCCGTCCCGGCCTGGACGTTGTGATCGGTGTCCGTTGGATTTAGCGGTCTCACTGGCACCTCCTCTCGGCACGGCAGCAGTGCCCTGGCTACACATAGTCCGTGCACAGTCGTCTTCTGGTCCAGCGTCATGTTCCTGGTTATCTGGCCTTTCAGTCGCGCCGTCACCACCACCTCGCTCCTCGCGGGGACGACCACGTCTTCGTCCAAGACGACCCTGCAAATTCCAAGGCGCTCTTTTGGTTGACGGAGTATAACCTCTTCTCCGTTGAGCCGCAGGACCTTCTTGCCGACGTCGACCGTCGCCTCATGGCTCCTGAGGGCATCCAGTCCCAGTATCACCTCCTCAGCCACCTTCGCGACGAACACCCACAGACGCACGGCACTCCGTCCCAAGGTCAGCTCTAGCAGGGCCTTCTTCTCCACAGGCAAGGTGTCGCCCGATGCCGTGACAAGCTGGTGTGGTCGATTCGGCTTCCTTGTCAGCAAAACCTTCGCCACGTCAGGTCTGATGATGATCACGGCTGCCCCGGTGTCGACCAGGACGCGGCACGGCTTCCCTCTCACCCAACCGTCCGCGATGAGGCTGTCATCCATACGCCGGCTGACGCCGGGCAGTGTCACTCGAGGGGATGGTGGTAATGGCGCCGACATGCCCCTCTCCACGACGGCCCTTACTCGTTTTCCGGCTGCTCTTCCTGGTGTGGGTAGTCTCTCTGCAGGTGTCCGGGCTGTCCACACCCCCAACGCAGGCCACTAGGTGTTCGCCGGCGTCCCTCGGCTGGTCTTCTGTCTCCGATGTAGCGGACACTCCTCGTTCTCGACGTCGGGATAGCTGTTATTTTGGCCGCCTCCATGCTTAATGCTGCCGTCAGCGCCTCGTGGATTGCTTTATAATCGCCGAGCATTAGTCGCTGACGAATCTCCGTGTCTCGTACCCCGTCAACGAAGGTGTAAGCAGCTTCCCGGGACACGAACTCTGGTGGGAGGTCGACTAGGGCCTTGCTTGCCAGTTGTTCAACTGCCAGGGCGAACTCCTGCAGCGCCTCCCCTGGTTGCTGTGACCTTGCCTTTAGCTGGCTGCGGTACGCTGCGGCTAAGCGGTGGTTTCCGAAACGATTCTCCAGGGCCTCCCAGATGTCCTTGGGCGCCACCGTTGTCTGCACCGCGTTTAGGAATTCCGCGGCCCGTCCCTGGAGGCTGGCTTTTAACTGTGTGGCCTCCTCCTCTGGTGACCATTTGTTGTGCTTGGCCACTGCGTCGAATTGGTGGCGGAAGACCTCAAACGTTGACGCGCCGTCATATTTCGGAGGTTTGACTCGCGCCATTGTTGTGTCGCGTCCCGGTGCGTCGGCCTTTAAATCCTTCAACCTCCTTCCGATGACGTCCTCCACCGTGGTGCTCAGGGACTTGACGCTATTGTCGGTCTTTCCTTCCAACTCATTAACGCGGCTCGCCAGGCCTTCGACGCGCTCGCCTAACTCTGTGACGTCCTCTTTTACGCCGGCCAACTGTTCCTCAAACTTTGCGGCGAGAGCCTCGTTCGCCGCTTTCATCTCCGTGGCCAGACTGCCGTTCGCTGCTCTCATTTCTGTGGTTAACTCGGCCTTCATTTCTTCCATCTTCTCGGTGATGTTGTCGTTGGCCATCTTCATTTGTTTCAACTCGGCGGTGAGGTTGTCGTTGCCCGTCTTAATTTGTTTCAACTCTGCGGCCAGGTTGTTATTTACCGCCTCCGTCTTTGCTGTTAGTCCCGCGGCCAGGTTGTTATTTGCCGCTTCTGTTTTCGCAGCGAGGTTGTCATTTGCTGCTTTCATTTCCGAGGTCAGTTCGGCCTTCTTTTCCATCATCTTCTCCAAAATCTTTTCTAATGCCGCGTCCATGGTTCTAATGTTCGGTGATGTTGTCGTCCCGCTTCCTGACACCATGTGAGTTAGTGGGTTCGTGAAATGAAAAGTCCAATTGCACCACTCAAAAATGCTCTTTATTTCCACCGACTTACAGTTGAACACTTGCCAATTACACAAAATTACGTAATGCACAGAATTACGATTCACCAGTTCGTCCATTACAGTTCCACTTGCACTCGCAATCATGTGAACTCCTCCGACGCACGTACACAGTCTTCTTGTCTGTACACTAGCACGACGCTGCTTCGCTGCTCGCCAACAACTGACTTTCCTCCAGCCCGACGTGTAGCTTATATAGGGTCAGCTGGCCAATCTAGAAGGTTCTGGATTAGATGAAATATCCCGTAAGTTCGAAAACTCAGGTGGAACGGAAAGAGACGGCACAGTGATGTTTTTCTAGCCAACCCTCTTTACCGCTATAAGACAAATGAGGGGGCGTTGCGAACACCTACCGTCTCCTGCTGCCGCTGGCCGGTTCTATAGGGAGTTCCGACGTTCGGGTGACAATATACATTGGTAAGACCAAAAGGAATCTATAAACAAGAATGAAAGAACACTTCAGAAATATTAAATTCAAACAAATGGACTAGTCGGCCGTAGCACATCAGTTTTGGTCTGAGAATCACAACATAAAACAAGAAATAGAACTGATCAAACAGGCAAAGAAACCTCTGGAACTACAGATTTGGGAAAACATATTTATTACAAAGAAACAGGACCTCTTGATGAATTTTGAAATTCCCACGATAGATGACGTCATCAAACTTACCAGGACATTAGATGGCAGCACGACACCAAGCCAGATGCAGACACCGCATGCATCATCAGTCAACCACAGAACTGACGATAGGGGAGAAGTTCCCAGAAACTAAAAGTATGGTCACCCTAGCATCTACACTGAAGGTAGAAAACCTGGAAACATGCCTCAACTGAGATACAAACTAAAGCCTTTAGTTGGAGATGGATAGGCCCAGCACAAATTGCTCTTCAAAAACACTTTGAACATGTTGTATGAGTGTTTAAATATTTTTTAATAACAAGAAGTAATCTATAAGTATGCTATTTAATTTTTTGCAACAGTGCTTAAAGCTTGCGCTGCATGACTGACTGAAAATACAGCTACAAGCATAAGTGAGACTCGCTAGCTACTGTTAACTACTCCACCGTTCGCTGTTTCTTTGCCTTTTCCGAGTACATTTTACAGCTTATTTCTTAGCAGTTTGATATTATTATTAGGTAACTAGGCGTAACAAAAATTGCTTTTCTAGGGTACACACTTCAATTTTCTATGCTAAATTTTTTGTCTAACAATCTTGTGGAAATGGAGAGTTAGGATAAAAAAACAATATTTAAGTTAGTAGTATATAAAAAAGTCCATACAGTAAACATGTACTCTTGATTTCTCTGTATTTTTCAATTGTATGTTTATTCAAATAAAAAATAAATAGCTGAAATTCTCAGAAAGGTGGAATTAGTGTAATAGTACAACTAAGCATATTTGGGATTATGAATGTGAGAACTCAACTTTATGTAAACAAAATAGTAATCTTAGATACAGCTACATACAAAGAAAAAATGTTAGAGTTACTACAACAAAAAGAATTCCAGGAAATAGATTCTAATCCACTCAACCGATGCATAAAAGATGTACAAAAAACCATCATTAATAGTAAAATGTTAACAACTACAAAACAAAAAACTATCAAACCAGACAACCCTACCCTTGCAAGAATATATGGTTTGCCTAAAATACACAAACCCAACATACCCATGAGACCCATTGTAAATAATATAAACACTCCTACTTACCTTCTGGCAAAATGGCTAACCAAAAAATTTCAGTCCTTTCCACAATTCCATACTCTGAGTATAAAAAACTCTTTAGACCTGGTAGAAAAAATTCAAAATCTTAAACTAAAACCTCATGACACTTTAGTATCCTTTGATGTCCGCTCCCTCTTCCCTAGCATTCCATTAGACAAACTTTTGATTCAACTGAAAAAATGGCTAAATTCTATAAACCTGGATGCCAATGCAATAGAAGAATATGTGGCAATGACTGAATTATGTATACATCAAAATTATTTTGTCTTCGATGGAAAATATTACAAACAAATTTCAGGACTAGCTATGGGAAGCCCACTATCACCATTTTTGGCCAATCTATACATGAGCTTTTTCGAAACACATATTACTAAAGCCTTCCCTCATATGTTTAAAACATGGTACAGATACGTAGACGACATCTTTGCAATAGTGCCCTACAAACTAATAGATGATGCTTTGAAACTACTCAACCTGCAAGAACCCAGCATACAATTCACAGTAGAAACTGAAGAGGACTGTACTCTACCTTTTTTAGACCTTAAAATCAAAAAAGGCAATGAAAAACTAGAATTTGGCATTCATAGAAAAGCAACACACACTGATAATTACATCAAAGCAAATAGTTTCAACCCAATTCCACACAAACATGCAACCATCAACAGTCTGACACACAGATTAGTAAATCTACCTCTCAGCCAGCAAGAATATCAAAACGAATACCATCAAATCTTAAAAACTGCAATTAAAAATGGATATGGAAAAAACCTTGTAGATAAAAAACTAAAATTATTCAAACTTCAAAAGAAATTAAAACAGATCACAGCTCTCACACCAATAAAACAAGAAACTAGATTTGCTAAATTTACTTATCACCCCTGGGCCACAAAAAAGTTCCAAAAAATATTCAAGAAATACAATATAACATTGGCACCAAAAAACAATTACAACATTAAAAACCTACTTCACAGTAATAATACTGATAAGATAAAACCAGAGGAAAAGTCAGGCATTTACAAGATTAAGTGTAAAGACTGTGAAAAAATTTACATAGGAAGGACAAAAAGGAACATAGACACTAGAAAGAAAGAACACTTCAGGCACTTAAGATACAAAAATATTGATAAGTCCGCAATAGCAGCTCATTTCTGGTCTGAAAATCATGAAATTGAAGATAGCACAGAATTACTAAAATACGTACAAAAACATAGTGAACTCGTCATATGGGAGAGGATATACATAGAAAAACATAAAAACCAACTAATGAACTTTGAAATCCCGCTAGAAGAGAATCCCACATTTCAGTTCATCACTAAATCAACAGATGGCAGCAACAACCCCAGAATTACCCACACCGCTGGATCTAGCGTCAGTCGCACAAGAGCCGTAGATGCAAACGAAGTTTTGCGAAACATGTCCTCAAAATAGGTACGAAAGTGAAGCAGATGTGTAAAAAATGCGACTCATCTAAAATTTAATAATTTATGTAAACTGTTATATACAAATCTTTATATTATTAAACCTATTACATTATGACAACACTGTTAGTACTTACACAGAACGTTCCTTTCATTGTTTTGAATATTCATCATACTTTGCATTTTACATACTAAGAACATTCCTAACTTCTGCTGTGCATTTTCCACATACTGGTTTCTTGCAAATATGAGAGGAATTGCTTGCTTTGTTCCATCTGTATACAAATTTGTCCTATTTGGATGATAGCACTATCCGAAAAAAAAAGAAAAAACCACGAATCAGCCATCTGTGGGTACCAGCATGAACAGAATACAATCATGCCATCTGATCAATCACATCCACTCAATATTAAGTCTTGTTGTAAAACTCAAATCTTTTAGAACATTTCTTAGGGGCTGCAGATATTGCACAAAAACTTGAAGCAATTCAATTATAACCCCTTTATTAATAAAAATTGCTTGTGCTATCCACAAAAATTTACATCTAGATTAATGTTAAAATGAACAGTTCAAACAAGAATAAAACTTAAACTTACTAATTTTTCACAATTGCACATTATATTATGCAATTGCACATTATAATTACATTCTTCTGTGGCTTTCCTCGGTAGTTGGTTAGCAAAATACCATAGTTTATTTTCATGAGAATGTTGTCATAAAGTGGAGCTCTTGAATTTCTTAGGTGATCAGGAACTTCTCGTCTGCATCTAGTACCTACAATACTGTGCCTGACTTATTTAGTCTTTAGTGGTAGTGAAGTAGTTGTCTGTGGTGACGTTTAGTCCCTTTTTTAGAAAAGCATTTGTTAGAGACATCATAACATGTTGTGGAACAGGTTGGTTCCAAGGCTGCTGATTATCCTTCCCCAGATATGGGATAGCATTACAGAGATACTTTGAGTTCACATCTTCAGGCATCCCGTATTTCATACCAAATTTATCAGGCTTATTGGCCATGTATTGAATGAATGAACAGCAACATTTTGTAGAATAAAGTTGTTCATCTACTGTAAGGAATGCACCTGGTATGTAGCAAGCCTTACAGTTTTCAATAAATTTGTTTCAAATAGTTGAAACCAGTGCAAAAATATCTGTCTTTAGCCTTTCAGAACAGGATGACCTTGATATCAAATCATAAAAATCTCATCAGTTACACGAATCTGTCCCTTGCCATAGTATCAGAAAATATAGGTGGCCCCCATTTTTTGACCCGAGTTCACTGATTCAAGTGCACCCCATAAGTAAGTTAGCCAATGAAAGCATCCAGCTCATCCAAGGAAACAGTCCATTTCTCATCATTCTTTTTCTCTCTTGGTTCAATATTTTTTGGTATATCGAAGAATGAACTTGTGGCCTTACCTTCCCCGCTGCGTCTGCTGCTACTCTGCCTTTGGTATCAGCCACTATGGATGTGACCTTAGCAGCCTGGATCCCGGTGGTCTGGTCGCCTAGTAGATTGCTCTAGGAGTTGACTATTCTTTGCCCTGGCTAGTCATTAGAGCTGAGACCACGCTATCTACAGGGTATGCGTGAGATAGGTTGACGAAATAAAAACAACACAGTTCATCGAATCAGCTTTACTATTCAGTTCGTTTCGTGCTTACAGTTCAGCAGGAGTTGCCGCCGCGTTCAGATCGAATTACTCTAGATTTCCACTATCACGTTAAAACTATACTGAATTGCTGAAATCTATCACGATGAAATAAATTACTAACACTGTTTTGAAAGTATACTTCGCCGCTTAATTCACTGCTGGGAGATCTTGTTCACTTAATAAGATTCTCATTACTGATTATACTTCTCGGCGCAATCCAACGTTTGTGTCCCCGGCAGGCAAAACACGTCTACACTGTATCACGTTTCAGACTAGAAGCCCGACGCTAAAACCTAATATTCCTTACCAAAACAGACATAGCCTCGCCTCCAGCTGGATTTCTCTGAAAAACTCTAGTTAGCGAGCTACAACCACGCGGACATTTCCCCGAAATACTGGTTTGGGCCAGGTTTGGACCGGTCTACTAATTACCCAGGTAGCGACCCAACCCATGACCACAGCCTTTCGACGGAACCATTTCATCCATATAGACCAGCAACTTTATTATATAGCTCTGGGTTAAAATACTTATTCGCATTCTAGTAATTGAATTTAACTGCTGTTGCTTCGTTTCATGAACTTATCCATCTGTAATATTCATTATCTTAAATTCTTTCACCTTACTTCATTATAATTTAATTATCATTTTATTCATTGTTAACATCGTATTCAATCATACGGCTGATAAATACGGCATCAAACTGCCCCCGTTTCATTCTTTAATTATCCCATAATTTAAGAATGGAACGTCTTTGCCCGAATAACATTACTATTATTATCAACAACTCCACACGTCGGCAACTCTGGTTCACTTTACAATTTTCTTTGCATTTCAGCTGCGTTACATACAATCATAGTGACAAAATTTATAATACTAGTACATCATTTCTTTTTGTTTTCAACACTTCACATTATAAACATCTGAAATAATCCAATACATATTAGTTTACCATACGCTATATACACTCCACTTCTGAAAGTTTTACATTTTCTTGCGTCATACAACGAACGTTTACATCGTATTAGTTATGAACTACTTAAAACTTAAGCTAGTTTACAAAATCTGTTTGTCTTCTGATTCTATATAAAGGTGTAATTTGCCAAAAGTCCTTGCACCTTCTTGGATTTGTAAACTGTTTTGGTACTCAGTTTTGTTGCTTTGAGTTGGTTATTTTCATAGGATTCACTGCACTTCCACTTCACTTTAAAGTCTTAAAAGTACTTATCACCACAAGTTTTTTTTTTTCACAATTTCGATATTTTGTGATTGGATACCATTAAGATTATATATATTTGTTCGTCTGAATTCATTTTCATTAATTGGGTTGTATACATTTTCATCTATACCTTATCCTATATGTCTCTGCATGATTATTTGTTTATGTCCGGTACGGACGGAGAAGTTGTTTGTGCCACCTACCCATGAGTTTTCTATTTACCGCATCTACTATTTCAAATGTATGTTCCCCAAAATTTGGAATAATTTCCCCAGGACCTTTATATAGTAACTCCATGCGCTTGTTTCTGTTCTTCAAGGCGCAGGACAACTTGTGATCTTTATACCTTCCTGGGAGATGACATATCCTAGGAACTCGGTTTGTTTGACGAAGAAGGCAGTTTTACTTGGTTTAATTGTCATGTTGGCAGCTTTTAACCGGTTTAAAACGTAATCAAGGTGCTTCAGATGTTCACCAATTTCTGACGAGAATATGACAAAGTCGTCCACATATTGAGCCACGAATTTCTTTATGGTTTCTCCAAAAATAGCATACAATGTTCTCAACAATGCGCCTCCGCTTGTGTTCATTCCAAATGCGCAGACGGTATACTGGTAAAGAATTCCAGAATGTAAAAATGCAGCAAATTTTCTCAATTCTCTCTTAAGTGGAATCTGCCAGAAGGAGGCGGTCAGATCTAAGGTAGAGAAGAATTTTCCTTTGTGCAACTTGCTCAACGTTGCATCCACGCTCTCGGGTCTAAATCTGTCTGGTTTACAATGCTTGTTTAGCTTTCTTGCGTCTAGTGTTATTCTAATTTTCCCACTAGCTTTGCTTACTATGCACAGGGGGTTCACGTAAATGGAGTCTGAAATTTCGATAACCCCGTCTTCTAGCATGTCTTCTATCACTTTATCGACTTCTTCCCGAATAGCGGATGGTATGGGTCTCGCTTTATGTGTAAACGGCTCTATGGGCGTCATTTCGAAAGAGTGAATATATTTCGTGCATCTTCCTGGTTTATCCGAAAATACCTCCTGGTGTCGTACTAAAATTCTAAATAATTCTTCTTTCTGCGCTGTATTCAGGTAGTTAGCCTGACTGACTTTTTCTCTGAACAAATCTTCCAAGTTTTCGTAGTTTTCCGCCTTGCGGTACAAATTTGTAGTCTCATAATTCCAATTCCTGGCGGGATTTTCTCGGGGTTCAGCTTCCACATATTCCCTAATCGTTCCAACATCTTCATCATACATCTCATTGTTACTCGATTCGGCAGCATATTCTTCGACATTTATTTCGCCAAGCTCCATTGCTCCAATTTTTATCTACTCAACAAAGAATACGTCTCCCCGGATTTCATCTTCACGTTCATCTCGTACAACTTCCTCTGAACCGCTATCGTCGACAAATGGCACCACTACTGTTTCTTGCCCTATTTCTAACTTGACAGATCTGTTCTCGAAATTAACAATGGCTTTCCATTCATACAGGCAATCACATCCTATAATTATGTCGGTAACGAGTCTGGGTACGACCAGGAACAAAACCTCAATAATTCTACCATTTATTTCTACGTTGAGCATGACTTGAAATTTCACTCTTTCTTTCCTCTTCCCTACAGCTAGTGAACAAAATATACCGCTTACTGGTAAAGACATTATCTTCAAACCCCGGTTGATTAGTTCTTCATAAAACTTTTGCGAGCACACTGTACTGTTAGCTCCAGTGTCTATTATTGCAGTGTCCGGAATTCCGTTAATGGCAACTGCTATTCGTGGTGGTTCAAACACTTTGTCACTGTCTTCACTTCTGTTCCTCAGATTGGTTTCCTTCTGTAACATCATTTGCCCTCTGACGATCTTATTTTTCGCATACGGTTCACATAGTTTCCTCCCAGTCTTCACTGAAGGCGCGTTTGACTGGGTACATAGTTTCCCTGAGTCTTGCTGTAAGCTCCAGTTCTCGTTGCATTCTGTCCTTCCAACTTTGCTTCCTGAGAAGGATGGCCGCGGTTTTCGAACACTTGCCTGGTTACTTGTAGGGCTTCGGCCCTTTGTCCATTTATCGGCGAATTTATACCGCTCCTGCTCCTTTCTCCGTGCTGCGGCGACTTTGGCCTAGATTCTGGAATGTTGTCGACCCTCCAGTAACCATTTCCCGTGCTCCGTTCTCCCTGCCTGGGTGACCTCGGTCTAACTTCTGGTACATTGTCGACTTTCCAGTAGTCATTTCCTGAATGTCTTCTTTTTCTCTCGTTCCATCCTCCTCGGTTCCTTTCGTGTCTCGCCGCGTTTACGTAATGTACTTGTACATTTCTGTTTCGGTCGTGCCCGTTGCGGTTCCTCTGGTTGCGGTCAAAATTATTTCGGCCTCGGTTCTCCCACTGCGAATGTCCTCCTCTGGGTGCGGGACCTCGGTATCTATCTCGGACATCCTGGTTTTGATTGTAATTAATATGTGCCCCTTGCCCGAAGTTATTTGAAATTTCCCTTTCGTTGCTCGCTCCAGGCCTAGCGAAACTTTCATTTTTATTCTTTGATTTGTTTGTCTCCAATGCCAACAGCAAATCGATCATGGTGGCGACGTTTGCGGGTTTAGCTATAATTAAATAGTTCTGGGGTGCCTCTGGGAAGTGTGTCGTGATAATGGCGATTAATTCTTGCTCACTCATGGGTGGATCCAACATTTTAGATTTCCTAGCAAGTTTCGTGAAATAATTAACCATCGACTGATCAGTTCTTGGGTCATACTTTCCACTACTCAGTTCTAATCTTATGCTAGACTGCCTGTTATGTCCCCAGTATCTGTTCATGAATAAACTTTCAAAGGTCCTGAAGTCATTATTATTTCCCATTGATACCTCTAACCAGTTAGCTGCATTTCCCTTAAGGCATTTCCTAACAATTGTCATGCAATACTGTTCAGGAATACACTTTACAGAAAAATATTCATGCAGACTCCTCATAAAATCCTTAGGATTATCAGAATCCTCATGTTCAAACACTGGTGGCACAATTTCATTTAAGATGTGGTTTGGCCATTGCATTTGACCACCACTCCTTTCAACATGTACATTATTACCTCTGGGTTCATAACTGGAGGTACTTGGACCCATATTAAACATCGAAATGTCGGCTGAGGCACTTTGTCTCGCTTCGTTTCGTGCAGAGCTTTCACTTATCTGACTAGCATTAGAATTAGGTTCAGTTACACACAACCTCAAATTTTCTAATGTTTCCTTCATTCCATTAATTTCTGTAGCTACCTCTTTCATTTGTTCATTTATTTCGTCTACACCCCTACCTTGCCTTCTAATTTCCCTTTCTGCTTGTTCTAATCTACTTCTATTTTCCCCTGATTCTTTGCTAGCCGTTTCTCTAATTTGGTCTAATTCCTTGCTAACTATTTCCCTCTCTTTTTCAAATTGCTTTGCTACGTCCTCTCGCAATTTCTTGTATTCTCTGCCTGACTTCTCACTTACTTGATTACAAACTTCGATTCTTATACTTTCTATTTCCCCCCGTACTTCAGTTCTAACTTGATTGATTTCCCCTCTAACCTCTGCTTGAAAGGTTTCTAATGCTTTCTGCTGACTTTCGAGCTTCCTAACCAAATCTTGCTGTCCTGCCTCTAATTTTTGACTAGTACTTTCTAGTTTCTGGTTAGTACTTTCTAATTTCTGACTTAATTCTAGGTTATTACTTTCTAACCTCTGAGTTAATTCTTGGTTGGTACTTTCTAATTTCTGACTTAATTCTAGGTTATTACTTTCTAACCTCTGAGTTAATTCTTGGTTGGTACTTTCTAATTTCTGACATAATTCCTGGTTATTACTTTCTAATTTCTGGTTCATACTTTCTAATTTCTCCATTATCGCTTTCATCATGGCTACCATACTCACATTCGTATCTGAGTCATTTACATCTACTCCCTGGCTATTATTAGTTGTTTCCTTAGCTACACTAACCTGTACAATTTGATTGTTACTACTACATTCTGTATCCCTTCCTACGTTATTTTCTAGACCCTGAGCATTATTACTTTCCATTGTGTTTTCTAATCTATTCTGTATATTCTGAGCACTTTCTCCTATTTCTGCTACTTTCTCTTTAACAATTTGTATAGTACTCCCCTGCACGTCCATGCTTTGTGAATTTGACCGACCTTTCACCTTTCCGTTTCTTAAAATACTCTCCATCAGTTCACTGCAACAACGACAACAACACTAAAATGTTACACTCAGTACCTTTGGTTTTCTGCTGGAGCTTCCGACGATCCTGATGCTGGTTGCTTTACGTGTCTCGAAGCGCCACGTTGGTTCGCCAAGTTTGTGGCCTTACCTTCCCCGCTGCGTCTGCTGCTACTCTGCCTTTGGTATCAGCCACTATGGATGTGACCTTAGCAGCCTGGATCCCGGTGGTCTGGTCGCCTAGTAATTGCTCTAGGAGTTGACTATTCTTTGCCCTGGCTAGTCATTAGAGCTGAGACCACGCTATCTACAGGGTATGCGTGAGATAGGTTGACGAAATAAAAACAACACAGTTCATCGAATCAGCTTTACTATTCAGTTCGTTTCGTGCTTACAGTTCAGCAGGAGTTGCCGCCGCGTTCAGATCGAATTACTCTAGATTTCCACTATCACGTTAAAACTATACTGAATTGCTGAAATCTATCACGATGAAATAAATTACTAACACTGTTTTGAAAGTATACTTCGCCGCTTAATTCACTGCTGGGAGATCTTGTTCACTTAATAAGATTCTCATTACTGATTATACTTCTCGGCGCAATCCAACGTTTGTGTCCCCGGCAGGCAAAACACGTCTACACTGTATCACGTCTCAGACTAGAAGCCCGACGCTAAAACCTAATATTCCTTACCAAAACAGATATAGCCTCGCCTCCAGCTGGATTTCTCTGAAAAACTCTAGTTAGCGAGCTACAACCACGCGGACATTTCCCCGAAATACTGGTTTGGGCCAGGTTTGGACCGGTCTACTAATTACCCAGGTAGCGACCCAACCCGTGACCACAGCCTTTCGACGGAACCATTTCATCCATATAGACCAGCAACTTTATTATATAGCTCTGGGTTAAAATACTTATTCGCATTCTAGTAATTGAATTTAACTGCTGTTGCTTCGTTTCATGAACTTATCCATCTGTAATATTCATTATCTTAAATTCTTTCACCTTACTTCCTCATTATAATTTAATTATCATTTTATTCATTGTTAACATCGTATTCAATCATACGGCTGATAAATACGGCATCAAACTCATCAATGAACAACTTCCAATCAGATGCATGGCTGCTGTCCCTTACATTTACTCATCTTCCAATTGTTCTGAATCAGCTGGAGGTTAATCATCTCCACCACTATCACGTTGATCAAAAAGATCACCTTCTGATACATCGTCTGGTATATCATGAAATATAGCTAGATTGCATCTAGTTTCAAACCACAAGACATCTTCCAGGCATAGATTCACAACATACACCACTATGAGAAATCCAATGACAATGCAAGTGAAAGCCTAACGTACACCACTATAATGAACAGCTGGCATGAATAGTTGAAAAGAATATTAGTGAAAATGATAAATCCAACGACAAGGCGATCAAAACCCTAACAAAATTGTAATGGTCAAAAATGACCGTCTCCAGGGTTCATAGTCAAACATGAAAAAACATCTATGTAAATGATGACATGCCAAAAATTATTATGCTATATAAAACTAGAGGTTATATCAGGAAAAGTCATGAAAGACCAAGCTTTGTTTATAAAAAGTGACGGAGCTAAACTTATTCAAATATCAAGAACGGTCAAAATGACCGCTACCAGGGTTCTAGTGTTAAATATGAGTTACCCATTGTAAACATAGATTTACACTTTGTGAAATTGAAACAAGTAGTTTTTGCTAAAAGCATAACATGGTTTGCTTTAACTGGCTCATTCAGTTGATTATGATGAAGTAGTTACATACAAATAATTTAACAAATCAGCTGTAAGGCATAAAAGTGTGGTGAAAGGGAAACACAATTCTCTATTTGAATGCACAGGATTCACTGCTAGATCATTATCAAGGCACATTCCATAATCCTCGTAGAACCTGCAAGAAACAGTGGCCTGCTCTCATTCTGAAAGTTAGATTTGATCATTATTGTATTTTAGAGTACTTATTTTCCATATTCTTTTGCTATTTTAGTAAAGTTTCATGCACTACATATTATAAGGAATTCTTGATCCACAAGTCAACATAATCTAGCACAAAGCACAACTGTGAAAGAATAATGCCACCACACATATAAATATTAAGATTTTACCATTTAAATGATACTACTATGGTAGATAACATCATCACTTGGCTAATGCTTAGTATCAGCTGTGTTTCTGATCATTGTGCTTGTCTTAAGTGCAAAAATGCTCTTGATGTAAATTATTAAGCTTTTATCATACAAAATATACAACTAATTAAGTTATAAGGGTATACAATTAGAAGGCATATGAGGCAGAGCCTCCTATCATAGGCATGCAGCATTGCCTAGTTCGTAATGCACAGCATAAGCATGAGAAACAGAGATTTCTCGTTTACACGCACCCAAAATTTTTACTGGAATTTCGACATTCCAATATGTCTTGGTATATGCAGCAAGAATTTTTGAAGCCATTTTCCTATGGCATATGGTTCTCGAGCTATTGCTTCAAGAATAAACACCTGACTCCTTTGTTTATACTTCAACTTCCAATCTTGCCCTGCATTATTCCGTTTCATTATGCAGTACTGAGCAAGACATTATAAAGTGTCGTAGGAACTGCATACAGGTTGTTTCAAAACGACATCGAGCAATTATAGCCGTTGCATAGTTTATAACTTATTTAGTCCGAATTTCGGTGTCGCAGCTTCTAAATTCTGTTAGGTATAATTTTAAGCAGCATTAAATAGTACATGATTTTGTGATTAGGCAGTGCAGGAACCATTGGTGTGCAAAAGTTGTTATTGGGACGCACCGGCCACGAAAGCAAAATCATTACTGCTTGCTCTTTGTCAGTGACCTTAGCCTACCTTTCAGGTAACAGGGCAAAGGGCAGTTATTTGTGCATAAGCAGACTAATAACTAGGACTGTTGCAAGGCTGCTCTTCAGTGTAAAACTACACATTCTGTCCTAACACGGAGGATTTTGCACGTACGTGGATAACAAATCCAAAGAATATGGAGCACTATAAGAATGCTGAAATGACAGATATGGTTTTGATGGATGGAAGAGCTGAAGGAAGTTCAACGAATGCATGATTAATTTGGTTTCATTAAAAATATGAATTGTAAAAATAGTTACATCAATGATAATATTTTTTTGTTTAACTTCAGAGCATTTTGTTATGATCTTAATTGTACAATACCTTCAACCATTTACTGTAAATATTAACAGTTTACTTTTCAGTTACAAATGCTTTATTTAGTATTATCAAATACGTGAAATAGCATGCTCATCTCATTGTTTAAGCCATTTAGTTTTGGTTAATTTATCTGCAATTCTTTGATGTTTTCTGTTTGCTTCCATCCTCAACCTCACTAACATTAACTTCCCTCTAAAAGGTATAAGTTGCATATGTCCATCAGTTTATTCGTCATCATGGACTGCTATAATGGAATTTTGGAACACATTAATCACTCATAAGCAATAATTAAGCAATAGCTTCTTTATTGTGGTTTCATAAGCCAAAGAAATTCTTAATAGTAACAAGCAAGCTACTGCAGAGTATCCCAGTAGGTTTACAGTTACAGCATGCGGCACAGTGTGTGACCTATACCTGCGAACTCCTACAGCGTGAGGCACACGTTCCTGCCATTGCCTAATCTGCACTCATTCTGGAACATTTTTTATGTGGCTCTATTGGCGGTAAAAACTATGTATATGTATCACACAGAAGCTGAGCAACTACTTCCATATGTTCGTTCAGTGTCGTTTTGAAACATCCTGTATATTTAGTTCATAAATTAATTGACCATAGATGACTGCAGTCCAGGAACCTGCATGTATTCTTTGAAGTTTGGTTCTAGACCATTCCGTAATTCAAATTTGAGTGGAAGGTGTAACTGTGACGATAAGAAGAAAATTCACATGTTTACATTGAGTTATGTGAACTGTTAACAATGTCACTTTCAAAGTGTGGTACCATGGGCACAAGTACTAAGGGTAAAGTACTCTACTCCCAGGCCAGAAATATTGTCGAGGCAACAGGCAATAAAGTGTCGACACAAATAGAAAACAGATGGCGGATACTGTTTCACTGCAATAAAGAGCTTGCATAAGCAGTTAACGATAGCGCGGCTAGTGTAAACAGATAGCCGGCAACAAAGATAACTGAGATAAATGGAAATTTCTAGTTACTTCTTGACTGATAGAGACTGTTTGGGTTCTGGTTTATTTTAAAACAATCTAGAATTATTGATGCAGGTATTTAAAAGAGGCGACGACTGGCCAGGAGTCGAGTTGCAAGTTTTGTAAAACAGTGAGTTGACATGTAACAAGAGTGTTGTTGTAAAGAGAGCTGAACTGGACGCTGTTATTGTCATTGACCTTGGAAGATTGTGTTGTAATGTGATGTAATGTTGTTACGTGAGAATTGAACAGTGTATCTCTACGTAAATAAAGAACATTTAGAATTTGGGCAAATTGGACTTTTAGTTCTACGAACCCACAGTCACAATATTATTTTTAAAGTACACAGTTTCTTTAAGAAATTTCATGTGAGAAAGTGCATGAATGGAACAGTTTTTCACAAAGCCAGGAACTAACAATCAGAATGTGCATACTGTGTCATTATTGTGAAACAGAGCAAACCTTCCATCACTTCTAAGCTAGCAACTGCTCTACAATAACTCAATTTCAGAAATCCAGGTACATTTTTTTCAGTAAATAAGCATGTTAATATTGAATGTTACAGCTTATAATGTTATCATAATCATCCTTTGCTGCATAAGTTTATATTCTGACAATTTATCAGACGACAAATGTTACTTTCCTCGTCCCTCTCTATCTTCCGCTCACTGACGCATCAGATGGTAACAGGGCAGCCACCGTGTGCAAACATTGGTTCAGCTCATATGCCTTCTAAAACCATTCGTCATTTAACATTTATACTACATTTATAGACAGTCCTGATATTTGTTTGAGTGAGTGAGTGTGTGGTGTTTTAGGGCCCGTCGACAGCATGGTCATTTGGGCCCGGATTTTTGTTTGGAAAATGTGTCATTGGATTGGAGGAAAAAAAAGGGGGGAGGGGAGAGAGAGAGAGAGAGAGAGAGAGAGAGAGAGAGAAAGGGAGAGAGACACTCTGTTCAATGCAGCTAATGTTGACTATTTTATGTTGGTTCGAAATGAAATGTGTAGTGTTTAACGCCTGCTTTTACTACATAGGGCACCGCAGGCGGTGACACTGATGATACATGAGATGAAGATGGAGCATCGGTGGAATGAGATGGCGGGGGAAACCGGGGATCCCGGAGAAAACCCGCCCCAGCGCCGTGTTGTCCACCACAAATCTCATTTTACTGTCGCCTGGGATCGAACCCGGGCCGCCTTGGTGAGAGCCAAGCGGTCTAACCACTGAGCCACGGCGCGGCATTTATGTTGGTTTGGTGAACTTGTTAGACGCGATAGGGGATCTCTTTTGGTATCTCGATGAGCTTGAAGTTTGGGTTATCTTCACAAGTGGTGTCAAAATTGAACAGTTTTCCTTTATATTTCTTTATGAATATCTTTTCCCACGTGATAAATGTAGTTGGACCCTGAACATTGTTTAATAAGTGGGAACATTAGATAAGGATTTTAGGAAGGTCCTAACAAAACGCGTTCTAGCTGAACACTAGCAATATATGGAGCATTGAGTACTAGTTCGACTCAAAATTATATTAATTTTGTGCTTCATTGTATCATAGTCCATACTGATAGATATAACTGTAGGAATTTTATAAGTCTTTGTGCTTTATCCGCAGTTGAGATGCTCATTATTTTGTAGATATAGCACTATGGATAATGCTCATTTTATGATTACTTCAACAAAGGGTGCAATTATTCAGCTGAAAACTGTTATTCTTCACTTCCTCTATATCTGTCATCAATTGCAGGGCTGTGTTGCACAGTATATATAATGGACTTAAGGTATAAATTATCAAAATATTAGCACAAAAGTGAATCGAGAAGATATTGACACATTGCTTCACTTACACTGTTTATTCACAGGACATGTTTCAAGATGTTTTGCTCTTATCATCAGCTGGTACTCGACTAGTGCAAATTGGCTTCCTCTTTCTCCGTATCGCCGATAGATGGCGTGATGTACTTGTCAAAGATGTCTGGTGGTGGAGTTTCACAATTCATTACTCTATGAGATTTTTGTTAATGAAGATTTTTTCCCATACAGAAAGATCTATGGGGTGATTAACGTATTTTATTAGAGATGTTTCCAAGTTGATGTCATGTCTAGTATTCAAAAAATTAAAAGCCACTGCTTATTTTTCTTGTTCACCATTTTTAATGTTTCTTATATGTTCTTTAGTTCTGATGTTAATATTTCTTTTTGTTTTTCCTATATAAATTTTAGGGCAAGTTTCACATTTGATCTCGTAGATTCCTGGTTTTTCTTTGGTAGTGATTGAATTTTTGGGAGGGCCTTTTAACAAATTTCTGATATTAAACCTATGTTGAGGTGCAAGAATTATGTTGTGTTTTGAGAAGAGTTTTTGAATTTATTATAGGCTGATGGATGGAAGGTGAATTTTTTAAAAATTTTTTTCTCTTTTTCTCCTGTAGGTTCTAGGGTGTGGTTTCTTTTATTTTCTTGCTTTGTTGAGTCTGTTAACTGTTTCGTCTACTAAATTTGGGTTGAAACTGTTGGATATAGCTACTTTTTTTATGTGTAGGTATTCTTCTTGATAATCTTCTCTGTTTAGTGGAAAGTTGTACATCCGAAATATTAAACTGTTGAAAATGGCATGTTGGTGTTGTTTTGGGTTATAACTGTTGTTCTTAATATATTATCTGTGTGTGTCGGTTTCCTGTAAATACCAAAAGTGAGTTTGTTGTTCATTTTTTTTATCTTGATGTCCAAAAAGGGAAGTACACCATCCTCTTCTGTTTCCAATGTAAATTTTATAGCTGGATTTTGTATATTCAAAAGTTTAAGACCATCTTCTACGAGTTTTTTAGGTACTATTGCAAAAATGATGTCAGCATAGCGATACCAAACTTTGAAATAATTTGGAAAAGTTTTTGTGATATGTGTTTCCAAAGCACTCATAAATAAATCTGCCAAGAAGGGAGACAGCGGGTTGCCCATAGCTAGGCCCGTTTTTTGTTTATAGATCTGTCCATTAAAACTGAAAAAATTTTGATTGATACAAATTTCTGTAAGTTGTGTAAGTTCTTCTATTTCTTCAGATATTATTTGTATTGATTCCAGCCATTATTGGTTCCATTCCACTTCCCAAAAAATGGCTGGAATCAATACAAATAACATCTGAAGAAATAGAACTTTCACAATTTACAGAAATTTGTATCAATCAGAATTTTTTCAGCTTTAATGGACAGATCTATAAACAAAAAATGGGCCTAGCTATGAGCAACCCATTGTCTCCCTTCTTGGCAGATTTATTTATGAGTGCTTTGGAAACACATATCACAAAAACTTTTCCAAATTATTTCAAAGTTTGGTATCGCTATATTGACGACATTTTTGCAATAGTACCTAAAAAAAAAAAAACTCATACAAGATGGTCTTAGACTTTTGAATATATAAAATCCAGCTATAAAATTTACATTGGAAATGGAAGAGGATGGTGTGCTCCCCTTTTTGGACATCAAGATCAAAAAAATGAACAACAAACTCACTTTTGGTATTTACAGGAAACCGACACACACAGATAATATATTAAGAACAACAGTTATAACCCAAAACAACACCAACATGCCATTTTCAACAGTTTAATATTTCGGATGATCAACTTTCCACTAAACAGAGAAGATTATCAAGAAGAATACCTACATATAAAAAAAGTAGCTATATCCAACGGTTTTAACCAAAATTTAATAGACAAAACAGTTAACAGACACAACAAAGCTAAGAAAATAAAAGAAACCACCACCCTAGAACCTACAGGAGAAAAAGAGAAAAAAAAATTTAAAAAATTCACCTTCCATCCATCAGCCTATAATAAATTCAAAAACTCTTCTCAAAACACAACATAATTCTTGCACCTCAAAATAGGTTTAATATCAGAAATTTGTTAAAAGGCCCTCCCAAAAATTCAATCACTACCAAAGAAAAATCAGGAATCGATGAGATCAAATGTGGAACTTGCCCTAAAATTTATATAAGAAAAACAAAAAGAAATATTAACATCAGAACTAAAGAACATATAAGAAACATTAAAAATGGTGAAACAGAAAAATCAGCAATGGCTTATAATTTTTTGAATACTAGACATGACATCAACTTGGAAACATCTCTAATAAAATACGTTAATCACCTCATAGACCTTTCCGTATGGGAAAAAATCTTCATTAACAAAAATCGTCATAGAGTCATGAATTTTGAAACTCCACCACCGGATATCTTTGACAAGTACATCACGCAATCTATTGATGATATGGAGAAAGAGGAAACCTCTAAAATTTGCACTAATCGAGTACCAGCTGATGATAAGAGCAAAAGCTCTTGAAACATGTACTGTGAATAAACAATGTGAGTGAAGCAATGTGTCAATATCTTCTTGATTCACTTTTGTGCTAATTTATGTTTCACTATCCCTACGCTTCTTTCAAGTTTATACTTTATCAAAATATTATTTATCATTCCAATTGTTCACCATTTACATTATCGTGTTTCCAAATTTGTGCCTTTTACACTACTTAATGTCGATAGCATGTCTCTGTTTCTTTTTCTTTTGTTTAATTGTATTTTAATATGTATTATTACTGCACTTGTAATGCAACTGGTGGACACTGAAGACACGGGAAATGAAACAGACCTAAGTTTAGGGTACTCCCACGTATTTGGGAGATACAAGTATTTGGAAACAAACCTAGAAAAACCTGAGTGGGATTTGAAATGCAGAATTGATGCCAGTTACATTGTGTTATATCCCTGCCCAAGAACATACCAAATCAAGAAAAGCGAACACCTCTCTCACTCTTTCCTATCTTACTTTTGCCTATTACAATGACAGTGGTAATTTATTGCATTATGAGATATCTCAAACATTTTTGTATTTGTATTTGTCACTTAGATTCAAAACTTCTATTTTGGTGATTGCTGAGATGGAGGTCGTTGGTGACAACAAAAATATAGAATTATAGCCAAGCTATATTTAAATATAAATGTACAGTGACAATTAATTTGTAATATTGTATACTTGCATTAAATTACCAATTTATATAACCAGTTATCTCTTTCTATACCTTTGAAAATTTTAAGAAAGGGTGTACATACAGTTTTGAAGTATAATGTGGAAAACAAGTGATTGCACATTTTGGTGGTATTATATGATCTTGTCAGCTTACTCATACTGCAAAACCTGTCTGATGTAAAAACACCATTCTGATGACTGAGGAGATTTCTTGAACAAGGACATAAAAGGCAATATGGCGAATTAAAATATTGTGACTTTGTGGGTTCGTGAAATGAAAAGTCCAATTATACAAACTCAACAATGTTCTTTATTTCCACCGACTTACAGTTGAACACTTGCAAATTACACTACTCGGACTGCTGCGGCAAGCTCCTTCTCTTCCACTCTTGTGCACTGGCCGCACTCTTCTGGACAGGGTCTTCGGGACATGGCGTCTGCGTTACCGTGACTTCCCTCTACGATGTTCCGAGGTGAAGTCGTATTCCTGCAGCTTCTGGACCCAACGTGCTGTCTGACCTTCCAGGTTCTTAAAGCTCAATAGCCAGGTTAGGGCGGAATGGTCAGTCCTCAGGTGGAATGGCTGACCGTTCAGGTACTTGTGGAAGTGCTCCAAGGTCTTTACTACCGCCAATAATTCTCGTCGGGTGATGCAGTAGTTCTTCTCTGCCTTGGATAGCGTCTTGCTGTAGTAGGCTATCACCCGCTCATGGCCGTCCTGGATCTGCGATAGGACACCTCCAATGCAATGGTCGCTGGCGTCGGTGTCCACAATGAAGGCACCACCCGGTTGTGGGAAACCCAAAATTGGAGCACTGCACAGGGTCTCCTTTAGGTGCTGGAAAGCGTTTTCGGCGTCCTCCGTCCACACATAAGGCCGGTGTTCCTCTGTCAGGCGGGTGAGGGGTTTGGCGATGTTGGAGAACCCCTTTATGAAGCGGCAGTAATAACTGCACACCCCCAGGAAACTGCGCAGCTCTTTCTTATCCCTTGGGCGAGGCCAATCTCTCACAGCTTGTGTCCTCTCCGGGTCTGTGGCCACTCCGGTTGCTGAGACTATGTGGCCCAAGTAGTTCACTTCCTTGCGGAAGAGCTGGCACTTCTTCGCGTTCAGCTTCAAGTTGGTCGCCTGCAGCCTCTGTAGCACCTTACTCAGATTCTCGAGGTGATCATCAAAAGTTTTTGCGACGATAATGATGTCGTCCAGGTATAGCAGGCAGGCGTCGTAAGTCAGCCCTCTCATCACTGACTCTATGAGGCGTTGGAAGGTATCTGGTGCGTTGCAGAGGCCAAAGGGCATAACCGTGAACTGCCAGAGCCCTTGGCCTGTCGAGAATGCGGTCTTCTCCTTGTCTCTTGGGTCTAGAGCTACCTGCCAGTAGCCCGACTTCAGGTCCAGGCTCGAGAACCACTGTGCACCAGATAGCGTGTCCAGGGTGTCGTCAATCTGGAGTAAGGGAAAACAGTCCTTCCGGGTGACAGCGTTCAGCTCTCTGTAGTCTCCGCAGAAGCGCAGCTCGCCGTTCTTCGTCACCAAGACTACAGGGGAACACCAAGGGCTGTCCGACTCTTCAATCACTCCCCTGGATCTCATGTCCTCCAGCATGTCTCGTACCGCTCCTTGCTTCGCCAGCGGAACGCGTCTATGTGGTTGCCGAATAGGCCGGGCGTCCCCGGTGTCGATGTGCTGAAGCACTTTGTCCGTGCGGCCGTAGTCACTATCACCTTGGCTGAAGACGCGCTGGTATCGTCTTAGCAGTAGTCGAACTTTCTCCAGTTGCTCTGCGGTGAAGCGGTCGGCCGCCCTCTCCAGTAAGCCTTCTAGCCGGGGCCCCAGGTTTTGCGTCGGCACCGGCTCCTGCGTCTGGTCGATTGCTGTTACGCTTACCACGGGCTCGCACGTTCCCAAGTCCGTCCCGGCCTGGACGTCGTGATCGGTGTCCGTTGGATTTAGCAGTCTCACTGGCACCTCCTCTCGGCACGGCAGCATGCCCTGGCTACAAATAGTTCGTGCACAGGCGTCTTCTGGTCCAGCATCATGTTCCTGGTTCTCTGGCCTTCCAGTCGCGCCGTCACCACCACCTCGCTCCTCGCGGGGACAACCACGTCTTCGTCCAAGACGACCCTGCAAATTCCAAGGCGCTCCTCTGGTTGACGAGGTATAACCTCTTCTCCGTTGAGCCGCAGGACCTTCTTGCCGACGTCGACCGTCGCCTCATGGCTCCTGAGGGCATCCAGTCCCAGAATCACCTCCTCAGCCACCTTCGCGACGCACACCCACAGACGCACGGCACTCCGTCCCAAGGTCAGCTCCAGCAGGGCCTCCTTCTCCACAGGCAAGGTGTCGCCCGATGCCGTGACAAGCTCGTATGGTCGGCTCGGCTTCTTTGTCGGCAAACCCTTCGCCACGTCAGGTCTGTTGATGGTCACGGCCGCCCCGGTGTCCACCAGCACGCGGCACGGTTTTCCTCTTACCCAACCGTCCGCGATGAGGCTGTCATCTATACGCCGGCTGACGGCACGCAGTGTCACCCGAGGGGATGGTGTTGATGGTGCCGACGTGCCCCTCTCCACGACGGCCCTTACTCGTTTTCCGGTTTCCTAGTGTGGGCAGTCTCTCTGCAGGTGTCCGAGCTGTCCACACCCCCAACACAGGCCACTAGGTGGTCGCCGGCGTCCCTCAGCTGGTCTTCTGTCTCCGGCGTAGCGGACACTCCTCGTTCTCAACGTCGGGATAGATGTTACCTTGGCCGCCTCCATACTTAATGCCGCTGTCAGCGGCTCGTGGATGGTTTTATAATCGCCGAGCATTAGGCGCTGACGAATCTCCGTGTCCCGCACCCCGTCGACAAAGTTGTAGGCCGCTTCCTGGGATACGAACTCCAGTGGCAGGTCAACCAAGGCCTTGCTAGCCAGCTGCTCAATCGCCATGGCGAACTCCTGCAGCGTCTCCCCCGGCTGCTGGGTGCGGTATGCCGCGGCTAAGCGATGGTTCCCGAAACGATTCTGCAGGGCCTCCCAGAACTCCTTGGGCGCCGCCGTTGTCTGCACCGCGTTTGGGATTTCCGCGGCCCGTCCCTGGAGGCTGGCTATTAACTGTGTGGCCTCCTCCTTCGGTGACCATCTGTTGTGCTTGGCCACTGTGTCGAACTGGCGGCGGAAGACCTCAAATGTTGACGCGCCGTCATATTTCGGAGGTTTGACGCGCGCCGATGTTGTGTCGCGTCCCGGTGCGTCGGCTTTCAAATCCTTCAACCTCCTGCCGACGACGTCCTCCACCATGGCGCTCAGGGACTTGACTCTGCTGTCGGCCTTTCCTTCCAGGCTGTTAGCGCGGTTAGCACGGTCTTCGACGTCTTACGCCATGGCGTTCAGGGACTTGGCGTTACTGTCGGCCTTTTCTTCTAGGTCATTGAAGCGGTTCGCCAGGTCCTCGACGCGCTCGTCCACTTGGCCCTTCCGCTTGCCCAGCTCCGTCACGTCATCTCTCACGGCGGCCAACTGTTCTTCAAATTTGGCGGCGAGAGATTCGTTCGCCACCTTCATTTCCGCGGTCAGTTCGGCCATCTTTGCGGTCATTGTCGTGGCCAAGTTGTTGTTTGTAGTCTCCAGCTTCGCGGCCAGGCTGTTATTTGCCGCTTCCGTTTTTGTTGTTAATTCGTTCATCTTCGCCAAAAGCATTTCCAATGCCGATTCCATAGCCGTAATGTTCGGTGATGTTATCGTCCCGCTTCCTGACACCAGTGTGACTATGTGGGTTCGTGAAATGAAAAGTCCAATTACACAAACTCAACAATGTTCTTTATTTCCCTCGACTTACAGTTGAACACTTGCCAATTACACAGAATTACGTAATGCACACAATTACGATTCACCAGTTCATCCGTTACCGTTCCGATGCACGTACACAGTCTTCTCGTCCGTTCGCTAGCACGTCAAGCACTGACTCACTGACTGACCGAATTCACTCACTGCAGCCCTTTTTATAGGAATATCACCGTCTTCTAGTAGTCTCTGGTTTCAGTGAATTACCGCGAAAGTTCCAGATGGCAGTGGGAGGGGGGGGGAAAGAGGCGGCCAGCGACAAGTGACATTTCCCTAATCATCCCCCTCAGTTAGTGACAGAGACTAATGGGAGGGTGTGGTTGGCTGCCTCTGGCCCCTTACTCAGCTGTCGTTGGTTGCGCTTTCCGCTAATTGGGTGACAATATTTAATGTGCATATCAATAAAAAGTACATGTTGTATATATGCATATCAACTTTGTAAAAAGAAATATCTTATTTTGAAAATGAAAAGCACCAGTCATGAAAATATAAACAAGAGTAAAGGTTCATATGGGTAGAAAATAATTTTTTTTAAGAGTGAGTAATATGTTTAACTTCAGATGTAGTAGTAACAATATTAGACTCTACAAATCATGTAATAAGATATAGCTTTTATCAAACATCCTATACAACCAAATGCAGCTTTCTTGATCCACAAACATCATCATTGGTCCGTAATTCACAGTTTAAAGTTCAGTATCACTTAGCATTTTTGGGGTAAATGTAATGGAGTAAGTAAGTGAACAAAGTAAATTACTACTTAGTGTTTATTTCAGTTTTGTGTTGGATGGTATCTTGAATACACTCCCTTTTGCAAGTAGTTTAAGGAAACAATTTGTTGATACTACATCTACAATCCTTTATTAAGGCTCTGTCCATGCAAACTTCAAATGACAAAGGATTGCTTCTACACTCTACCATAAGCTGAAGGATGTGGTAATGCAGTTGTGATTCTCTCCGTTTATTTCAACTTTGTTTTTATTATGTAAAACTTAAAAGTTTTCGTGGTGAGCATTATTGATTAAAGCTTTACGGGTGATCAGCCAAGTCAAAGTTATTAGATCTGAGCTTTTGACCATTCTTAGCTCCATGGCCTTCTTCAGGAACTGAATGAAAAATGCCTTTATCATGGGGGTTCGGCTTGTGTCACGCCACTGCATGGCGTCTGTTATTGGTCCAGCTGGTCCACAAGAAGGATGAACTCCATTGTTTAAAAGTTTTCTGTGCTGTCCATCATCTAGATTGGGGTTCTCCCATCTTGCATTTTCTGTGTGGACCTTCATCTGGTCGGGGTTTTTATTGCAAGTATATTGTATTGCTGGAGTCCAAACTGTAGTCAGTTGAAGTGCCAAGTAACTATTGAAATTGCATGGATGGAGATTAATCTTGATGGCTTCTTTAATAAGTGTATCAATATTAGTATCATATGCAAATTGGCCATGGTAGCTCAATGGGTAAGAGCGACTGGACAGAAACCAGTAGATCTGTGGTTCAAATCCCAGCCTTGGCATTGAATTTTTCATGTCGACTCTATCAACTCTTACGTATTTTAAACAAACCTAGCATCCTTGTCATACTCGGAAGGCGAGCATAAACACCACGCAGCCAACAAAAGTGATTATGTTACACATTCCTCTAGCTTGCCTTCTTGTGCTGGGAAGACAGTAGTAATAGCCTATATATTAAACACAAAAGAAAAAACATATTTACTATTACTTCATCTTGTTTCATTTTAGTTTCATTTCAATGCTATTAAAGGCTCCAATCCTTGCTCCTCATATTTCAGTGCTCACTCCCATTGTTGCTTATTCCCTTTTTGCATCAACTCCAGAAGCTCACTTCATACACATCCTCTGTCTGCCACTGCTAGCTCAATACTCCAGTAATCACTTAATTTTATTCATGGTTAGCCAGAATCCATCAAGTGGAAGTTATACACATATTTGTTGCTTCTGGGGACATTCTTAACCATTGTATATTGTAAATATACAGGATATTTTCAGAGAGTGGGATATTTTCAAGTTTAAGTTTGATTCTCGTTCTGTTCATTAATCTAAATATGGCCTTACAACTTGACCTAGAGAACAGGAGAAGTAATGAAGGCTGTTGTTAAGCGGCCGTGGTAATGCAAACACGATCAGGCAAGCAGGTTTTTCAGTCAAATAGCAAGATAAACGCTAGTGAATCAATCAAACAAGTGAACGAGGAAGGTAAAAACATGTCATACTCAAGTGGAAAAAAAAGCAACGAAATTCAAAATGGGAATACGGAAAATTTTGGCACTTAAGATTCACACGTGGCACAGCAAGCCAAGAGGGACGCGGAGACCATAGCATCATTGCATATGGTCATAAACTTATTAAATAGGGACCTAATAAAAGCCCAAAGTGAAACAAGTGTGCTCAAAAAGGAAATTGACAACCTCAGGAAGAAGTAATTGTGTGATTGTATGGATCCAACGTACTCCACGGCAGGAAAAAAAGGACAGTCGGGAACCGGAACAAAGCAGTATAGTAGTGCTCAAAATGTATCAACTACAAATCGTTTTGAGGTTCTGAACGAAGAGGAAGACGATGGCGAGGGAGAAGAAAAGCAAAATTCAAGGGCGAAAAGCAAAGAAGAAGTCTCAAACAAGAGGAAAGCGCTCGTAGTGGGTGACTCCATATTAAAATTCGCAGGTGAAGCATGTAAGGAAAAGGGATACGATGTGCGTTGTTTCCCAGGCATTCGGCTGCGGGAAATGCGAGAAAAAGTGGAAAAAATGCCATAAACAGAAGAAATGCCGGAGATCGTGGTCCTTCACGCCGGAACAAACAACATTAGTCCTGGTGTAAGGGCTGAGATGATAATGGGGGAAACGATGGACGTGATAAAAAGCATCAGGTCACAAGTGCCAGAGGCAAAAATCGTGGTAAGTGGGGTTCTTCACAGATGTGATGTTACGAACAGGAGAATTATGAGAATAAACAGTGAACTAGATTTGTTGTGTGCTAAACAGAGAGGTGTTTAATGGTAGACAGAAATTTCTGGATTTGGAATGGAGATTTTGCCAGGGATGGGGTCCATTTAAATAGGAGGGGATCTAGCAAATTTGGCAGTTTGTTAAATAATGTAATAGCATCAATGTTTAAGGGGAAACTAGGATCTCAAGTGGTGGATGTAAACTCAAAGGATATCTGTTCAGAGGCCAAGCATAGTAGGAAGACAGACAAAACAAATTTGTATGAGCCAACCAAATCAGGTAAAATAGGAATGACCAAAGAAAATAGTCAATTACTTATAAGGCATTTAAACATTCAAAGTTTATTTAATAAAGTTGCTGAATCAGATGTGTTGCTAGATTCAGATTTAAAGAAGGTAGATATTTTCTGCATAACAGAACAGTGGCTAAACAAACACAGTGCAGAATGTGTAAACATTTTAAACTGGCTTCAGTATTCTGCAGAAGTACAAGCATGCATGAAGGGTCGGGAATATTTGTAAAAGAGGGTCTGGAGGGAAAAGATGTAAAACATGTACAAAACTTAAGGGTAGAAAAGCATTTCGAACTATCAATGATAGAGGTACCTGTGGGCGAAATGGTAAAAGCATGTATATACAGAACTCCAGACAGTGATTTCAATATATTCATTAACAATCTAGAGCAGCTTCTCAGAGAGTTAACCTCAAAATACAAAAATGTAGTTGTGTGGGGACTGAAATATTAATTTATTACAAAATAATCTAAAGGGAATGGAAGTACAAAATTTATGTAGAATATATGATATAAAAAATACAGTTCAAACCCCCACCAGAATATCAAAATATTCTGAGTCACTTCTTGATGTGATAGTAACAAATTTGGAATATTTAAAACAAGCTCAAGTAATTGAAACAGGGTTATCTGACCACAAGGCACAAATACTAACAACTACATTAAATAAACCTAAACAAGACAACATAAAGACCACTAAACGGTGCTACAATGAAACCAATTTATACAATTTCAAACGTCTACTAAGTAGGGAACACAGTGTACAAGGTATACACAGAAAATACAGTGGATTCAAAATTTACTAAGCTAATTCATACTTTTCTACACAACTTTGAAATTGCATTTCCAATAAAAAAGAGTATTGTAGGATACAGAGGGAAAAATAACTGGGTAACTAAAGGGATTAGGATATCATCAAAGAGATTAAGGTTTTTAAGTGAGGTAGAAAAACGGGGAGGTGCGTCAAATGAAACAAGAGAGTATATAAATACTTATAGGAAGATCTATAGGAAAGTCATTAGGGCAGCAAAAGAACTAGAGAATGATTGATGTATATTAGGGTCGCTAAATAAAAATAAGGCAATGTGGCAAGTGATAAAGAAGGAAACTGGTAAAAAAATACAGTGGTAAAAATATTGGAACACTTCAAGGATATCCGAGTACTATCTTACATATAAACACCAACTTCTATAATAACCTTTTCTATAATAACATTTACATTTACAACGTTTGTAAACATTTTAACTGCCTCTGTTGGGTACAAATGTACCCATGTAGTGATGTTTTGGTAAAACAAACCAAAAGGAAACCCAACTTGAACTAATAGAAAATGGTAATAAAATAAAAGACCCAGTACAGGTGGCAGAACTATTTAATCGACATTTCACGGAAATAGCAAACAAAATCTTGAATAACAAATATGGGTTACTAAATGGTCAATACAGTTACCGTAACAAAATACAGATATGCATAAATTCATTTTTTATTAGGCCAATAAGTATAGAAGAGATAAAAAGAGTAACAAAGGGACTAAAAAATAAGTTTTCATCAGGGGCAGATGATATACCTGATTACATAGTGAAAGAGTGCATAGAAGAAATATCAGAACCTTTATTGCATGTGTGTAATGCATCTTTTGAGACAGGGGTATTTCCAGAAAAACTTAAGTTAGCTAAAGTTAAGCCACTGTACAAAAAAGGACCGACACATGATATTCAAAATTATAGACCAGTATCAATGTTATCAGTTTTTTCAAAAATTTTAGAAAAACTCATGTACAATAGAATCATTAGCTTCATAGAGAAAAACAACATTTTATCAGACTCCCAACATGGGTTTAGACACAAAGGATCAACAGAAACAGCTGTTTACTCTGTATTACCGCAAATAATAGAGGTATTAGAGAAGAAACATAAGGCAGTAGGACTATTTATGGACCTCACAAAAGCATATGATGTAATAAACCACAAAATATTGCTCGAAAAATTAAGTATATATGGAATAAGGGGGATAGCATATACATGGTTTGAATCATATATATCTCATAGAACGCAGATAGTGGAAATTAACCAAGTAAATAAACAACAGTGTAAAATAGTGAAATGTAAGTCAACACTTAAAAAAGTGGAACATGGGGTACCTCAGGGATCAACTCTAGGTCCACTTCTCTTTTTACTATACATAAATGATATGCCACTAAATGTCCAAAATGCAGAGGTAATATTATTTGCAGATGATACAAACGTACTGGTAAAAGCAAAATGTGATATGGAACTTCAAGAAGAAATAGACAATAACACAACAAAACTAGAATCCTGGTTTAAATCCAACAGACTTTTAGTAAATACAGATAAAACAATGGGTATGAGTTTTCATATAAACCAAAATAGAAGTGACACAACAAACCCACCAATAAAACTAGAGGGAGAGATGATAAAGTATCAAGGGAAATTGCAGTTTCTGGGAATACTGATAAATGAATATCTAAAATGGGAAGCATATATAAACAAACTAACCAAAAGACTTAGCATGGGATGTTACATCATAAGTGCACTAAAAAACAGCACAAGCCCACGGGTTCTAAGAACTATATTTTGCACAAGTCCATAGCCATATTCAATATGGAATAATATTCTGGGGTGTTGCAACCAAATGGGAAGAGGTTTTCAAAATGCAGAAGCGAGCAATAAGAATAATGATGCGCAAGACAAGTAGAACATCTTGCAGAGTGTTATTCAAAAAATTAAAGATTATGCCTGTAGGCTGTATATACATGCTAGAAGTAATTTACTATGTTCAACAACACAAACATACATTAATCAAAAACAGTCAGTTACATGATCATCAAACAATACATAGGGAAAACTTACACATTCAACAATATAGAACTAATTTAGCAAAGAATAGTGCACTCCACAATGGTATAAAACTATACAACAAATTACCAACAAATATAAAAATTATCAAAGATAATAAAGTATTTAAAAAATAGCTTGGGTCATTCCTATTACATAACTCGTTTTATTCAGTGACTGAATTCCTAGACATGTAATGTACAGTTATTAGTTTGAATCTCTAACCAAATCAGGAATCTTAATTTTAAATGTATTTTAGTAAATTGTATATTTATCATTTTAGTAAATTATATATCAACTTGACGAAGCCATGAAAATGTAAAAATGTTTTTCAAACGGTGAATAAAGAATACAATACAATGCAGTACAATATAAGGCTTGTCTTAGGATTTCCTTATGAAGCCCATATTCTGTACAAATTTTCTTGGTGAATAAATCTGAATTTGAATTTGGGTAATGTGACACACACTCCAGACTAATAAAAAGTCTGTTAAACGTTAAGGTCCCAAGGATGTATAAGATTCCCTGTGAATGCGGAAGGGTGTATGTTGGACAAACAGGATGCACAGTTGAGGAGAGGTGTAAAGAACATCCTTCAACCAGAGAAGTCAGCTGTAGCTCAATATTTTGTAGAGTTCATGCACAAAATTAGTTTTAATGACACCTCAGTTCTGGAACATTCTGAATACAACAAAGAATATAACCACATGATTAACATAGCTGCAATTAATGGATACAGTAAACAATTAATAGAAAAGAAAATTTGGAAATTCAAGAAACAGAAACACATATTCGATACCACAAAATTAACAGAATCAAAATCCGAGACACAGTTCAGGAAATTCACATATCATCCCAGAATGCATCATAAATTCAACAAGATATTCAAGAAGTACAACATTACCCTAGCCCCAATAAATAAATTCAATTTAAAAAACTTATTGTGCAACAACCTGAAAGACCCAGTACCTGAAAACAAGAAATCAGGTATATACAAAATCAACGGCTCAGATTGCAATAAATTCTACATAGGAAAAACCAAAAGAAGTTTACATATTAGATTACAGGAACATATGAGATGTGTGAAATACAAACAAATAGAAAAGTGAGCAATAGCCCACCATTTCTGGTCTACCAATCATGAAATTATACCAAATATAAAACTATTAAAGCCAGCCAGTAATGCAACCGAACTCAATGTTTTGGAAAATTTGGTAATTATAAAAAACAAACAGTATACTTTAAATTTCAAATTGCCGCCTGAAAACTCTCTTCGGAAGTTCATCTCACAGACAACAGATGCCACCACAGACAACCAGCTCACTTCAGGAAACCACAGATCCAACCAGTTGAATAACTGCTGACGATGGGGACATAACTGTTCTCCGAAACAAGTCCAAGTAAGGATAATTTAAGTGATGTTTGTGTTTGAATTATCGACTCATTACTTTCAAATGTTAAATACATCACTGTTTCTAACCTTTTGCTTCAAATAGTAAGGAAGATATAAATACAAAAGATTAGAGAAATCGGAAAAGGGGAGGGGGAAGTTAGCAGAGCAGGAGAAGAGAAAAAATGGGGGGAAATTTGTAAACATGATTGAAAGTAAATGTTGAACACACCTGTCTACCAGATGTGTGTGTGTAAATTATAAGGATAGGGATCCAAGTAAAATGTATACTTAGTACTAAATAAACCAATTTCAATTTCAAAGTGATTACACTTTTTGTCTGTCAGAAAGCAAAATCACTTATTTCAACTAGCAAATTCAGTAATGAACTTGATTTTTTTGAGACTCCATTTCCGTAAAGCATTATGTAAAACAAGAATTGTCACATATGTGAACATTACATGCTATAACCATAAAAACCTTTTATATACAATAAAATAAAATGAATAATCCTGTTTCACCTTTTCTTGCTGATCTTTTTTATGAGTTTTTTTTTTTTAAATGCAGGTCACTAAGGCATTTCCTTTGATTTTTGAAACCTGGTATAGATATGTGGATGATATTTTTGATATTGTTCCTGGTAAACAAATAAATGATGCTTTAAAATTACTAAATCTATAAGATAAAGCTATAAAATTCACATTAGAAACTGAATTTTGATGGTTTTCTTCCCATTTTTGGATTTGAAGATAATAAGAAATAATAACAAATTAGATTTTGGTATCTCGGAAACTATTTGTAGTTGGTTTATTAATACTCGTCACTTAATTGTTTATATTGTCACCCTGGCGGTAGACTCGCGAAGCCGATGAACAAATGATGGCCGGTGGAGATTCGGGAAACTTCCGGGCCGATCGTTACCGCAAAGACAGACAGTTGAGAGTAGTGTTTGGAAAAATAAACAGTTTTTGAGCTGATCTAGCAATTTTGTAATGGTAAACGGTGTATTACTAGGAAAATAAAGTGTAGTTTTTGTGTTTTGTAACCTCGTTTTGTTATTTCACGAACCCACAAAGTCACAACTGGTGTCAGAAGTGGAACATGCGACAATGGAAGCTGCATTGGAAAAGATTTTAGAGAAAATGGAAGAAATGAAGACGGCAAATGAAAACCTTGCTGCAAAAACAGAAGTGGCAAATAACAACCTGGCCGCGGAGTTGAAACAGATAAAGACCGAATTGACCACAGAAATGAGGGCAGCGAACGACAGCCTGGCCACGGAGATAAAAGCGGCAAACGAGGCCCTTGCCGTGAAGTTTGAAGAACAGTTGGCCGGCGTGAGGGATAACGTGACGGAGCTGGGCAAGCGGATGGGCCAAGTGGACGAGCGCGTCGAGGACCTGGCGAGCCGCGTTGACTACCTGATGGGAAAGGCTGACAGCAGCGTCAAGTCCCTGAACGCCATGGTGGAGGACGTCGTCGGCAGGAAACTGAAGGATTTGAAGGCTGACGCACCGGGACGCGACACAACATCTGCGCGCGTCAAACCGCCGAAATATGACGGCACGTCAACATTTGAGGTCTTCCCCCGCCAGTTCGACACAGTGGCCAAGCACAACAGATGGTCACCGGAGGAGGAGGCCACACAGCTAATAGCCAGCCTCCAGGGACGGGCCGCGGAAGTCCTAAAAACGGTGCAGACAACGGCGGCGCCCAAGGACATCTGGGAGGCCCTGGAGAATCGTTTCGGGAACCACCGCTTAGCCGCAGCGTACCGCAGCCAACTAAAGGCAAGGTCACAGCAGCCGGGGGAGACCCTGCAGGAGTTAGCCATAGCGATTGAGCAGCTAGCTAGCAAGGCCTTGGTTGACCATCCACGAGGCGCTGACAGCGGCATTAAGGATGGAGGCGGCCAAGGTAGCATCTATCCCGACGTCGAGAACGAGGATTGTCCGCTACGCCGGAGACAGAAGACCAGCTGAGGAACGCCGGCGAACACCTAGTGGCCTGTGTTGGGGGTGTGGACAGCCCGGGCACCTGCAGAGAGACTGCCCACACCAGGAAGGGCAGCGGGAAGAACGAGTAAGGCCCGGCGTGGAGAGGGGTACGTCGGCGCCATTACCACCATCCCCTCGAGTGACAATCCGCTCCGTCAGCCGGCGGATGGATGACAACCTCATCGCAGACGGCTGGGTAAGAGGAAAGCCGTGCCGCGTGCTGGTGGACACCGGGGCGGCCGTGACCATCATCAGACCTGACGTGGCGAAGGGTTTGCCGACGAGAAAGCCGAGCCGACCATACGAGCTTGTCACGGCATCGGGCGACAGCATGCCTGTGGAGAAGGAGGCCCTGCTGGAGTTGACCTTGGGACGGAGTGCCGTGCGTCTGAGGGTGTTCGTCGCGAAGGTGGCTGAGGAGGTGATTCTGGGACTGGATGCCCTCAGGAGCCACGAGGCGACGGTCGACGTCGGCAGGAAGGTCCTGAGGCTCAACGGAGAAGAGGTTATACTCCGTCAACCAGAAGAGCGCCTTGGAATTTGCAGGGTCATCTTGAACGAAGACGTGGTTGTCCCCGCGAGGAGCGAGGTGATGGTGACGGCGCGACCGGAAGGCCAGAGCGCACGTTGGGTCCAGAGGCAGCAGGAGTACGACTTCACCTCGGAACATCGCAGAGGGAAGAGTCACGGTAACGCGGACGCTATGTCCCGAAGACCCTGTCGAGAAGAGTGCGGCCAATGCACAAGAGTGGAGGAGAAGGAGCGTGCCGCAGCAGTTCAAGTAGTCACGGCAATGCCTGCGGATGGCTGGGATAGCGCAAGCCTGAGGAGGGAGTAGTTGGCGGGCGCAGACTTGGGGCCACTCTTGAGGGATGTGGAGAACCTGGTGGACCACCTCCACAACATGCACGAGATGGCTCGCCAGAACATCCAGAAGGCGAGCGACCGCATGAAAACCCGATACGACAGGTAAGCCAACAGCCAAGGGTTCCAGCAAGGTGACCTGCTCTGGTTGTAGCGCCCGACCCAGACAAAGGGACGCTGCCCGAAGCTTCAGCAGCCATGGCAAGGACCGTACCATGTGGTGAAGAGGATTAACGACGTGGTCTACCGCATCCAGAAGGTGCCCCGAGGAAAGATGTTGGTGGTGCAGCTGGATGATCTGGCCCGCTACGAAGGCGCTGTTCGGGACGACCAGCCTTGAGGAGGGAGCAGTGTCACCCTGGCGGTAGACTCGCGAAGCCGATGAATAAATGATGGCCGGTGGAGATTCGGGAAACTTTGGGGCCGATCGTTACCGCAAGGACAGACAGTTGAGAGTAGTGTTTGGGAAAATAAACAGTTTTTGAGGTGATCTAGCAACTTTGTAATGGTAAACGGTGTATTGCTAGGAAAATAAAGTGTAGTTTCTGTGTTTTGTAACCTCGATTTGTTATTTCACGAACCCACAAAGTCACAATATTTATGAGAGACTAGTTTCAAAGACATTCGCCTCCATTTTCAATCTCTTTCCAACTGGCATCTGTTGTTCTCTGCTGTCTCTCTGGTGGTGGAACTATGAACTTCTTTGTCAAATTATCTACGGGTGGGATTCAAAGTTCATTACACGATCCTTATTTTTCCATATGAATATGTTCTCCCATGTTGTCAATTTATTTTGGTTTATTACTCCTTTTAATAATTTGGATCAGTGTCATGGTTTTCATTCCAAAGGTGAAATGCTACTGCTGACTTATCTTCTTGTTTCAATCTGATGTTTCTAA
The DNA here is from genome assembly GCA_030765055.1 of Mantis religiosa. Classification (NCBI taxonomy): domain Eukaryota; kingdom Metazoa; phylum Arthropoda; class Insecta; order Mantodea; family Mantidae; genus Mantis; species Mantis religiosa. Next base: position 1,756,591 of record JAUKNK010000152.1, read on the forward strand.
AGTGCTCTTTGACTCCGGTTTTTAGATTTCTTTTAGTTTGACCTATGTAGCATTTTTCACAATTCTTACAACTTATCTGGTATATTCCGGATCTGTTAACTGATGGGATTTCATCTTTTGTTTTTGAATTTAGCAATTTTAAAATTGAGTGTCTATTAGTAGGTGCCAAGGTGATATTTTGTTCCTTGAAGATCTTTTTAAATTTATTAAATGTTTTTGGGTGATATGTGAATGAACTGAATATGCTGTTGCTTTCTATTTCTTTTGTAAATGTGGTTGCTACCTTAATGGTTTTCTTTAGTTTAGCTTTTCTAATTTTCTTCAACACCAAATTTTTGTTGTATCCATTTTCCTCTGCTATGTGTAGTATTGTTTTTTGTTCTTTGAAATATTCTTCTTTTTCCATGGGTATGCTGACTAGTCTGTGTGTAAGGCTGTTTATTATTGCATGTGTATGTGTAATTGGGTTGTGGCTATTATTTTTTTTAGTAATTTTCTGAATGTGTTGGTTTCCTGTAAATTCCAAATTTTATTTTGGTGTCATTTCTGATGATATTTAGATCCAAGAAAGAGAGTTGTCCATTGGTTTTGTTTTCTATAGTGAATTTTATAGTCCTTTCTTGCAGATTGAGTAATTCTAATGGATCTTCTAAATGTTTATTCGGTACAATTTCAAAGATGTCGTCAACATATCTATACCAAACTTTGAAGATCAATGGGAAGGACTTTTTGATTTGTGTTTCAAATGCACTCATAAATAAGTTAGCCAAAAAAGGTGATAGTGGATTGCCCATTGATAACCCTGATTTCTGCTTGTAGTGCTTTCCATTAAAGCTGAAGAAGTTTTGTTCAGTGCATATTTTTGTTAGAGAAATGTATTCTTCTGCTTCTATTGCTTCCAGTATGTAATTTTTCTTTTGGTATGCTTGGAAATAAAGATGTGACATCAAATGAAACCAGTCTGTCATTTTTGTCCAAATTTATATCTTTGATTTTTCCTACTAAATCATAATTTTTTTTAAATTTGCACTTTCGAATTGTGGGAAACTATTAAATTTATTTAGCAACCATTTGGCCAAATTATATGTGGGGGGCATTTATACTACTAGTGATAGGTCTCATGCTTTGCCCTGTTTTATGAATTTTTGGCAGCCCAAATACTCTTGGTAATGCTGGGTTATCTACTTCAATTTTGTGAAATTCTTGTTTGTTGATTATTTTGCTTTCTTTTAGAGTTTTATTTGTGGTTTCAATGCAGTACTTTAAAGGGTTAGTTTCTACTTTTTGGTAATTATTGGCTTCCAACATATCTTCCATTCTCTTCGTGTAATCTTCTTTTTCCAAAATTACTAGTTTATTTCCCTTGTCTGCTTTAGTATAAATAACTGGTTTCTTTTTAAGGGCTTTTATAATTTGGCTACTAAAATTAATTTTCTTTTCATTTTTAATCTGTTCTACTATTTTGGAGCATTTGATTTTTACTCTGTTTCTATTTTCTTCATTAAGTGTTTGTGTAGCAATTTGGATGTCAGCAATATTCTCTTCAATTTGGTTGGAATAGTCTACACATGTTTTTAAACCTAGATTTAGCATATTCAGTTCTGGTTTTGTGAAACTTTGGTTTGATAGGTTAACAACATTGTTTGAATGATCTTTTAGGTTGTGTTTGTCTTTTTGCGTTTTCTTTTCAAAAGTGCTTGCTTTCTGGCATAAATTTTTAAGTTTATTTTTTAAATTTGCCGTTTTTGTCTTCATTTTTCCATTAAGATATGCAAATAAATTGTTTTCGAAATTTTCCCAAAATACATGTCCTAATTGTTTGGTAGAAATTAGAAATTGGAAATAAAATTGTACCATTTGCATAAAAAACTTACCAGTATTTATTAATACATAATGGTTTAACATATAATCCACATCTATTATTTGTTTCATCAGATTTAATAGATAGAACGTCACGTAATATTTCTGAAAGTATGGGCTCCAATCATCGAGCAACAATTGCTAACATAACATTAAGTAAAAACAAGACAAAGACTAACAATAAAAGCTCTTGGAATTTCAAGAAAGCCAATTGGAAAGGATACCAAATAGAATTAGAAAAATTAATGCCCTCTATGATCAAAATCACTAACATTTCTCCTAACAAAATTAATGATAATATCTGCCAGCTTCTACTACATACTGCAAAAAAGTACATCCCTAAAGGAAAAGTTAAAACTTACAAACCCTTTTGGTCTAAAGATTTAGAGACCTTAAAAAATGAACGAGAATCAGCTAGAAAGTTAGCTGAAATTAACAAAGATCTTAAAAGTATTCTCAACTGGAAAATCAAAACAGCAAAATTCAAAAAAGAAATTCTCTGTGCAAAAAGAAACTCCTATAATATATTTATTGAAACTATTGATTACAGGAAAGATAATAGAGCTATATATAAGTTGGATCACTTCTTAGTGTGTTTTGATATTGCTTTGGCTGCTTCAAAGCATAGTTACAATGTTGTTTAAAGAGTTTGAATTTCATAGTAAGCTTTTTATTAGTTTGTTCAAAGAAGTATTTGAACGTTTCAAATAACATCTTGACATTCAAGTTTGGATTCTGAAAGTAATTTAAGTTTGATTTACAGCCAAAATAATGGCTATGTTCACTAGGAATCATACTTAAAAGCTCCTTAAAATTAACTCTTGACACTTGATTACAAGTTATGTGGATGTTTGTTGTAGCTACTCATTTCTTCAAATGTTTTAATATGCATTATCTTTTTCTGCATGACTCTTAGTCTCCTTACTGACATTTGGAAAATTTCACATAAAGCTACAAGGCAATATACACGCTTAGGCTTTGACGCCTGGCATTAATGCAGTAGAATGTAATTTCCATCTTGCAGGCAGTGGGCCAGTCAATGAGATCACATAGACGTTATATGAGGAAGTAGCATGCATACACAAAGCTAGACTATGTAAAATCAAACCAAACAAAAAAAAAAAAAAATCAATCAGATGAATCTTCTTCTTTCTCTATCCCTTATGCCTTTAGGTGTTGAGGTTCAGGAGTAGAGACTTTGGATCAGATAGTGCCCAGGATGGGTGATCAGCCCAATGCCTGGTATGAGAGCGGGAGAAGTAGATGACAGAATGAGGGTGAAATGAATGAAAGGAAAGGTGATAATGGAGCAGTTGGTGGAGTGATGGAGGAAACCGGAGATCCCACAGAAAATCCACCCCCACACCAAGTAGTTCACCACAAATCTCACATGTGGTCGGTCACCTGGAATTGAATCCATGCCACCTTGATGAGAATCAAGGAGTCTAACTGCTTGGCCACAGTGCAGCCATCATATAAATAATGTGGCAGTTTTCTCAGCCACACAGGGATTGTTGGACAAGTGACCAATAAGAGAGGAACCGAGCCGGATGGCTCAAGTGGTTTTGTATCTGACCTGCATTTGGGAGGCCTGGGTTCGATTTCCCTTGCCGACCTACCTGACTCATGGGTTTTTTCAGCGATTTTCACGGGTCATGAGGTTAATCACATTCCGCAAATATCCTGTCCCTACATTTCATATCTATTATTTCATGTCATCTCTCATCTGGTGGTTGCTTTCAGGGTAGAAGTGTCGGCAGGAGTCTCGGTGGTGCATGGCAGGATAATATGCTCTAAGGAAAATGCTTATCCCTCCAGCGGACGGACTTCAGTATCTGAGCAACATGGCAGGTGGGATGCCAATTGTCCTCAGCCCACCGCCGGAGAGTTTCTATGTAGTAAAATATAGGGACCTCGCCCTTGTACTGTAGTGGCTTCTTGGGGTAGGCTGCCCTCTGTGTCCTCTCACCTCATCCTGCCTCCCTGGGAAGCCCCATTTGAGACATAGGTATGATAGATCTAGTCTGGTTGACGTGCTGAATCGCCTCTGCCACCATGCAGTCACTCCTGCCTGTTTATTGTAGTTATAAACCAGCCCACAGAGTTTTGGGCGTAACAGCAGATGTTTGTTATCTTATTGACTGGACCAGAACTAGAACTTACATATGTTTTCATTGTTTCGTAAAGTTTCTGAGTTATCAATTTCGTTTCTATTTGGTTCATGCCTTTAAGTTCCATTGCATTTCCTCTTCTCTGTCCGTTATAAAATATTTCATATAATTTGTTTTGTTGTTTTTGTAACAGTTTTAGATGATACTTTTCTGACAACATTTGCTTTCTGGTTAAAGTATCTCTTTCCTAGCTTTAACTACAGTACTGTTTACATATATATTAACTATTGACCTCTTCCTTTTAACTTATCTTCTTCAAACACTACTGCAGTAAAGCTGTTTCCTTTTATTTTCATTGGTCTCCATGTCACGAACATAACACAAACTAACAAACAAATGCAGTGCAGGGGTTGCAGATAGCCAATGAGTGTTTCCAATCACTCAAATGGTGGAATTCTTAAACTTAACTTGGAGGGGAAATTCTATACAATATGGCAGATCATTTAAGTCATGCTCCAAAAAATGACCCATATGTGCATAGGTTTTAATTCTAGAAAGCCCCTCAATTATAGAAACACATTACAGGTATGAATGTAGTAGTCAGATTTAAGTATTATACTTGATTAGAATTATTTATCATTTGGAACAAATGAGACTAGTTGGTTGTTAAACTGCAACCTTGCGGATTTGTACTAAAAGCTACTAATATCCCTTATATGACACTAGCTTTCCTGTATAGCTAGAAGCGTTGTCTCACAGACTTTGCTCATAATGGGTAACAAATTAAATATTTGGATCCTTTTTTTCTATTTTAAAGTTTTTCTATTTTCTAGTTTGTTTATATATTATGTGTTTAGTATTAGTTCTTTAACATTCAGTGGTCTGCATTACTGTGTGGAGAAACCATTTAATCGAGGAATGTATTCCTTCGCATGTATACAGAATTGTGCATTACTGCATCCTATTCAAAAAGCTACTAATACAAAAACAAAATTCATTTGTATTAAAAAATGCACCAATCTGCCTTAAAAACAATGTGCTTGTTGCCTGTTTAAAGCAATTAAATCAAACTGAGATTAAATTTGATTTTGGATGTTTAAACCTTTAGCCAAAGAAGTTCTTAATAACAGGATCATTATCAAGTAACTCTTTTCTTTTGAGTCCATTAGAGAGTTTGTGTAGCACATTTTACTGTCAAATCCTTTTTATTGTCTAAATGAATTTATTCTTTTATATTCTTTGACCTCTGTGCTTAACATTGCTATATTATGTAATTGTATTGTCAAATAAACCATCTGCTTCCCTCTCTCCCTCACCCCTGATCCACCTTAGAATGAGGCTTTGACCTGTCCAGAAAGAAGGCATTATACGAGGGTGACTTGAATATAAAAGGTAATTGTTGGTATCATGGAGTAAACAGTTCTGATTTTGATGGCAAAGTGGGGGGTTCAAAGGTCAGTATGTAGCTTGGTTAGCTACTCAGCTAGGTTCTGGCATAGTACAGCTATGAGTGAGCAGGAAGTTCCGTTGTCTGTTGTGCAATGCATTATAATAAAATTTTTAACCAATGAAGGGTTTAAATCTTCTGAAATTTCAACTTGTTTAAGGGCACAGTTTGGGGACTCTACATTGTCTTAGAATTGAGTTTTACTTGTGCCAGACTATTTAAGGATGGCCAAGGATTTGAGGAAAATGAAAGTCATGCTTGACTCCCAAGGTCAAGTCACAAATGACATCTGTACCATTTAAGTACTTATTGAAGACGATCAAGTGGGTGTCAGCATTGTTAGTGCTCATACCATTATTAGGAAGCATCTCAGCTTTAGAAATATTAGTGCTAGGTAGGAGATCTGTGGGATAGTTCTGAATCGTTTCCGGCAAAAGGGGGAGGATTTTTTTAAGGTTCATCATTGCATGTGATGAGACATGGGTTCCCCATGAGTGGCAACAAAAGGGTAAAGCCTGCCAATTGAAGGCCAAAAGATGCCACTCAGATGGAAAATTCTTATGCTTTGTGCAACAAATGAGGGAACCTCCTGTTCACTCATGGCTGCACTGATGCCAGAACCTAGTGAAATATCTAACCAATCTAGTTATCATCCCCCCTCCCCGCCCCCACCAACACACTGACCTTTGACCTCTGACTCCACTGTCGCACTCAGAACTGCTTACTCCATGATAAGCAAAAATTACCACTTATATTTGAATGACCATGGTCCCTGAATGGTCATTTAGCCTACAGTTTAATGCAGTAAACAAGAAACTTTTTTCCAAATTTCAAAAAGTTTTTTTAGAGGTTTTTTTTTTTTTTTTTTTTTTTTTTTTTTTTTTTTTTGTGAAAACTAATATTTAAAGATAGTTGCTAACAGCATTCAATAAAATATAATTATGGAATACTAACAAAACCTCATTCAGTTATCTAACCATTAGTTAGGATAAAATTATCTTTAGTTGTGTGTTTGGAGGAATTTAGTAACAGTGACATCAAAATTAATCTCAGAAACTATTTGTAGTTGGTTTATTAATACTTGTCACTTACTTGTTTATATTTATGAGAGACTAGTTTCAAAGACAAAGTAATTTTATGCATTAGAATTACTCAATCTGCAAGAAAGGACTATAAAATTCACTATAGAAAACAAAACCAATGGACAACTCTCTTTCTTGGATCTAAATATCATCAGAAATGACACCAAAATAAAATTTGGAATTTACAGGAAACCAACACATTCAGAAAATTACATAAAAAATAATAGCCACAACCCAATTACACATACACATGCAATAATAAACAGCCTTACACACAGATTAGTCAACATACCCATGGAAAAAGAAGAATATTTCAAAGAACAAAAAACAATACTACACATAGCAGAGGAAAATGGATACAACAAAAATTTGGTGTTGAAGAAAATTAGAAAAGCTAAACTAAAGAAAACCATTAAGGTAGCAACCACATTTACAAAAGAAATAGAAAGCAACAGCATATTCAGTTCATTCACATATCACCCAAAAACATTTAATAAATTTAAAAAGATCTTCAAGGAACAAAATATCACCTTGGCACCTACTAATAGACACTCAATTTTAAAATTGCTAAATTCAAAAACAAAAGATGAAATCCCATCAGTTAACAGATCCGGAATATACCAGATAAGTTGTAAGAATTGTGAAAAATGCTACATAGGTCAAACTAAAAGAAATCTAAAAACCGGAGTCAATGAGCACTTTAGAAACATCAGATTGAAACAAGAAGATAAGTCAGCAGTAGCATTTCACTTTTGGAATGAAAACCATGACACTGATCCAAATCCAAAATTATTAAAAGGAGTAATAAACCAAAATAAATTGACAACATGGGAGAACATATTCATATGGAGAAATAAGGATTGTGTAATGAACTTTGAAATCCCACCAGTAGATAATTTGACAAAGAAGTTCATAGTTCCACCACCAGAGAGAGAGAGAGCAGACAACAACAGATACCAGTTGGAAAGAGATTGAAAATGGAGGCGAATGTCTTTGAAACTAGTCTCTCATAAATATAAACAAGTGACGAGTATTAATAAACCAACTACAAATAGTTTCTGAGATTATCTTTAGTTATTACTTGGCCTAGCATATAGTCCTCAGAAATAAATAGATGAAGCCAGTCTGCATTATTCCATAATTTAAAATGAATGAGTATACGTAACATGTGTTTTCAAGTAACTATTATTCCAACAATTGAGTTCCATTAATTGCTGGTGTACAATGTTTGATTTCAGCCAGCTCATGTGAAGGCCTGCTTTCTTGGCTCATCACTAACCATTCCAATCACAGATGGAAAGTTAAATCTTGGCACCTGGCAAGGGATATGGCTTTGTGAACATCGAGATCGTGCTGGATCACGTAAGGTGGTTATCACAGTTAATGGTTGCCTCAGAGACTCTAGTCGAAGCCCATTGAGTCCTGTGTCACCAATGGCCTCAACCAGTAGTTAAGGGTCTCACACATTGAATATACTTGGTAGCTTTTTAACAGCTTGCTGGCTGTTTTGAATAAATGGGGTAATGGAATGCAGTTGCAGGGTAAAGGACATCCCTTTACCCTGTCTGCAAATAGTGAGGGTATAACTTAACGAGACAACGATGAGATGAGTTTTGAGTTGGTGAAAGAAAATGTGTTGCCCCATTGCGGTATAAGGGTAAATAGTCTAAAATGTTATACATACATACATAATGTGGCCCATTGAACAAGCTCAGCCCAGGAAAGCAGAATGGACTTTGGAAGTGAAAGAACCAGGGAAAGATAGAATTTTTACTCATTCTTGAGCAGATTTGTTATGCATCATGAGAAGAAATGAAGATGAAGCATTTTATCCAAGATTATTGGGGTTCATTTCTTGCTAAGGAAGAGATGTGACCAGTAGCTGGGAAAGGAATCGTCAAGATTTGGCCTTTCACTGCCACAGCACAAGTTGTATACTTTATTTTGTGAACACATAATAAAATTGTAGGTATGTACTGCATTTGGCTTTAATGATACATACCATTACATTACAAGAAAACAATTCCATATATTAGGATCCTTCCACATAAGAAAACCAACTTGAAATATTTCAATGTTTTCTACACTTGATTATGAAATCCTAAGTATTGCATCTGATCATAAGAATTATTAATTACAATTAAATTCTTCAAAACTTGTATTCTCTGTGTCACTATCAGAATTGCAATATTTAGTTCTGTATTACACTAATTTTACATTTTCTTTATGTTGTATGTTATGCTCACTGTGAGTTTTTAAAAAGTTTTGAGCACACATGGGTGAATGTTGCTAGATAATTTTTGTGTTACTAGAATTTATTTGGTGTTTGGTTTGCTCTAAGCTCGAAACAAGTTAAAAAATAAATAAATAAATAAATAAATAAATAAATAATTCCTTCGTACCTGATACTTTAATCCCAGTGATGATGTAGGAAATTTTGTAACATTTTTCCATACCAAATTGTTGTTGACAAATATTACGTACCCATATTCTAATAGAAACTGGTAATATGTCCCAGGTACATTTTTGACTGGATATATGCCAGTATTATTAGAAAATTGCGTACAAGCACAGTAGCCATTCAAAAACCTTCCATCAAAAAAGTACTGCAATGTAAAAAAGTAAATAGGAATGCTCTTTTACCCATTCTGTATAGCTTGAACAAGGGCTTATTTTGGATGTGTACTGCTTGTGTGCACCTTGTACTTTTTTTAGCAACTTTTTTCTATGTGATGATAACTTGTTTGGAAATGAGGAATAATCATTATAGTCACAAAGTAGGGGTCTTCCACATTATATAGTAATTATATTGTATGATAATAATACATATTTCATACTGTTAATATTATCTGGGTCATGTGGAGTTCAGACAGCTAAGTAGCATTTGTTTATGTTTTCTTAAATCCTTGAAAGCTTTATAGCACTTCTCTTATGATAAATACAGACTGTAATCTGTACTTCATTTGACCCACATTATGAGGTATCCGTAGCTGGTTAAATCTTGAAGAAATAACTTTAAATCAGTCATAGATAGCAGAACGAAGGAATCCTACCTCAATTTTCCAGTTTTCTATTTGTTCTAATTTTTCCCCTCTCTGTAATTGAGTACTACAACTGAAACATTTGATTTAACCTTGTATGTATACACCTTTGTTTACAGTGTGTGCGTGTGTTGGGGAGGTGCATGTGTGTGAGCCTGTTCAAAGTAAACAAACTTACCATATCCAGAGAATTGGCCACAATTTATTGTTCAGTTATGATCCGTCACATGATTAGAATTTGCCACTGTTATAATATATCCTTTGGGACTGTTTTGTTTTGTTATCTTAGGGATGGTCAATTTGTGACTATGTTCTTTTATGTCCTCGATAACAGTGTCCTGAGTGAAATTACAGGTAATGAAATAAGATTCACAGATATTGAATGATCACACTGTACATTTATACATAAAAATTTCTTTATGAAAAACTAAAAGTTTGAAAGCTGAGTAGTGTGGTATGATCTATGAGGAGATGATGGGACAAAAATAAAAGTCCTTCAAAGTGTTCTAAGGGAAACATGATGATGGGAAAGACTGTATTATGTTTATGAAGGAATAACAATAACCACCCCTCAACATCATAGAACAGGGCCAAACAATAAGTACTATAGCCAAAAGACCTGCTCAAATTCTAGAAAGTGACACATGCTTCATTTATCCACTTACCAATGAAACAATTATAATTTTCACTACAGATAGGCGAGTAAATATAAATTCAATATTGCAGCAAATCTAAGAGTTATCATAGAGTGAGTGTTAAATAATGAATGAAACCTTTAAATCTGTGCCAAGAATCCTACTTCAGTTTTTTACACAACATGCATGAACATTTAAAATGAGTGATTCCTTACTTGAACTAATGTAAAGAAATATGAGAGATTCTTAAGTTGTGAAGGAAGAAGTGTTACCTTGATTTCAATGTTGACTGATTCTATGGTTCTTATCATTTGATTACGAATCAGCATTATTAATATGGTTTTGATTAAATTTCTCATGACAAAATAATAGTTTGTTTTTTCCTTTTTGGATGGAGAGAAGGTTTATCAGTAGCATGCCAAGAAGAAAGCTTTATTAACACCACTGGCATTTGTACCAAATAAAGATGTTTACATCTTCAACTCTGCGTAAATTCCCCTAATATCTGTTTACATTGAGAATAATTACATCATGGATTATTTTGAGGATCTTCGATACCTTCACAGGTGACTAAATACAATAGACAGAAAACATTGTCCATGTACTTGAACATTTGTATTGTTAAATTACAGAACATCTGCAAGTAGTGTACAGTTAGTAAAGAAAAAAAGAAAATAATATAGAGACTGGCACATGTATTTCTCACATTGGACCATAATACAGCAGTAAACTTAAATTAAAACTGCGTTAAACTTACATGTTTATTATACTGACATACCAAAATACTTGTGGCAAATGGGATCTGTGATAAGTATACTTTGTGGCAAATACAACACTTTTGTGACCAATTATAATGATGATGAAGGAATTGTGACAAATTCTCCCAAACCCTGAAGTTATTACTTAGAATTTATAATTTTCCAGTCAAGTTATGTCTTAAATATGATTTGTTACATTGTATTGTGTTGAATCTGCTCAAAAAAATTAATTATTAACAAATAAAGTAAAGTAGGAAGGAAGAAAGTAAAAGAAGTATTTTTCAAAATGTCATTTTTAATTTTGATTTTTGGAGTGAAATGAAATTGCACAAACATAAACATGGTATGTGTATGCATGCAAACAATCGTGTGGCTAAGCATGCATACGCACATACACAAACATACAAGTTGATTTTTAGCCTACTTTCCTTCATTTAAAAACCAAGCTTATTGGAGGAAATTACTTGTGTCATATCTGCTTTTCAATTTCACTTGCCAAAAAATGTTTGTCCAGCTTTCACTGGACAATTAAGTACTGAAATTGAGTATAACTGTTCAGCATAATAGTTCTGTTATGCGTTCAGGAAGAAACACACATATATGTATGTCACACTTGTGGCTGTAAATATGGTGTAGCCAAAATATTAACGTGTTGCAAATATATGTACTTGTTAAACAAATTATCTCTTTATTTGTTATATGAAAAAAGTTGAGGGTTACCATAAGAAGGAAAGTTGGCTTTATTATTCTTTCCAGGGTTGTTAAGTCCAGTTTCTGTAATGAAATGTAAACTTCTGTACTTGTGGTCAAGCAGTTACAGTATGTACACTATAGAATACAAATTGTATTTATTAAAAATGTAATGATATTTTAATAATACAAAACAGAATTTATATACATCACTGATATACAGACTGTTTTTGTATATTTCATGTTTGCTTCTTCATAATTTTTGTTATGTAAAATTTGTATTGTACAAATAATATAAAACGTAAACAGTACCATCAAAGGTAATTAAAAACAGCAATTCGCAAGTTCACATTAATTGGGAAAAATAAGGAAAACTTCCCTCCCCATTTTACCTATCTTGCATTGCTTGACTTCTGTTACAGAAATGGAAGAGCAGTAAGTTAATATTCTTACCATAAATAAAATAATTTTGCTCAATGTTCTGTACTGTCTTAGTTTCCTGTTGTCCAATCCAGCTGTGAATTAAGCGAGATATCTAAATGTATTGTGCCTTTAAAATGCATAGATATATTCACTTCCTTTATATTTAATGCTTGCTCCAAGAATCACATTATCTCTTTTAAAAAATCATTGACAAATAAGCTTTAAACAGACTATCTCTTCAGTGGTCAGCATGGTAACCAAGCTAGCTAATTTTGTGGATTACAATCTAGTAGTCAATATACATGTAATGTATATAGTCAATATACATTACAGTGGTCAATATCTGTAGAAGACAGAATAAGAGATTCATTCCAAAATATTCCTAAAGCAAAACCATCGTAAATGTATTATTAATAGATAGAAAAGCAGATTTAGGATTAGGGTACTGCGGCGGCAGTACTGCATACTTCTAATACAGCCATACTTAAAATTGTTAAGGTATCGCTTTTCAACAGAAGCTGTTTAACCCTATCTTACTGCTAATACGACCATACTTATTATTTGTTGAGTTGTTGCGTATTGTCGCGAACCCATTGTTGAAACTGGCGCGGCCGGCGCACACAAAATGCTCTGCAGGGATAAAAAGCATGCCGAAACAGATAAAGATGATGACTGGAAGGTTTGTCTTTCTATTGCCGTCTTGAGTGTTAGAGAACATTCCACAAATTTCTAGATCAGTGAGTGGAGGTATAAAAAGGAAGCCGTGACTCGCCAGTTGTGACAGTCAGTCGTAATCGGAACTTGATAATCGTGCGCTAACAGCTGTGTTTTCTAAGTGAACTCTTTTGTTTGTGGTCTATGACCTTGAAGATTTTTTTGTGTATCGTAATTATGCTACTGTAAGGGTTGACCAAAGTGTGTTTCTACGGAAATAAAGACCAGTTTGGAATATCTGCAACTTGCACTTTTAATTCTACGAACACACAAAGTCACAATTGGTGTCAGAAGAGGAACATACGACGATGGAGGTTGCATTGGAAAAGCTTTTAGAGAAGATGGGAGGCGGCAAATTGCAACTTGGCCGCAACGATGACTGCGAAGATGGCCAAATTAACCACGGAAATGAAGGCGGCGAACGAGGCTCTCGCCGCCAAATATGAAGAGCAGTTGGCCGGCGTGAAGGAGGACGTCACGGAGCTAGGCAAGCGGATGGGTAAAGTGGACGAGCGCGTCGAGGACCTGGCGAACCGCGTTAACAATCTTGAGAGAAAGGCCGACAGAACACAAAGTCCCTGAACGTCATGGTGGAGGACATCGTCGGCAAAAGGATGAAGGATATAAAGGCCGACACGCCGGTAAGCGACACAACGTCTGCGCGCGTCAAACCACCAAAGTACGACGGCATATCGACGTTTGAAGTCTTCCGCCGCCAATTCGACACAGTGGTCAAACAAAACACGTGGCAACCAGAGGAAGATGCCGCACCGCTAAAAGCCAGCCTCCAGGGACGGGCCGCGGTGATCGTGAACGCGGTCCAGACAGCGGTGGTGCCCCAGGACTTCTGGGAGGCCCTGGAAAACCGCTTCGGAAACCACCGCCTAACCGCAGCCTACCGCAGCCAACTGAAGTCAAGAATGCAGCAGCCAGGGGAGACGCTGCAGAAGTTCGCCCTGGCAATTGAACAGCTGGCCAGCAAAGCCTTAGTCGACCTCCCACCCGAGTTGATAACCCGCGAAGCCGCCTACACCTTCTTTGACGGGGTACGAGACGTCGAGATACGTCAGCGCTTAATATTCGGCGACAAGACCATCCATGAGGCGCTAACGGCAGCATTGAGAATGGAGGCGGCAAAGGTGACGGCTACTCCAACGTCGAGAACAAGGAGTATCCGCTACACTGGAGACCGAAGACCAGCCGAAGGACGCCGGCGAAGACCTAGTGGTGTGTGTTGGGGGTGTGGACAGCCGGGACACCTAAGAGAGAGACTGCCCACACAAGGTAGAGCAGCCGGAAAACGAGTAAGGGCCGTCGTGGCGAGGGGCACGTTGGCGCCATCACCCCCATCTCAAGTGACACTGCATGCCGTCAGCCGGCGTATGGATGACAGCCTCATCGCGGACGGTTGGGTGAAGAGGATGCCGCGCCGCGTGCCTGTGGACATCAGGGCAGCCGATACCGTCATCAGATCTGACGTAGCCAGGGGTTTGCCTTCGAGAAAGCCGAGCCGACCATACCAGCTTATGATGGCATCGAGCGACACCTTACTGTGGAGAAGGAGGCTCTGCTGAAGTTGACCTTGGGACGGAATGCCGTACATCTGGGGGTATTCGTCACGGAGGTGATTTGCAGAGTCGTCCTTAGGGAAGACGTGGTTGTCCCCGCGAGAAGCGAGGTGGTGGCGACGGTGCGACTGGAAGGCCAGCGGACGAAGAACATGATGCTGGACCAGAAGACCCCTGTGTACGAACTCTGTAGCCAGGACATTGTTGCCATGTCGAGAGGAGGTGCCAGTGAGGCTGCTCAAATTGACAGATACCGATTACGATGCCCAGCCCGGGCCGGAGTTGGGGATGTGCGAGCCCGTGGTCAGCGTGACAGCAATCGACAAGACACAGGAGGCGGTGCCGACTCAACACCTTTGGTCCCGGCTGGAAGACTTACTGGAGAGGGCGTCTGACCTCCTGACCGCAGAACAGCTGAAGAAGGTTCTACAACTGCTGAGAGGATACCAGCGCGTCTTCAGTCAGGGTAACACCAACTACAGCCGCACGGATCGGGTGCTCCACCGCATTGGCACCGGAGACGCCCGGCATATTCGGCAACCACATAGACGTGCTCCGCTGGCAAAACAAGCGGCGGTACGGGACATTTTGGAGGACATGAAATCCAGGGGAGTGATTGAAGAGTGTGACAGCCCTAGGTGTTCCCCTGTAGTTCTCGTGACAAAGAACAACGGTGAGCTACGTTTCTGCGTGGACTACAGGATGCTGAACTCTGTCATCAAGAAGGATTGCTTCCCTTTACCCCAGATTGACGACACCCTGGACACGCTTGCTATTGTTGGTGCGCAGTAGTTATCGACCCTGGACCTGAAGTCGGATTACTGGCAGGGGGCTCTAGACCCCAGAGACAAGGAAACGACTGCATTCTCAACAGGCCAAGGGCTTTGGCAATTTATAGCTATGCCATTTGGCTTCTGCAATGCACCAGCTACCTTCCAACACTTCATGGAGTCAGTGATGACAGGACTGACTTACGACGCCTGCCTGCTATACCTGGACAACATCGTCGGCAAGACCTTCAAAGACCATCTCGACAAACTAAGTAAGGTGCTACAGAGACTGCAGGTGACCAACTTGAAGCTGAATGGCAAGAAGTACCAGTTCTCCGCAAGGAAGTCAACTACTTGGGCCACATAGTCTCACCAACCGGAGTGGCCACAGACCCGGAGAAGACACAGGCTGTAAGAGATTGGCCTCACCCGAAGGATAAGTGAATAATTGCGCAGCTTCCTGGGGCTGTGCAGTTATTACCGCCGTTTCATATAGGCTTCTCTTACATTGCCAAGCCCATCACTCACCTGACAGAAGAACACCGGCCTTATGTGTGGACGGAGAATGCCAAAGGCGCTTTCCAGCTCCTGAAGAAGAGGCTTTGCAATGCTCTTATTTTGGTATTCCCACAACCAGGCAGCGCCTTCATTGTAGACACAAACACCATGGATCAGTGCATAGGAGGTGTCCTATCCCAAGTGCAGGATTGCCACGAGCGGGTGATAGCCTAGTACTGTCCAAGGCAGAGAACTACTAGATCACCCGGCGAGAGAGCTGTTTGCGATAGTAAAGAACTTGGAGCACTTCCACAAGTACTTGTACGGTCAGACATTCCACTCCGCCTTAACTTGACTACTTTAACAAGACAGACCGTTGGGTCCAGAAGCTGCAGGATGTTCATCTCTGAACATTGTAGAGGAGAGAGCCAGGGAAAAGCAGACACCGTGTCCCGAAGATGCTGCCCAAACGAGTGTGGCCAGTGCACAAGAATTGAAGAGAAGGAGCGTGCCGCAGCTGTCAGAGGGGTCACGGCAGTGCCTGCAGACGGATAAGAGTACCACAAGAACAGTGAATGGATTAGGCTAAAGTAATAGATAACAAAACATACTAGGTTAGGTTAATGATAATGTACTACAAGAACAGCGAACGGATTAGGTTAAAGTAATAGATGGCAAAACATACTAGGTTAGGTTAATGATAAAGTACTACCACAACAGAGAACAGGTTAGGTTAATGTAATAGATAACAAAACATATTAAATTAGGTTAAAGATGAAGTACTACAAGAACAGAGAACAGGTTAGGTTAATTTAATAGTTGACAAAACATACTAGGTTAGGTTCAAGAGGAAGTACTAAAAGAACAAAGAAGAGGTAACGTTAAAATAATAGATGACAAAACATAGTAGGTTAGTTTATAGATGAAGTACTACAAGAACAGGTTAGGTTAATGTAATAGTTGACAAAACATACTAGGTTAGATCAAAGTGGAAGTACTACCAGAACAAAGAACAGGTTACGTTATAGTAATAGATGACAAAACATAGGTTAGTTTATTGACGAAGTACTACAAGAACAGGTTAGGTTAATGTAATAGTTGACAAAACATACTAGGTTAGGTTAAAGTTTAAGTACTTCTAGAACAAACAACAGGTTACGTTACAGTAATAGATGACAAAACATAGTAGGTTAGTTTATAGATGAAGTACTACAAAAACAGGTTAGGTTAATGTAATAGTTGACAAAACATACTAGGTTAGGTTAGAGGAAGCAGTACAAGAACAAAGAACAGGTTACGTTAAAATAAGAGATGACAAATAGGTTAGGTTAAAGAGGAAGCAGTACAAGAACAAAGAACAGGTTACGTTAAAATAAGAGATGACAATCAAAGAGGAAGTACTACCAGAACAAAGAACATGTAAGGTTAAAATAATATATGACAAAACATACTAGGTTAGGTTAAAGAGGAAGTACTACAAGAACAAAGAACAGGTAATCTTAAAATAAGAAATGATAAAACATACTAGGTTAAGTCAAAGAGGAAGTACTACCAGAACAAAGAACATGTAAGGTTAAACTAATATATGACAAAACATATTAGGTTAGGTTAAGGCGGAAGTACTACAAGAACTCAGAACAGGTTTGGTTAATGTAATAGATGACAAAACATACTAGGTTATGTTATAGATCAAGTACTACAGGTACAGAGAACAGGTTAGATTTAAGTAATTAGATGACAACACATAGTAGGCTAGGCTATAGATAAAGTATTACAAGATAACACAACCAGTTAGTTTCAAGTAATATATGACAAATTACTAGTTTAGGGTATAGATGAAGTACTACAAGAACACAGAACAGGTTAGGTTAATGTAGTAGACAAGACATACTAGGTAAGGCTATAGAAGATGTACTACCAGAGCAGAGAACACGTTAGGTTATAGATGAAGTACTACAAAACCAGAGAACAGGTTAGGTTAAAGGGGAAGTACTTCAAGAACACAGAATAGGTTAGGTTAATGTAATAGATGACAAAACCTACTAGGTTAGGTTAAAGTGGAAGTACTACAAGAACACAGAACAGGTTAGGTTAATGTAATAGTAGACAAGACATGCTAGGTAAGGTTATAGAAGAAGTACTACAAGAGCAGAGAACACGTTAGGTTATAGATGAAGTACTACAAAACCAGAGAACAGGTTAGGTTAAAGGGGAAGTACTTCAAGAACACAGAATAGGTTAGGTTAATGTAATAGATGACAAAACATACTAGGTTAGGTTAAAGTGGAAGTACTACAAGAACACAGAACAGGTTAGGTTAATGTAATAGTAGACAAGACATGCTAGGTAAGGTTATAGAAGAAGTACTACAAGAGCAGAGAACACGTTAGGTTATAGATGAAGTACTACAAAGCCAGAGAACAGGTTAGGTTAAAGGGGAAGTACTTCAAGAACACAGAATAGGTTAGGTTAATGTAATAGATGACAAAACATACTAGGTTAGGTTATAGATGTACTACAAGAACAGAAAACAGGTTAGGGTACTGTAATAGATGACAAAACATACTAGGTTAGGTTATAGATGAAGTACTACAAGAAAGCAGAACATGTTAAGGTAATGTAATAGATGTAAAGCATACTAGGTTAGGCTATAAATCAAGTACTTAGAGAATACAGAACGGGTTAGGGTAATGTACTAAGAGATGACAAAACATACTAGGTTAGGTTATAGATGAAGTACTAAGAGAACACAGAACAGGTTAGGTTAATATAGATGACAAAACAGACTAGGTTAGGTTATAGATGAAGTACTAAGAGAACACAGAACAGGTTAGGTTAATATAATAGATGACAAAATATACTAGGTTAGGATATAGATGAAGCACTAGAGAAGCAGAACAGGTTAGGTTTAAGTAATAGATGACAAAATATACTAGGTTTGGTTAAACAAGAAGTACTAGCTGAACAAAGAACAGGTTAAGTTAAAGTAATGATGACAAAACTTACAAGGTTAGGTTAAAGATGATGTACTACAAGATCAAAATACAGGTTAGGTTAATGTAATAGGTGACAAAATACACTGGGTTAGGTTAAAGAGGAAGGACTACCTGAACAAAGAACAGGTTATGTTAAAGTATAAGATGTCAAAACATACTAGGTTAGAATCAAGTAATACATAACAAAACATACTAGGTTATATTAAAGAGGATGTACTACAAGAACAGGAGTACAGGTTAGGTTAAAGTGGAAGTACTTCAAGAACAAAGAACAGGTAATGCAGAAATAACAGATGAAAATATGGAAGGTTAAAATAATAGATGACAAAACATACTAAGTTAGGTTAAAAAGGAAGTACTATGGGAAATCAGAACAGGTTTGGTTAATGTAATAGATGAGAAAACATACTATGTTTGGTTACAGATGAAGTACTACAGGTAACAGAACAGGTTAGTTTAAAGTAATAGATGACAAAACATACTAGGTTACG
Organism: Mantis religiosa; assembly: GCA_030765055.1. Lineage (NCBI taxonomy): Eukaryota > Metazoa > Arthropoda > Insecta > Mantodea > Mantidae > Mantis > Mantis religiosa. The sequence continues at coordinate 1,775,675 of JAUKNK010000152.1, forward strand.
TTAAAGAGGAAGTACTACAAGAGCAAAGAACAGCTTAGGTTAAAATAATAGATAACAAACAAACTAGGTTAGGTCCAGGCAGAATTACTACAAGAACAAAGAACAGGTTAGATTTAAATAGTAGATGACAACACATACTTGGTTAGGTTAAAGAGGAAGTACCACAAGAACAAAAAACAGGAAGGTTAAAATAATAGGTAACAAAACATATTTGGTTAGGTTATAGATGAAGTACTACAAGAACAGAGAACAGGTTAGGTTATAATCTTGCATAACAAAACAGACTAGGTTAGGTTATAGATGAAGTATTACAAGAACACACAACAGGTTAGGTTGATGTAATAGATGATAAAAAATACTAGGTGAGGTTAAAGGGGAAGTACTACAAGAACAAAGAACAGCTTAGTTTAAAGTAATAGATGACAAAGAATACTAGGTTAGGTTATAGATGAAGTACTACAAGAACACAGAACAGGTTAGGGTAATGTAATAGATGACAAAAAATACCAGTTTAGGTTATAGATGAAGTACAACAGGAACAATGAACAGGTTAGGTTAATGTTATAGTTGACAAAACATGTTAGGTTAAAGATGAAGTACTACAAGATTAGACAGGTTAGGTTAATGTAAGAGATGATAAAATATACTAGGTTAGGTCAAAGAAAAAGTACTACAAGAACAGAGAACAGGTTAGGTTAATGTAATAGGTGATAAAATATACTAGGTTAGGTCAAAGAAGAAGTACTACAAGAACAGGTGAGGTTAATGTAATAGCTGATAAAATATACTAGGTTAGGTCAAAGAAGAAGTACTACAAGAACAGGTTAGGTTTAAGTAATAGATGACAAAACGTGCTAGGTTAGGTTATAGATGAAGTACTACAAGAACAGAGAACAGGTTAGGTTAATGTAATGGTTGACAAAACATACTACATTAGGTTATAGATGAAGTACTACAAGTACAGAGAACAGGTATGATTAATGTAATAGATGATAATACTAGGTTAGGTTATAGATGAAGTAGTACAAGAACAGAGAACAGGTTAGGTTGATGTAATAGATGATAATATATACTAGGTTAGGTCAAAGAAGAAGTACTATAGGTACAAGAACGGAGAACAGGTTAGGTTTAAGTAATAGATGACAAAACGTACTAGGTTAGGTTATAGATGAAGTACTACAAGAACAGAGAACAGGTTAGGTTAATGTAAACATACTAGGTTAGTTTAAAAAGGGTGTACTATAAGAACAGAGAATAGGTTAGGTTAAAGTAATAGATGACAAAACATACCAGGGTAGGTTAAAGAGGAAGTACTACAAGAATAAAGAACAGCTAAGATTAAAGTAATAGATGAAAAAACATATTAGGTTAGGTCAAAAATGAAGTATTACATGAACACACAACAGGTTAGCTTAAAGTAATATGTGACAAAACATAGTAGGTTAGTTTATAGATGTAGAACTATAAGAAAAACGAACAGGTTGGCTTCTACTACCTCACCAGGTGGCCGGAGGCGTATGCCATCCTCAACGAGGAGGCAAAGACACTCACAGACTGCCTCGTGGAGCAAGTGTTCTTCCGATTTATGGTGCCGTTGGGGCTCCACAGCGACCAGGGCACCAATTTTGAGTCTAACTTTCTGAAGGAGGAACTAGAAAGACTTGGGGTTAACAAGACCCGCTCGACGCCTCTACATCCCCAGTCGGATGGCATGGTCGAAAGATACATCAAGACCTTAAGCGGAGCACATGAAAGTCGTGGCCAACCATCAGCGAGACTGGGACGTCAAGGTGTCACTGTTCTTGCTGGCCTACCGCTCGTCAACACACAACACCACGGGTATGACGCCAGCTAGCTTAATGTTCGGCCGAGAGTTACGTCTTCCTTGTAACCTGGCTTTTGGAAGCCCTCCGGTAGCGAAACAGCCAGCGACCGAGTTTGTGGAGAACCTGGTGGACCACCTCCATGACATTGACGAGATGGCTCGCCTGAACATCCAGAAGGTGAGCGACCGCATGAAGGCCTGATACGACAGGCAAGTCAACAGCCAAGGTTTCCAGCAAGGTGGCCCGGTCTGGTTGTACCGCCGTACCCAGACCAAGGGACGCTGCCCGAAGCTTCACCAGCCATGGCAAGGACCGTACCGGGTGGTGAAGAGGATTAACGACGGGGTCTACCGCATCCAGAAGGTGCCCCGAGGAAAGATTGTAGTAAACCTGAATCGCTTAACCCGCTACGGTTGTGCTGTTCGGGACGACCAGCTTTGAGGTGGGAGCAGTGTCACCCGTAGGTACAAGACCAGCTAACAGAAAGAAAGGGATACAGGCGGCAGGGAGGCCACGCCTACTCGTGTGACGGAATGGTTCTTGCTGTGGGAGAAATAGAGATAGGCAGCGTAAAATCTACGCCTGCGCCAACGCACAGCGCCAATGACGTGCCCAGTAGAGATGTGGTAGGGAGGCAAGTAACTGGTTTCCCCTCCTCCTGCCTTCCTCGTGGAAAGATCGTGAAATCTCTCTACATCTTTGCCTCCATCTTGGAGAATCTTCTAGAACTGGTTAGCCATGTATAAATAGAAGCACGGTTCGCCAAGTTGGGACTCGAATGCTCGGGATCATCCGATTCGACTCCTTACTCGAGACCACCATTCGTCGCTAGAGGAGCAGCATCCGAGACGGGCTTGCGACAGTTCTTCAGGGCACGAGCACGTGGACTGTAAAACGCGTGCTCTCGACTGTGCCGAAAAAGGAAGCAGCAGCCCGGCGAAGCAGTGCCTTCTCCTCTGCGCAGCGTAGCCAGCGCAGCAGCCTTCTTCTGCAGGCACAGCAGCGCCTGCCCTCTTCCAGCCAACAGTGCCTTCTCCTGCACTGGCAAGCAGCAGCCCAGCCAACCCTCTCCTAGCAGACTTGCTAGAGTTAGCGCGGCGAGCTACTCCCTCAGCAGCAACTCCGGAGCCAGAGTCCAGAGGAGCACAATACTTGGGACAGACAGACGAAACTGCAGGCCCACAAGGTCAAAGCCAAGGGTTCCGACTTAGGTTGGGACCCGGGGTCCGCCCCAATCGGCGCGTGTAACAGCGTTCGACCCTCTGTGGGGAGCCGGATGGCGCCTGCTACAGACAAAGACATACCAAGTACCAGCCGCCAGGTAAGTCCTGACGAAATGAGCTGTAGAACCTCTGCATCCTCATCCTCTTCCGGCCCACGGGTAAACCTCGTGAAGGCCAAGGCCCAGGCACAAAAGAAGCAGAAGAAGGCCTCCCGCCTTCTTAACCAAGGGATAGCTGTCCCGATCTCTCCAGTCCCCAAACCAGGGAGCTCCAACACCGTCATCCCCCTCCAGGGCGTCTCAACTCCCCTACCGGAGAGCGACACAGACGCCGAAGGTTTTGTCACCGTGCAGGGAAGGTGCAAGAGACCCTCCGGTTCGAAGCCGGAGGGTGCTGCTCCCAGCACCTCAGTGCACGCGGACGCCAAGAGCTCCCGCACACAAAAGGTGGCCAGAATTCCGCCAATTGTGTCGGACCCGTTCCCCAACCACATAAAGGTTATGAGGGAACTGAGGGCCAAGCTCCAGGCTAGCTTCCAGGCCACCCGTTTTCCAAGTCGGGTGATCATAAAGACCACGACCCCGGAGGACCATGAAGCCGCCAGGGGGTTGCTGCGCGAAGCGGGGATAGAATTCCACACGTTCTCGCTGCAGCGACCTAACCTGGTGCGCAGAGTCATCCGAGGTCTTGGCTCTGACACCGACCCGGAGGACATAAAGGTAGGCCTGGCGGAAGAACACGGCATTACGCCGCGTACCGTGGTCCAGCTGACCAGGCAAGTCCGCGAGGAAGGCAAGGAGCCCGTAAGGACCCCCATGCCACTATTCCTCGTAATAGTGGAAAAGGAGGGAGAAGGTCTCCCCAAAATTGACGAGGTGTCCCACCTCTACAACACTAAAATCAGGATCGAACCGTACCATGGCAGAGAGGGGCCAGCCCAATGCTACAGATGCTTGGGCTTCCACCACTCGAGCCTTGCGTGCGAGAGAAAGACCGCCTGCATACGGTGTTCAGGACCACACCATGTCAACGAATGCCCGAACCCCAGAGAGGAGAAAAAGTGTGCCAACTGCCGAGAGGCCCACATAGGCATCTACGGCGGCTGTCCCGCTAGACTGCGCATAGTGCAGGCAAGACAGGGCAGAAACACAACCAGGGAGCCAGCACAAGATCGGCCTGGAGTCAGTTTTGCCCAGGCGCTGAGCAAGCACGAACAAGTGCTGCAGCAGGCCGAGGCAAGCCAGAATCCGGCAGCGACCCAGTCAGTAAGCTCTGGAGCTACCGCCAAACAAACACCAGCTGCATCTGCAGCAAAGCCACAGCGGCATCCTCGCCAGAAGAAGGCCACCGCAGCCCGGCGGGAGAAACCGCCGGCAACTGCGGCAGCAACGGCCGGGCAATCCGCCCAAGAACCTGCGGGGAGACAGAGCGGCCCTGCTGCCACTGCTCTCCCCCCTCTACCAGTTCCAGCTACAGTGGCTGCAACAGCCAATGAGGGAGAGGCACCCCTCCCTACGACACCTACGCCGGTTTGGGACACTGGCGTCTCAAATGAGGACTTGGCGGAGTTCCATGAGCTTTCTGCCTGGTTCGCCGAACTGATTCATCGCTCCCTCCCCATTCTGAGGCGCTGCAGGGAGCAACTGACAGATCCCCGCATCCCTGCTCTGCAAAAGCACAGCATTATGCAACAGACTGCACGGCTCCTCTTCCCTGACTCCAGCTCGTAAATGGCGTTGAGAAAAACTCAGCGAACATTGAGAGCCGCGTTCTGGAACGCAAACGGAGTCCGGGAACAGAGACCGGGCATCTTGGAGTTTGTAAGTGACCACGGGATTGACCTCCTTATGGTATGCGAAACGCACCTGCATGCTGGTATACAATTTAACCTGCCAAGTTACGCCGTCCACCGAGCCGATAGAGTCGGCCGGCGGGGCGGCGGTACAGCTATATTCATCAAAAATCACATCACCCATACTCCCATTACCATCCCTCCGCTTCAACACTTGGAGGCGACCGCCATAAGGCTCTCCTTGGGCGGTTCAGACCTAGTGCTTGTGGCGGTGTATGACCCGCCCAACCATCCCTTCTATGAAGCGGATTACAGGGCACTCCTCAGCCTAGACCACCGAGTGTGCATAGCCGGCGACTTCAATGCCAAACTCCCAGGATGGAACAGCCGCACCCAGAATGATAGGGGAAGGAGCATCTACCGCTTCATCTGCGGAGACCCAACCCTTCATGCGCATGGCCCGCGGGGTCCAACGCACTTCCCGCCTCGTGGCAGGGCGGACGTCATAGATTTCGCAATCACCAAGAACATTCCATTTCATCTGGACCTCACGGCGGTGAATGCTCTGGATTCTGACCACAACCCAGTTGTGATCAATTCAGACGTTACCGTCGCAGCTCTGGCGACGGCTGACTGGGTGGATGAAGTCGACTGGGATGCCGCCATTCTTGACATCCAAAACTCCATGGAAGCCCGCCCTCGAATCGACTCTGTGGAGTCACTCGAGGCGGCAGCCAGGGAGTTCTCCACATCCATCCTCAACGCGGTCCGTGCTCACACACACCGCATTCCAATAGACACGCCAAACCCCACAGATATCCCAGGACCCATCAAACAACTCATAAGGGCTAAAAACGCCGTAAGAAAGCTGTGGCAGAGATTTCGCCATCCCAGGATAGGAGAAGTACACCAGAGGTTCAAATCCCTGGCAAGACGACTCCTAAGAGCACACCGCAAAGAGGCCTGGGAAAACATGTTAAGGCAAACCAATCTCCAGGAGAGAAAACCATGGCGAATAGTCCGTAGCCTGCGGAAAGACAAAACCGTACACCAGCACCCCCTACATAGCCCTAGAGGTCGAAACGTCTACGAGTCGAAAGAAAAGTCAGAGGCGCTAGCAGATTATCTGGAGGCTCAATTCCAACCCAGGGTAGAGCCAATGGACGATGACCATGCTGACCTCGTGGAACAGGTGGTGGAGGACTTCCTAGAAGCTCCGCCCCCTGACCACGAGGAGTTCCACATTCCCATCGTTACCCCTAGAGAGTTAGCGACCACGCTTAACTCTCTAAGAAACAACAAAGCACCTGGGCAGGACCGTGTGACAGCGGAAATGCTCAAGCACCTTCCACGAAGAGCCGTGATTCACTTAACCCGGATTTATAACGCGTGCCTATACATGCGCCACTTTCCAGCTATCTGGAAGGAGGCGCGCGTGGTGTGCGTTTTAAAGCCGGGGAAAATCCGGTTTTTCCTTCCAGTTACCGCTCAATCAGCCTTCTCCCAGTTTTATCGAAGGTATTCGAAAAACTGCTCCTCTCCCGGCTCCTTCCTCATCTGGAGGAAAGGGGCCTTATCCCGGAACACCAGTTTGGCTTCCGTTCTGGCCACTCCACGACCGAGCAGCTACTGCGGGTTGCCGAGAAGGCCTCCCTGGGGTTCCAGGAAAGGTCTAAAACGGTAGCAGTGCTGCTCGACGTGGAGACGGCATTCGCCACTACCTGGCATGAAGGACTCATTTACAAACTCCTGGAGCATGAAATTCCCCGTCCATACATTTCCTTGGTGGCCGGTTTCCTCGGAAACCGAAGCTTCCGAGTAAAGATGGAGGGGAAGCTGTCCACCGAGCGGCCCATTGGCGCTGGAGTACCGGAAGGCAGCGTGCTGTCGCCGGCGCTCTTCGCAGCTTACATGGCCGACATCCCAACGCACCACAACACCCAAACCTGTCAGTATGCGGACGATCTCATGATCTTCGCAGTCAATAGGAATACACGGTACAGCTTCCGGCAAATCCAAACCCAGCTCCGGGCCATTGGCGAATGGAGCGCAAAATGGCGAATGGCAATTAACCCGGAGAAGAGCTCTGCTATTCTCCTGGCGAAAACCATAGCCAACCGGTTGCAGCAGAACTTCGTTTTACGGCGCCGTCGAATCCCTTGGGTGCAAACGGCGAAGTATCTCGGGGTGACGCTGGACCGTAAGTTAACTTACGTTCCGCACGTCAAGGGCAAGGTCCAGCTGGGGCACGTCGCACTCCGGAGCCTATACCCTATCTTCAGATCAACCATGCCGATCCGTCTCAAACTCCAACTGTATCGGGCGATCATTCCGCCTATGATTCTGTACGGCTGTGAGATCTGGGGAACAGTGGCTAATACCACTTTCGTCAGACTCCAGACGCTGCAGAACAAGGCACTACGCATCATTTACGATACAGGCTGGAGATCCCCGGCTCATATCCTACATGAGCACTCCCAGATCCCGTACATTGTCGATGTCATTCGCGAGAGGGCACGATCAATGTACGACAAAATCCAAATGCACCACAACCCTTTAGTGAACTCCCTGGGAAGGTATGACCCGAGAGATCAAAGACGCTTGCCGTCCTTCAGACTGCCGAGAGACGTCCTGGGACCCCTTGGGTAAGCCAAGGAAAACCCCAGATGTCTCTGGGAACAACTTCTACGCCAAAGGACCAAGCGCTACAAAACCCGTACCCAAAACGGAGCAAAAAACTAATTCGTGTCTCCCAAAAAGGGAGAACGATTAAGTGCAGCTGCCCACGACAAAGAGGGGCAACCCATTCCAAACCTTTCAAAAATTTCAAACAGTCAACAAATTCAAACACCCCAGCAGAACATGGATCTACTAGCTCATTTCGCAGGTTAAGCCGCAAAGCGGCTAGGTACTGCGGCATATGACACCCAGACGGGGAAAGCCCCGCTCGACTAGGACTACCTCTGGACCTCTGGAAGTCAGTCACTTTTGAGTCTTTGAGTTGTTTCGGTGTTTTGAGGCAAGGCGAGTAGTGAGTGTGGACCTGTGACAGACGAGCTGGTGAATTGCAATTGTGATTGTTTCGTAATTGTGTGTAATGGGCTAGTGTACCGGGTGTTATTCGGCGGAAATAACATTTTGAGCTTGTGCAACTGAACTCTTAATTTAATGAACCCACTAAGTCACAGTATGCTCCTGAAACGTTGGTACATCATCTTGAAGTCCGAGAGAAGCTGGAATAACAGGTTATATTAGTGATGAAGACTACAAGAAGAAAGAACTGGTTATGTTAAAGTAATAGTTGACAAAACATGCTAGGTTAGGTTAATGGAGTTGAAAGAAAATATTAGAAATGATGGAGAAAGCTATTTAGATGTTTGTAAAAAACATAATGAAGTACGGAAAAGAGATGATGGACTAAAGCGCTAAATACCTACAGCAACAAAACGTTTAAATAAATATAAAAACTTGCTAAAAGCGCTATTCCATGCTGTTTTGCTACTTATGCGTCTCTTCCTTTAATTGGAAACAGGTTTTCACTGGAGACTGTCAAGGAACTGACATTAATATTGTAACTTTGTGGGTTGATAGAATTAAAAGTCCAAGTTGCAGAAATCCTAAATGTTCTTTATTTCCATAGAAATACACTCTCTTCAATCCTTACAGTAGCAGCATTACGTCACATACACAATTGCAATATACCAAGGTCGTTGACCACAACCGAGAGCTCACTTTCCAAACACATTAGTTTCAATTACAACTCTCGCCTCTGTTTATAACTGTTTACAACTCCACTGTATTTACGACTGCTCGCTGGCGAGTCACGATTTCTTAAATATACTTGCATTGATAATTCTAGACTGTTTTCAAACAAACAAGAAACAGAAGGTCCTGTATCAATCAAGATGTCACTGGAATATTCCGTTTATCTCTTTATTTGTTTCCGCAGACCTTTTTATCTCCGCGCTTTGTTTATTTGCTTAGGCCAACTCACTGTCCCTCGGTTATCTTTCCGTGCGCGTCGCCGCTACAATATGCATGATCTTTACGACACGCACTGAAAGCTGGAGTTTGTGAGTTCGAGTTTCGACATGCTAGGATTCTGGTGGTTATCTTTTGACTTTGATTGCATGTATTTTGCTTCTTGTCATATAAAAAGAAGACAGTACAATGTAAATTGTAAATTTGTTTTAACAATTCAGAACATCTCAAATGCATATGTTTAATTGGTTAAGGACAATATAACAAGAATACAGTAGGAAAAAGCAGTTAAAACATTCAAATGTGAATAATATCTTATGTCCATTATAATGGTCATGACGTGGCACAGATTGGCGGAAGTTAACGGACGATGCAATATTGTGCAAATGAAGATAACTTTAAGGTAAGCAAAAATGTGCATTAAGTCAATCCTGTTTTTGATATTGCTATATAACTTATAAAGAGTGGCGTAGCGTTCCCACTGGCAACAGCTAATAGATTAAAGAAATTGTATCCAAAGTATATACTATTTCTTGTTCAAACAATAATGTAAAATGCAAGCAATTTCACTTTAATATTTCAGTTGCGTTAATTTGTGAGCAATAAGCCGGGACCAGTTGTGTGGGTTGTCAGTGACCTTGCGAGAGTTCAGTTTCTGCTTTAGCACGGTTATTGCCAGTGCAGTGGAAAGACAAATCTTGAGTTCTAGTGTTAATTCTCAGTTATAACAGTAACATGGGGAATGATTTAATGTTAAAAATACAATAACAGAAATGGCATCACAATTTGTTAGTAAAAGTGACTGTGTGTGATCGAAGACCTTTGATATCTGTCCTTGAGTTTGCGTTCTTTTGGTGAAAAATGTCAAAATTTGAACTGGAAGATCAATTCCGGATCTTAAATCTTTAAAAGCTAAATCACACGGGTGTTTCGAAAGGCACTTTTTAGCACTTTGCATAGCTAGTTTCCTTGGCTGTGTGGTTGTGACAAATTATTGAAACTGTTTTGTTAGCCATGTCTGCTTTTTTCTAATGAAAAGATTGTATGGACGGCAAATACCACAACATGGATAGTTTTTGCACTTTGAGGGTTCGTTCAGAAAATTCAAAAACTCATATTGCTTCCATTGTAATAGTAAAGTTTGGAAAACTTGAACTGATACTTCTTTGAGTGACTCGTTTAAGAATTCAGTTGAAAAGCATAATGAAGGTGTGAAAAGAAATGGGTATTTAATGGGGCAATTGATAACTGCTGTTTGCTATTTAACTCAGCAATAACTCCCATTCAGGGATAGTGATGGGTCTGAAAATTTGGATAACAGGTGGAACTATGTGGAGCTCTTACACGTAATTGCTCAAACAGATGATAAGGTAGAGGAACATCTTCGGACTGCAACTGTCTTCAGAAACGTCAAATGACATTCAAAATAATGTGACTTTGTGGGTTCGTGAAATGAAAAGTCCAATTGCACCACTTAAAATGTTCTTTATTTCCACCGACTTACAGCTAAACTCTTGCCAATTACACAGAATTACGTAATGCACACAATTACGATTCACCAGTTCGTCCGTTACAATTTCACGTGCACTCGTAATTACGTACAATCCTCCGATACACTTACACAGTCTTCTCGTCGTACACTAGCATTGCATTCTTACGCCAAGAACTGACTAACTCCTCTTGCCCGATGTGTTGCTTATATAGGATCAGCAAGCCGATCTGGATGGTTCTAGATTAGATAAAATATCCCGTAAGTTCGAGAACACAGGTGGAACAGAAAGAGACGGCGCAGTGATGTTTTTTTCTCCCAGCCACCCCTCGCCGACGCCACAAGACAAACGAGGGGGCGTGGCGACGCCGACCGTCCCCTGCTTGCCCGCTCTATAGGGTGTTCCGACGTTCAGGTGACACTACTCCCTCCTCAAAGCTGGTCGTCCCGAACAGCACCATCGTAGCGTGCCAGGCGATCCAGGTGTACCACCAATATCTTCCCTCGCGGAACCTTCCGGATGCGGTAGACCACGTCGTTAATCCTCTTCACCACCCGGTACGGTCCTTGCCAAGGCTGCTGGAGCTTCGGGTAGCGTCCCTTAGTCCGGGTAGGACGGTACAACCAGACCAGGTCACCTTGCTGGAACCCTTGGCTGTTGGCTTGCCTGTCATACCTGGTCTTCATGCGGTCGCTCGCCTTCTTAATGTTCTGGCGAGCCACCTCGTGCATGTCGTGGAGATGGTCCACCAAGTTCTCCACATACTCGGTCGCTGGCTGTCTCGCTTCCGGAGGGCTTCCAAAAGCCAGGTCACAAGGGAGGCGTAACTCTCGGCCGAACATTAAGCTGGCTGGCGTCATCCCAGTTGTGTCGTGTGTAAACGAGCGGTAGGCCAGCAAGAACAGTGGCACCTTGACGTCCCAGTCTCGCTGATGGCTGGCTACGACCTTCCTCAGGTGTTCCTCTAAGGTCTTGATGTATCTTTCGACCATGCCGTCCGACTGGGGATGTAGAGGCGTCGTGCGGGTCTTGTTCACTCCAAGCCTTTGTAGCGCCTCCTTCATTAGATTGGACTCAAAGTTAGTACCCTGGTCACTGTGTAGCTCCAACGGCACCCCAAATCGACAGAACACTTGCTCCACGAGGCAGTCTGTGATTGTCTTTGCCTCTTGGTTTGGGATGGCATACATCTCCGGCCACTTGGTGAAGTAGTCCACGACCACCATTAGGTACTTGTTGCCTCGGTCGGAAACTGGGAACGGTCCAGCAATGTCAACGGCGATCCGTTCGAATGGCGCTCCGACGTTGTACTGCTGCATGCGACCCCGGCTCCTAGTCTGGGGGCCACGACTCGCCGCGCACACGTGACACTGACGGCACCATCTCTCAGCATCTGCTTGGAGTCTCAGCCAGTAGTAGCGCTGCCGTAGTTTGTCAGTCGTTCCGTTCGCTCCCAGGTGTCCTCCCGAAGTACCGGCGTGCGCTTCCTCCAAGACCTCCGGGACCTTACTCCGGGGAAGTACCAACTGTTCTCTCTGCGTCTTCCCATCGGGTGATTCCCATACCCGGAACAGCACGCCCTCTCTGGTCTTCAACGAGTCCCATTGGGCCCAGTACGACTTGTAGGTGGCGCTCCTCGGTGCGATGTTCTCCCAGGTTGGTCTCGTCCCTACCTCCACTTCCCTTACGAGTGGCCCCAAGTCTGCGTCCGCCAGCTGCTCCCTCCTCAGGCGTGCTCTATCCCAGCCATCCGCAGGCACTGCCGTGACTACTCGGACTGCTGCGGCACGCTCCTCCTCCACTCTTGTGCACTGGCCGCACTCTTCTGGACAGGGTGTTCGGGATGGCGTGAGCGTTACCGTGCCTCTTCCCTCTACGATGTCCCGAGGTGAAGTCGTCCTCCTGCAGCCTCTGGAACCAACCTGCTGTCTGGCCTTCTGGTGGCGCCGTCACCATCACCTCGCTCCTCGCGAGGACAACCAGGTCTTCGTTCAAGCGGACCCTGCAGATTCCAAAGCGCTCCTCGGGTTGACGGAGTATAACCTCTTCTCCGTTGAGCCGAAGGGCCTTCCTGCCGACGTCGACCGTCGCCTCGTGGCTCCTGAGGGCATCAAGTCCCAGGATCACCTCCTCAGCCACCTTCGCGACGAACACCCACAGACACACGGCACTCCACCCCAAGGTCAGCTCCAGCAGGGCCTCCTGCACAGGCAAGGTGTCGCCCGATGCCGTGACAAGCTGGTATGATCGGCTCGGCTTCCTCGTCGGCAAACCCTTCGCCACGTCAGGTCTGATGATGGTCACGGCTGCCCCAGTGTCCACCAGCACGCGGCACGGCTTCCCTCTCACTCAACCGTCCGCGATGAGGCTGTCATTCATACGCCGGCTGACGGCGCGCAGTGTCACTCGAGGGGATGGCGGTAATGGCGCCGACGTGCCCCTCTCCACGCCGGGCCTCACTCGTTCTTCCAGCTGCCCTTCCTGGTGTGGGCAGTCTCTCTGCAGGTGTCCGAGATGTCTACACCCCCAACACAGGCCACTGGGTGTTCGCCGGCGTCCCTCGGCTGGTCTTCTCTCTCCGGCGTAGCGGACACTCCTCGTTCTCGACGTCGGGATGGCTGTTATCTTGGCCGCCTCCATCCTTAATGCCGCTGTCAGCGCCTCGTGGATGGTTTTATAATCGCCGAGCATTAGGCGCTGACGAATCTCCGTGTCCCGTACCCCGTCGACAAAATTGTAGGTGGCTTCCCGGGATACGAACTCCAGTGGCAGGTCAACCAAGGCCTTGCTAGCCAGCTGCTCAATCGCTATGGCGAATTCCTGCAGCGTCTCCCCCGGCTGCCGTAACCTTGCCTTTAGCTGGCTGTGGTATGCTGCGGCTAAGCGGTGGTTCCCGAAACGATTCTCCAGCACCTCACAGATGTCCTTTGGCGCCGCCGTTGTCTGCACCGCGTTTAGGACTTCCGCGGCTCGCTCCTGAAGGCTGGCTATTAACTGTGTGGCCTCCTCCTCCGGTGACCATCTGTTGTGCCTGGCCACTCTGTCGAACTGGCGGCGGAAGACTTAAAACGTTGACGCGCCGTCATACTTGGGAGGTTTGACGCGCGCAGATGTGTCGCGTCCCGGCGCGTCGGCCTTCAAATCCTTCAGCTTCCTGCCGACGACGTCCTCCACCATGGCGTTCAGGGACTTGACGCTGCTGTCGGCCTTTCCCTCCAGGTTGTTTACGCGGTTTGCGAGGTCTTCGACGTCTTCAACCATGGCGTTCAGGGACTTGGCGTTATTGTCGGCCTTTTCCTCTAGATCATTGAAGCGGTTCGCCAGGTCCTCGACGCGCTCGTCCACTTGGCCCATCCGCTTGCCCAGCTCCGTCACGTTATCCCTCATGCCGGCCAACTGTTCCTCAAATTTGGCGGCGAGGACCTCGTTCGCCTCCTTCATTTCCGTGGTCAGTTCGGCCATCTTTGCGGTCATTGTCGTGGCCAAGTTGCTTGCCGCTTCTGTTTTTGTTGTTAACTCGTTCATCTTCGCGTCCATTTTCTCGGTGATGTTGTCATTCGCCGCCTTCATTTCCGATGTCAGTTAGGCCTTCCTTTCCATCATCTTCTCCAAAATCTTTTCCAATGTCGCGTCCATGGTTGTAATGTTCGGTGATGTTGTTATCCCGCTTCCTGACACCAATGTGACTTTGTGGGTTCGTGAAATGAAAAGTCCAATTGCACCACTCAAAAATGTTCTTTATTTCCACCGACTTACAGTTAAACTCTTGCCAATTACACCGAATTACGTAATGCACACAATTACGATTCACTAGTTCGTCCGTTACAATTTCACTTGCACTCGTAATTACGTACAATACTCCGATGCACTCACACAGTCTTCTCGTCGTACACTAGCACTACATTCTTACTCAAAGAACTGACTAACTGACTGACTCCTCTTGCCCGACGTGTTGCTTATATAGGGTCAGCAAGCCGATCTGGAAGGTTCTAGATTAGATGAAATATCCCGTAATTTCGAGAACACAGGTGGAACAGAAAGAGACGGCGCAGTGAAGTTTTTTCTCCCAGCCACCCCTCGCCGACGCCACAAGACAAACGAGGGGGCGTGGCGAACGCCGACCGTCCCCTGCTTGCCCTCTCTATAGGTTGTTCCGACGTTCGGGTGACAATAATAATGAAATAAAGAATGAAGTAAGTGAATGAGACAAGTTTTATATCCGTAATCATGGACGAAGTCACTGATATATCAAATAAATCTGAACTATCAACTTTTCTTTATTACGTCAACCCAGAAGTGCGGTAGGGTTTTGTGACGTCAGTAGTGACCGCACAGCAGTTAGTTTGTCCAAGCATTTGTTCAAACTCATGAAGGAATTCAAATCTGGCGCGAAACTAAGAGCGCAAACATAGGATAGAGCATAACAGTTTACATTGCTATGCCCACAAGCTTAATTTAGTTTTGCAGCAATCAAGCGCTTGGAAAACGAAGTGTAGAGCATCTTTTCAAACAGTGTGAGGTCCGTCTACATGATTTTTTCAAACTCGCCCAAAAGAACAGAAGCTTTAGTCACTGAAGTAAGACAAAAAAACAACAACAAACAAAAAAAACGCATTTTGTCGTTGTCTGCCACGAAAAGGAACTACATAAGCACAATGATTGATGTCATTTTTTTCAGCTTGAACATTGAATTTGCAGACCTGTTAAAATAAAATTAATGGCAGAAGATGGGCAACCAGAACTTCCTAAGCTTTGATTTCAAATTCTTACTTTTGTGTTTTTGCTTGTACTTCCTGATCCTTTGTTTAATGTCATTGAGAACAATATGTTTGCTATTGCTTTTTGCAAACAAAAAGTCAGTGACTTCAAAATCAATGTGAAAGATTTGTGTCAAAATTTTCATGAATTAATTTGGTCAAGCGGACAATTTGATCAAGATTGCTACAAAACACAAATATCCTCAAAGAGATTGAGACTGGGTGAAAGAGAAAATGACAAAAATCACTGTATATACAATACTTGGCAAAATAGCCAAAAGATTGTCTAATATATACCAACTACAGTTACTGTCATAGTTGGACAGTGCTTCATATGTAGAAAACGACAGCCTGCGGTGCCCTATGTAGTAAAAGCAGGTGTTAAACACTACTACTTCACTACCTAGAAAACGACAAGACTTTCCCAGAGACTTTTCTTAGTTATTATGGACAGTGCTTCAACAAACTCTGTTATTTGTACTCTTCCCCTGATATACAAAACAAAGTAGTCTACAAAGTTCATAGAACTTATAGAAGCTTTGCTACAGTGTATAAACTTAATGAATTATAATTGTCGCATCGTAAGTTGGTGATTGGCGTTTTGCCTACACGTGTTATTCAGCTGCGAAAATAAGGAGAGGGGATAAACACGTCACTGACACGTCATTGCGGTCACCTAGCAACCAACAATCCACTAATCAAAAGTAAACTGTTGCCATAGCAACCCTGCACGCTTATCCTACGTTGTGAACTCTATCGCACTTTACCACGTGCTTTATGCATGACGCTAGTCTATCGGCATGTTGAGGTTTGTAATAAGCAGACACTGCTACTATTGTTGCTTCGCTTATGAATCAGCGGTATTACAATACCGTCGCCGTTCGTTGCCCTTTAATATGAGATGGTATGAGTTGTTGGAAGGGAACAGGTGAGGATTTAGTTTCAAGGAATATCTTGTGAGGTTTTCTGGGTTACTGACCAACCGTTTCAGTTTAATGACCAGCCCTTCTTGCCTGCATTTGTCCGGTCCAGTTCTAACATGAATAACCCTTACGGTACTTAGGGCATTTCAACCTGTCATCACTGCCAAACTAAGAGTGTACTGCTTCAAGTAGTGAATGTTTCACAGGGTGCAAACAGCTTTAAATTTTCGCAACATAATTCGGGTGTTTCAGTGATCAACTTTAGTGTTTCTGTGATCAATTTCAGTGTTTCAGTTTAACTTTAATATTTAGGTAATTATCGTTAGTAATGGCTGCCACAAACACTTGTGCTATAGAAACACAGAAAGAAATCACAAAAATGTTTCTGGGTACGGAATCCCAATTAAAGGACAAGTAAGGGAAATTATATGTGCGGGTTCAAGACCATTTTAAAAAGTACGAATCGCTTGAACTGGTAAAAGCAAACCGCAGTTCCCAAAATATGTAGTTAATGAAATTGCTGCAGAAAAAGGCCACAAAATTATTAAACTTCCTCCCTACCATTGCCATTTTAATGCAATAGAGTTGATTTGGGCTCAAATAAAGGAATATGTAGCGCGCAACAATACAGATTTCACTATAACATCTGTTATAAAACTAACAGAAGCAATAGCAAAAATAAGTGCTAAAAATTGGGAAGATGCTGTTTGTCACACAAAAAAGTTAAGGTGGCAGCATGGGAAAACGAAAGCGTTTTTGAAGAAATTGGAATTTCCGTGGGAGATTGCAGTAGCTTTGACGACGACGGTGGCGACGGCGGTGGCAACGACGACGACGATCAGAAAAGCAGTACCAATGACAGCAGGGACTCTGAGATAAGCGGCATATTTCCGTTGGAATAGAATGCATACCAACCCATATGAAAAAAAATTAGAATGCACAATTCTGTGCAGGTATGGCACTTTTGTTTCTCTAAATCTTAACTGTAGCTAACAATTTATTTTTTGTTCATTCCGAAGATTTCGTATGCTGTAATTAGGTAACTGCTCACCAGGGACGTATTTAAGGGGGGTCCAGGGGGTCCGGACCCCCCCAAATGAACTGTCGTTTTAATTTTGTAATAAATAGTTTAAATAAACCTCACTTTAAAATAAATCAAAAAGTTTATACAAGTTTCTCATCTTAACGTCTCTTCACTGTCAGGTACACATTATGTTATAAAGGGTGAAGGGTGCGTGCGGAACAACTGTAAATATAAAGGTTTCCGCACCTAATCGAGAACGGTTTCTTTTCAACTTTCTGGCATTTCCTATATCCAAGGTCAAGTACGGTGGTAGAACTACAGTCCGCTGAAAAATAAACAGCATGAAGATAGTACTGTTATTGAATTTATAATTGAATACAGTTAGTGAATGAGTGATTTGGGGTTTAAGGACCGTCGGCAACGAGGACCTTTGGATCCCATGAATACAGTATGCAACACTAGATACTGCACCTAATGAACATGCGATGTAGGTGAGATACGCCTTAATAAAAATAATCAATTTCAGTAACGCAACACTCTCTACTGCTTACAGATAGTCTGGTTTATTAATGCATGTGGATTAACAGTCATTAACATCGAGGGCTGCGGGGTTTAAAAAATATGGTTGGATTATTTATTTTTATGCTCAAGATTATGCAAAAGTTAAGCTAGTAAACTACAATTACGTATTCTTTGTCAGAACTACATTACATTTGTTCCACGTGTAAGTGTAATGTTTTAAGTGAACGATGGCGTCAAATTTTGTAAGTTATACGAGCAACCTGCATAATTATATCAACAACTTTTATACTAATTATTAAAAAGTCAAGATCAATTACCAAATATACGACAAATAAATGTTTATATTTTACGGTTATTTAAAACGGCGGTGTTCTACATCTAAGGCCTGCAGCCGCCATTCATGTGCCGAAACTTAATGATCAGTGGAACAACGAATAACACTCGAATAACGGTTTTATAATAATAATAATGATGATAATAATAAATAATAATAATAATAATAATAATAATAATAATAATAATAATAATAATAATAATAATAATAATAATAATAATAATAATAATAATAATAATAATAATAATAATAATAATAATAATAATAATAATAATAATAATAATAATAATAATAATAATAATAATAATAATAATAATAATAATAATAATAATAATAATAATAATAATAATAATAATAATAATAATAATAATAATAATAATGACGATGATGATAGAATTATTCTTTAAATGTGATATACCTACAAGGTAATTAAGAATATTTTAGAAATTGTGAACGTAAAATCTCTCAACGGGGCTTTCAGATTAGCGATCTCCCAGGGACTTTTACAAATGAGCAAATAATACAGGGGAGGAGCCTAAGTTTTCCAAACATAAAGGTTCAAGTGGTGAGGAAACATTAGGAGGAGACTTCATCCGGGAGATACATCAATCGGTAGTCGAAACCCTGTCTCTGGGAGAAACACATACATCATACTATACTAAAGCGGCGGGTTGCAGAGAATGTTAATATTCATTAACTATCATCCTCACTTGTAATGGAGAAAAAGGGGAATAGTTAGGTACTAAACAAAGCCTTCCAATGCAGTGAAAACTCTTAATAAGTACTTTTATCCCAAAATAAATGATATCACAAGAAATAAACTTCTCTGAGAAAAATATTAGCAACAACTAAATAATCAAACGAATCTGAAACTGCGGCTCTTTCTTTTGTTCCGACTGTGTCCATTTAACTTGTCCTTAGGACAGTCATTAAGAACTGAGTTATTCTTTAAACTGAAGGAAGGGTCATTGACCAATGTGAGTGTCTACCTGCTAGGGTTGAAAAGCCCGACTTAACGCAGTGTAGCTAGTAAGCAAACGTTTCTCGTATTGTGAAGGTGTTTTCCGACAGTTTGAAACAGTGGCTTTCTTAGATATGAAGAGGAACGCAAAAATCGATAGTTTTTTCAACCCTACCAATGCGAGCAAGATATGCAGAACTAGCGCTTTAAGCAAAGTTAAACCTGAAGTTGGTGAGTTAAAAACTGAAAGTGAGATGTGCAGTGTTCGTGTCGCGAGTGAAGAACTTCGCAGTTTTAATGCCGCTTATGACATCGGCATGCTGCTGCAAGAAACCAACTGTGTCAATATTCCTAGAGATGTTAGGTATGACATACTCACAAATGATTTGAAGCCTAATAGTTCATTTGTGTTTCCCGTACGTTTGCATGGCTCTAAGAGACTCAGTTTTCAATATAAGTGGCTGGATAGGTGGGGGTGGCTAACATACTCAAAAGTTCAAGACGGTGCATATTGCCGTTACTGCTTTCTCTTCTGCAAACAAGGCGTAGGTCAAGGTGGTCACCAAAACTTACGATATTTGGTGACAAAACCATTTTGTAAATGGAAGGATGCTGTAGAAGCATTTAACAATCACCAGACAAGTGGTTATCATAAAAACTGTGTCTTATCAGCCGAGCGGTTTTTGGCAATAGAGAATGGCAGGGAAGAAGATATGGCATCTCAGATTAATAGTCAGAGGGGAAAAGAAATTAGGGAAAATAGGGAACCTCTTCCACCAATAATAAAAACAATTATATTTTGCGGACAAGAAGAACTGCCTCTCAGAGGTTATTTAGATATTGGTCCCTTAATGTTATCAAAGCCTGATAAGAAAGACGGAAAATTTCGAGCTCTCTTACGCTTTCGCCATGATGCTGGTGACAAAATATTAGAAAAGCATGTGGCTAATGCGAAGAAAAATGCAACTTATGTTAGCCCCATAATCCAGAACGAAGTCCTGGGCATATGTGGCGAAATAGTACGAGGAATGGTTCTCAGTGCTGTAAATGCTGCAGAATGCTTTAGTGTCATTGCTGATGAAGCTTTAGATATTTCTGGAACGGAGCAGCTATCTGTTTACGGTATGTCAACTCTGGCCATGTTTTGAGAGAAGACTTTGTGGGATATGTGCCTATATATGACCTAACCGGTAGCAACATTGCTAAGACAATTATACAAGAATGCGTTAACCTTGGACTAAATATGAGCAATCTGGTGGGACAGCGGTACATGGTGCTTCTTCTATGGCTGGAAAGTTCAAGCGAAAGTGAAACAGCTATATCCAAAAGCTTTATTCATTGTGCTAGTCATATACTAAATTTAGCTTTGTCCTCTGCACTTACTACAACTCACATTCGTAATTGCTTAGGTACTATGACTGACATTTGTGATTTATTTCGCAATCATCCTTTTGCTGGCAACGCTTTAAAGAATAGCATTAATGAGCTGTTACCTACCAGTAAGAAATCAAGACTGATTGACCTTTGCAATACATGATTTATAGAGGGGCATGTTTCTGTCATTTTGTTTGTGGAACTTCTAGAACCGATTGTTCAGAGCCTTCAGGAGCTTTCCATAAGCAACAAATCAATTTCCAAAACTGAAGCACAACTATTGGCGGCCATAGAGAATAGTGCCTTTCTAATCTCACTATTGACATGCGAGAAACTTCTGTGTTTCACAGTCCGCCTTTCTACATATCTGCAAAGCCCAGAACATGATCTTAGCACTGCTTCTGAATATGCCAGTGCATGGAAGCTTTAAGAAAGGATGCTGTTGAAGAATTTCACAAAATCTTTGAGCAGTGTTCAGACACTATGATATCCCTATTTGACTCTGAAATCAGAATTCAAAGACTGGCAGGGAAGCAGACAAAAAGGGACAATCACCCAGCAGATACAGCAGAGGAGTACTTCAGAAGATGTCTCTTTATTCCATGCACTGACGAACTGATCTCAAGTCTTAAGGAAGGATTTGAACAGAACAAAGATGTATTGTCTGCTTTCGATATTTTATTTCCCTGAAATGTAGGAGAAACTAAAGCTGATAAGCTAAACACACTTTCTTTATATTTAGGCGGAAATATCAGTGACAGTGAAACACAGGTAGGATATCGGTTGTGGTGTCAAAAATGGAAATTCACAGAGAAACAAAATAGACCAAATGATGCCATAAATTCTTTGGTAACATGTTCATCAGCATTATATTCATCAATTCATCGTCTGCTTAAAATTTTAGCCACCCAACCCATCTCAACTGCCAGTGCCGAGAGATCATTTTCAATATTGAAACGGCTCAAAACTTACCTCAGAAATAGAACTAGTGATGATCGTTTAACTAATCTTGCCTTGTTGTCTGTACACTGGGATCAGAAAATCAATCCTGAGGAAGTGTTAAATATAATGGGCAGGAGAAGCAGGCGTATCAACTTAGTACTATAGCACTACTTAAGCTTCGTGTACATAGTGTAAATAGTGTGAAAATATTTTCCATATAAACTGAAGGACTGTAATGGAAATCATCATGGACAAGGCTTCTCTTCAACAGTTTCTCAGCTCTTTGTGGTGAGTTTTTCAAGTTAGACCCTTTTAATGTTACTAATATATTATTTATCTTGCATGTATAGGAAACTTCTAGTAATTGCTGCAGTATTTCATGTGTATATTTTGGCTGGAGTCATATTTGCTACTTTTATTATTTTGTTAACCTGTCAATAGGTTTATTATCCTCTATATAGTAAGAAAGTATTGTATTGTAGGTACATCGGTATTGTGACTTTGTGGGTTCGTGAAATGAAAAGTCCAATTTCACCACTCAAAAATGTTCTTTATTTCCACCGACTTACAGTTTAACACTTGCCAATTACACAGAATTACGTGCTGCACACAATTACAATTCACCAGTCCGTCCGTTACAATTTCACTGTACTCGCGGTTACGTAAGCTCCGGTACACATTCAAAGTTACGTACAGTCTTCCGTTGCACAACCCTTTCGTTCATTAACACGTCACTGACTAACTCTTACACCAAGAACTGCGACTGTCTCCTCACTCACTGACAAAACCAACTCACTGACTGACTAAACCAAAACCAACTCAACTCACTAACTAACTCCATCTGTCTGTCTGTAACTCTCTTTATATAGGAATATCGCCGGTTTCTCGTGTTTACAGGATTGTTCTAGTAACAGAAAGATCGAGAAACAGGTGTAGAGAAAACCGGCGACACAGTCATGTTTTTTCCCTGACCACAGTCTGTCACCACCACAAGACAAACGAGGAGGAGGTGTGGCTAACCGAACCTCCCCTACCTTCCGCTGCCAGCTGCTTTACAGGGTGCTCCAGCGCCCGCGTTACAGTATACTGCACTGAGTTTTGACCCTAGATATACGTGTAGAAGTATCATTGCGTTAATGTAACAGCGTATTTCAAAAACGAAAAATCGCAGATATATTTACATTTAGTATGTTTCGAAGATGTGACACGAAGGTTTTGAAAAAATTTCTCCACACCAAACCATCCTTTAGATGGAAAAAGCCCGCCTCGGTAGCGTGGTGGAGGCGGGTCTGCCTCGCGTTCAAGAGGTCCCGAGTTCGAGTCTCGGTCAGGGTGAGTTACCTGGATAAGGTTTTCTCCGGGGTTCCCCTTATCCTGAAATACGAATGTTGGGTAACTCCAAGCTCTGTGGACCCTGGGCTCTTTAGAGCATTATTTCATCCATTCCATTCATCTCCGATATAACTTAACGTTGGATGACGTAAAATTACAAAAAAAAAAAAAAAAAAAAAGATGGAAGAACTTTCGTAAATTGTTTATGTTCTCAAAAACATGTCTAACTATTCCGATTAAAATGCTTCACGTTTGAGACACAACAATTTGAATATTCTGGGAATAGGTGATAAACACCACTTCAATTTCACTGATTATTCAACTAAGAAACCATGGCATCATAGATAAAATATCAGGTTACAAGCGAACGTGGAGCTCATAAAATGCGCAACTCCGGCAATTTCTAGTTTCCGTGTACCAGTTGTTTTCGAAACATCTCATGGTATCTAACAAGTTATATGTACATTTGGCAGTCTCAAAATTGCAACTTTTTTTCAGCTGCATAATTTTATACGGAACCTAGTTTTTTATTTATTTTTAAATACTTTAACATCCTTTAACCGGATTATCATATTGAGAAGCAAATGAAACAGATGACACCCTCAAATCGGTCCACGGCCACCAGAATTTAAGTTTTATCCGACATTGGTTTTCTTAAGATAAGGGAAACCCCTATGAAAAGTCCAATTCAGGAAACTTATCTTGATCTCAATTGGAACTCGCTTTAGCGGTGCTCAACTTTTGCTCATATGAGGTGGAGGTAAGCCTTCCTTACCCTCGCGCAGCAAGGTTGGCCACTACCTCTTCACTGGGAGTCAGACACGGTACCACCACATTATGGAGGCGGACTACAGTTGAAATCGTTTATAACCAAACAGTTTGTCTGATGACGATACGGAATGGAGCAATCGTGCTTTATATGAATAGTGAAATTGTGTGAACCAGAGACTCATGTCAGTGTACGGCATCAATGTTTAGTACCTCTACCACATGCTTAGTAAGCACAAACGTGTTATATTCCATTTAAAAATTTGATTTCGAGATGTCACCAGGAATGCAAGTTTAGAGGCAACAAGAACAAAGACACAAATTAAAAAAGAATGTCCGCACGCGCGCTCCAGTGTGTATGTTTTTTGTGTTTGCTAATAGCATATCACAAAACCCAAAAATTGGAGGAATACGAAATGTAGGTTTCAATTTCGTTATCTTTCAAGGATGCGAAACGAAGATTTTCAAGAAAATCGTCCAAAAATGGCTTCAATAATTTTAATTAAAACACAACATATTTAAGATACCCTATTGTGAATTTTTTGAAGAAAAACTCGAAGTCCACTTTACTGGAAGTGATGTTCGTATAACTATTCTGAACTTGAGAAATTAACGAAAAATTACTGCACAGCAGCTGTAGAACTCGTTAAAATATACAAATGTCAATTACAATAATTTATTGCAAGGTTAACCAATTCTCATATATTATCTGTTGGTAATTACAATTCTCAGATACTTACTTAAAGGTATTTAATTTTTGACTTCTAAGTTCCTATTCCCTTTTTCATTCAAGGAGAACTAATACTTTAAATGCATCAGTCAGTGGTTCGCTTTTTAAATATCTGATTATTGCTTATACCAGTTCATTCCAGCTATAAGAAAGAAAACTGTGCAACTAAAGGCCTTTCTACAGACTTTATCCAAAGAATTAAGAAGACAAATTTTTATAAGAATTTTGTAGAACATTGGGTGGAGAAAGTCATTTTTTTTTTTTTTTTTTTTTGTAATTTTACGTCCTCCAACGTTAAGTCATATCGGACGTTGACTGAAATGGGTGAAATGATGCTCAACTGTGTCCAAAGTCCATGGAGCATAGAACTATCCGACATTCCTCTTTAAGGATAAGGAAAAATCTTGGAAAAAACCTTATGCAGGCAACTCATCCTGGGCGAGATTCGAACTCGGGACCTCTTGAACGTCAGGCAGACACGCTACCATCTATGCTAGCGGTGCGGGTAGGAGAGAAAGTCATGTGAATGTAACAATGCATTTGTTTTTAATTTTTATTAACATGATAAAACACATCCCTAAGTAACTGTTAAAGTAAATAAATCATCGTAGAATTTTTGCCCCCCCCCCCCCGGAAATTAACTTCTAAATACGTGCCTGCTGCTCACTTAAACGTGTAGACAGTCTTACGGCAGTCTTACGATTAACACTGCTGTACACAAATTTCTAGGAATATGTGCGTGTGCATTACCGCAACCGAATTTCCTCCTCTCTACGTTGCCTAGCACGTGGAGAGGAACGGTAAAGTTGCAACGATGCTATCCCCTCTCCTTCCCCACTCCTTCAACTGTCAATCACCAACTTATAACGAACCCATAATTTGGACTATTGCTGCCATGAGTGCATAAGCAGAACAATCTTTTCCAGTACTCTGCAGAATACACATTTATCCAAGAAACACTGAAACTCAAAATAGACTTCCATCTCTGTCTTTATCAGTATAAAAGGGGTTGCTTAATAAACTGAAAAAGTAACAGCAAGAAACATTTGAAAATTCTGTCAGTGACTTTTTTTAAGAAGAATTAGCGCATCAAACTAAGCTATAAATAAATTCTGTAAATTGGTGAGATTGTAAATACATTTTAAATAAAGTTTACATATTGGTTTGTCTTTGTTTTATGTTGTACAATTGAGGAGCATGTTTGCAATTGGCAATACTAAACATTGCCAAGGAACAATTTCAGACAACAGTGAAACTCCTAGAGGAAAACCATATTTTTCATAGTATTGGCCAGTTAAAAAAAAA
This sequence comes from Mantis religiosa, assembly GCA_030765055.1. Classification (NCBI taxonomy): domain Eukaryota; kingdom Metazoa; phylum Arthropoda; class Insecta; order Mantodea; family Mantidae; genus Mantis; species Mantis religiosa. Next base: position 1,800,959 of record JAUKNK010000152.1, read on the forward strand.
AAGCTTGTTTTTTCAAAACTTGATAAAGGACATGGACTATGAAACATGAAAATTTGACTGAAGCTTAATTTTTTACTAGTTTTATTATTTTTATTACTGTTTTTATTTTATTTTTTCTTTATAATTTATTTTTATGTACAGTACACAAATTTTATAACTGACTAAATCAGCACTGTTACCTTAATGAAATAATGGATATATATAAAAAGTTACGAAATTATTAAATTAATAAATACCGAAATTTAGGTATACGAAGTGATTAAACTAGTAAGTAATAATGTGTATGCTTATTTTGATATTTTAACAGTCTTCTTCTCATCATCTGTAGACATGAGGACCTCGGCATTTCTTTTTGGCATATTTTAATTGTATGGTGTCTTGAATGAGATATTAAAATACTTATAAAAAATAAACTTGTTGGAAATTTAATCATTCCTCCACACTAGCCGTGTGTAGGCTAAGATTTGAATAGATAGAGCCACACTGAAAAATCTCGGCCATGGCATTGAATTTTTCAGCCCGGCTCAATCTAAGTAAACTTGTATTTGGAGAAAGAACATGTGGATACTTTTTGCTTTTCTATTTTTTCGCAAAACACTTTCCTTAATATCATTTTTGACAGCAATGATAGCCTCCTTGTCCTTTCCACCAGTTCTGTCCCCTCCTCAATTTTCTTTAGGTGAATACCCAGTTGAATAACAGAGCAGTGCATGATGGTGGCGTGTGATTATAGCCGGGCAGTTACTCGTGAGTCTTTTTGTAATAAATCTGGATTTAATAAGAACTGCGCAGCAATCAGTAATAATAACGGGTGTAAAACACGTGGCTACAATCGTGTAAGTGAAGGCAGAGAAAATTTCCAGCGATGTAGTAAGAAAAGTGAAAGACTTTGTTGTGATAGTGTATGTGAAAGCGTTGCATCATTAAGAACGATAATTGAGATACTGAGAAGAGACCTAGATGCAGCAAATCGTGAAATAAGAGAACTACGAGATAAGAATCAGCTAATGAATAAAGAAAAACAGGATGTAGTGAGACAAATCAATGAAAAACATAATAAAGCGGCTCATATACAACATGAACATTCGAACAAAACTACGGAATCGCAGTGGATTTCGGTTAGACGCAAACAGTGGCATAAATATCAACAAGGAAATAGGACGACTCCAACTAAAGGGATAAAACAAATGTGTAGTGTTTAACGCCCGCTTTTACTACATACGGCACCGCAGGCGATGACACTGATGATACATGAGATGAAGATGGAACACCGGGGGAATGAAATGGCGGGGGAAACCGGAGATCCCGGAGAAAACCCGCCCCAGCGCCGTGTTGTCCACCACTAATCTCACTTTGCGGTCGCCTGGGATCGAACCCGGGCCGCCTTGGTGAGAGCCAACCGGTCTAACCACAGAGCCACGGCGAGGCCTAACGAAAGGGATATATGAGATGCCTACTAGAAATAGCTTTCAAGTGCTAGAAAATATAGTGCAACATGGGAACATAACCTCTGATGAATCGAATCCAGGCGAAAAAATGGCAGTGCTAAAAGAGCAAGATGGAAACATTGAGGGGAAGCAACTCTACGAGAAGAAGTCTGCAATTATCGTGGGAGACTTAATGGTACGTCATGTTGGCCGGCAGGTAGACACGGATGTGTTAGTTTACTGCTATCCAGGAGCCAGGATTCAACATTTGGGGGAAAAACTGGAAGCAAATATAGAGGACCCAGATTCCATCATTCTTCATGCGGATACAAATGACTTACGCTCGGGAAACACACTGGAAGATACAAAGCAAGGAATGTCTTGTGTGATAAAAATAGTGAGGGAGTCATTTCCAAGAGCCAGGATTTGTGTGAGTGGCATTATGCGTTGCAGAAACATGAACTTTGGTCGTATAAGTACAGCGAATGACATCCTTGAAGGGGTGTGCAGAGAAACTGACTGTGTTTTTGTTGACGGCAATGCATGGATAAATGACTCTGACTTAGCAAGAGATGGTCTCCACCTAAACAGGAAAGGTGCAGTTAAGTTCGGCAAGTTATTGAACCGGGTCAATCCTGATGTAGTAGTGTCTGAGCATGGTTTAAAAGCAGACCAAAATCCTTAGTATAAAGTAAACAACTATAATTTGGTAAGTAACTACTGCAGAGCTAAATCAAAGGGTGGTGGTGTGGCCATATATGTCCACTCATCTATTGATATAAGTTGTATAGAATTGATAAAAACTGTTAGTACTGAGAAAACAATAGAGATGACATCAGTGAAAGTTTCTACAGTTCACAGTCCAGTAGTCATACTGGGTGTTCATCAATCCCCCTCAGAATCTGTAAATAATTTTCTCAAAGAGCTAGAAATAAATCTACATGAAATTGGTAGGCAAAATCCTAATATAATAATTACTGGAAATTTAAACATCAACAGGGATGATAGAAATGTGGAATATAATAAACTAAGGGATGCTTTTAACACATACAATATTAGTGATAGGATTTTGGTCCCCACAAGTGTAACTAAAAGTTCTGCAACATTAATTGATTTTATTGCCACTAGTTATGATGTGCAGGATGTTTATATAAGTTTTTTTTTTTTTTTGTAATTTACGTCCTCCAACGTTAAGTCATATCGGACGATGAATGGAATGGGTGAAATGATGCTGAAATGAGCCCGGGGTCCATAGAGCTTAGAGTTACCCGACATTCGTCTTCCAGGATAAGGGAAAACCCCGGAAAAACCCTTATCCAGGTAACTCACCCTGACCGAGACTCGAACTCGGGACCTCTTGAACGTGAGGTAGACATGCTACCACCACGCTACCGAGGCGGGCGTTTATATAAGTGTTATAGATAGCCTGCAATCAGAAAATTATGCACAGATGATACAAATTAACAGAGTTGCACTAATAAATACAAAAAGTAGCATAAAAGTTAAGTATCGTTCTATGAATAATAATAATAATAATAATAATAATAATAATAATAATAATAATAATAATAATAATAATAATAATAATAATAATAATAATAATAATAATAATAATAATAATAATAATAATAATAATAATAATAATAATAATAATAATAATAATAATAATAATAATAATAATAATAATAATAATAATAATAACAATAACAATAACAATAACAATAACAATAACAATAACAATAACAATAACAATAACAATAACAATAACAATAACAATAACAATAACTATAATAATAATAATAATAATAATAATAATAATAATAATAATAATAATAATAATAATAATAATAATAATAATAATAATAATAATAATAATAATAATAATAATAATAATAATAATAATAATAATAATAATAATAATAATAATAATAAAAATAATAATAATAATAAAAATAATAATAATAATAATAAAAATAATAATAATAATAATAATAATAATAATAATAATAATAATAATAATAATAATAATAATAATAATAATAATAATAATAATAATAATAATAATAATAATAATAATAATAATAATAATAATAATAATAATAATAATAATAATAATAATAATAATAATAATAATAATAATAATAATAATAATAATTATGATAATAATGATAAAGATAATAATAATAGTAATAATAATATTGAAGCACTTAAAAACTCGCTAAAACAGGAAACATGGGAGACTATGTATACTGCGGAAGGTATTCACCAAAAATGGGAAAGTTTCTATAAAATTTTTAATTATCATTTTAATAATGCATGCCCAAATATTATGAGAAACATAAGTACCTACAAGTCAAATAAAATTAAGCTAAATACTGAGGAAATGGATATCAAAAACAGAGTGAAGGATGCATATGAATTGTACAAATCAATAGGCTGGGAGTACGACAAAAATAAATTCAAAAACTTAAAAAAAGAAGTTCAAAATGTTTTGGTAAAAATTAGGGGCACTGAATATAAAGAAAAACTAGAGAATAGTGGAAATGCAACTAAGTGTGCTTGGAATATAATAAATGAGACAAGGAAACACTCAGGGAAAAATGAAAATATCATTATTAACAATCTCAATAAGGAGGAAACAAACCCAGACATCATATGTAGTATATTTAATTAATATTTCTTAAGTCTGCCTATAACAAATAGCAATACAAGTCAAACTATTCAAGTGGAATATAGTATATGCTCCACCAATACAATGTTTATATCCCCTACAGATGAAAGGAAACTATTAAACATAATTAACAGTCTTCACAAAAAACAATCTAGTGGCTGGGATGGTATAACACTAAAAAGTTTAAAACAATGTAAATATGAATTAATTAAGCTACTTGTTCGTTTAATAAATTACACTCTAGTAGATGGTGAATTTCCTACATGTTTCAAAATTAATGTTGTGCGTCCAGTCCTCAAAAAACGTGATAAAACTGTAATGTCAAATTATCTACCTATCACACTAACTTCAACACTAGCAAAACACCTAGAGAAGGTTATACTTGTCAGGATGGAAAAATTTCTGTCTGCAAATAACATAATTAGAAATACACAACATGGCTTTCGCAAGAACTATTCTACCATAACAGCCATCACAGAGTTTCTTAAGGAGAACATATCCAAACTTGAAAGTGAGAATAAGATAGCTGGGGTTTTTCTGGATTTGACAAAGGCGTATGATTGTGTAGATCATCAAATATTACTCAGGAAACTAAATAGCTATGGGATAAGGGGTCTGGCAGAAAAATTACTCTCATCATATTTGAGTAATCAGAAACAAAAAACGGAAATCCCATTCTACAATGGTTGCCATAAAATTACACATAGATCAAAAGAAGGAATAGTTCAATGTGGTGTGCCACAGGGCTCTGTATTGGGACCACTGCTATTCATACTATACACAAATGACACCCCAAATAGTGCAAACTAAAAGATATTGTCTTATGCTGATCATACAGCACTGTTATTTTGGGACTCATCTACACAGAGAATTGCTAAACAAATTAATTCGGTCTCAACTCAAATAATAAACTACTTTAATCTAAATCAATTGGGATGCAACATAGGCAAGACAAATGTAGTTAATTTTAATGTGTCCCATAGATATAACGAAAATATATCTGCTGTAGACATATGTAATATATCTATTCAAGAAAGTAAGCAAACACTGTTTCTGGGTATACTTTTTGACAAACATTTCACCTGGAATGCGCACATTGATAGGGTATGTAATAAAGTAAGTAAGGGAATACTTCTCTAGATATAAAACTTTGAAAGTATTAAAAACAATCTACTATGGTGTTATATATTTACATTTGTTATATGGCATTGAGCTCTGGGGAGCTGCAGCTGATGCACATATTAACAGGCTATTGATTTTGCAAAAGAAATGTATAGCAGTAAACATCCTTGCAAGGAGCTACTTACTGTTATATCGCTTTATGTATTCAGAGTAATAATGTTGCTAAAAAGTTGCTAGGCAATGTGATGTACATGACTACAATAAAAGGAGTCAAAACAATATATATATAGGTGTAATCATACTAGGAAATTTAGTGATAAAGATCCTTTAAACATAAGAGCAACCCTATATAATAAACTCCCAAGAGAATTAAAATCCATGAAAGGTTGTATATTTAAAACAAAATTAAAACAATATCTTCTAAATAGACCATTATATAGACTTAATGAACTATGAAATGTAAACTTACAATGCAAAATTATTTGTATCTTATATTGTGACAATGTTTAAAACTTGTAATGTCAGGTATACAAGCAATAAAGAATTTATTATTATAATTATTATTATTATTATTATTATTATTATTATTATTATTATTATTATTATTATTATTATTATTATTATTATTATTATTATTATTATTATTATTATTATTATTATTATTATTATTATTATTATTATTATTATTATTATTATTATTATTATTATTATTATTATTATTATTATTATTATTATTATTATTATTATTATTATTATTATTGTTATTGTTATTGTTATTGTTATTGTTATTGTTATTGTTATTGTTATTGTTATTGTTATTGTTATTGTTATTGTTGTTGTTGTTGTTGTTGTTGTTGTTGTTGTTGTTGTTGTTGTTGTTGTTGTTGTTGTTGTTGTTGTTGTTGTTGTTGTTGTTGTTGTTATTGTTATTGTTATTGTTATTGTTATTGTTATTGTTATTGTTATTGTTATTGTTATTGTTATTGTTATTGTTATTGTTATTGTTATTGTTATTGTTATTGTTATTGTTATTGTTATTGTTATTGTTATTGTTATTGTTATTGTTATTGTTATTATTATTATTATTATTATTATTATTATTATTATTATTATTATTATTATTATTATTATTATTATTATTATTATTATTATTATTATTATTATTATTATTATTATTATTATTATTATTATTATTATTATTATTATTATTATTATTATTATTATTATTATTATTATTATTATTATTATTATTATTATTATTATTATTATTATTATTATTATTATTATTATTATTATTATTATTATTATTATTATTATTATTATTATTATTATTATTATTATTATTATTATTATTATTATTATTATTATTATCATGATCAACATCATCATCACCATCATCATCGTCATCATCGTCGTCATCGTCATCATCATCATCAGGCACGTATTTGGAAGTTAATTTCCGGGGGGGTCCAAAAATTCTACGATGATTTATTTACTTTAACAGTTACTTAGGGATGTGTTTTATCATGTTAATAAAAATTAAAAACAAATGTATTGTTACATTCACATGACTTTCTCTCCTACCCGTACCGCTAGCGTAGATGGTAGCGTGTCTGCCTGACGTTCAAGAGGTCCCGAGTTCGAATCTCGCCCAGGATGAGTTGCCTGCATAAGGTTTTTTCCAAGATTTTTCCTTATCCTTAAAGAGGAATGTCGTATAGTTCTATGCTCCATGGACCCTGGACACAATTGAGCATCATTTCACCCATTTCAGTCAACGTCCGATATGACTTAACGTTGGAGGACGTAAAATTACAAAAAAAAAAAAAAAAAAAAAAAAAAATTGACTTTCTCCACCCAAGCTTCTGCAAAATTCTTCTTATAAAAATTTGTTTTCTTGATTCTTTGGATAAAGTCTGTAGAAAGGCCTTTAGTTGCACAGTTTTCTTTCTTATGGCTGGAATAAACTGGTATAAGCAATAATCAGATATTTAAAAAGCGAACCACTGACTGATGCATTTAAAGTATTAGTTCTCCTTGAATGAAAAAGGGAATAAGAACTTAGAAGTCAAAAATTAAATACCTTTAAGTAAGTATCTGAGAATTGTAATTACCAACAGATAATATATGAGAATTGGTTAACCTTGCAATACATTATTGTAATTGGCATTATTTGTATATTTCAACGAGTTCTACAACTGCTGTGCAGTAACTTTTCGTTAGTTTCTTAAGTTTAGAATAGTTATACGAACATCACTTCCAGTAAAGTGGACTTCGAGTTTTTCCTCAAAAAATTCACAATAGGGTATCTTAAATATGTTGTGTTTTAATTAAAATTATTGAAGCCATTTTTTGACGATTTTCTTGAAAATATTCTTTTCGCATCCTTGAAAGATAACGAAATTGAAACCTACATTTCGTATTCCTCCAATTTTTGGGTTTTGTAATATGCTATTAGCAAACACAAAAAACATACACACTGGAGCGCGCGTGCGGACATTCTTTTTTAATTTGTGTCTTTGTTCTTGTTGCCTCTAAACTTGCATTCCTGGTGACATCTCGAAATCAAATTTTTAAATGGAATATAACACGTTTGTGCTTACTAAGCATGTGGTAGAGGTACTAAACATTGATGCCGTACACTGACATGAGTCTCTGGTTCACACAATTTCACTATTCATATAAAGCACGATTGCTCCATTCCGTATCGTCATCAGACAAACTGTTTGGTTATAAACGATTTCAACTGTAGTCCGCCTCCATAATGTGGTGGTACCGTGTCTGACTACCAGTGATGAGGTAGTAGCCAACCTTGCCGCGCGAGGGGAAGGAAGGCTTACCTCCACCTCATATGAGCAAAAGTTGAGCACCGCTAAAGCGAGTTCCAATTGAGATCAAGATAAGTTTCCTGAATTGGACTTTTCACAGGGGTTTCCCTTATCTTAAGAAAACGAATGTCGGATAAAACTTAAATTCTGGTGGCCGTGGACCGATTTGAGGGTGTCATCTGTTTCATTTACTTCTCAATATGATAATCCGGTTAAAGGATGTTAAAGTATTTAAAAATAAATAAAAAACTAGGTTCCGTATAAAATTATGCAGCTGAAAAAAAGTTGCAATTTTGAGACTGCCAAATGTACAAATAACTTGTTACATACCATGAGATATTTCGAAAACAACTGGTACAAGGAAACTAGAAATTGCCGGAGTTGCGCATTTTATGAGCTCCACGTTCGCTTGTAACCTGATATTTTATCTATGATGCCATGGTTTCTTAGTTGAATAATCAGTGAAATTGAAGTGGTGTTTATCACCTATTCCCAGAATATTCAAATAGTTGTGTCTCAAACGTGAAGCATTTTAATCGGAATCGTTAGACATGTTTTTGAGAACATAAACAATTTACGAAAGTTCTTCCAGCCTTTTTTTTTTTTTTTGTTTGTAATTTTACGACATCCAACGTTAAGTTATATCGGAGATGAATGGAATGGATGAAATAATGCTCTAAAGAGCCCAGGGTCCATAGAGCTTGGAGATACCCGACATTCGTTTTTAAGGATAAGGGAAACCCCGGAGAAAACCTTATCCAGGTAACTCACCCTGACCGAGACTCGAACTCGGGACCTCTTGAACGCGAGGCAGACCCGCCTCCACCACGCTACCAAGGCGGGCTTTTTCCATCTAAAGGATGGTTTGGTGTGGAGAAATTTTTTCAAAACCTTCTTGTCACATCTTCGAAACATCCTAAATGTAAATATATATGCGACTTTTTGTTTTTGAAATACGCTGTTACATTAACGCAATGATACTTCTATACGTATATCTAGGGTCAAAACTCAGTGCAGTATACCGATGTACCTACAATACATTACTTTCTTACTATATAGAGGATAATAAACCTATTGACAGGTTAACAAAATTATAAAAGTAGCAAATATGACTCCAGCCAAAATATACACATGAAATACTGCAGCAATTACTAGAAGATTCCTATACATGCAAGATAAATAATATATTAGTAACATCAAAAGGGTCTAACTTGAAAAACTCACCACAAAGAGCTGAGAAACTGTTGAAGAGAAGCCTTGTCCATGATGATCTCCATTACAGTCCTTCAGTTTATATGGAAAATATTTTCACACTATTTACACTATGTACACGAAGCTTAAGTAGTGCTATAGTACTAAGTTGATACGCCTGCTTCTCCTGCCCATTATATTTAACACTTCCTCAGGATTGATTTTCTGATCCCAGTGTACAGACAAGGCAAGATTAGTTAAACGCTCATCACTAGTTCTATTTCTGAGGTAAGTTTTGAGCCGTTTCATTGTTGAAAATGATCTCTCGGCACTGGCAGTTGAGATGGGTTGGGTGGCTAAAATTGTAAGCAGACGATGAATTGAGGGATATAATGCTGATGAAAGTGTTACCAAGGAACTTATGGCATCATTTGGTCTATTTTGTTTCTCTGTGAATTTCCATTTTTGACACCACAACCGATATTCCGCCTGTGTTTCACTGTCACTGATATTTCCGCCTAAATATAAAGAATGCTTCATTAACCTATCAGCTTTAGTTTCTCCTACATTTCTGGGCAATAAAATATCGAAAGCAGACAATGCATCTTTGTTCTGTTCAAATCCTTCCTTAAGACTTGAGATCAGTTCGTCAGTGCATGGAATAAAGAGACATCTTCTGAAGTACTCCTCTGCTGTATCTGCTGGGTGATTGTCCCTTTTTGTCTGCTTCCCTGCTAGTCTTTGAATTCTGATTTCAGAGTCAAATAGGGATATCATAGTGTTTGAACACTGCTCAAAGATTTTGTGAAATTCTTCAACAGCATTCTTTCTTAAAGCTTCCAGCTGCTTTACCACGTCACTGGCATATTCCAAGGCAGAGCTAAGATCATGTTCCGGGCTTTGCAGATGCGTAGAAAGGCGGACTGTGAAACACAGAAGTTTCTCGCATGTCAATAGTGAGATTAGAAAGCCACTATTCTCCATGGCCGCCAATAGTTGTGCTTCAGTTTTGGAAATTGATTTGTTGCTTATGGAAAGCTCATGAAGGCTCTGAACAATCGGTTCTAGAAGTTCCACAAACACAATGACAGAATCATGCCTCTCTACAAAACTTGTATTGCAAAGGACAATCAGTCTTGATTTCTTACTGGTAGGTAACAGCTCATTAATGCTATTCTTTAAAGCGTTGCCAGCAAAAGGATGATTGCGAAATAAATCACAAATGTCAGTCATAGTACCTAAGCAATTACGAATGTGAGTTGTAGTAAGTGCAGAGGACAACGCTAAATTTTGTCTATGACTAGCACAATGAACAAATAAAGCTTTTGGATATAGCTGTTTCACTTTCGCTTGAACTCCATTGAACTTTCCAGCCATAGAAGAAGCACCATCGTACCCCTGTCCCACCAGATTGCTCATATTTAGTCCAAGGTTAACGCATTCTTGTATAATTGTCTTAGCAATGTTGCTACCGGTAAGGTCATATATAGGCACATATCCCCCAAAGTCTTCTCTCAAAACATGGTCAGAGTTGACATACCGTAAACAGATAGCTGTTCCGTTCCAGAAATATCTAAAGCTTCATCAGCAATGACACTAAAACATTCTGCAGCATTTACAGCACTGAGAACCTTTCCTCGTACTATTTCGGCACATATGCCCAGGACTTCATTCTGGATTAAGGGGCTAACATAAGTTGCATTTTTCTTCGCATTAGCCACATGCTTTTCTAATATTTTGTCACCAGCATCATGGCGAAAGCGTAAGAGAGCTCGAAATTTTCCGTCTTTCTTATCAGGCTTTGATAACATTAAGGGACCAATATCTAAATAACCTCTGAGAGGCAGTTCTTCTTGTCCGCAAAATATAATTGTTTTTATTATTGGTGGAAGAGGTTCCCTATTTTCCCTAATTTCTTTTCCCCTCTGACTATTAATCTGAGATGCCATATCTTCTTCCCTGCCATTCTCTATTGCCAAAAACCGCTCGGCTGATAAGACACAGTTTTTATGATAACCACTTGTCTGGTGATTGTTAAATGCTTCTACAGCATCCTTCCATTTACAAAATGGTTTTGTCACCAAATATCGTAAGTTTTGGTGACCACCTTGACCTACGCCTTGTTTGCAGAAGAGAAAGCAGTAACGGCAATATGCACCGTCTTGAACTTTTGAGTATGTTAGCCACCCCCACCTATCCAGCCACTTATATTGAAAACTGAGTCTCTTAGAGCCATGCAAACGTACGGGAAACACAAATGAACTATTAGGCTTCAAATCATTTGTGAGTATGTCATACCTAACATCTCTAGGAATATTGACACAGTTGGTTTCTTGCAGCAGCATGCCGATGTCATAAGCGGCATTAAAACTGCGAAGTTCTTCACTCGCGACACGAACACTGCACATCTCACTTTCAGTTTTTAACTCACCAACTTCAGGTTTAACTTTGCTTAAAGCGCTAGTTCTGCATATCTTGCTCGCATTGGTAGGGTTGAAAAAACTATCGATTTTTGCGTTCCTCTTCATATCTAAGAAAGCCACTGTTTCAAACTGTCGGAAAACACCTTCACAATACGAGAAACGTTTGCTTACTAGCTACACTGCGTTAAGTCGGGCTTTTCAACCCTAGCAGGTAGACACTCACATTGGTCAATGACCCTTCCTTCAGTTTAAAGAATAACTCAGTTCTTAATGACTGTCCTAAGGACAAGTTAAATGTACACAGTCGGAACAAAAGAAAGAGCCGCATTTTCAGATTCGTTTGATTATTTAGTTGTTGCTAATATTTTTCTCAGAGAAGTTTATTTCTTGTGATATCATTTATTTTGGGATAAAAGTACTTATTAAGAGTTTTCACTGCATTGGAAGGCTTTGTTTAGTACCTAACTATTCCCCTTTTTCTCCATTACAAGTGAGGATGATAGTTAATGAATATTAACATTCTCTGCAACCCGCCGCTTTAGTATAGTATGATGTATGATGTATGTGTTTCTCAAAGAGACAGAGTTTCGATTACCGATTGATATATCTCCCGGATGAATCCTCTTACTAATGTTTCCTCACCACTTGAACCTTTATGTTTGGAATACTTAGGCTCCTCCCCTGCATTATTTGCTCATTTGTAAAAGTCCCTGGGAGATCGCTAATCTGAAAGCCCCGTTGAGAGGGTTTAGGTTCACAGTTTCTAAAATATTCTTAATTACCTTGTAGGTATATCACATTTAAAGAATAAGTTCATCATCATCATAATCATCATCTTCATCGTCATCATCATCATCATCATCATCATCGTCGTCATCATCATCGTCATCGTCATCACCATCGTCATTGTTGTTGTCATTGTTGTTGTTGTTTATTATTATTATTATTATTATTATTATTATTATTATTATTATTATTATTATTATTATTATTATTATTATTATTATTATTATTATTATTATTATTATTATTATTATTATTATTATTATTATTATTATTATTATTATTATTATTATTATTATTATTATTATTATTATTATTATTATTATTATTATTATTATTATTATTATTATTATTATTATTATTATTATTATTATTATTATTATTATTATTATTATTATTATTATTATTATTATTATTATTATTATTATTATTATTATTATTATTATTATTATTATTATTATTATTATTATTATTATTATTATTATTATTATTATTATTATTATTATTATTATTATTATTATTATTATTATTATTATTATTATTATTATTATTATTATTATTATTATTATTATTATTATTATTATTATTATTATTATTATTATTATTATTATTATTATTATTATTATTATTATTATTATTATTATTATTATTATTATTATTATTATTATTATTATTATTATTATTATTATTATTATTATTATTATTATTATTATTATTATTATTATTATTATTATTATTATTATTATTATTATTATTATTATTATTATTATTATTATTATTATTATTATTATTATTATTATTATTATTATTATTATTATTATTATTATTATTATTATTATTATTATTATTATTATTATTATTATTATTATTATTATTATTATTGTTATTATTGTTATTATTGTTATTATTGTTATTATTGTTATTAATGTTATTAATGTTATTATTGTTATTATTGTTATTAATGTTGTTATTGTTGTTATTGTTGTTATTGTTGTTATTGTTGTTATTGTTGTTATTGTTGTTATTGTTGTTATTGTTGTTATTGTTGTTATTGTTGTTATTGTTGTTATTGTTGTTATTATTATTATTATTGTTATTATTGTTATTATTATTATTATTATTATTATTATTATTATTATTATTATTATTATTATTATTATTATTATTATTATTATTATTATTATTATTATTATTATTATTATTATTATTATTATTATTATTATTATTATTATTATTATTATTATTATTATTATTATTATTATTATTATTATTATTATTATTATTATTATTATTATTATTATTATTATTATTATTATTATTATTATTATTATTATTATTATTATTATTATTATTATTATTATTATTATTATTATTATTATTATTATTATTATTATTATTATTATTATTATTATTATTATTATTATTATTATTATTATTATTATTGTTATTGTTATTGTTATTGTTATTGTTATTGTTATTGTTATTGTTATTGTTATTGTTATTGTTATTTATTATTATTATTATTATTATTATTATTATTATTATTATTATTATTATTATTATTATTATTATTATTATTATTATTATTATTATTATTATTATTATTATTATTATTATTATTATTATTATTATTATTATTATTATTATTATTATTATTATTATTATTATTATTATTATTATTATTATTATTATTATTATTATTATTATTATTATTATTATTATTATTATTATTATTATTATTATTATTATTATTATTATTATTATTATTATTATTATTATTATTATTATTATTATTATTATTATTATTATTATTATTATTATTATTATTATTATTATTATTATTATTATTATTATTATTATTATTATTATTATTATTATTGTTATTATTGTTATTATTGTTATTATTGTTATTATTGTTATTATTGTTATTATTGTTATTGTTATTATTGTTATTATTGTTATTATTGTTATTAATGTTATTAATGTTATTATTGTTGTTATTGTTGTTAATGTTGTTATTGTTGTTATTGTTGTTATTGTTGTTATTGTTGTTATTGTTGTTATTGTTGTTATTGTTGTTATTGTTGTTATTGTTGTTATTGTTGTTATTGTTGTTATTGTTGTTATTGTTGTTATTGTTGTTATTGTTGTTATTGTTGTTATTGTTGTTATTGTTGTTATTGTTGTTATTGTTATTATTGTTATTATTATTATTATTATTATTATTATTATTATTATTATTATTATTATTATTATTATTATTATTATTATTATTATTATTATTATTATTATTATTATTATTATTATTATTATTATTATTATTATTATTATTATTATTATTATTATTATTATTATTATTATTATTATTATTATTATTATTATTATTATTATTATTGTTATTGTTATTGTTATTGTTATTGTTATTGTTATTGTTATTGTTATTGTTATTGTTATTGTTATTGTTATTGTTATTGTTATTGTTATTGTTATTGTTATTGTTATTGTTATTGTTATTGTTATTGTTATTGTTATTGTTATTGTTATTGTTATTGTTATTGTTATTGTTATTGTTATTGTTATTGTTATTGTTATTGTTATTGTTATTGTTATTGTTATTGTTATTGTTATTGTTATTGTTATTGTTATTGTTATTGTTATTGTTATTGTTATTGTTATTGTTATTGTTATTGTTATTGTTATTATTATTATTATTATTATTATTATTATTATTATTATTATTATTATTATTATTATTATTATTATTATTATTATTATTACTATTACTAAATACTATTACTATTACTATTATTATTATTATTATTATTATTATTATTATTATTATTATTATTATTATTATTATTATTATTATTATTATTATTATTATTATTATTATTATTATTATTATTATTATTATTATTGTTATTATTATTGTTATTATTATTATTGTTATTATTATTGTTATTATTATCATTATTATTATCATTATTATTATCATTATTATTATTATTATTATTATTATTATTATTATTATTATTATTATTATTATTATTATTATTATTATTATTATTATTATTATTATTATTATTATTATTATTATTATTATTATTATTATTATTATTATTATTATTATTATTATTATTATTATTATTATTATTATTATTATTATTATTATTATTATTATTATTATTATTATTATTATTATTATTATTATTATTATTATTATTATTATTATTATTATTATTATTATTATTATTATTATTATTATTATTATTATTATTATTATTATTATTATTATTATTATTATTACTATTATCATCATCATTATCATTATTATTATTACTGTTATTACCATTATTATTATTGCAAGGAGGGACAGTCTATCCTTAGACATAACTACTGTTCCCTGAAAACTTGCAGCACAGTTTAGCAAAACATCCCCATTTTTCTTTCTGGTGTTATATTTAATACTCCCATATTGTTTTCTTTTAGTCTTCCTCCTTCAGTTTCCGTCATGAGGTTTCGGGGCGATCGATACAAGCGAGGCGACGGTTAGTTGAGTGGAGGACGTCGCGGTGTGCGGACGTGTAGTTAGTTGAGTGAGTGACCGTGAGCCGGGCGGATGTGCAGTTGAGTTGAGCGGACGTGTAAAGACGAACTGGCAAGGTTGAATGGTGTAAATTAAATTGTAATTGTGTACATTAACCTGTAATTGGAATAAGGTGGAAATAAAGAACATTTGGAGTGGTGTAATTGAACTCTCTTTAATTTTACGAACCCACCAAAGTCACACTGGTGTCAGGAAGCGGGACGATAACCACCGAACATTACGGCCATGAAATCGGCATTGGAAATGCTTTTAGCGAAGATGAACGAGTTAACAACAAAAACAGAAGCGGCAAATAACAACATCACCGCCGAGCTGAAACAAATGAAGACGGCCAGCAAAAACATCACCGCCGAGCTGAAAAAAATGAAGACGGCCAACGACATCACCGCCGAGCTGAAACAAATGAAGACCGCTAACGACAAGATCACCGAGAAGATGGAAATAATAAAGACCGAATTGATCACAGAAATGAAGGCAGCGAACCACAGTTCTCGCCACGGAAATGAAGGAGGCGAACGAGGTCCTCGCCGCCAAATTTGAGGAACAGTTGGCCGGCGCGAGGAATGACGTGACGGAGCTGGGCAAGCGGATGGGCCAAGTGGACGAGCGCGTCGAGGACCTGACGAACCGCTTCAATGACCTAGAGGAACACCGACCTGATGTGTGGACGGAGGACGCCGTAGACGCTTTCCAGCACCTGAAGGAAACCCTGTGCAGTGCTCCAATTTTGGGTTTCCCACAACCGGGTGGCGCCTTCATTGTGGACACCGACGCCAGCGACCATTGCATTGGAGGTGTCCTACGCAGATCCAGGACGGCCATGAGCGGGTGATAGCCTACTACAGCAAGACGCTATCCAAGGCAGAGAAGAACTACTGCGTCACCCGACGGGATTACTGGCGGTAGTAAAGACATTGGAGCACTTCCACAAGTACCTGTACGGTCAGCCATTCCACCTGAGGACTGACCATTCCGCCCTAACCTGGCTATTGAGCTTTAAGAACCTGGAAGGCCAGACAGCACGTTGGGTCCAGAGGCTGCAGGAGTACGACTTCACCTCGGAACATCGTAGAGGGAAGAGCCACGGTAACGCTGACGCCATGTCCCGAAGACCCTGTCCAGAAGAGTGCCGCCAGTGCACAAGAGTGGAAGAGAAGGAGCGTGCCGGAGCAGTCCGAGTAGTTGTGGCAGTGCCTGCTGAAGGCTGGGATAGTGCAGGCCTGAGGAGGGAGCAGCTGGCGGACGCAGACTTGTGGCCACTCTTAAGGGAAGTGGAGGCAGGGACGAGACCAACCTTGGAGGACATCGCACCGAGGAGCGCCACCTACAAGTCGTACTGGGCCCAATGGGACTCGTTGAAGACCAGAGAGGGCGTGCTGTTCCGGGTATGGGAACCACCCGATGGGAAGACGCAGAGAGAACAGTTGGTACTTCCCCGGAGTAAGGTACCGGAAGTCTTGGAAGAAGTGCACGCTGGTACTTCAGGAGGACACCTGGGAGCGAAGCGAACGATTGACAAACTTCTGCAGCGCTACTACTGGCTGAGACTTCGAGCAGATGCTGGTGGTGCACCTGGACCGTCTAGCCCGCTACGATGGTGCTGTTCGGGACGACCAGCCTTGAGGAGGGAGCAGTGTGACGCAGACGGCGAACTCGCGTTGCCGATCGATAATGCGGACTGGTGGTGGTGTCGGGGGGGACGCAAGGGGTGGCACCTCCTCCTACCGCGCGAAGGTGCACGAAGGCTCCAGAATGAATTCCCCCTCCATAATGGAAGGATCGAAAGGTTTCGGGGCGATCGATACAAGCGAGGCGACGGTTAGTTGAGTGGAGGACGTCGCGGTGTGCGGACGTGTAGTTAGTTGAGTGAGTGACCGTGAGCCGGGCGGACGTGTAGTCGAGTTGAGCGGACGTGTAAAGACGAACTGGCAAGGTTGAATGGTGTAAATTAAATTGTAATTGTGTACATTAAACTGTAATTGGAATAAGGTGGAAATAAAGAAAATTTGGAGTGGTGTAATTGAACTCTCTTTAATTTTATGAACCCACCAAAGTCACAATATCTTCAAATGTCAGATGTCCTACTCTGCATTCCTTACTTTCCCTCTTTATTGACTACGATGCACAATCTTTAATCGATTACATTTTATGGACAATTCTTTATTATTAGGTTTTGTAGATTCAATCACTGGAGAATCAAACCCTGTGCTTTCATCCATGCCTTAACCTGTTCTTGCGAAAGACTGGTTGAATGTATGTATGTACATAACACCAGTGACCTAGTCGTTAAAGTCATTCAGAAAATGAAACATTCTTTACTGTGTGATAAACAATGGCTTATGTTGTAATGCCTCACTATCCTGAGTGTGGAACATGTTTGATTGTTAGGTCTTTGTAATACCGCTTTGAGAACAGGGTTGATAAACGGTTCTGAAAGAGTACGACAACAGAGTTTGTCGTTGATATAAACCACATGCCAAGTAGTACTGTCATTCTCTTCCATTCAAATCAGGAAAGTGCATCGATAATACCAAATGAATCTTTCTCTGTATTATTTAGCTGTGGGAAGGCTTTGAAATAATGATATGGTTTTTGTATAGCATTTAATTCCAGGAAACCAAGGTCGGACAAATTATTGTCAGGTCTATGACAGGTCTCGACAGGTGGCAAATCCTTTTAGACTGTGCAAGCGCACTATCGAGTTATGAAAAAATGCTCATGACTCACCATGCTATATACATGGAAAATATTGAGTTAATGTAAAATCTGATTACACAGACCAATTGGTGGCATCAAAAACATACTTATCCTCATTTTCTCAATATTTGTGCTCTCTACTGAGTTTTGAAAAAATGATCCTCAATTCTATACAATCTATATACTATTAACATGGAAATCCTCGGAATTTGCGACTGACACTAACATGTAAATTCTAATATTGTAAATTGTATTATAATTGTATTTTATATATTGACAATGCTAGATACTTGTATTAGTGTATGGGCAGTAAATAAATGAATGAATGAATGAATTTGGGATAATAAAATATGATTTTATAATGTACTTTCAAAATAATGCTAACTCTCTGGACTTTGGAACTTGAAACTAACAGCACTGATTGCTTAATTCATAAAGTTATTTTTGGTCAGTTTTTCATGCTACTCATTTACATTTTGAGTTTTTGAGGGACTAGTTTTGGAAACTGTTTCTTCCATTATTAACCTCAAAGGTACCTAATGCTTGACTTTTTAGTGTTAAAGGAAGCACCAGGTATGAGAATGGCAGATTTGAACTGTGCTTCAACTGTGATGTGGGTCTATGCAATTTGTCTATAAATGTTTCAATATTGTCACCCAATTAGCGGTAGGCATGAGGCCCACAGCTGTGAGGAAACCAAAAGGCCACCGAGCCACGCCTCCCATTAGTCTCTGTCACTAACTGAGGGGTGGTTAGGGAAGTGTCACCTGTCCCTCGACGTTTCTCTCCCCTTCTTCTGTGGTCTGAAACGTTCGGGTGATTTGCGGGAAACCAGAGACTTCTAGAAAAACAGTGACATTCCTATAAAAAAGGGCTTTCAGAGAGACAGTCAGTCAGTCAGTTCTTGGTGTAAGGACGCAGTGCTAGTGAGAAGACCGTACGAGTGCAAGTGAAATTGTAACGGATGAACTGGTGAATCGTAATTGTGTGCATTACGTAATTTTATGTAATTGGCAAGTGTTTAACTGTAAGTCGGTGGAAATAAAGAACATTTTTGAGTGGTGAAATTGGACTTTTCATTTCACGGACCCACAAAGTCACAATTGGTGTCAGAAGTGAGATATAACACAATGGAGGCAGCATTAGAAAACATTTTAGCGGAACTGAAACTAATGAAGACGGCTAACGACAACATCACCGAGAAGATGGAAGAAATGAAGGCCGAGTTAACCACAGAAATGAGAGCAGCGAACGGCAGTCTGGCCACGGAAATGAAGGCGGCGAACGAGGCTCTCGCCGCAAAGTTTGAAGAACAGTTGGCCGGCGTAAAAGAGGACGTCACAGAGTTAGGCGAGCGCGTCGAAGACCTGGCGAGCCGCGTTAATGAGCTGGAAGGAAAGGCCGACAACAGCGCCAAGTCCCTGAGCGCCATGGTGGAGGACGTCGTCGGCAGGAGGTTGAAGGATTTGAGGGCCGATGCACCGGGACGCGACATAACATCGCCGCGCGTCAAACCTCCCAAGTATGACGGCGCGTCAACGTTTGAGGTCTTCCGCCGCCAGTTCGACACAGTGGCCAGGCACAACGGATGGTCACTGGAGGAGGAGGCCACACAGTTAATAGCCAGCCTCCAGGGAAGAGCCGCGGAAGTCCTAAACGCGGTGCAGACGACGGCGGCGCCCAAGGACATCTGGGAAGCCCTGGAGGATCGCTTCGGGAACCACCGCTTAGCCGCAGCATACCGCAGCCAGCTAAAGGCAAGGTCACAGCAGCCGGGGGAGACGCTGCAGGAGTTCGCCATTGCGATCGAGCAGCTGGTTAGCAAGGCCTTGGTTGACCTGCCACTGGAGTTCGTATCCCGCGAAGCCGCCTACAACTTTGTCGACGGGGTACGGGACACGGAGATTCGTCAGCGCCTAATGCTCGGGGAATATAAAACCATCCACGAGGCGCTGACAGCGGCATTAAGGATGGAGGCGGCCAAAATAACATCCATCCCGACGTCGAGAACGAGGAGTGTCCGCTACGCCGGAGACAGAAGACCAGCTGAGGGACGCCGGCGAACACCTAGTGGCCTGTGTTGGGGGTGTGGACAAATAAATAAATAAATTCTACATTCTTATGTTCCGATTACTTGAATCTATATCGGAACCTAAATTAACATTCTAACCTTTTGTTTTTATCTTTACATTTAATTTAGCTTTGTTTATAATTTTGTAGACAAATTACATCTAATTAACTGCTTAACTTTGCAGTTGCCTAACCTATCAGTCATCATTGCTTCTTGATGACTGAACCTAACCTAAGTGTAGATTGAACATTTATACGTTTGTTTATGTTTTAATATATTGCTGTCAAGTCTCGAATTTATACTCTTCTATAAGGAGTTCCTTCTATTTATGTTTCCTATCCTGTGATATTTTGTATTCCGATGATTTCCTCAAGTTCCTCATCTATGTCATCTAAATCTGCCAATGTTTGCTCAAATATAGGACTTAGGTCTCTTCGCTGCTCCTGTCTTTCGATTAGCCTTATGGATCTTCTTACTGGTATCAATGTGGCAGTTCTCTCAGGTTCCCTATGTCTGCGATCCCTACGTAGGGTATACTCTTTCCATGCCTTTGATGATATATAGTTCGTTAGTTCATCAAGTTTCTTAAAATCAACCTCGTTTCTTACAATTGTCCAAGTGTTTTTGCCTTGAAGCTCCTGTCTTAATTCGCCAACTTGATTGTCATGTATCCCACACTCAAAAGTTTGATGTTCTGGTGTATCATCTATTTCACATATAGTGCACAGCCTTGTTTCTCTTCTTCCTATTCTATGTAAATAGGTGGCATATGGTCCATGACCGGTTATAAATTGTATAATTCCTTTGGACGGGTTGAAATGCTTCATTTTCAATCTTTCATTTATATCTGGTAGTATTTCATGTACTCTACGGCCCTCTTCTATATTATCCCATTCGTGCTGCCAGTCCTTAAAAAGTTTCCTTCTTATCTGCCATCTAGTTTCACACTCCTCTCCTATTATTTCAGCTACTTTCTCTCTGTCCTTCTTCTTACGCCAATAGTCCGCTCCTCTAAATCTTATTAATAGATCCATTGGCCATATTCCGAGTATTACAAGTAGCGCCATGGTGGGGGTAGTCTTTGTAGCTCCTGCATATCTTAATAATATTTGTCGTTGAGTTCTCCTAATTAATATTACATTCCTTTTATTTCTTAATCTCTGCGCCCATGTACTACTGCCATATGACATTATTCCTACTGCTATGCTGGTGTGGTATATTTTAATCACATCATGTGAGATATTAGTGGTTCTTTGTACTATTGAAGTTAGCTTACTCATAACACCTAGTGTTTTTTGTCTTATATACTCTATGTGTTTCTGAAAGGTTAAATTTTCGTCTATCATTATTCCCAGATATTTATAGTAGTTTTTTCTTGAGATCACTGCATCGTTTATTTTAATTGTTGGGTTTCTTTTTAGCTTACCTTTTGTAATTACATACGCACATTTTGAAGGTGCTATTTTTAGCTTAACTTCAAGACACCAGTTATGCAATGTGTCTGTTACTATCTTTGCCTTTTCCTCCAACTCTTTTATATTATTGCCATCTATAATGATCATTAAGTCATCTGCATAGGCTATTGTTTCTGATGTGGAATTAAGATTATTAAGTTGTTCTAACATGGGTTCGGTTAGTATGTCCCAAAATACAGGTCCCAATATGGAGCCCTGCGGGCATCCTTTTGTTATATCTCTGATAATCTTTCTATTTTGTCCTATAAGCGTAACTGTTCTGTCAGTACAGTAATATTTTAATATGTTGTAAAGGCATCTAGGATAATCTTGGTTTCTCATTATTCTAAAGAGTTCCGGCCACCATAAATTGCCGAAGATATCAAAAAATATGTTTATCACATATTTATTTGGGTGTGGACAGCCCGGACACCTGCAGAGAGACTGCCCACACCAGGAAGTGCAGCCGGAAAACGAGTAAGGGCCGTCGTGGAGAGGGGCACGTCGGCACCATCACCACCATCCCCTTGAGTGACACTGCGCGCCGTCAGCCGGCGTATGGATGACAGCCTCATCGCGGACGGTTGGGTAAGAGGGAAGCCGTGCCGCGTGCTGGTGGACACCGGGGCGGCCGTGACCATCATCAGACCTGACGTGGCGAAGGGTTTGCCGACAAGGAAGCCAAGCCGGCCATACCAGCTTGTCACGGCATCGGGCGACACCTTGCCTGTGGAGAAGGAGGCCCTGCTGGAGCTGAACTTGGGACGGAGTGCCGTGCGTCTGTGGGTGTTCGTCGCGAAGGTGGCTGAGGAGGTGATCCTGGGACTGGATGCCCTCAGGAGCCATGAGGCGACGGTCGACGTCGGCAAGAAGGTCCTGCGGCTTAACGGAGAAGAGGTTATACTCCGTCAACCCGAAGAGCGCCTTGGAATTTGCAGGGTCGTCTTGGACGAAGACGTGGTTGTCCCCGCGAGGAGCGAGGTGGTGGTGACGGCGCGACTGGTGGGCCAGAGAACCAGGAACATGATGCTGGACCAGAAGACGCCTGTACACGGGCTGTGTGTAGCCAGGACATTGCTGCCGTGCCGAGAGGAGGTGCCAGTGAGACTGCTAAATCCAACGGACACCGATCACGACGTCCAGGCCGGGACGGAGTTGGGAACGTGCGAGCCCGTAGTGAGCGTAACAGCAGTCGACAAGACACAGGAGCCGGCGCCGAAGCAACACCTGGGGCCTCGGCTAGAAGGCTTACTGGAGAGGGCGGGCGACCACCTGACCGCAGAACAGCTGGAGAAGGTTCGGCAACTACTGAGGCGATACGAGCGCGTCTTCAGCCAAGGCGATAGTGACTACGGCCGCACGGACAAAGTGCTTCACCGCATCGACACCGGAGACGCCCGGCCTATTCGGCAACCATATAGACGCGTTCCGCTGGCGAAGCAAGGGGCGGTACGAGACATGCTGGAGGACATGAGATCCAGGGGAGTGATTGAAGAGTCTGACAGCCCTTGGTGTTCCCCTGTAGTCTTGGTGACGAAGAAGAACGGCGAGCTGCGCTTCTGCGTAGACTACAGAAAGCTGAACGCTGTCACCTGGAAGGACTGCTTTCCCTTACCCCGGATTGACGGCACCCTGGACACGCTAGCTGGTGCACAGTGGTTCTCGACCCTGGACCTGAAGTCGGGCTACTGGCAGGTAGCTCCAGACCCAAGAGACAAGGAGAAGACCGCATTCTCGACAGGCCAAGGGCTCTGGCAGTTCACGGTTATGCCCTTTGGCCTCTGCAACGCACCAGCTACCTTCCAGCGCCTTATGGAGTCAGTGATGAGAGGGCTGACTTACGATGCCTGCCTGCTATACCTGGACGACATCATCATCGTCGGAAAGACTTTTGAAGATCACCTCGAGAATCTGAGTAAGGTGCTACAGAGACTGCAAGCGACCAACTTGAAGCTGAACGCGAAGAAGTGCCAGCTCTTCCGCAAGGAAGTTAACTACTTGGGCCACATAGTCTCGGCAACCGGAGTGGCCACAGACCCGGAGAAGACAAAGGCCGTGAGAGATTGGCCTCGCCCAAGGGATAAGAAAGAGTTGCGCAGTTTCCTGGGGCTTTGCAGCTATTACCGCCGCTTCATAAAGAGGTTCTCCAGCATCGCTAAACCCCTCACCCGCCTGAAGGAGGAACACCGGCCTTATGTGTGGACGGAGGACGCCGAAAACGCTTTCCAGGACCTAAAGGAGACCCTGTGCAGTGCTCCAATTTTGGGTTTCCCACAACCGGCTGGCGCCTTCATTGTGGACACCGACGCCAGCGACTATTGCATTGGAGGTGTCCTATCGCAGATCCAGGACGGCCATGAGTGGGTGATAGCCTACTACAGCAAGACGCTATCCAAGGCAGAGAAGAACTACTGCGTCACTCGACGGGAGTTACTGGCGGTAGTAAAGACATTGGAGCACTTTTACAAGTACCTGTACGGTCAGCCATTCCACCTGAGGACTGACCATTCCGCCCTAACCTGGCTATTGAGCTTTAAGAACCTGGAAGGCCAGACAGCACGTTGGGTCCAGAGGCTACAGGAGTACGACTTCACCTCGGAACATCGTAGAGGGAAGAGCCACGGTAACGCTGACGCCATGTCCCGAAGACCCTGTCCGGAAGAGTGCGGCCAGTGTACAAGAGTGGAGGAGAAGGAGCGTGCCGCAGCAGTCCGAGTAGTCACGGCAGTGCCTGCGGATGGCTGGGATAGTGCAGGCCTGAGGAGGGAGCAGCTGGCGGACGTAGACTTGGGGCCACTCTTGACGGAAGTGGAGGCAGGGACGAGACCAACCTGGGAGGACATCGCACCGAGGAGCGCCACCTACAAGTCGTACTGGGCCCAATGGGACTCGTTGAAGACCAGAGAGGGCGTGCTGTTCCGGGTATGGGAATCACCCGATGGGAAGACGCAGAGAGAGCAGTTGGTACTTCCCCGGAGTAAGGTCCCGGAAGTCCTGGAGGAAGTGCACGCCGGTACTTCGGGAGGACACCTGGGAGCGAACCGAACGATTGACAAACTACGGCAACGCTACTACTGGCTGAGACTCCGAGCAGATGCTGAGAGATGGTGCCGTCAGTGTCACGTGTGCGCGGCGAGCCGTGGCCCCCAGACTAGGAGCCGGGGTCGCATGCAGCAGTACAACGTCGGAGCGCCATTCGAACGGATCGCCGTTGACATTGCTGGACCGTTCCCAGTTTCCGACCGAGGCAACAAGTACCTTATGGTGGTCGTGGACTACTTCACCAAGTGGCCGGAGGTGTATGCCATCCCAAACCAAGAGGCAAAGACAATCACAGACTGCCTCGTGGAGCAAGTGTTCTGTCGATTTGGGGTGCCGTTAGAGCTACACAGTGACCAGGGTACCAACTTTGAGTCCAACCTAATGAAGGAGGCACTACAAAGGCTTGGGGTGAACAAGACTCGCACTACGCCTCTACATCCCCAATCGGATGGCATGGTCGAAAGGTACATCAAGACCTTAGAGGAACACCTGAGGAAAGTCGTGGCTAGCCATCAGCGAGACTGGGACGTCAAGGTGCCACTGTTCTTGCTGGCCTATCGCTCGTCTACACACGACACAACTGGGATGACGCCAGCCAGCTTAATGTTCGGCCGAGAGTTACGCCTCCCTTGTGACCTGGCTTTTGGAAGCCCTCCGGAAGCGAAACAGCCAGCGACCGAGTATGTGGAGAACTTGGTGGATCAACTCCACGACATGCACGAGATGGCTCGCCAGAACATCCAGAAGGCGAGCGACCGCATGAAGACCACGTATGACAGGCAAGCCAACAGCCAAGGGTTCCAGCAAGGTAACCTGGTCTGGTTGCACCGTCCTACCCGGACCAAGGGACGCTGCCCGAAGCTCCAGCAGCCATGGCAAGGACCGTACCGGGTGGTGAAGAGGATTAACGACGTGGTCTACCGCATCCAGAAGGTTCCCCGAGGAAAGATGTTGGTGGTACACCTGGATCGACTAGCCCGCTACGATGGTGCTGTTCGGGACGACCAGCTTTGAGGAGGAAGCAGTGTCACCCAATTAGCGGTAGGCATGAGGCCCACAGCTGTGAGGAAACCAAAAGGCCACCGAGCCACGCCTCCCAATAGTCTCTGTCACTAACTGAGGTGTGGTTAGGGAAGTGTCACCTGTCCCTCGACGTTTCTCTCCCCTTCTTCTGTGGTCTGGAACGTTCGGGTGATTTGCGGGAAACCAGAGACTTCTAGAAAAACAGTGACATTCCTATAAAAAAGGGGTTTCAGAGAGACAGTCAGTCAGTCAGTTCTTGGTGTAAGGACGCAGTGCTAGTGAGAAGACCGTACGAGTGCAAGTGAAATTGTAACGGACGAACTGGTGAATCGTAATTGTGTGCATTACGTAATTTTATGTAATTGGCAAGTGTTTAACTGTAAGTCGGTGGAAATAAAGACCATTTTTGAGTGGTGAAATTGGACTTTTCATTTCACGGACCCACAAAGTCACAATATCCTGTAAACCTGTAATTTATTTCTCTGTGTTTCTGTTGTCCATTATATGTGGCAGTCATACATTTTTAGTGAGCCTGAGGCCTCTAGTAGGTATTAAGAGACCCTTGATGGTGTAATCTTTACCCTTTACTGTATACCAAGTAATAGTGTGCACTAATAAATTATAGGATCCAATTTGTTTAGTTTTGTTGGGTACCATTGCTACTTTTCTTATTATCTGCATAACATTAGCACATTTGAACTGCCTACATAAGCAAAGGAAAGGAAGCATTGGTTTATGTTTTATTCTGCTCATTATACACTACAAAAGGTAAACAACTAACTATAAGCATTCGCAGTAAACATGATGAACATAAGAGGAGATATAATGAGATTATTTTACATAAAATAATGTAAAAGAACAAAATGATTTCTTTATTTCTTACATTGGTGCCCTTTTTACCAATATGGTAACTATGTAAGTTCTAAGTTAGAATTAGTTCCATACATGAGAATGATCAGTACAGCAGAAAAGGTCTCAGAATATGATAAACCATACCTTAAACTTTAATTCAATACACAAGGTATAATGATATATTATTGTTGTTTCTATAATTATGCTTACCAGGGGTTAAATCATAAATTATTCAGTTTCAAAATACTGTAACCTATTTTAAAATTTTATTTCAAAGGGCCTAAAATTAAGCTGTGTTGCTATACAAAGCAATACAGTGTATGTGTTATAAATTTTTTTTATAAAACAGTGATATAAGTGTCTATGAAAACTGTTATAATAATATTGCCATAAATTCCCATTTCACTGTATGCTCACGGTAAGTTCAATTAGCTTGAGGTGGCAGCTGATTAAAGATGCACAGAAAATGGAATTAGCCTGTTACCAATCTTGAAAGGCGACTGA
Organism: Mantis religiosa; assembly: GCA_030765055.1. Lineage (NCBI taxonomy): Eukaryota > Metazoa > Arthropoda > Insecta > Mantodea > Mantidae > Mantis > Mantis religiosa. The sequence goes on from JAUKNK010000152.1 coordinate 1,828,654, forward strand.
GGATGATTTGTACATATAGAGTGGTCGATGTATGCATCACCAATGGCTACACATGTAGAAATCACCTTCAGTCTCCTTTCAAGATTTGTAACAGGCTAATTCCATTTTCTGTGCATCTTTAATCAGCTGGCACCTCAAGTTAATCAGAGTATACCAGAGATTGAAGTATGTTCGCATAACATTCAATATGTTATTTTACCTGTAATGTTCAAATGTGACCAGTAAATCAGTAGAATTGTCTTTACTAAGCACTGTATTATGTTCAAGTATTTTGCTATTAGTGCATGAAAATAAATTCTGTATACCACTCAGTTGAAGTATGGAATAATATCTGAGAGATAATTTTGATATTTATATGATGTCATTCATGATGACATAAAAATCTTATTGTGGACTTCCAGTGAGTACAGATACCTGATTTTCCTCCTCTCCATTTTGAGTCTGTCCTTCTGAAATTGGTATAATACCTGTCTCTGCAAATTCTTTTACCTTCTTCTGTACTGAAATAAATGCATGACGAATATTATCAAGGGCTGTTCCTAAGTCTGATTTAATAGAGTTAAATTCTTGAGTAACTAAAGATAGTCTGCCAAGAAGATAGTTAAGATTATTATCCATTTCACTCATGAGACTTGTGATCTGACCAACTTTTCCTCCCATGCTATCCATTGTCTTGAGGCTACCATTGACATATGTCTCTGTTTGTTGTTGCAATCTATCCAGGGCTCCAGCTGATGCAGTAAGCTGTTGATACATTATTCCAATTTGTCGCCATACTTGGCTGATTTCTGTCTCAATTTTACTTGTAAGATTGGAAAGAGCACCTGTTTGATTGTCCACTATGGTTTCTGAAAGAAGATCAAAGCGCCTATTTACGGTTGTATTTAATTCCTTTGCTTGCAGTTTAATCAGATCCCCAACTTCTAACAAAATTTGATGTACTCCATATTCAATGCGTCGCTTTGTGTCCATAACATTATCAGCAGTTTGGAACAGCACACTCTCAACTTCAGTAGAACGTCTCACTTCCTTTAGCACAGCTTCATAGCTTCGAGTTATATCAGAATAAACACCCTCTGCAATGACTCCTGCATCATTAATACCTTTAAGTATTTCCTCCTGAGTTTGCTCAATATTACTTTTTGTTTTTGCAAGGCTATCTTCAAGCCTGGCAGTGCCTTTATCATTTCCAGCAGCTAACTCATATTTCACTTCTTGTAACATTTCTTGTGTAGAGTTTATTCCCTGTAGCATATCATCATAACTTGGTAATGAAGCCAGTTTTTTGTTTGCATCTTCCGAGAGTTCTTTTATATCCTGCAACATCTTATGGTGTACTTCAAGAGCTGATATTAAGAGAGTATGCCAGTCTTGAGTTGCAGGTGAATGAACAATGCCAACTGGTTCTGTCTCATAACGATTGAGTAACCGCTCTGTATTGGCCATCATGTTCTCAAGGTTAGTTGACATTATCTTCAATGCTTCTGCATCCTTCTTCAGCATTTGATCTTGCAACTGTTCAATGGTGACTGCTAAGTGATTTATACGAGAATGAATCCTAGACTCTAACAAATCCAGCTTTTCTCCTGCTGCTGTTGCTGCTGTCAAATACTCTCCAATACTGCTTCTAATCATTTCTTCTACAGTTTTCATCCAACTATGAAGAGAAGCTTGCATTGTCTCCATTGTTTCTTTGGTCTTCTGTTGCTGAATATGTTCTTTCTCATTTCTCTGAAACGAAAATTCATATTAGCCTTAAATTCATTTAAATTCAGGTAATACATTAATTTTGCAATTGTACTTACAGAATAGAAATTCTTTAAACTCTGTTTATCAGCATTGTTGAAGTGCTATAACAAACTATACTCAAACTATACTGCAAGATACAGTAAAACATTCATTAACATAAAATATTTATATGGAATATAATATTTATGTAATTCTCTATAAAAAGAAAGAATCATACTTACAGAGTACTTTAAACTATAGTTGGTCATCTAATTCCTAAAAACTGCTTCACATACATGACTGTTTGTGAAAATTGCAATACCAAGAAGGAAAGCATGAATTCAATCAATTTAATACCACAGGTTACACACATGACAAGTAGAAAATTATTAACTTTTCAAATCTGTTCTTGACCTTTGAGCAGTATTCAGTATTTCGTGTGGCCTCCATGCACTGCAATTAGAGCTGCTATGTCTATGCCGTGGCATTGCATAAAAAATGTTCTGAATAAACTCCTGAGGGATTTCCCTCCATGGAGTTTGTATTCAAGCCTACAACTCTGTGACACTAGTTATTGGAGGACCATGACATACCAATGTTCAATGGGTGACATGTTAGGCGAATGTACAGGCCAGGGAAACAATGGTACCCGATGCTCTTCGAAGAAGGCTTGTACATTCCTCACAATATGTGGCTGGGCATTGTCCTGTTGAAATATGGCCTGAGAAGATGCCTGAAGCAGGGGGAGTATCTCAGGCTCTACAATCAGCGTTAGGTACCAGTTGCTGTTCAAAGTGCCCTCAATTTGTAGGAGGCGAGATAAATTGTTGTAACCAATGGCGCCCCAAACCATGAAATGCAATGTGTAGTGTTTAACGCTCGGTTTTACTACATGCGGCACCGCACACGGGAAAAAAAACCATGACACCTGCTGCTTTTCTGCTATGTCACTCAACATAGCAGCCCTCCAGGTTGCACTCACCATGGTACCTTGGACGCATAGCTATCATATATGTGGCCATCACTGTAGGACACTAAGTGGGACTCATCCAAAAAGACAACATTTTGCCACTCAGCACTCCAGTGACGGTGTTCACATGCTCATTGCAGTCAAAGGAGCTTCTGGTTTCTGGTCAATGGAAGTCGATGTAATGTCATGCATACAACCAGCCCAACCTACATCAGCCCACCTCAGTAGTGTAGATGGTAGCATGTCAGCCTCACGCTCAAGAGGTCCCGAGTTCGAATCTCGGTCAGGGTGAGTTACCCAGATAAGGTTTTTTCCGGGGTTTTCCCTATCCTTCAAGACGAATGTCAGGTAGCTCTAAGCTCCATGTACCCTGGACTCATTTGAGCATCATTTCATCCAATTCATTCACCGTCCAATATGACTTAACGTTGGAGGACGTAAATTACAACAACAACAAAAAAAATTTAAAAAAAACCCTACATCAGGCAGCGACCAACCGATGATGCAGAGAAGTTCACATCTGTTGCAGTGCTGCTACATCGAGCCAACACAGTGGATGAAGCTGTATGGTTGTTATGGCCATATGGACAAGATGACGGTCATCCCGTGCTGTGCTATTTTTTCAAGGTCCAGTTCCCTTTCTTCACTGCTTATGACCTTTGTCTATCCAGTGCTTCCACACATGCCTCACTGTCAGAGCAGCATGCTCTGTATGAGTCGAAATGTAATGGCATGACAAACCCGCTTCCCGGAGACAGATCATTCTGCCCCATTTGAGCTCGGGGTTCCCTTTGGTGTCGATGAAGCATACTTTGCTCACTTTATTGTTTCCACCTTGTTTGACAAATCTGCATTCACTATCCTGGGCACAACAATGACCTTATTGGATTGACACGTGAGGGCTCTGCTCGGCCTATATGTGCCGCATCTCTCTGCAAACCTAATCACTTATTGCTTGTAGACACTTCTACACTTATACCAAGTTTGGAGTCATTCGGATAATTCTTTCTTGGTGTTGCAATTTTCAAAAATAAAATGTATACTTAAAATTTAAATATCCAGAGAGGATGAATATTTTTTCTACATATACATTGATTTCAGGTGCCCTCCTTACTCAGCGTATTGTAGTACAGCTTAGTGGTAAACTTCCAGCTTGAGCTAATAAATGTTTGCATATAATTTAGCAAGTTCCTTGCATTTTGTTTTCTTTTAATTTTATGCACCCTCATATGGTGTTACATGCAAAATCTATCTGTTTTCAGAAATATCAGTGATTTAGGTTGGTTCACAAAAACTAGTAATCAGACCAGGATGAGAAAAACAAAGTTAAGAAAATGCATTTTAATAGGAATGTTCACATTAGATGGGAAGCTTACCCTAGTCCCAGGAACAAGAAAGAGGACTTGAGCAAGTCTTTTATTTTTATTTTTTGTTTCTAATTTATTGTAGAAACCCACAGATTCCATAATTACGTTGTTCCTGCTGTCACAGGAAAACTGAAGTGAAACTGTATTCCTTACTTTGCATGTCCTAGTCAAAGCGCTTTCAGATATTGTCCTTATAATTTATACTTGCAGGTGCAAAAGAACATAGGTTTTAGTATTAGATACATGCCTGCCATATGAAGATAGTGTGTCCTAAAACTTGGTGTTACGTCTTAGGAAGGGGGTGATCAAGCAAGTAAACTGTATCATTAGATATCAATTCATTTGTTAAGAACTTCTTTGTATAGTATTCATTTGTGTGGCTATAATTAATTTGAAATTAACATGCCAGCCTTGTAAATGCATAAATGGAAAGCATGAGAGGCTTGCCAGCTGTATCAAGTCACTACAGCCTCTGTACCAGGAGTAGGAGGGGTGAGTTCTAATAGGGATGAGACAGAGACCTGATCCAGATGTCAGTGTGTGCTAGTATGAAGCACATCTATTGCCTAAGAATTCCTATGGCAATGGAACAATTGTCACAGAGAAAGCTTTCTAAACTGCACAAGAAACAAAACAGCTGTGGATTCCTGGGCCTTAAACTCGGTAATGCGCAACATTCATGTACCAGTCTATGAAAACCATTATTGAGTGGCTGGGAAGCAAATTGAACCTTGGATCTCATACATTTTTGTGGGGCTATCTTACTCTGACATTACATGACTGGTTATCTACAAAATGTATCAAAGTTTGCAGCAGCCATTTTGAATAACTTCAGTTGCTCATGCTTGCACTATTCCAGTTTTCTGTTTTACTTATTTCCTACTTTTTGTTATTCGTGCTGTTTATGTCTTTCATATTTCAAAGTGATACATATTGTCACCCGAACGTCAGCACTCCCTACAGAACCGACCGGCAGCAGCAGGAGACGGTAGACGTTCGCCATGCCCAGCCATTTGTCTTACAGCGGTAAGGAGGGTTGGCTGAAAAAACATCACTGCGCCGTCTCTTTTCGCTCCACCTGAGTTCTCGAACTTACGGGATATTTCATCTAATCCAGAAACTTCTAGATTGGCCAGCTGACCCTATATAAGCAACACGTCGGGCTGGAAGTCAGTCAGTGTTTGGCGAACAGCTGCGAGGAGCGCCCAGTGAGAGGACGGACTGCGTACGTGCGTCGGAGGAGTATAAGTAATCGCGAGTGCAAGTGGAATTGTAACGGACGAACTGGTGAATCGTAATTGTGTGCATTACGTAATTCTGTGTAATTGGCAAGTGTTTAACTGTAAGTCGGTGGAAATAAAGAACATTTTTGAGAGGTACAATTGGACTTTTATTTCGCGAGCCAACAAAGTCACACTGGTGTCAGGAAGCGGGACGATAACATCGCCGAACATTACAACCATGGACGCAGCATTGGAAAATTTTTTGGAGAAGATGATGGAAATGAAGGCCGAATTAACAGAGAAGACGGAAGCGGCAAATAACAACTTGGCCGCGAAGATGAACGAGTTAACAACAAAAACAGAAGCGGCAAATGACAACCTGGCCGCAGAGTTGAAACAAATGAAGACGGCCAACGACAACATCACCGAGAAGATGGAAGAAATAAAGGCCGAACTAACAGCGAAGGTGGAAATGGCAAAAAACAACTTGGCCACGACAAGGACCGCAAAGATGGCCGAACTGACCACGGAAATGAAGGTGGCGAACGAGGCTCTAGCCGCCAAATTTGAAGAACAGTTGGCCGGCGTGAGGGATAACGCGACGGAGCTGGGCAAGCGGACGGGCTATGTGGACGAGCGAGTCGAGGACCTAGCGAACCGCTACAATGACTTAGAGGAAAAGACCGACAATAACGCCAAGTCCCTGAACGCCATGGTTGAAGACATCGAAGACCTCGCGAACCGCGTAAACAACCTGGAGGGAAAGGCCGACAGCAGCGTCAAGTCCCTGAACGCCATGGTGGAGCACGTCGTCGGCAGGAGCATGAAGGATTTTTAGGCCGACGCGCCGGGTCGCGACACATCTGCGCGAGTCAAACCTCCCAAGTATGACGGCGCGTCAACGTTTGAAGTCTTCCGCCACCAGTTCGACACAGTGGCCAGGCACAACAAATGGTCGCCAGAGGAGGAGGCCACACAGATAATAGCCAGCCTCCAAGGACGGGCCGCGGAAGTCCTAAACGCGGTTCAGACAACGGCGGCGCCCAAGGACATCTGGGAGGCCCTGGAGAATCGTTTCGGAAACCACCGCTTGGCCGAAGCGTACCGCAGCCAGCTAAAGGCACGGTCACAGCAGCCAGGGGAGACGCTGCAGGAGTTCGCCCTGGCAGTTGAACAACTGGCAAGCAAGGCCGTAGTCGACCTCCCACCAGAGTTCGTGTCCCGGGATGCTACATACACCTTCGTTGACGGGGTACGGGACACGGAGATTCGTCAGCGCCTAATGCTCGGCGATTATAAAACAATCCACGAGGCGCTAACGGCAGCATTAAGAATGGAGGCGGCCTAGGTAACAGCTATCCCGACGTCGAGAACGAGGAGTGTCCGCTGCACCGGAGACAGAAGACCAGCCGAGGAACGCCGACGAACACCTAGTGGCCTGTGTTGGGGGTGTGGACAGCCCCGCCACCTGCGGACAGACTGCACACACCAGGAAGAGCAGCCGGAAAACGAATAAGGGCCGTCGTGTAGAGGGGCACGTCGGCACCATCACCACCATCGCCTCGAGTGACACTGCGCGCCGTCAGCCGGCGTATGGATGACAGCCTCATCGCGGACGGTTGGCTAAGAGGAAAGCCGTGCCGCGTGCAGGTGGACACCGGGGTGCCGTGACCATCATAGGACCTGACGTGGCAAAAGGTTTGCCGACAAGGAAGCCGAGCCGACCATACCAGCTCGTCACGGCATCGGGCGACACCTTGCCTGTGGAGGAGGCCCTGCCGAAACTGACCTTGGGAAGGAGCACCGTACGTCTGTGGGTGTTCGTCGCGAAAGTTGCTGAGGAGGTGATACTGGGATTGGATACCCTCAGGAGCCATGAGACGACGGTCGACGTCGGCAAGAAGGTCCTTCGGCTCAACGGAGAAGAGGTTATACTCCGTCAACCCGAAGAGCGCTTTGGAAGATGCAGGGTGGTCTTGAGCGAAGACGTGGTTGTCCCCGCGAGGAGCGAGGTGGCGGTGACTGCGCGACTGGAAGGCCGGAGGACCAGGAACATGATGCTGGACCAGAAGACGCCTGTATACGGACTCTGTGTAGTCAGGGCATTGCTGCCGTGCCGAGAGGAGATGCCAGTGAGACTTCTAAATCCGACGGACACCGATCACGACGTCCAGCCCGGGACGGAGTTGGGAACGTGCGAGCCCGTGGTGAGCGTAACAGCAATCGACAAGACACAGGAACCGGTGCCGACGCAACACCTGGGGCTCCGGCTAGAAGGCCTACTGGAGAGGGCGGCCGACCACCTGACCGCAGAACAGCTGGAGAAAGCTCGACAACTGCTGAGGCGATACCAGAGCTTCTTCAGCCATGCGACAGTTACTACGGCCGCACGGAAAAGTGCTTCACCGCATCGACACCGGGGACGCCCGGCCTATTCGGCAACCACATAGACGCGTTCCGCTGGCGAAGCAAGGGGCGGTACGAGACATGCTGGAGGACATGAGATCCAAGGACGTGATTGAAGAGTCTGACAGCCCTTGGTGTTCCCCTGTAGTCTTGGTGACAAAGAAGAACGGCGAGCTGCGCTTCTGCGTAGACTACAGAAAGTTAAACGCTGTCACCCGGAAGGACTGTTTCCCCTTATCCCAGATTGAGACACCCTGGACACACTAGCTGGTGCACAGTGGTTCTCGACCCTGGATCTCAAGTCGGGCTACTGGCAGGTAGATCTAGACCCAAGAGACAAGGAAAAGACCGCATTCTCGACAGACCAAGGGCTCTGGCAGTTCACGGTTATGCCTTTGGCCTCTGCAACGCACCAGCTACCTTCCAACGCCTCATGGAGTCAGTGATGAGAGGGCTGGCCTACGATGCCTGCCTGCTATACCTAGACGACATCACTATCGTCATGAAGAATTTTGAAGATCACCTCGAGAAATTGAGTAAGGTTCTACTGAGACTGCAGGTGACCAACTTGCTGCTGAACGCGAAGAAGTGCCAACTCTTCCGCAAGGAATTCAACTACTTAGGCCACATAGTCTCAGTAACCGGAGTGGCCACAGACCCGGGAAGACAAAGGCTGTGAGAGATTGGCCTCGTCCCAAGGATAAGAAAGAGTTGCGCAGTTTCCTGGGGCTGTGCAGTTATTACCGCCGCTTCATAAAGGGGTTCTCCAACATCGCAAAACCCCTCACCCACCTGACAGAGGAACACCGGCCTTATGTGTGGACGGAGAACGCCGTAAACGCTTTCCAGCACCTAAAGGAGTCCCTGTGCAGTGCTCCAATTTTGGGTTTCCCACAAACGGGTGGCGTCTTCATTGTAGAAACCGACGCCAGCGACCATTGCATTGGCGGTGTCCTATTGCAGATCCAGGACGGCCATGAGCGGGTGATAGCCTACTAGAGCAAGACGCTATCCAAGGCAGAAAAGAACTACTGCGTCACCTGAGGAGAATTATTGGCGGTAGTAAAGACCTTGGAGCACTTCCACAAGTACGGTACGGTCAGCCATTTCACCTGAGGACTGACCATTCCGCCCTAACCTGGCTATTGAGCCTTAGGAACCTGGAAGGTCAGACAGCACGTTGGGTCCAGAGGCTTCAGGAGTACGACTTCACCTAGGAACATCGTAGAGGGAAGAGCCACGGTAACGCAGACGCCATTTCCCGAAGACCCTGTCCAGAAGAGTGCGGCCAGTGTACAAGAGTGGAAGAGAAGGAGCGTGCCGCAGCAGTCCGAGTAGTTGTGGCAGTGCCTGCGGACGGCTGGGATAGCGCAGGCCTGAGGACGGAGCAGCTGGCGGACGCAGACAAAATTGGGATGACGCCCACAAGGTTAATGTTTGGCCGAGAGTTACGCCTCCCTTGTGACCTGGCTTTTGGAAGCCCTCCGAAAGCGAAACAGCCAGCGACCGAGTATGTGGAGAACTTGGTAGACCATCTCCACGACATGCACGAGGTGGCTGGCCAGAACATCCAGAAGGCGAGCGACCGCATGAAGACCACGTATGACAGGCAAGCCAACAGCCAAGGGTTCCAGCAAGGTGACCTGGTCTGGTTGTACCGTCCTACCCGGACCAAGGGACGCTGCCCGAAGCTCCAGCGGCCATGGCAAGGACCGCACCGGGTGGTGGAGACGATTAACGGCTTGGTCTACCGCATCCAGAAGGTGCCCCGAGGGAAGATGTTGGTGGTACACCTGGATCGCCTGGCACGCTACGATGGTGCAGTTCGGGACGACCAGCGTTAAGGAGGGAGCAGTGTCACCCGAACGTCGGAACTCCCTATAGATCCGACCGGAAGCAGCAGTAGATGGTAGACGTTCGCCACGCCGAGACATTTGTCTTATAGCTTGGCTGAAAAAACATCACTGCGCCGTCTCTTTTCGCTCCACCTGAGTTCTCGAACTTACGGGATATTTTATCTAATCCAGAAACTTCTAGATTGGCCAGCTTACCCTGTACAGCAACACCTCGGGCTGGAACACAGTCAGTGTTTGGCGAACAGCTGCGAGGATCGCCCAGTGAGGGGACGGACGGCGTACGTGCGTCGGAGGAGTTTACGTAATCGCGAGTGCAAGTGGAATTGTAACGGACGAACTGGTGAATCGTAATTGTGTACATTACGTAATTCTGTGTAATTGGCAAGCGTTCATCTGTAAGTCGGTGGAAATAAAGAACATTGTTGAGTGGTGCAATTGGACTTTTCATTTCACGAGCCCACAAAGTCATAATTTGTAAACAAAAAATTTCTGGAGCGTTTATTAAAAAAATATGATCACAGGTTACCCATATATTTACCACTGAGCCTTGAGTATAAATTGACCATTCATTTATACTGCTAATACAGATATAAACTGTGACTTTGTGGGTTTGTGAAATGAAAAGTCCAATTACACAAACTCAACAATGTTCTTTATTTCCACCGACTTACAGTTGAACACTGGCCGATTACACAGAATTACGTAATGCACACAATTACAATTCACCAGTTCGTCCGTTGCCGTTCTACAGTACGCTCACAATTACGTAAATTCTTCCGTTGCACGCACACAGTCTTCTCGTCCCTTCACTAACACGGCGCTACTTCGCTGCTTGCCAAGCACTGACTTTCCTCCAACCGGACGTGTTGCTTATATAGGGTCAGCTGGCCAATCTAGAAGGTTCTGGGTTAGCTGAATTATCCCGTAAGTACGAGAACTCAGGTGGAAAGTAAAGAGAGGGCACAGTGATATTTTTCCAGCCAACGCTCGTTACCGCTATAAGACAAATGAGGGGGCGTGGCGAACGCCTACTATCTCCTGCTGCCGCCGGCCGGTTCTACAGGGAGTTCCGACGTTCGGGTGACACTGCTCCCTACTCAAAGCTGGTCGTCCCGAACAGCACCATCGTAGCGTGCCAGGCGATCCAGGTGTACCACCAAAATCTTCCCTCGGGGAATCTTCTGGATGCGGTAGACCACGTCGTTAATCCTCTGCACCACCCGGTTCGGTCCTTGCCATGGCTGCTGGAGCTTCGGACAGCGTCCCTTGGTCCGGGTAAGACGGTACAACCAGACAAGGTCACCTTGCTGGAACCCTTGGCCTTTGGCTTGCCTGTCATATCTGGTCTTCATGCGGTCGCTCGCCTTCTGGATGTTCTGGCGAGCCATCTCGTGCATGTCGTGAGCTGATCCACTAGGTTCTCCACATACACGGTCACCGGATGCTTCGCCTCCGGAGGGCTTCCAAAAGCCAGGTCACAAGGGAGGCGTAAATCTCGGCCAAACATGAAGCTGGCTGGCGTCATTCCAGTTGTGTCGTGTGTATACGAGCGGTAGGCCAGCAAGAACAGTGGCACCTTGACGTCCCAGTCTCGCTGATGGCTGGCCACGATCTTCCTCAGGTTTTCCTCTAAGGTCTTGATTTATCTTTCGACCATGCCATCCGTCTGGGGATGTAGGGTCGTCGTGCGGGTCTTGTTCACCCCAAGCCTTTGTAGTGCCTCCTTCATTAGGTTGGACTCAAAGTTGGTTCCCTGGTAACCGTGTAGCTCTAACGGGACCCCAAATCGACAGAACACTTGCTCCACGAGGCAGTCTGTGATTGTCTTTGCCTCTTGGTTTGGGATGGCATACACCTCCGGCCACTTGGTGAAGTAGTCCATGATCACCATTAGGTACTGTTGCCTCGCTCGGAAACTGGGACCGGTCCAGCAATGTCAACGGCGAGCCGTTGGAATGGCGCTCTGGCGCTGTACTGCTGCATGCGACCCCGACTCTTAGTCTGGGGGCCAGGACTCGCCGCGCACACGTGACATTGACGGCACCATCTCTGAGCGTCTGCTTGGAGTCTCAGCCAGTAGTAGCGCTGCCGTAGTTTCTCAATCGTTCGGTTCGCTCCCAGGTGTGCTCCTGAAGTACCGCCGTGCACTTCCTCTAGGACTTCCGCGACCTTACCCCGGGGAACTACCAACCGTTCTCTCTGCGTCTTCCCATCGGGTGACTCCCATACCCGGAACAGCACGCCCTCTCTGGTCTTCAGCGAGTCCCATTGGGCCCAGTACGACTTGTAGGTGGAGCTCCTCGGTGCGATGACCTACCAGGTTGGTCTCGTCCCCGCCTCCACTTCCTTCAAGAGTGGCCCAAAGTCTGCGTCCGCCAGCTGCTCTCTCCTCAGGCCTGCGCTATCCCAGCCGTCCGCAGGCGCTGCCACAACTACTCGGACTGCAGCGGCACGCTTCTTCTCTTTAACTCTCGTGCGCTGGCCGCACTCTTCTGGACAGGGTCTTCGGGACATGGCGTCAGCGTTACCGTGGCTCTTCCCTCTACGATGTTCCGAGGTGAAATCGTAGTCCTGCAGCCTCTGGACCCAACGTGCTGTCTGGCCTTCCAGGTTCCTAAAGCTCAATAGCCAGGTTAGGGCCGAATGGTCAGTCCTCAGGTGGAATGGCTGACCGTACAGGTACTTGTGGATGTGCTCCTGTGTCTTTACTACCGCCAGTAGCTCCCGTCGGGTGACGCAGTAGTTCTTCTCTGCTTTGGATAGCGTCTTGCTGTAGTAGGCTATCACCCGCTCATGGCCGTCCTGGATCTGCGATAGGACACCTCCAATGCAATGGTCGCTGTCACGGGTGTCCACAATGAAGGGGCCACCCGTTTGTGGGAAACCCAAAATTGGAGCACTGCACAGGGTGACCTTCAGGTGCTGGAAAGCGTCTTCGGCGTCCTCCGTCCACACATAAGGCCCGTGTTCCCACGTCAGTCGGGTGAGGGGTTTTGCGATGTTGGAGAACCCCTTTATAAAGCGGCGATAATAACTGCACAGCCCCAGGAAACTGCGCAAGTCTTTCTTATCCTTGGGGCGAGGCCAATCTCTCACAGCCTGTGTCTTCTCCGGGTCTGTGGCCACTCCGTTTGCTGAGACTATGTGGCCCAAGTATTTAACTTCCTTGCGGAAGAGCTGGCCCTTCTTCGCGTTTAGCTTCAAGTTGGTCGTCTGCAGTCTCTGCACCACCTTACTCATATACTCGAGGTGATCTTCAAATGTCTTCCCGACGATGATGATGTCGTCCAGGTACAGCAGGCAGGCATCGTAAGTCAGCACTCTCATCACTGACTCCATGAGGCGTTGGAAGGTAGCTGGTGTGTTGCAGAGGCCAAAGGGCATAACCGTGAACTGGCAGAGCCCTTGGCCCGTCGAGAATGCGGTCTTCTCCTTGTCTCTTGGGTCTAGAGCTACCTGCCGGTAGCCCGACTTCAGGTCCAGGGTCGAGAACCACAATGCACCAGCTAGCGTGTCCAAGGTGTCGTCAATCCGGGGTAAGAGGAAACAGTCCTTCCGGGTGACAGCGTTTAACTTTCTGGAGTCTACGCATAAGCGCAGCTCACCATTCTTCTTTGTCACCAAGACTACAGGGGAACACCAAGGGCTGTCAGACTCTTCAATCACACCCCTGGATCTCATGTCCTCCTGCATGTCTCGTACCGCCCCTTGCTTCACCAGCGGAACGCATCTATGTGGTTGCCGAATAGGCCGGGCGTCCCCGGTGTCGATGCGGTGAAACACTTGCCCGTGTGGCCGTAGTCACTATCACCTTCGCTGAAGACGCGCTGGTATTGTCTTGGCAGTTGTCGAACTTTCTCCAGCTGCTCTGCGATCAGGTGGTCGGCCGCCCTCTTTAGTAAGCCTTCTAGCCGGGGCCCCAGGTGTTGCGTCGGTACCAGCTCCTGCGTCTTGTCGATTGGTGTTCCGCTTACCACGGGCTCGCACGTTCCCAACTCCGTCCCGGCCTGAACGTCGTGATCGCTGTCCGTTGGATTTAGCAGTCCCACTGGCACCTCTTCTCGGCACGGCAACAATGCCCTGGCTACACATAGTCCGTGCACAGGCGTCTTCTGGTCCATCATCATGTTCCTGGTTCTCTGGCCTTCCAGTCGCGCGGTTACCACCACCTCGCTCCTCGCGGGGACAACCACGTATTCGTTCAAGACGACCCTGCAAATTCCAAGGCGCTCCTCTGGTTGACGGAGTTAACCTCTTCTCCGTTGAGCCGCAGGACCTTGTTACCGACGTCGACCGTCGCCTCGTGGCTCCTGAGGGCATCGAATCCCAGTATCACCTCCTCAGCCACCTTCGCGACGAACACCCACAGACGTACGGTATTCCTTCCCAAGGTCAGTTTCAGCATGGCCTCCTTCTCCACAGGCAAGGTCTCGCCCGATGCCGTGACGAGCTGGTATGGTCGGCTCGGCTTCCTTGTCGGCAAACCTTTAGCCACGTCAGGTCTGATGATGGTCACGGCTGCCAACCGTCCGCGATGAGGCTGTCATCCATACGCCGGCTGACGGCGCGCAGTGTCACTCGAGGCGATGGTGGTGATGGTGCCGACGTGCCCCTCTACACGACGGCCCTTACTGGTTTTCCTGCTGCTCTTCCTGGTGTGTGCAGTCTCTCTGCAGGTGTCGGGGCTGTCCACACCCCCAACACAGGCCACTAGGTGTTCGTCGGCGTCCCTCGGCTGGTCCTCTGTCTCCGGTGTAGCGGACACTCCTCGTTTTCGACGTCGGGATACCTGTTACCTTGGCCACCTCCATCCTTAATGCTGCCGTTAGCGCCTCGTGGATTGTTTTATAATCGCCGAGCATTAGGCGCGTAGGATTCTCCGTGTCCCGTACTCTGTCAACGAAGGTGTAGGGAGCCTCCCGAGACACGAACTCTGGTGGGAGGTCGACTACGGCCTTGCTTGCCAGTTGTTCAACATCCAGGGCGAACTCCTGCAGCGTGTCCCCTGGCTGCTGTGACCGTGCCTTTAGCTGGCTGAGGTACGCTGCGGCCAAGCGGTGGTTTCCGAAACGATTCTCCAGGGCCTCCCAGATGTCCTTGGGCGCCGCCTTTGTCTGCACCGCGTTTAGGACTTCCGCGGCCCGTCCCTGGTGGCTGGCTATTAACTGTGTGGCCTCCTCTTCCGGCGACCATTTGTTGTGCCTGGCCACTGTGTCGAACTGGTGGCGGAAGACTTCAAACGTTGACGCGCCGTCATACTTGGGAGGTTTGACGCGCGCAGATGTTGTGTCGCGACGCGGCGCGTCGGCCTTCAAATTCTTCAGTCTCCTGCCGACGACGTCCTCCACCATGGCGTTCACGGACTTGACGCTGCTGTCGGCCTTTCCCTCCAGGTTGTTTACGCGGTTGGCGAGGTCGTCGACGTCTTCAACCATGGCGCTCAGGAACTTGGCGTTATTGTCGGCCTTTTCCTCTAGGTCATTGAAGCGGTTCGCCAGGCCCTCCATGCGCTCGTCCACTTGGACCATCCGCTTGCCCAGCTCCGTCACGTTATCCCTCACGCCGGCCAACTGTTCTTCAAATTTGGCGGCGAGTGCCTCGTTCGCCACCTTCATTTCCGTAGTCAGTTCGGATATCTTTGCGGTCATTCTCGTGGCCAAGTTGTTTGCCGTTTCCGTCTTCGCTGTTAATTCGACCTTCATTTCTTCCATCTTCTCGGTGATGTTGTCGTTGGCCGTCTTCATTTGTTTCAACTCTGCGGTCAGGTTGTTGTTTGCCCCTTCTGTTTTTGTTGTTAACTCGTTCATCTTCGCGGCCAAGTTGTTATTTGCCGTCTCCAACTTCTTTTTCATTTTCTCGGTGATGTTGTCGTTGGCCGTCTTTATTTCTGCCAGTTCCGCCTTCATTTCCATCATCTTCTCCAAAATCTTTTCCAATGCCGCGTCCATGGCCGTAATGTTCGGTGATGTCGTCCCGCTTCCTGACACCAGTGTGACTTTGTGGGTTCTTGAAATGAAGGGTCCAATTACACAAACTCAACAATGTTCTTTATTTCCACCGACCTACAGTTGAACACTTGCCGTTTACACAGAATTACGTAATGCACACAATTACAATTCACCAGTTCGTCCGTTGCAGTTCCACTGTACGCTCACAATTCTTCCGTTGCACGCACACAGTCTTCTCGTCCGTTCACTATCACGGCGCTACTTCGCTGCTTGCCAAGCACTGACTTTCCTCCAACCGGACGTGTTGCTTATATAGGGTCAGCTGGCCAATCGAGAAGGTTCTGGATTAGATGAAATATCCCGTAAGTTCGAGAATTCGGGTGGAACGGAAACATACGGCACAGTGATTTTTTTTTTTTTTCCAACCAACCCTCGTTACCGCTATAAGACAAATGAGGCGGCGTGGCGAACGCCGGCCGGTTCTATAGCGAGTTCCGACGTTCGGGTGACAATACTGATCACACAGAAAATGAAGCTAGTCACAGTGAAGCAACAAATATTACACAAATAAAAATATTTGTAACAATCTCCACTTAACTTAAGGAGTTGGTAATTCCTTCTTCTTTACAAAAGATTGATTTCGAAGGCACATCACCTTCGTCTTCAATTTACTAAACAAATTCCGTTGTTAAGGAAATCTCGGTTACCATGCTATTTTCTTTTATTATGTCACGTTTCCAACTTCACCAACATCTGAATACGAAACAAACCAAAAAACAGAATCAATTGCCGATGTTTATTTTTTATACATTTATGTGTTTAATTTAAATTTTATAGATACTAAATCTGAAATTAAGCTATATTTAAAACTTCAAAAGAAAAAAGATCTATTCTAGCAGACATCGTTTTCTAAATCTTTGTTTAAAACATAAAGTAGTTCCTATATTTGTTAGAAAAACTATTAAATTTGATAATAATAGTATTCATCAAAAATCAGTGGAGAAAAAAGTAATTCAGGTTGAAAGAAGCTTACTTTTTAAAAGTTTAAGTAATATTGAACTTAAATTATATGATTTGCATATTAAATTAACAAGGATTTTAGGTTATTCAATATGGCTTAATATAGAATCCAAATTATTTCATATTCTTAATATAAATATGAAAACAAAAACTGCTAAATTAAAAAAGTAATTATGTAATTTGCGTTTCAAACAAAATAAATTAAACCCAGTTATTAAAAATAATAAAGATAATATTGTTGAATCCTTTCGTGGAAGTATTGAAAACAGTGTTGTTGTATAAATTAAATTTTAGGGGAGTCGATTAATGACACTAAACAACACTCACTTTTAAATTTTCACGGAACTAGTTACAGAGGCCTTCCCTCTATCCTCAGTCGGACATCAACTTGTTCTCATTGGTGTAGCTGGCAATATTTTGTCATCAGTCTCCTCTGGTGGCAATTCGAGGAACTTGCTGAACAAATCTTTCTGGGAGATGTCGAAATTGAATACTTTGTTCCTATTTTTTTGAAATAAAGATTTCTTCCCATGTGGACAGTTCTTGTTTTCCTGTTGTATGTTTTAGTAATTTTGGTTCTGGATTTATGTTGTGGTTTTTTTTCCAAAAATGCGTGGCAACTGCTGATTTTTCTAATTGTTTTTATTTTATGTTCCTGAAGTGTTCCTTTGCTCTTGTTTCTAAATTTCTTTTGGTTTTTCCAATAGAAATTTGACTACAGTCACAGCATTCAATTTGATATATCCAAGATTTTTTGTTAGATGGAATGGCATCTTTGACGTTTGAGCAAATTAGTTTTTTTTAAGGAGTAATGGTTCACTGGTGCTAGTTGAATGTTTTCTTTTTTGAAGACTTTTTTGAATTTATCAAAGGCCTATGGATGGTAAGTGAATTTTTTGAAGATCATTTTAGTTTCTGTAGCTGAGAGGGTTGTGGTTTCCTTTAGTAGTTTTTTCTTTTTTGCTAAGTTCACTTTTTTGTCTACTAGTGATTTGGGAAAGTCAGTTATCTGTGCTATTTCAATAATTTTGTTGTATTCTTCTGCTGTGAGAGGGATGTTGACCAGTCTGTGTGCTAAACTATTGAAGATTGCCCGTTTGTGGGATCTTGGGTTGTAGCCATTAGCTTTTATGTAGTTGTCTGTTTGTGTTGGTTTTCTATAAATGCCAAAGTTTATTCTATTTTTATTTCTGATTATTTTTAGATCTAAAAATGATAAATACTCGTCTTTTGCAACTTCTACAGTGAACTTGATGCTTTTTTCTTGAATATTTAAAACTTTTAGTGCATCACTGATGTGTGTTTTTTTTTTGGCACTGTGGCAAATATGTCATCTACATATCTTTGCCAGAGTTTAAACATCCATGGGAAACCTTTAGTGATCCTTATTTCTAGTGCACTCATGTACAGATCGGCCAGGAAGGGTGATAAGGGGTTGCCCATTGCTAAACCAGAAGTTTGATGGAAATATTTTGTTTGAAACTGGAAGAAATTCTGTTCTATGCATAATTTGGTTAGTTCGATGTAATCTGAAATTTCAAGTGATGACATTCAAAGTGATTTGAGCCATTTTTCTATCAACGTTGGGAGTTGTTTAACTGGTATGCTGGGAAACAGTGATTTAACGTCAAATGAGACTACAGTCTGTGAGGTTTAAGTTGGCATATCCTCTACTGTCCTTGTCTAACACAGAATGCTGTCCTTGTCTAGCACACGTGGGCGGGTGAGGAACCGCTGCTTTGTAGTGATTCCCCCACTCCGTTGTGTGTCGATTAAAGATTGTCAGTGGCGTATGAGCGATAGAACTGTGAATTTATTGTTTTGTGGATTTACACGACACACAAAATCTTTTTTCGTTGTTGCAACATATGGATATAACGTTGAATTATTTTCTTGTAGTTGTAGTTGTGTTTGTGTTATTTCAAGTTGAATCTCGAGGGAAAGTTCTAAACTCAGATTCTAGGGAAATTGTAGTCAAAGTTCACAGTTTCTTCAATAATGAATGTGAAGCTTTTAAATGTGGAAAGCCGACTAATTCAGTGACGAGTATCATTGAGAGAACTGCTACTGCTACAGGTATTTCTTATCGTTCTGTCCAATGAATTTAAAAGAACACAAAAATGCAAAAACACGGCGCTAGACTGCAAACACCAGGCAAGAAGCGCCCTAATAGAAGACCGCGAAAAACAGAAATTGATTCATTCACTGCTGGTGCTATTAAGCGAGCAATCTATTCGCTGTATCGTACGGACTTTCTGCCTAGTTTTCTGGACATATATGAGGCTTTAAGAACTAAAGACTTACTTAAAGGAAGCGTGTGGTCCTTAAGAATAATTCTTAAAAAGCTTAATTTCAGTTACAGTAAAAATTCATAAGGAAGACACTTTGTGGATATTGTTTCTAAGAGATTTAAATTTTTAAAATGAATGAAGGAACTGAGATCTACAGGTAGGCCTATAGTGTAATTTGACGAAACGTTGGTAAATATAAACCATACGAGAAATACGGTGTGGAAGTGTATCGCTGATGAAAATGTAATTGATTTCCCTCTTAAAACACCAATCGGCAAAGGACAGCTATTTATAGTTGTATATGCTGGATGTTCTACAGGATTTATTCCTAATACCTTGCTAACTTTTAAGTCAAATTCAACCAAAGACAACCATGAAGAAATGGATAATAACATTTTCAAGGATTGGTTTGTTAATACATTACTACCTAACATCCCGTCTAATAGTGTCATCATTATGGACAATGCTCCTTATCATTCCATAGAAATTAATAAGAATCCACTTCATCTTCACTCAAATCCCATATGCAGGAGTGGCTTCGTTATAGGAATATTGAGTTTGATTCACGAGCTACAAAACCGGTGCTATACGAATTAATTAAACTTAAAAGATAATTTCAAAGTGTATGAAATAGACAGTCTCGCAGAGGTACACGGTCATACCGCAGTAAGATTGCCACCTTATCACTGTGATTTTAGTGCTATAGAACTTATATGGGTACAAGTGAAGAATGATGATGCCAAACATAATATTTCATTTAAAAGTGTCGCTGTAAGAGCCTTGTTTCATTATGCGATTAGAAAAGTGATCTCAGAAAACTGGAAAAGGGCGTGTGAGCATGTAGAAAACACTGAACTATTTTACCGGAGAAAGACGGTCTGATAGATGAAATTACAGACAGATTAGTTATATATTTAGAAGACTTGTAATCGGAAGAAGAAAAGAAGATTCGTTTGAAATTTCTGACTGTGAATCGGGGTATGAGCAACAATGGGATGGAGTGGAAATGGGGCGCTCTGCCACTGATGCATGCTTGGCTGGGCTGTCTGTTTTGCTTGCTACGTCATAGAGTGAGACGGTGAGTATTCCTTTCTCTTTCTAAAAGGCACACGACTAGTTAAACCTCACAGACTTTAGTGTGTCCTGATCGCATGTAACAACAGCTGACAATATGACGGATAAGGTAACCTATTTAAAATTTAAAACGCATGACGGATTCAATGAAAATTTTGGTAATAAGCAAGAAATAAAAACATTCTTAAAACTGCATGAAAAGAAGAGAAACCTTTTTGCAAACATAAAATTCATCAAACTATGTTTACGAAATAAAGTAACACCCCGATTTGTCCGGAGGATAGTCAAACCAGGCAACGGAAATCAACAACAAATAGCGGCCGAGAGAAAAGTTTTACAGCTAGAAATCAATAAACATTATAAGCCTTTAGAAGAAACAGAATTGAAACTTTATAAACTCCATTCAGTTTTAACGAAAACGCTGGGAAACACGATGTGGGATAACTTCGAACAAAACTATTTCACAATGCTAAGAAAGAAAATGAAAGCAAAAACCGAAAAACTAAAGTACAAATTGACCAATTTGATGAACATTTCTTCACATCGAAATCATACCAGAAAAAAGTTCAAGGATAAGAGACACATCGGAAATAGAAACTTGAGTCGAACAGCAATTAGTCCACACGCTAAATGCAAAATGGCAATAAGTAGCGAAAACGAAAAAAACAAACATGCAAATCTTTGAAAACGTTGTAAATATACCTAATCAAAATTTCTCCACAAAAGAATTAGGTTTTCTAAACAAAGTATTAAAAACTTGCGTAAGTTTTTCAAACGAAATTGAGGACTACATTGCAGATATCAGCATTTCGGCACAGTGTCTACCAGTATCAAAACAAAATTCAGTTAAAAGCCACTGTGAAAATATTTTGGAAGAAATAAAAACCAGATCCGTTCAGAAGAGCAAACAAAATATTATCCATTCATTGAAACAAAAAAAAAAAAAAAAAAAAAAAACGTCTTATACACCAAGGCAGACAAAGGTAACAAAATAGTCATAATGGATAAATCTGATTACCTTGAAAAAATGGAAGAAATGCTAACTAACAGTAAATATGAAACCATTAACAAAAATCCACTAACAACTTGCATACAATCATTTGAAAAAACAATAGCAAAATCAAGTATATCAAACAAATATGCAGTTAAACCGGATAACCCAATCTACCAGCATACCAGTTAAACAACTCCCAACGTTGATAGAAAAATGGCTCAAATCACTTGGAATGTCATCACTTGAAATTTCAGATTACATCGAAATAACCAAATTGTGCATAGAACAGAATTTCTTCCAGTTTCAAACAAAATATTTCCATCAAACTTCTGGTTTAGCAATGGGCAACCCCTTATCACCCTTCCTGGCCGATCTGTACATGAGTGCACTAGAAATAAGGATCACTAAAGGTTTCCCATGGATGTTTAAACTCTGGCAAAGATATGTAGATGACATATTTGCCATAGTGCCAAAAAAAAACACACATCAGTGATGCACTAAAAGTTTTAAATATTCAAGGAAAAAAGCATCAAGTTCACTGTAGAAGTTGAAAAAGACGAGTATTTACCATTTTTAGGTCTAAAAATAATCAGAAATAAAAATAGAATAAACTTTGGCATTTATAGAAAACCAACACAGACAGACAACTACATAAAAGCTAATGGCTACAATCCAAGATCCCACAAACAGGCAATCTTCAATAGTTTAGCACACAGACTGGTCAACATCCCTCTCACAGCAGAAGAATACAACAAAATTATTGAAATAGCACAGATAACTGACTTTCCCAAATCACTAGTAGACAAAAAAGTGAACTTAGCAAAAAAGAAAAAACTACTAAAGGAAACCACAACCCTCTCAGCTACAGAAACTAAAATGATCTTCAAAAAATTCACTTACCATCCATAGGCCTTTGATAAATTCAAAAAAGTCTTCAAAAAAGAAAACATTCAACTAGCACCAGTGAACCATTACTCCTTAAAAAAAACTAATTTGCTCAAACGTCAAAGATGCCATTCCATCTAACAAAAAATCTTGGATATATCAAATTGAATGCTGTGACTGTAGTCAAATTTCTATTGGAAAAACCAAAAGAAATTTAGAAACAAGAGCAAAGGAACACTTCAGGAACATAAAATACAAACAATTAGAAAAATCAGCAGTTGCCACGCATTTTTGGGAAAAAAACCACAACATAAATCCAGAACCAAAATTACTAAAACATACAACAGGAAAACAAGAACTGTCCACATGGGAAGAAATCTTTATTTCAAAAAATAGGAACAAAGTATTCAATTTCGACATCTCCCAGAGAGATTTGTTCAGCAAGTTCCTGGAACTGCCACCAGAGGAGACCAATGACAAAATATTGCCAGCTACACCAAGGAGAACCAGTCAATGTCCGGCTGAGGATAGAGGCAAAGTCTGAAACTAGTTCCAGGAAAATTTAAAAGTAGGTGTTGTTTAGTGTCATTAATCGACTCCCAATAAATTTAATAATGTTGTTAATTTATCAAATTCTAACCTTAATGAAAGAGAGTTAAATTTTTAAAATCAAAGTTTAAAGATGTGTGTAGATTTTTCAAACAATATAGATGATTATATTGCAGATATAGAAATTGCTAGTGAAGATTTAAATGAAAATAATAAATCTTTGATTAAATTAAAATGTAGTAAAATATTACAAAATTTAGATAAATACAAACCAAAAAGAAATAATGATAAACATATTATTAAAGCATTAAATCAAAAAGATTTAATTTTCACCAAAGCGGATAAAGGTATAGAATTGTACTTTTAGATAAATTATGTTATATTAATAGAGTAAACCTTTTACTTCAAGGTGAAGATTTTATAAAGATTAATAAAGACCCTTTAGAATCTTGTATTACAAATTTTAATAAAATACTTAATGAAGTGGAAGTTATATCGGACAAAAAAAAACATTTTGTTAAGGTTAGTAATCCTGTTTTACCTATGAATTATGCCTTTCCTAAAATTCATAAGCCCGGTAATAAAATGAGACCTATTGTTAATTGTATAAACTCACCAACTTACAATTTAGCAAAATGGTTACACCAAAAATTTAGTAATTTTGATAAATTTGAGAGTTTAAGTATTAAAAACTCTTTTGAACTAATAAAAAAGATTGATAGTGTTGTATTATCTAAAACTGATAAACTTATTTCTTTTGAGGTAACTGCCTGATTTCCTTGTATTTCCAGAGAAAAACTTTTAATTTATTTAGAAAAGTGGTTGAATTCAATAAATTTACATGAGGAGTTAATAGTTGATTTTGTTAAACTTACTGATTTTTGTTTGGATCAAAATTTTTTCAATTTTAATGGTGAATTTTTTCAACAAACTTCTGGCTTAGCAATGGGTAATCAATCCTCTTTCACCTTTTCTTGCTGATCTTTTTATGAGTTTTTTTTTTCGAAATTCAAGTCACTAATGCTTTTCCTTTGACTTTTAAAACATAGTATACATATGTTGATGATATTTTTGCTATTGTTCCTGAAAAACAAATTAATAATGCTTTAAAATTACTAAATTTAGAAGATAAAGCTATAAAATTCACATTAGAAACTGAAATTAATGGATTTCTTCCTTTTCTAGATTTGAAAATAATAAGAAATAATAACAAATTAGATTTTGGTATTTATAGGAAATCTACTCTTGATTTATAGATTAATAAATATACCCCTGGATAAAGAAGAATTTAATAAAGAATATAAACATATTAATAATTCTGCTTTAATTAATGGTTTTAATAAAGATTTTATACAAAAGAAAATTGAACAATTTAGATATCAAAAAACTGTTAATGATATTTCTACTCTTAAAAAAATAAAAGATGATTATAATTTAAAAAATTTACTTACCATCCTTGGTTTAATAAACATTTTCAAATTTTTTTTTAAAGAAGTTGGTATAACTTTAGTTCCTCATAATAAATATAGTATTAAACATTTTTTACAATTCTCTAAAAAAGATAAAATTCCTAATAATAAAAAATCTGGTATTTATCAGTTTAACTGTTTAGATTGTGATCAGGTTTATATTGGAAAGACAAAACGTATTTTGGAAACCAGAAAGAAAGAACATTTTCGTAACATTAAATATAAACAACTCGATAAATCGGCCATAGCAGATAATTTTTGCACATTTAACCATGAAATAAATCCCGAAGTTAAATTATTAAAACAATTAAGTGGGCCCATAGAGCTAATAGTGTGGGAGAAAATATTTATTTTAAAAATAAACATTGTGTAATGAATTTTGACATACCGGCAATTGATTCTGTTTTCAGGTTTGTTTCGTATTCAGATGTTGGTAATGTTGAAAACGTGACATAATAAAAGAAAATAGCATGGCAACCAAGATTTCCTTAACAATGGAGTTTGTTTAGTAAACTGAAGATGAAGGCGATGTGCCTTCGAAATCAACCTTTCCTAAAGAAGAAGGAATTATCAACTTCTTAAGTTAAGTGGAGATTGTTACAAATATTTTTATTTGTGTAACAGGTATATACATTTGATCATGAAACGAAAAACTATAAAAATTAGGTAAATACATTGAGATGAAACTTATTCTGGATAACACACTTTCGTAACCTTTGAAGAAGAAAACCAGTTTCTGAAAAATTGCATTAATCGTTAATTTTAGTTATGTCATTTATACATCCATACTTTTTTAAGATTTTGGTTCTATGTCTCAAGCAGGTCTGCAACTATCACACTATGCACGAAAAACATTGAACTGGTCTGCTCTGTTACCAAATATCCACATTTTGTGGAATATCTGAAAATTATCTTCATCAAATAAAGTTATATATTAATCAATCATGTATTACTTTATTTAATAATTATCTTCTTGTTAATGCTTCTATCAACAAACTATTAACAAAAATCTTGAAATTCACTTTTCACATTCAGCAGGAAAAGTCTAATCATCTATTAAGCATTTTGTTTCAAATATTACACATTCAGTGAATAAGGAAATCATTCAGTAGGTTCACCTATGAGTTAAAAATGTGATTTTTGTCTTCAGATTTGACTCCAGAACTTTCCATTCTAAATTGGATTATCTTACTACTTTTTCCTGGAATGGGGCAAAGGATTTGATTAGTTTCTGCTTCTAAACATAATAAAACTGAGAATTTTTAAATAGCTGTATGAGGCCCAGCTTTGTCTCTACAATTTTGTATTAAATATAATTCAACATAATTTTGTGCATTATTGGTGTGTATAGTTTCATAGTTGATAACTCCAAGAATCACTTTCTTGGAAGGCTTATTAGAGACAGAATTACTTGATTTTAAGTATGATATTTTAGCTAGCAGAAGCTGATGAAAAGTTACACTTAATATGTGAATGATAAATGATATTTTTGAAAGCAATACATTAGTAATGTCTCCATTACATTTATACACATCATGTGCAAAATATAAAATTTAAGTTAATGTAAAAGGATTGAAATACTGACTCCATGTTCCAAACGTTTTACAAATCTGTACCAACTCATTTCAGGGTTCCAATATATAGCATAAATTATGTATGATTGGAGAAATTTAGTAACAGTGACATTCAAAATTAATTGTAAAAACTATTTGTAGTTGGTTTATTGACACTCGTCACTAACTCGATAATATAAAACAGTGACGAGTGTCAATAAACCGGCTATAAATGGTTTTTATGATAGCATAAATTATTAACTTTGAATATATCCTATGATACTTAAGCTAACAGAGGTTAGTGAATACTTAAAATTTAAAACATGTCAATACTAAATGATATAATTTTGAGTCGAACTATTACTCAATGTTCCATATATTGATAGTGTCTACCTAGAATGCGTTTTGTTAGGACCTTCCTGACATCCTAAAAAAAACATATTACATTGGTGTACTAAGGGCATTAGGGTATCTAGCACATGCAAGAGACTACTCCACAAAATATATAAGACCACCACAGATACAAATTTTATTCAGTATTACAAAACTTACTGCAAAATCTATAAACGTGTAATTAAGAAGGCTAAACAAATGGCAGTTGAAAAATTCATAAAAAATGCAGATAATAAAAGCAGAGCAACTAGGAAAATAATAAAGGCGGAATTAGGAATAAACAGTACAAACAATTTAGACAATTTAAGTAATATGAGTACTGACACAGCGGAATCATTAAATAATTATTTTGTAAATATTGGTAATCAAATTCGAGATACTCCCCCATCAATGCAAGATGCCATAACTGAATTGTATAATAATAATTGCCTAATGCTAACCCCCCAGTTTCAATTCTCAAATGTTACACCAGGAAAAATTATTGAAATTATCAGTAAACTCAAACCAAAATCCTCCTGTGGCTGGGATGAACTGTCACCATTTCTAATTAAGAAAATAAAACATGAAATTAGCGAACCAATGAGCCAAATAATTAATAATTCCCTAGCTACGGGTATTGTTCCAGAGAGAATGAAATACGCCCTAGTTAAACCCATACACAAAGGAGGGAAGGCCGAATTTAAAAATTTTCGACCTATCTCTATCCTTCCAACTTTCTCCACCATACTTGAAAAGATTGTGCATGCACAACTCATGTCTTATTTTGAACAATTCACCAAGTTAAGTAACTCACATCATGGATTCCGGGAAAAGCACTCAACAATATCAGCCCTAACTACCTTGGTAAATGATGCTTCTAAAATGATAGATAAGAAACAACAAACAGCAGTTCTGATATGTGATAATTCTAAAGCTTTTGATTGCGTCTGCCATGATATATTATTAAAAAAGTTAGAATTCTATGGCATAAGGGGCGTTGCTTTAAATTGGTTTCAAAATTATCTTAATTGTCGTAAACAGAAAACAGTCATTAATAATCTAAAGGGAACTGTTGAATCAAATTGGGAACAAATAAAAACAGGAGTCCCACAAGGAAGTGTCTTGGGACCCCTACTGTATATAATTTACACAAATGACTTACCTAACTCCATAAAGGGGAAAACAATTATGTATGCTGATGACACCTCCATTTTACTCAATGGGCACAACCTAGAGCAGTTAAAAACCAATTTAAGTGAAACTATAACTCGCCTACAGAAGTGGTTCACGAGTAATGGCCTCAAACTTAACACCTCCAAAACATCAGTTATGCAGTTCAGCACTCAAGGAAAGAATTCTGAGAGGTTTATCACAACTGATGCTATAAATCCTACAGAAAACTCAAAAAATTTGGGTATTTTTTTAAATCAACAATTAAAATGGGATGATCACATCCGTTATTTGTCCAAAAGATTAAACAGTGCATCCTTCAATATGAGCTGCATAACTAAATTAACAAACCTCGAAACAAGAAAAATAGTGTACTTCAGTTACTTCCACTCTTTGATGACATACGGAATAATACTATGGGGGAACTCTACGGGATGGGAAACGATCTTTAAAAGTCAAAAAAAGATAATTCGGATAATGACTCAATCAAGACCAAAAGTTTCATGCAGAAACCTGTTCAAAAACCTGAAGATATTAACCTTACCATCCCAATACCTGTATGAAATAAATAAATACATCCATTCAAATTTTGATACAATTTATAATTCACAAATGCAACATAATCATGGAACGAGAAATAAAAATAATCTAAAACCACCCATGCACAGATTAGCACTGTATGAAAAAAGCCCACAATATGCAGGAATAAAAATATATAATAAATTACCTGTAAGAATCCGTGAAATGAAAAACCTCAAATGCTTTAATAAAGCAATAAATAACCTACTAATGGACAAAGCCTACTACTCGATTATTGAATATATGGATGATAAAATTGAATTATAATGAAATTTTTTGTCATTTTGTAATTCTAATATTCTGACAATATTATTCCAAGGGCATGTCATAATTATAACAATATTTGTATATAGTTGTATTGATATTATTAGTAATTATATTATTTGTATTATTAGTATTTATATTATTAGTGTTATTGTTATTTTGTGTAATTATTATTATTATTTTAAATTTTCTACTGTTGACGAGTCACCTGTTTACTGAGTTTTTACTCACTATCTGTAAGCGTATGTGACAATAAAGCATCTTATCTTATCTTATCTTATCTTATCCTCAGCTAATGTCAACTTTTGAATTTTGATTTGGTATGATTGGTATCTTGATGAACTTGAAGTTTGCGTTTGCTACAAAGGTAGTGTTGAAATTGAACAGTTTTCCTTAATATTTCTTTATGAATATCTTTTCCCACGTGGTTAATGCAGTTGGACCATGAACACTTTTTAATGAACAGATTTCTTGTTCTATATCATGATTATGATTCCAAATATGGTATGCTACTCCCGATTTGTTTATTTTTTTGTTCATGATATTCCTAAAATGCTCTTTAAGCCAAATGTTAAAATTACTTTTTGCCTTGCCTATATTAATGTTGTTGTAGCCTTTGCAGTTTATCCGGTACACACTTGAGTTTTTGTCTGTGGGTTTCCCTTTTGTATTACAAGATTTCAAAAGTTGTTGTACTCTGAATTTGTTCTGTGGGGCCAAAGTAATGTTGTGTTCTTTGAAGAATTTTTGTAAAAGGTGTGTAGCTCTAGGATGATATGTAAATTTTCTGTATGAAGTTTTATTGCTGATTGGAGAAAGAGTAGTTACTTGTTTGCATCTTTGTTGTCTTTTGAATTTGTTAATTTTGTTTTTGACAAATTCAGTACTGAATCCATTGTATTCTACAATGTGAATGATATTATTGTACTCTTTGATATATTCCACCTTGTTTAAAGGTACATTAACCAGCCTGTAAGTTAATGTGACTTTTTGGGTTCGTGAAATGAAAAGTCCAATTGCACCACTCAAAAATGTTCTTTATTTCCACCGACTTACAGTTAAACACTTGCCAATTACACAGAATTATGTAATGCACACAATTACGATTCACCAGTTCGTCCGTTACAATTCCACTTTGCTCTCGCAATTACGTACAATCCTCCGATGCACGTACACAATCTTCTTGCCGTACACTAGCACTGCACTCTTACGTTGCTCACCAAGAACTGACTGACTCACTCATTGAAGCCCTTATTATAGGAATCTCACTGTTTTCTAGAAGTCTCTGGTTTCCGTGAATCACCGCAAAATTTCCAGAGGACAGGGGAAGGGGAAAGAGGCGGCCAGTGACAAGTGACATTTCCCTAATCACCCCTCAGTTAGTGACTGAGATTAATGGGAGGGTGTGGCTCGGCTGCCTCTGGTCCCTTCTCAGCTGTCCTTGGTTGTGCTTTCCGCTAATTGGGTGACATTAAACTGTTGATAACAGCATGCTTGTGTTTTCTTGGGTTATATCCGTCTGCGTTTATGAAATTTTGTGCGTCTGTTTGTTTCCTTTATATTGTAACTTTGTGGTTTCGTAGAATTAAGAGGCCGAGTTGCAGAAATTAAAAATCTCCTTTATTTTCGTCGAAATACACTATTCAATTCTCAAGTAAGAACATTAAATCACATATACAGTCTTACAAGGTCGATCACAATAACAAACAGTGAGAGCAGATTACATCTTTAGCTCACGTTACAACAACACAGCTGGCTATCTCTCATTTCACAACTTGCAACTAACTCACTCTGCGAGCCGTCATCTCCTTAAATACCTAATTCGTAATTCTAGATTGTTATCGAATTTTCTCTAAAATGTCACCAGATAAAACACAAATGTTCTAGAATGTAACTATATATGTGCCGGCAAGTCTTTCACCTCTGTGATAAACTATCCATCTCTTGTTTATCGGTGCTATCGTTAATTGTTTATGCAAGCTCCTTATTACCACACTGCTCGCCTATCAGTTCCTTTTGATGCGCAAGCCGCCTTATTGCGATCGGGTTCTCGACACTGCTCCCCCCTCAAGGCTGGTCGTCCCGAACAGCTCCATCGTAGTGGGCCAGACGATCCAGGTGTACCACCAACATCTTCCCTCGGGGCACCTTCTGGATGCGATGGACCACGTCGTTAGTCCTCTTCACCACCCGGTACGGTCCTTGCCACGGCTGTTGAAGTTTGTGGATTGTTCGGTTTGCTCCCAGGTGTCCTCCTGAAGTACCGGCGTGCACTTCCCCCAAGACCTCCGGTACCTTACTTCGGGAAAGTACCAACTGTTATCTCTGCGTCTTCCCATCGGGCGATTCCCATACCCGGAACAGCATGTCCTCTCTGATTTTCAGCGAGTCCCATTGGGCCCAGTGTGACTTATAATTGGCGCTCCTCGGTGCGATGTCCTCCCAGGTTGGTCTTGTCCCTGCCTCCGCTTCCCTCAAGAGTGGTCCCAAGTCTGCGTCCGCCAGCTGCTCCCTGCTCAGGCCTGCGCTGTCCCAGCCATCCGCAGTCACTGCCGTGACTACTCGGACTGCTACGGCACGCTCCTTCTCTTCCACTCTTGTGCACTGGCCGCACTCCTCTGGGCAGGGTCTTCGAAACATGGCGTCTGCGTTACCGTGGCTCTTCCCTCTACGATGTTCAGAGGTGAAGTCGTACTCCTGCAGCCTCTGAACCCAACGTGCTGTGTGGCCTTCCAGGTTCTTAAAGCTCAATAGCCAGGTTAGGGCGGAGTGGTCAGTCCTCAGGTGGAATGGCTGACCATACAGGTACTTATGGAAGTGCTCCAATGTCTTTACTACCGCCAGTAACTCTCGTCGGGTGACGCAGTAGTTCTTTTCTGCCTTGGTTGAAGACGTGCTGGTATCGTCCGAGCAGTTGTCGAACCTTCTCGAGCTGTTCTGCGGTCAGGTGATCGGCCACCCTCTCCAGTAAGCCTTCCAGCCAGGACCCCAGGTGTTGCGTTGGCACCGGCTCCAGTTTCTTGTGAATTGCTGTCACGATGACCACGGGCTCGCACGTCCCCATCTCCGTTCCGGCCTGGACGTCGTGATCGATGTGCGCTAGGTTAAGCAGCCTCACTGGCACCTCTTGGCACGGCGACAATGTTCTTCATTCGCTGTCCTTCCAGTCGTGCCGTCACCACCACCTCCTTTCTCGCGGGGACCCACGTTTCCCTTCAAGGTGACCCTGCAGATTCCAAGGTGTTCTTCGGGTTGCCGGAGTATGACCTCTTCTCCAGTGAACAGCAGGACGTTCCTGCCGTCGTCGACCGTCGTCTCGTGGCTCCTGAGGGCATCCAGTTCCAGTATCACCTCCTCAGCCACCTCCACGACGAACACCCACTGACGCACGGCACTCCATCCCAAGGTTAACTGCAGCAGGGCCTTCCTCTCCGCGGTCGAGGTTTCGTCCGATGCGGTTACTAGCTGGTATGGTCAGCTCGGTTTTCTCGACGGCGAACCGCTGGCTACGTCGGGTCTGATGACGGTCATGGCTGCCCCGGTGTCTACGAGCACGCAGCACGGCTTCCCTCGTACCCAACCGTCTGCGATGAGGCTGTCATCCATCCGTCGGCTGACTTCGCGCAGTGTCACTCGAGGAGATGGTGGTGATGGCGCCGACGTGCTCCTCGCCACGCCGGTCCTTACTCATTCCTCCGGCTGCTTTTCCTGGTGTCGGTCATCTTCGCAGTCATCGTCGCGCCGAAGTTGCTATTTGCAGCATCCGTCTTCGTTGTTAATTC
Source organism: Mantis religiosa (assembly GCA_030765055.1). Classification (NCBI taxonomy): domain Eukaryota; kingdom Metazoa; phylum Arthropoda; class Insecta; order Mantodea; family Mantidae; genus Mantis; species Mantis religiosa. Next base: position 1,860,154 of record JAUKNK010000152.1, read on the forward strand.
GGTTTTAATTTCTTTCATCTTTTCGGTGATGTTGTCGTCGTCCCGCTTCCTGACACCAATTGTAACTTTGTGGGTTAGTAGAGTTAAAAGGCCGAGTTGCAGAAATTAAAAATCTCCTTTATTTTCATAGCAATACACTGTCCAATTCTCACGTAAGAACATTAAATCACATATACACAGTCTTACAAGGTCAATCACAATAACAAACAGTGACAGCAGATTATATTTTTAGCTCTCGTTACAACAGCACAGCTGGCTATCTCTCATTTCACAACTTGAAACTAACTCACTCTGCGAGCCGTCACCTCCTTAAATACCTAATTCGTTATTCTAGATTGTTATCGAATTTTCTCTAAAATGTCACCAGATAAAACACGAATGTTCTAGAATGTAACTATATAGGTGCTGGCAAGTCTTTCATCTCTGTGATAAACTATCCATATCTTGTTTAGCGGCGCTATCGTTAATTGCTTATGCAAGCTCCTTATTACCACACTGCTCGCCTATCAGTTCCTTTTGTGTGCGCAAGCCGCCTTATTGCGATCGGGTTCTCGACAATATGTTAAATTCCAGTTTTATATGTTTCTGGATTACTTTTAAGTCTAAGAAAGAAATTTCATTGTTTTTCTGTTTTTCTGTGGAAAATTTTATTGCAGGATTCTATAAATTAAATAGTCCTAATGCATCATCCACATTTACTACAACCACCGAGATGTCCTCCACATATTTGTACCAATGTTTAAAATTCAGTGCAAATGCCTTTGTGATATTGGTTTCCAAGAAGCTCATGAAAAGGTCTGCCAGAAATGCGGACAATGGGTTGCCCATAGAGAGTTCCAACTTGTTTGAAAATTTGTCCATTGAATGCAAAAGCAAGTGATCAATGCTGATGTTTGTTAACTGAATATATTCTTGTATGATATTCTGGTCTAACTGTAGGGACTGAAGCATATTTGCATGTACTTCATGAGTTTGTCTCTTGGCACACTTGGGAACAAAGAGATTACATCAAAAGATACCATTCAGTATATTTTGCTTTAATTCTTTTGGGATTATCATTTTATCCTTCATTGTTTCGTTTAAATGTTTTACACACTTATTTAAAGGATCAGACTTTATTTCCTGCAATTCATCGGTTGTCAATAAATCTGTCATTATAGAAATATAGTCCTGTTTGTTCATGATGATCGTCTTATTTCCAACATCGCGCTCACCTCACTGGCTAATCAGTGATTGCCCAGTCATGCCTAGCCCCACCTTATGTTCATTCTTATTTTGCAGTTACTCTAGTTATTTAGCTAACTTCAAAATCAATGCAGCAATAATCATTTAGCAGTAACTGACACACAACTTTATCCTTGTCTTTACCACCAATGTAGTTTTCGTGACACTATGCACAAAAAGCCATAAATATTCTAAAAATCAATGTTCTTGCCAGTGGAAGCTCATGAACATTTTTCTTGGTATGGCCAGATGTGAAAATGCTTGTAATGAAAGCAAATATTTTTATTTTGTTTTTTTAATTGACGTCCTCCAACTTTAAGTCATATGGGATGGTGAATAAATTGGATAAAATGATGCTCAAATGATTCCAGGGTCCATGGAGCTTAGAGTTATCTGACATTCGACTTGAAGGATAAGGGAAAACGCCGGAAAAACCTTATCCAGATAACTCACCCTGACCGAGATTCGAACTTGGGACCTGAAAGCAGAAGTAAGGTTATACCTTGCAAAACAGATCACCTTTAATTCACTGCCAAAAACACTGCAAAAGCAGAAATGTGGAAAAACTTATGCATTAATAAGCATTATGTAGGTAACTAATAATAAAAGATATAATGGAACTCATCAAGTGGCAGTGTTACTTGCACATCTATTCTTCTAGATGTCAAACATTTCAATTCCTCTGTTTTTGAAGATAGGGATCTCACCAATTTCCTCTTTGTGAATGGAACAAACAGCCAAGGAATTAAGCCTATCTTGGCCCATAATTTTCCTAAGGAAAGACAATTCTTTTCAATGCACTGAAACTTCTTCCTGCCTCAGCTGTTGAAATTTGATTTGCTAGTACAATTTGCTGAGTTTTGTGAACTTCAGAAAATGCTTTCTCAAAGGAGTATTGTATGAAAAAACTAAGAGTTCACCAAGTGAAGGAATATCTTTGAATGTATCATTAAGATAAATCTCTAACCATTCATTTGTTAACTTTTCATAGGAGATGACAGGATTGTAATTTGATGCAAATATTCTCATAGGGTTAACAGGGAAATTTTCTCCGAATGTAATAAATTAATTTGGATCAATAATCCCAAAACTATTGAATATATGAGACTATTGGAATCGTCCTTTCATTTGGTTGACCACTGTGTCACACTCTTCTTTGGCATTTGAATTCAGATTCACTTCAGAACCATAATTTTGTTGCAAAGCTATCATCAACCTGGTATCTTTTATTCTTCTCACGAATTTCAGACACAGTTGATTCAAAATTCTGTAAAGCACGTTTTCTTACCAAACTACCTCTTACAGAAAGTCATCTGTTCTTTGCTTCCTTGTTGTGTGAATGTAAACTTACTTGGTTATTGTGCACCTAATCCTTTAATTTCAGTTTTTTCTTCTACCTTTTATGAACGTAAGAAACTTTTTAATTAATAATCCACTTTATTCATTTTAAAGCTACACTACTTTGTCCACCAAATTAAAATTCCAACAATCATACCAATGCTAAACTTAATGCAATGTGCCGCAACCAGCTGGCCCCAAGCGTTGCTGTGAGTGATGTTTGAAAAGGAGAGAAGGGGAACATGGAAAAGAAGTGAATGGGAAAGTTGTATGGGAAGGTGACCACGAGCCTTTTGTGACAATGAGACTAATGAGGTTGTCGTGCACAACACTATGGGTTATAGGCTTTGATAAACATTAAGAATCGTGGTGTAATAATATCAGCAGGCACGGTCCCACTGGCCCTTTTTTTTTTTTTTTTTTTTTTTTTTAAATCTTCGTCCTCCAACGTTAAGTCATATTGGAAGATGTATACAATGGGTGAAATGATGCTCAATGAGCCCATGGTCCATAGAGCTTAGAGTTACCCAAAATTTGTCTTTCACTGGCCCTTAATGACAGTCCGCACCTTGTTCTAGGCAAACCAAACTAATTAGTTATATGAAAACAGGGTCTTCATTACACTTTCCACTTGTGCCAAACCTACTTGAGAATAAGTAAAGCAGAGGAAGCAAATGAGACTGTTTGTTTTGTGGGAAATTAATGAAAAGCTCAACATAGGTTTTGATCAAGTATATACGAATATTAAAAATTGTTACAAAAGTGAATCGAGAAGATATTGACACATTGCTTCACTCACACTGTTTATTCACAGGACATGTTTCAAGAGCTCTCGCTCCTATCATCAGCTGATACTCGACTCGACTTTGAGTTGAGTATCAGCTGATGATAGGAGCGAGAGCTCTTGAAACATGTCCTGTGAATAAACAGTGTGAGTGAAGCAATGTGTCAATATCTTCTCGATTCACTTTTGTATTAATTTGTGCTTCACTGTCCCTATGCTTCTTCCAACTTTATACTTTGATTAAAAATTGTCTTAAATTAGGTAGGACACTTAGACCCTTTTTCCTTTTTTTTCTTTCTTTATTTCTTTTTCTTTTCTTTTTTTTTTTCTACTGTGACATTGGTCAAGAAAATTAGCTTGCTGAGAGCTGCAGTAGAAGGAATAGAGTAAGCAGAAAAATATGAGGTAGAAGATGATAGATTATCTTTGAAGTTGATTATGTATGTTTTTTAACTGCCGTAGGTTAATTGGAAATCAAGTTCTATTTATAGAATGCCCTCTCAGCACCCTTTTGTATACTTGGTGTGAGGAACCACTAATTTGGCTTAGAGGCATCTTTATTAGGCTTGAAGTTCTTTTATGTGCTGTAAATGTACAGCCAGGACCAGTTTGTTTACTTCCCTTCCAAAGCCAGCCATGCCCATGTAAACCATATACCATGGAGGACGACATCATCTATGGTATTAAAGAATGTGGTTCATATGGAAATATTAAAAGGAAAATTGAAAGAAAGAAAGAATGAAAGGGATTGGATTCGTAAGGAAGAACTAGGGCAGAAACTATAGCTTCATCACATTGTGTTTACCTACCTGTAACATAATTGTTTCCACATTGCGCACTCTGTCATCCAGCATTTTAACTGTATGCATAATAGTTTCTAGATTATTATCTGAAGAGCGATGACGCTTGTCCAACCCATTCAATGTTTTTTTAAGCTGTTCTCCTAAATGACGCTCCCTTAATTCATGTCTTTCCAACTTATCTCCATTATCACGAAACATATGAATTAATGAAAGAATTGCATCTCGAATATCTTCATGCCTGTAAACAGAGAAATTATATTTAGCATCCAAGGAATAACTAGGGACGAAACCACAAAAGTCACACTTCTTTCCTGTGCATTATCATGTTTATCCATATATAAAACATTTATGTTAAGAATTCAGGCTGCCTAGTGTTACAGATACATGTTTCACAATAACACAGGAGAATGGTTGCAAGCAGAAATCTGAATGTTGGTAAGTTAAGATCAACAGCATTTATTTTAGGGGTGGAAGGGGATGAGCTTGGGCAGAGTTTTCCATAGTCAGAATAGACACTACCAGGGTCACTCCAAAAGTAATGCACCCATTTAAAAAAAAGAAATACAGTTTTCATTGTACATCTTTGAAATTTTTACAGTGTGTAAATACATGCTTCCCGCTTGTGTTGAATTCATTTCATCCTGTTCCCTCGAGTGGTGCTGTCACAGCATGCCTTCATAATGGCTCATGCACTTTATTTCCATCAGCAGCAATGTCCTGTCATAGAACGAGACAGTGGGAAGCATGCACAAGAGTTTGAAAAAGGTGTATAGAAATCCTGCTGTACAGTGCACAAACTCCTGACAACTGCAGGAAACTTTTCAAAGAGTAAGGGAATGGTGGAGGTGACCTTCTTGGAAAAATTGTGACAGGCGATGCAATTTGACTATCATTTTCCACCAGAGACAAAGAGGCAATCAATGAAATGGCATCATGCAAATTTTCCCAAGAAAAAAAGAATTCAGTACTGCACCTTTGGCTGGAAAGTTATGGGATTATGTATTGTATTTATTTCATTCTTTGGAACATAATACATATGTTATAAGACATGTCAGTTCAAGATAAAAGGATAAATATAAAAAGCTACATAAGACTAACAACTGTAACAGATACAGGATCCAACAAAAGTCTGCAGTAGAAAAAAACAAATAAATATAAACTATATAAAGACCATAGAAAAATGCTATATGAAAGTAATTGTTCACAAATGTGGAGTTTACTCTACTTCATGATTTAATTCAATTTAATTCAGTTCAATTTATTTTGTCCTTTTGATTGATATCAGACAAGTCCTAGTATAAAAATTACATTAATGGCTATTGTCATTATTTACAATCACTTAAAACTAATTAACATTTAAAAACTCATTTACAGAATAAAATGAATGTTGGAGTAAAAAAGAGTTTTACTCCCTTTTTAAAATGTATAAGGCTCTTCATTTGTTTAATATTTTCTGGTAGCCTGTTGTATAATCTTATACCTTTATTGACAGCACTAGACCTGAAGATTTCCGTTCTACAACTTTGAATGTGAAAGTCATCCTTCTGATGTGTATTGTATTTGTGAATATCAGCATTTTTGTAATTTTGTATTGTAGTTTATTTTGTTTTACATGGAGTGAGTGTGTGAGTGTGTGGTGTTTTAGGGCCCGTCAACAACAAGGTCATTTGGGCCCGTTTTACATGGATCACTAATTCCAAAATATACATACATGCGAGAGGTAATGTTTGATGTTTTTTGAATAATGGCCTGGAAGATGTTCTGTTATGATAGATGCAATCATACATTGCACATAGTTATGCTATGATATGGAACATGTCACAATAGCTTAATCTAAGTTTTTAAATATTTACATATGAAATGAATAATATAAAAGTAAGATGAGAGAACATGGAATACAGAATCCTATTTACAATCTAAATACAATTAAACAAGATCAATGAGTATTAGTCTAAAGATAGAATTGAACAGCATGAGGTAATACAATACCACTAATCTAGGATCCAAATACAATGCTGTTATATGGCCTTTAAGAATTTAGGAACTCTTCGACAGAGTAGAAGCAGTGATTGAGCAGGTATGTCACCAGGTTTGTTTTAAAGCATTTAATTTTGCTGATTGATTTGATATTATTTGGTAATTTATTATAAATAATGGAACTAGATACACTACAGGCTCTGGTTCCAATATGGCATAAGGCAGTTGAAAAGGTTGAGCAAATGTTGTTCCTTAAGGATGTATCTTCACAGTGTAAAAATTTAAAAGCTGTAGAATGAAAACAGCAGTTAAAAAAATGGTGTGGATTTCTTTTGGAAGGACACTTGTACATTTTTCTCCACTTACCGACCCATAACCTTAACATCAATAATAGCAAAACTGTATGAGAAAATTATATATAAACTGTTAGCAAGTTTCATTGAGTCAAATAGTATTATGTCTAACTCACAACATGGTTTTCACAAAGGATTCTCAACTGTTACAGCTGTGTCAGAATTATACGTAATATTATGATAAATTTGGAAGAAGGAAACAAAACTGTAGGAATATTTCTAGACTTATCAAAAGCGTTTGACTAAAGTTTCTTATGAGCTTCTATTAAGTAAACAGTAGAAATATGGAATAAGAGGTAAAGTACACAAACTCATAACATCATACTTGAAAAATTGTCAACAATGTAAAATGTGTAGTGTTTAACGCCCGCTTTTACTACAGATGGCACCACAGGCGATGACACTGATGATGCATGAGATGAAAATGGAGCACTGGTGGAATGAGATGGCGGGGAAACCGGAGATCCCAGAGAAATCCCACCCCAGGGCCGTGTTGTCCACCACAAATCTCACTTTGCAGTTGCCTGGGATCGAACCCAGGCCGCCTTGGTGAGAGCCAAGTGTTCTAACCACTGAGCCACGGCGCGGCCGTATCAACAATGTACTGAAATATATTGGAAACAAGGTAAAATTAGTCAGGCAGTAAAATCAAACTATGATGTGGTAAGAACGGGAGTTCCTCAGGGTTCAGTATTGGGACCCCTGTTATTCTTGCTCTATGTAAATGACATACAAACCCCAAATGAATGTAGCTTAACATCATATGCAGACGACACAACTCTAACTTGTGCAGAAAAAGCTATCAAACAACTAGAAGAAAAGTCCTCCACCTCATTAACCCATGTAGCTAACTATCTGTAACAGTATTTTTGGGTTATGTTCGGAGGAATTATGAATTTAAATATGTAAAAATGTATGTAATTGTGCGATTGGCCGAAATAATAATGATATGACGTAATATGACGTAATGTGGTGACGTGCCATTGGATCGGCCAATCACAAAATTAAGTAGAAGTAACGATAGTGACGAGAAGTCAATAATCTTTAGGAGAAAGATATGTTCTTCAGTCTTGAATAGTGACGATAAATCAATAATCTTGTTATGAAGAGAAAGAGATTTTTGTTGTAATGGTGTATTGTGATCAATATTGGTACTAAATCAAGAACATTTTAAGTTATAATTTGAATCTGTATAAATATAACTAATTACAGAATTTGACTTCTTTATTCCGGACCACGCCTTGAAACATGTATGTCTCATGACTTATTTAGAATTCAATTGATACTTCAAAATAATCATGAAAGTGAACGTATGAACATAATTTTGGAGCTGATGTTGGCGTGGATGCCTTGTACAAGAGGATCCAAGAAAGAAATCAGAATTAACTACGAATAGTCCAACAAATTCCCGTTACATACCTGAAATACTCAAAACTGCACATGAATTGTGACAAAACAAAATATATATTATTTGAACTGAGGGACAGCAACGATCAGGATTTAGTCATTAACACGAATAACAGTTGTTGAAGGAATATCATCCACAAAATTCTTGTGTATTATTATTGATAAAAAGCTATCATACAACAGCCATATAGAAATGCAAAGTAAAAAATTATGTAAAACTTATATTTACTAAGGAAGTTATCACCATATCTAGAAAGTTACACACTAAAAATGGTATATTATGGCTTAATTCATTCACATATCGCATACGGTATTGAAATATGGGGAGCTACCAGTCAGTTAAACTTAGATAAGATCCTAATTTTGCAGGAAAAAAGTCTAAGATGCATCTTCAGACTGTCAAGTCGCCATTCGGTATAGGATATTTTTAGACAACAATGTATTCTAACTGTGGTATCATTGTTTTTCTATAAGGTTATCAGTAAGTTTACATCATTAAACAGGGAACATTATTGTTATAACACTAGAGGAGTAAACAACTACCATAGAGAATATTGTCACTCGAGCGTCGGAGCTCCCTGTGGGGCTGGCCGCCGGTGGGGTCGGGCATGGGGCTTTTTGACCACGCCTACCCATTTGTCTCCTGTCACTAACTGAAGGGATGATTAGCAGAGGGATCGCGGGCCACTGTGCCGTCTCTTTCCCCTCCCCCTGGATTCTCGAACATGCGGGTTGATTCGTCTAATCCGGAAACTTCTAGATTGGCCAGTTGGTCTTATATAAGCGACGCGCTGGGCCGGAGTCAGTCAGTTCTTGGCGAGCTGTGAGGAGTGCCCAGTGAGGGGACGGACTGCGTACGTGCGTCGGAGGAGTTTAAGTAATTGCGAGTACAAGTGGAACTGTAACGGACGAACTGGTGAATCGTAATTGTGTGCATTACGTAATTCTGTGTAATTGGCAAGAGTTTAACTGTAAGTCGGTGGAAATAAAGAACATTTTGAGTGGTGCAATTGGACTTTTCATTTCACGGACCCACAAAGTCACCCTGGTGTCAGGAAGCGGGACGATAACATCACCGAACATTACAACCATGGACGCCGCATTGGAAAAGATTTTGGAGAAGATGATGGAAATGAAGGCCGAACTGACCTCGGAAATGAAGACGGCAAATGAAAACCTCACTGCAAAAACAGAAGCGGCAAATAACAGCCTGGCCGCGAAGCTGGAGACTACAAATAACAACCTGGCCGCGGAACTGAAACAAATGAAGACGGCCAACGACATCACCGAGAAGATGGAAGAAATGAAGGCCGAATTAGCAGCAAAGACGGAAACGGCAAACAACATCTTGGCCACGACAATAACCGCAAAGATGGCCGAACTGACCACGGAAATGAAGGTGGTGAACGAGGCTCTAGCCGCCAAATTTGAAGAACAGTTGGCCGGTAAGAGGGATGACGTGACGGAGCTGGGCAAGCGGATGGGCCAAGTGGACGAGTGCGTCGAGGACCTGGCGAGCCGCGTTAACGACCTGGAAGGGAAGGCCGACAGCAGCTTCAAGTCCATGAACGCCATGGTGGAGGAAGTCGTCGGCAGGGGGTTGAAGGATTTGAAGGCCGACGCACCGGGACGCGACACAACATCGGGGTGCGTCAAACCTCCGAAATATGACGGCGCGTCAACATTTGAGGTCTTCCGCCGCCAGTTCGACACAGTAGCCAAGCACAACAGATGGACACCGGAGGAGGAGGCCACACAGTTAATAGCCAGCCTCCAGGGACGGGCCGCGGAAGCCTTGAACGCGGCACAGACAACGGCGGCGCCCAATGACATCTGGGAGGCCCTAGAGAATCATTTTAGGAATTACCGCATAGCCGCAGCGTACCTCAGCCAGCTGAAGGCAAGGTCACAGCAGGCAGGGGAAATGCTGCAGGAGTTCGCTCTGGCAGTTGAACAACTGGCTAGCAAGGCCCTAGTCGACCTCCCACCGAAGTTCGTATCCCGGGAAGCTGCCTACGCATTCGTGGACGAGGTACGAGACACGGAGATTCGTTAGCGCCTAAAGGTCGGCGATTATAAAACCATCCACGAGGCGCTTACGGCAGCACTAAGGATGGAGGCGGCCAAGGTGACGGCTACGCCGACGTCAAGAACGAGGAGTGTCCACTACGCCGGAGACAGAAGACCAGCCGAGGGACGCCGGCGAACACCTAGTGGCCTGTGTTGGAGTTGTGGACAGCCGGGACACCTAGAGAGAGACTGCCGACATCAGGAAGGGCAGCCGGAAGAACGAGTAAGGCCCGGTGTGGAGAGGGGCACGTCAGCGCCATTACCACCATACACTGCGCGCCGTCAGCCGGCGTATGGATGACAGCCTCATCGCGGACGGTTGGATGAGAGGGAAGTCGTGTCGCGTGCTGGTGGAATGTGTAGTTTTTAACGCCCGCTTTTACTACATACGGCACCGCAGGCGGTGATACTGATGATACATGAGATGAAGATGGAGCATCGGTGGAATGAGATGGCGGGGGAAACCGGAGGTCCCGGAGAAAACCCGCCCCAACGCCGTGTTGTCCACCAACAAATCTCACTTTGCGGTCGTCTGGGATCGAACCCGGGCCGCCTTGGTCAGAGCCAAGCGGTCTAACTACTGAGCCACGGCTTCGCGTGCTGGTGGACACTGGGGTAGCCGTGACCATCATCAGACCTGACGTGGCGAAGGGTTTGCTGATGAGAAAGCCGAGCCGACCATACCAGCTTGTGACGGCATCGGGTGACACCTTGCCTGTGGAGAAGGAGGCCCTGCTGAAGCTGACCTTGGAAAGGAGCATTGTACGTCTTTGGGTGTTCGTGGCCAAAGTGGCTGAGGATGTGTTACTGAGATTGGATGCCCTCAGGAGCCATGAGGCGACGGTCGACGTCGGCAAGAAGGTCCTGCGGCTCAACGGAGAAGAGGTTGTACTGCGTCAACCAGAAGAGCGCCTTGAAATTTGCAGGGTCGTATTGGACGAAGACGTGGTTGTCCCCGCAAGGAGCCAGGTGTGGTGACGGCGCGACTGGAAGGCCAGAAAACCAGGAACATGATGCTGGACCAGAAGACGCCTGTGCATGGACACTGTGTAGCCAGGGCACTGCTGCCGTGCCGAGAGGAGGTGCCAGTAAGACACCAACGGACACCGATCACGACGTTCAGGCCGGGACGGAGTTGGGAACGTGCGAGCGTAACAGCAATCGACAAGACGCAGGTGCCGGTGCCGACGCAACACCTGGGGCCCCGGCTAGAAGGCCTACCAGAGAGGGCGGCCGACCACCTGACCACAGAGCAGCTGGAGAAAGTTCGACAACTGCTAAGACGATACAAGAGCGTCTTCAGCCAAGGCGACAGTTACTACGGCCGCACGGATAAAGTGAGTCACTGCATCGACACCGCGGACGCCCGGCCTATTCGGCAACCACATAGACGCGTTCCGCTGGCGAAGCAAGGGGCGGTACGAGACATGTTGGAGGACATGAGATCCAGGGGAGTGATTGAAGAGTCTGACAGCCCTTGATGTTCCCCTGTAGTCTTGGTGAAAAAGAAGAACGGCGAGCTGCGCTTCTGCGTAGACCACAGAAAGCTGAACGCTGTCACCCGGAAGAACTGTTTTCCCTTACCCCGGATTGACGACACCCTGGACTCGCTAGCTGGTGCACAGTGGTTCTCGACCCTGGACCTGAAGTCGGGCTACTGGCAGGTAGCTCTAGATCCAAGAGACAAGGAGAAGACCGCATTCTCGACGGACCAAGGGCTCTGGCAGTTCACGGTTATGCCCTTTGGCCTCTGCAACGCACCAGCTACCTTCCAACGCCCCATGGAGTCAGCGATGAGAGGGCTGACCTACGACGCCTGCTGTACCTGGACGACATCATCATCGTCGGGAAGACTTTTGAAGATCACCTCGAGAATCTGAGTAAGGTGCTACAGAGAGTGCAGGCGACCAACTTGAAGCTGAAGGCGAGGAAGTGCCAGCTCTTCCGCAAGGAAGTGAACTAATTAGGCCACATAGTCTCAGCAACCGGAGTGGCCACAGACCCGGAGAAGGCACAGGCTGTGAGAGATTGACCTCGCCCAAAGGATAAGAAAGAGTTGCGCAGTTTCCTCGGGCTGTGCAGTTATTACCGCTGCTTCATAAAGGGGTTCTCCAACATCGCAAAAGCCCTCACCCGCCTGACAGAGGAACACCGGCCTTATGCGTGGACAGAGGTCGCCGAAAATGCTTTTCAGCACCTAAAGGAGACCATGTGCAGTGCTCCAATTTTGGGTTTCCCACAACCGGGGGGCGCCTTTACTGTGGACACCGAGGCCAGCAACAATTGCTTTGGAGGTGTCCTATCGCAGATCCAGGACGGCCATGAGCGGGTGATAGCCTACTACAGCAAGACGCTATCCAAGGCAGAGAAGAACTACTGCGTCACTTGACGAGAATTATTGGCGGTAGTAAAGACCTTGGAGCACTTCCACAAGTACCTGTACGGTCAGCCATTCCACCTGAGGACTGACTATTCCGCCCTAACCTGGCTATTGAGCTTTGAGAACCTGGAAGGCGAGACAGCACGTTGGGTCCAAAGGCTGCAGGAGTATGACTTCACCTCAGAACATCGCAGAGGGAAGAGCCACGGTAACGCAGACGCCATGTCCCGAAGACCCTGTCCAGAAGAGTGCGGCCAGTGCACAAGAGTGGAAGAGAACTAGCGTGCCGCAGCAGTCCGAGTAGTTGTGGCAGTGCCTGCGGACGGCTGGGATAGCGCAGGCCTGAGGTGGGAGCAGCTGGCGGACGCAGACTTGGGGCCACTCTTGAGTGAAGTGGAGGCAGGGATGAGACCAACCTGGGAGGATATCGCACCGAGGAGCGCCACCTACAAGTCGTACTGTGCCCAATGGGACTCTTTGAAGACCAGAGATGGCGTGCTGTTCCGGGTATGGGAGTCACCCGATGGGAAGACGCAGAGAGAACAGTTGGTACTTCCCCGGAGCTAGGTACCGGAAGTCTTGGAGGATGTGCACGCCGGTACTTCGGGAGGACACCTGGGAGCGAACCGAACGATTGACAAACTACGGCAGCGCTACTACTGGCTGAGGCTCCGAGCAGATGCTGAGAGATGGTGCCGTCAGTGTCACGTGTGCGCGGCGAGTCGTGGTCCCCAGACTAGGAGCCGGGGTCGCACGCAGCCGTACATGGGAGTCACCCGATGGGAAGACGCAGAGAGAACAGTTGGTACTTCCCCGGAGTTAGGTACCGGAAGTCTTGGAGGATGTGCACGCCGGTACTTCGGGAGGACACCTGGGAGCGAACCGAACGATTGACAAACTACGGCAGCGCTACTACTGGCTGAGACTCCGAGCAGATGCTGAGAGATGGTGCCGTCAGTGTCACGTGTGCGCGGCGAGTCGTGGTCCCCAGACACGCAGCCGTACAACGTCGGAGTGCCATTCGAACGGATCGCCGTTGACATTGTATGTTCTGAAGCCTGTTTTGGTTTTTAGATTGCTTATATTATCTGCTGTGTGATACCACTTGTGTCTATTTTTGTTAACTAGCAGTTTTTGTGCTAGGGTAATTGCCTTTAGTTCATGTTCCAGTTCTATGGCCATAGTTTTTTTGAAGCTCTGTAGTATTGGTGTTGTTTTCACAGCTCCTGTTATTATTCTTAAGGAACTGTTTTGTGAGGTTTCTATTTTCCTTTTGAGTTTCCTGCTTACTGTTGCCAGCAGTTCTCCTCCAAATAGTACGTTGGGTTTTATGTATGTTTTATGTGTATTATTAAGGAGGTCCATATTTCCACCCCATTTTTTTCCTGCTAGGCGTTTTAAGATGTTCTTTTTGTTGGTCATTTAGTAAAAGTTAGTAACCCTATTTTACCTAGAATTTATGCTCTTCCTAAAATTCATAAACCTGGAAAAAGAATAAGACCTATTGTAAATTGTATAAATTCACCGACTTATAATTTAGCTAACTGGCTACTTTAAAAATGTTGTAATATTGATCAATTTGACAGTTTAAGTATTAAAAATTCTTTTGAATTAGTTAAAAAGATTGACAATATTATCTAAAACTGATAAACTAGTTTCTTTTGAGGTAAATGCCTTATTTCCTAGTATTCCTAGAGAAAAACTTTAAATTTATTTAAAAATGTGGTTGAATCCAATAAATTTACATGAAGACTTAATAGTTGATTTTGTAGATCCGTGGATCAAATCCCAGCCATGGCATTGAATTTTTCAGTTGACTCTACTTAATTAAAAAATTGAGAACCCTAAGTGATCTACCGGGAAATATAATGAGTCAATTGGAGAATTTAATGTCAGGAAGGCACGTTGACCATGGTAGCTCAAGGGTAGAGCAACTGGACGGAAACCAGTAGATCCGTGGATCAAATCCCGGCCATGGTATTGAATTTTTCAGTTGGCTCTAATTAATTAAAAATCACCTATATACTGAATTAATTCCTCAATCTAAATTTACATTAAAAATAATATACGATAAAAATCCTGGTAATTAAGTATTTACAATAGTAAGTCGCCACAAGTGGTTGTCTCAAATTTGAGAACCCTAAGTGGTCTACCGGGAAATATAATGAGTCAATTGGAAAATTTAATGTCAGGAAGGCACGTTGACCATGGTAGCTCAAGGGTAGAGCAAATGGACGGAAACCAGTAGATCCGTGGATCAAATCCCGGCCATGGCATTGAATTTTTCAGTTGGCTCTAATTAATTACTGAATTTTGTTTAGATCAAAATTGTTTTACTTTTAATGGTGAATTTTTTCAGCAAACTTCTGGCTTAGCAATGGGTAATCCTCTTTCACCTTTTCTTGCTGAATTTTTTATGAGTTTCTTCAAAATGCAAGTGACCAAAGCATTCCCTTCAATTTTTAAAACATGGTATAGGTATGTTGATGATATTTTTGCAATTGTTCCTGAAAAATTCGTAGACAGTGCTTTAAAATTACTAAATTTGCAAGATAAAGCTATAAAATTCACATTAGAAACTGAAATTAATGGTTTTCTTCCTTTTCTAGATCTAAAGATAATAAGAAATAATAACAAATTATATTTTGGTATTTATAGGAAGTCTACTCATATTGGTAATTACATAAAAAATAAAAGTTTTAACCCTTTTTCACATAAATTTGCTGTTTTTAATAGTTTGATTTATAGATTAATAAATATAGCCCTGAATGAAGAAGAATTTTATAAAGAATATAAACATGTTATTAATAGTGCTTTAATTAATGGTTTTAATAAAGACTTTATACAAAAGAGGATTGAAAAATTCAAATATAAAAACCTGTTAATGATATTTCTACCCTTAAAAAAATAAAAGACCATTATAATTTTAAAAAATTTACTTACTATCCTTGGGTTAATAAACATTTTCAGGAAATGTTTAAAGAGTTTGGTATAACTTTAGTTCATCAAAACAAATATAGTACTAAAAATCTATTGCATTTCTCTATAAAAGATAAAATTCCTGATAGTATAAAGTCTGGTATTTATCAATTTAATTGTTTAGATTGTGATCAGGTTTATATTGGAAAGACAAAACAATTTGGAAACCAAAACGAAACAGCTTTTTCCTAACATTAAGTATAAACAAACTGATAAATCGGCCGTAGCAGATCATTGTTGGTCATTTAACCCTGAAATAAATCCTGAAGTTAAATTATTAAAACAATTAAATGGTCCAATAGATTTAATGCTTTGGGAAAGGATATTTGTTTTAAAAAACAAACATTGCGTAATGAATGTTGAAATACCGGCAGTCAATTCTGTTTTTAAATTAGTTTTATTTTCAGATTTTGGTAATACTAACAAGAACATGTCAACCTCTAATGTTCAGTAACTATGGCGACAACCTTGCTTTCCAGCTGAGGATGTGTAAAATATACATGTAATCGTGATCCTGGAGAATTTATAAGAATTATCATCATTTCTTATACGATAAGTGAAGTTTTAAGTTACAAATTATTATATTTGTATATATTTGTTTGCTTCACTTCTAATAGCTTCATATTTTGTGTATTTATTGGAGATGAACAGTTGAGAAGATATTGAGTGTTATAGAGTTAGGAGATAAATCAGAAGGAGACTTTCTTCCACAGAATAGATTACAACATAATATCAATATTACCCATGCAGGAGCCCACCATTAACAACATAATCACAAGCCTACCTTAAACCAAACTGTCACTTGTGCTTCATGTGTTATTGGATCTGTTTCATCAATTCTGCCAAACCTTCTAAATGATGATGATGATGATGATGATGATGATGATGATGATGATGATTATGATGGTGATGGTGATGGTGATGATGATGATGGATGATGATGGATGATGATGATGATGATGATGATGATGATGATGATGATGATGATGATGATGATGATGATGATGATGTTGGGGATGGGTTTGGGGATGGGGATGGGGAGGAGGAGGATGAGAATGAGGATGATAATGGTTATAATAAGGATGATAATGGTGATAATGATGATTATGATGATGATAATAATAGTAATAATATTTATAATAATGATGATGATTTTTTTTGTAATTTACGTCCTCCAACGTTAAGTCTTATCGGATGATGAATGAAATGGGTAAAATGATGCTTAAATGAGTCCATGGAGCTCAGAGTTACCTGCCATTCATCTTTCAGGATAAGTGATAAACCTGGAAAAAACCTTATCCAGGTAACTCACTCTGACCGAGATTCGAACTCGGTACCTCTTGAATGTGAAGCAGACATGCTACCATCTACGCTACTGAGGCGGGCTTGATGATGACAACGACGACGACGATGATTGATGGTGGGGTTGGCGGTGGTGGTACAAAAGCCCAGAAGAAGCTCACAACACAATGAACTAGTTCATGTGGTTTTCTGCAGGAGCTAAAAGAGGAAACGTTTTTGTCAATTTAACTCTAGATTAATACACTGAAAGCTTGTTCTTTGCTTGAGGGTGCTAAATTGTTTCGAAGAAATTGAACAAATAACGTCCAACTGTTTTGATTTGGAAGACTTTTGCTTAAAGCAAGCTAGATCTGTGTTTGTTGGCAAAATAGCAGATATTATTTTATTTTTTACTTCTGCTTATTTTTAATATTTCGTTCTAACAGGCGTGTCAAACTGATGCAACTAGGTATTAAATAAGGAGAAAAATGTGACAGAGCATGTCATGAAAAAGCCCCAGTGTTTAGTGTCATTATATGTACGTTAGAGAGTGAAGCAGGGCTGTGGCACCACTGTCAGCAACTACTTTGTTGAGGGAGTTCAGGAAGTAATATTGCCATAATGGAATATTTCAATTATAATACATCAAAAGAGACTATAAGATCCTCACCATTCAATTCTTGTATGGCTCTCACTATGTGTTTAGCTTTATTGTAATTAATTTCAAGTTATCAGTTATATTGACTCAGGCAAATGGTTGTACTTACGAAACAGCTCTTGGCGTTGCGTAGGAAACAGAGACAAGTGCTAGGATTAGAAGTCCTGACTTCATCTTCATCTGCTCTGAAAATATACATGGGTATCACAATGGTGTGAGAAAATAAAGTTAAAATTGTAAAGCATATGCATTATGCCATGATCGTAGTGACATGTTTACATTTGAGGTGACTAGCATAAGGACAGCAGTTGCCCCATTTCCAGCTTTTAGAATAGATTCAGATTTCATTTTAGCCAAATTGTAAAATGGACTACAATGGTGGTGTGCTCTTGGTGTATGTTTAGAGTAAAGCAAGTGTTTTAATATCATTTCCACAGCACTTTAATTTACATGACAGTGCAATTTTATAATTATTAATCTGGCAAGACAACAGAAGGACTAAAAATGCAATAGAGGCAGACAGATTTCAACCAGCTTCTCATTAAGTTATTCTGTACTAAAGGAGATTAAGTTAGTTGGAGGCATATACAAACTGCACAATAATTTTGTGTACTTTGATTCCTTGATCACATAATGCTTAGGTTGGAGATTGTGAAATATGTATTTTACTGTAAACAACTGTCGCTACTGTAATTCTCTCTGTGGTTTTCAATCTGAGTAAACATTGCGAGTACCACTATCAACAATAACAAAAAGGTGATTGTTACAGCTTGAGATATTCTCTTATGCATGAGTAAATTTTATTAGGGAAGGCAGGAAGTAAAAATTGCAAGAAATATGTTCACAGAACACAACCGTATTTATATGCAAATATGTATGATTAAGATTTAAAAATTATGAATTTGGTGGACGGAAAAACAAAGCAGAAAATCCATTGAATGTCCATTGCTCACATCTGAATGGGGATTCATTTACACAGAGGTGCGGTATAGGATATGTACTTCTGTAATTACTACGCATGCTTTGGTAGAGGCACGTTATGCTGTTAACAAGACTTTGGTTTACATGCTATTTCGTTTGCGTAATATATTTTCTAGTAAACGTAAGAAACAAACCCTTTATGCTGCTTTCCCAAACTTACATGTTAAGGGGAGTCTACTTGTCAGCATTTTGAAGAATTAGTGAGTAAATTTCTGCAAACTAAAGAATGAATTGCAACTACCCTGAGCTAAATGACAACCTTCTGTACAGGGCTGCAAAGTTTCAAGCTCTAAACCTCTCATTTTTTCAATTCAAGAAATAGCCAGAAGTCTGAGAACATCACAAACCACCTACAAATTCTTTGGACTGATATTACAGTAAGTCTATGAGAGGGCATTTTTTCTGTACATAGCATATCAATTACGGAGGCCTTTACCTTTCATATTTACAATTAGTGTAACATTTTATGATTCCAAAGAATTAATAATATACAAAGGAAAGTAACTACATAAGAAAATGAAAAAAATATATATATATATATATATATTTTTCGTTTTCCACTACACAAATTTCAGTTTCATGCTGAGATAATAATGAGCTTATCCAATATCTTATTGAGCTGATTTGCACATTTTAATTGGCCTAAGAATTGTAATCATCTTCGTTTGTCTCTTCTTAAGGTGTCTCTTACTGTTATATTGTATATCCTCAATTGGAATTATATACGTTTTTGATAACTTCATTACCTCTCAAGTGATGTAACTTGGTTACTCATATTTTCCTCTGTATCCCTCCTAATAATATTTTATATCTGAGAATTACACAAATAAAGATAAGGATATGAGAATACTGAAATGCAGTAATGAAAAAGCCGATACTATGACTTTTCCAAAAATAACTAAAGTTTTCACTTTTCAAAGAATGCCTCATCGAAGACAAAAACTACCAGTAGACAGGAATTATCTGGGCTGTGGTAATTTCGTTCCAACTTGTTGAGTGCGTGGCTCGGTGAGGAATTTCAGCTTACAGGTTAACATTTACATTGGGTTTTATTTTTATGGTCTGTTATGTTGTATATAGAACCCAATTGCTATGTTTTATACACATATGCTGAGTGGGGGAAGCTATCTTGCAGTGACTATGATCGTACGGCCCAAAGGCCATATTAGCGTAACAGGCTGAAGCGACTCTACTCACACAAACAGCTATACCCCAGGACCCTCCCAAAAGAAAGAAGATTGCAACACCTACCGAACTGGATAACTGGATTAATTCAGAGGGAACTCTGCTTGGAAACCACACTTGGTTTATCGTATCTGTGTCTCCAAATAGGGCATCCCCATAGAGGAAGGATGAGGCGAGAGGAGACCGTTCCAAGAAGTCAAGAAAATGTAGAGGGCACGGTTCCTAAATTTTGCACAGATGAAAACTTCCCCGGCAGGCCAGGACAATAGACCTCCCACCCTCCTGTGGTTTGGAAAATGTCTCAGCACGAGACCAGTAACTGACCTTGTGGAGGAGGAATTGGTTCTCTCAGAGCATATCATCCTGCCATGCAGCGCTGGAGCTTGAAAGAGACCACCACATGAGAGGTGATATGCACGTACAGCATATTCGGGTGATGTAATTAACGTACCCAACATTCGCCTGAGCCATCCCGCTACACCATCCAAGCACACAACCTGTGAGAAGGTCATATCAGCTGAGTTTCAGGATCTGCCAGCCAGTTTGCATCTGCATCTGTCTCTCTGCCATGCAGGAACATCAAATCCTGCACGAAACTGCCCCACCACTCTTTCCTGACTAGAGTTCCTAATGGCGATGGGAACTCAACATTTATTGACAGCCGATAATGGAAGACGAATGGAATCTGAGGGGCCGAACATCTTAGACCTTGCAGATAGCCACAAATTTACTGAAAAATTCACCTGCACACTAGTATAAAATTCAGTCAGCAAAGTTACGTCGCCCATCGGTCTGATTGGGTCTGTGGTGTTAGTGCAATATTTATTAAAACTACATTAGTCACACTCCTTTATCCATCCCTTCCATACTGCAGTTGAAGGCGATATCCATACTGTCATCCTTAGGCGTAACAGGCCTTGTGTTCATAGTGCTCTGACATCAGCACTTCTAGATCTACACACAGAATGTATGGTATGCGACCTCATGACCAGCATCCAAGCTGGAACAGCCATATCCGAATGTCGAGTAACTCTAATCACTGGGGTCGGAGTTTGGCAGTTAACCCCCTGCCGGAAAGTGTCAGGAGTTCCAGTTGTGGATAGTAGGGCGTCTTGCATGAGTACGTGGCCCTACACTAGTGCCAAAACTTCTCCCGGGTCCACGTCCCGACCCTGGGTGCTCTGGTATGTCCGGGACAGCCGAGAGGAGCTTAAAAACGCAGGTGGACAGAAGGAGAGTGGAAGAGGAAGAAATTTTCAAACCTAGGTCACTGCAGAGGTCTCCAATGAAATCTGTAGGTGCAACATCGAAAGAAATGGTCGAGGGAGAGATAACAGCTAAGGAACTTATACCTTCCAGTATTATGGAATATATAACTGAAATTAATGCAGCAATAGCTCCTGATAAAGTTAGTGTATCAACCAAAAAACTAAAAATAGCCCAGATGGGCAAGATAGCTGAAGACTTTAACGAGTTAACTGCTACAGTAACTATAGTACAAGCGGAAAATAATATTCTGAAAACCAATTTGGTACAGCCTAAGCCTTCTTATGCCCAAATGGTCATGAGACAAAGGATGACTGAGAGGAAAGACAAATTTGAGAGGGCTATAAAGAAGCAAACCCACACGGTGTTGATTAGATCGACAGAAGGTAAAAAGGCAAATGTGGTACAAGACATAGTTACCAAAAATCTAAAGTCAGTGGAAGAAAAAATTAAAATAACTAATGTAAGGATAACGGACACAACTGTAATAGTCGTGGCAGAAACAAAGGAAGATATGCAAAAAATTCTAAATAGCCAGAATCTAAAAGATAAGGAAATTATGGTAGAACCGGCCAAGAAAAAACAACCGTTAATGATAATTTATGATGTTTTATCCACAGAAAAAGAAGACCACATCAAAAGAAATATGTATGAACAGAATTATAAAGATGAAATGACATGGGAAGAATTTAACCAGAAGGTAACCTTCTGATTTAAAACAGGGCCTAGAGTTAGAAGAACAGTTCATCATGTAATAGAAGTAGATCCCAGGCTAAGATATAAACTTATTCAAAAGGATAAAATATATATGTGCTTCCAGGCGGTTCAGTTCAAAGATTATATTGTGGTAGCAAAATGTATGAAGTGTCATAAGCTAGGACACGTGGCAAATATTGTAAACAAGAGGTATCTGTGTGCTCACACTGCGGGGAACAAGATCATACAAGGAAGGAGTGTCAAAAAGCTAAAGATAAGGAGAAGACTGTATGTATTCCATGTAGCACAAGAAAGAAAAACCTAACTACTGGGACAAAAGTACACTGTCAAAATAGGAATGTATGCCCAACGTATAAGATGTTTTGGGAACAGTTAATTAATAGAACAGACTATGGACAGGATAGCCCAAATGGAATGCAGTAAGAGAATAATGAACATAAGACATGGATCACAAACAAGTAGGAAACAAGGTAAACCAACTGCGACTTCTAAGACCTATCAGTTGTTGGAAGTGAAGAAGGAACATATTGCTACATATGTAAGGAACCTGCAATTGCCTGCAAGACCGTGATATTATATATATATAGCTATTTGTATAATAATAACACTAATGAAATATGGAATATCTAAGATTTATTAAACAAAGAATGGTAATGGTAAATGAAATACAGCAAATAAAGAGCATAAGAATAGGTCAGATAAATGCACAGAGATCAAGGCTAGTGATGCAGGAATTAAGAAAGGTAATAGAAGACAGGAAATTGGATATCCTATGCATACAAGAGCCATATGTCTTTAAAGGAAAACCTATACATGTGGCTGCTACAACTAGAATAATAATAGAGGGCGATCAACCAAAAGCAATAATTCTAATCATCAACAAAGACATACAGGTGGTAAAGATTACACAATTGTGCGATGAACATGTTAACTGCATTGAGGTAATAACTGACGGTGTAAGCTTCATGCTGTGTAATCATTATTTTCAATATAGTGATGATATTCAAATACACATTGACAAGATGGAGAGAGTACTAGACACGATGTCAAAAAAGCTCATTATATATGGTACGGATAGTAACTTAACTTTAAAGAGAGTCGATTAAAGACACTAGACAACACTTACTTTTAAATTTTTCCGGAACTAGTTTCAGAGGCTTTGCCTCTATCATCGGCCGGCTCTCGACTGGTTCTCATTGGTGTAGCTGACGATACCTTGTCACAGGTCTCCTCTGGTGGCGGCTCAAGGAACTTGCTGAACAAATCCTTCTGGGGGATGTCGAAATTGAATACTTTGTTCCTATTTTTTGAAATGAAGATTTGTTCCCATGTGGATAGTTCTTGTATTCCTGATGTATGTTTCAGTAGTTTTGGTTCTGGATTTATGTTGTGGTTTTTTTCCCAAAAATGTGTGGCAACTGCTGATTGTTAATTTATCATAACAACACTGTTTTCAACACTTCCAAGAAAGTAACGGATAGTAACGCCAAATCAAAGAGGTGGTATGGTAAAAATCCTGATAATAAGGTGAAAGATTAGAAGAAATATTACTACAGAACAATATGATCATAATGAATACACCATTTAATCCATTTACTTTTGAAAATAGAGCTGGGGCAGAGGAGAATATAGACCTTACGGTAACCAAAGGAGAAATTGTGAATCGTATCAATAATTGGAAAGTGGCGCAACAACTAACAACTAGTGACCACAATTTAATATATTATGATATAGTAACATGGACAGAAGAGAAACATCAAAATCATCAGAAGAAAGGAAAATATCAGAAAAAGAATGCTGATTAGGCAAAACTTAGAAGTTCAATTAAAATTCCCAATGAAATACAAATTGGAGGAAATATAGATAAAAAAGCTAAGCAATTAACTCAAAGCATACAACAGGCGATGGAGCAGGCATTAAGGAAATGTACAAATACTGATGGAAAGTATAAGGTATGGAATGACAAACTGCAGAAACTAAGGAGCAGAGTGAGGAAGTTAAGAAGATATAATCAGCTAAGTCGGACTGCGCAAGAAAAACAGATTAGACTTCAGGAATACAGAGAAGTGAAACAACAATATAAGATCAAGCTGGAAGAAACGAGACAAGAAACATGGAAAAGATTTTTAGAGGAAAATTTGGATGAAAATGAATGGGGGACTCTGTATAAAATAGTCATGGAGAAAATAAAAGCAGCGGAAGTAATCTCAACATTAAAGAAACCTGATGGAACTCATACAGAATCGTGGACAAGCTCTATGAATCACCTGTTGCAGATATTGCAACAGTGACGAACAAGAACAAGAGAATGAGGAACAGCAAGCTATGCGACGTGATATTCAAAATGTATATATTAATCAAAGAGTAGTCTATCCATATAATGTTTCGGAAGTAAAGTTAGCAATCCGAGAACTAAAGAAGAAAAAAGCTCCAGGACCAGACAATATAAATGCAGAAATTCTACAAAACTTGGAAGAATCTATAGAACCATACTTATGTAGCCTACTTAATGAATGTCTGGTACAGGGGCGAGTTCCATACTGTTGGAAAGAAGCAGAGGTAGTAACACCAAAAAAATCAGCAAATAAGGATCCAACAGAGCCAAAAACATATAGACCAATATGTCTATTAAACACAATAGGAAAAGTACAAGAGAAATTAATATTAAAAAGGAAAAAATGAATATCGAATTATGATAGGCATGACCAGAAACAATTTGGCTTCAGAAAGGGGAAATCCACTGAGGTGGCCATAAATGTGGTATCAGAAGCAATAAAAAGAAGTACAAATAAATATGTATTAGGAGTATTCATTGACATCGCTGGAGCCTTTGACAACTTATGGTGGCCGTATCTATTTAAAATCATGGAAGCCAAACAATACCCAAAAGTTCTACACAATGTACTTAGAGATTATTGTAAAGATAGACAGGTACAAGTCACCGGCAGAGATGGAAAAATTACAAGAGAAATTACCAAAGGTTGCCTACAGGGATCCATTTTGGGGCCCCTCTTCTGGGACATCATGACGGAGCCAATACTAGAAGAATTAGTTGTATCACAAGATATCATCGAAATTATTGCCTATGCAGATGACATTCTGATTATTACAGAGGCAAATAGTAGGATGGAGTTAGAGACAAAAAATGAATTCAACTTTAAAGAAATTTAACAACTGGTGTAATCAAGCCAAATTAAACATATCAGTGAACAAATCTGCCTATGTACTAATGAAAGGAGCGTTAATTAGGGACCCGACTATTAAGATAGATAATGAAAATATAACAAGGGAAAAATTTATTAAATATTGTGAATTTGTGGGTTCCTAAAATTAAAAAGTTCAATTACACCACTCAAAATGTTCTTTATTTCCACCTTATTCCAATATCACAATTACAATTTAATGTACACAATTACAAATATTCCAGTTCGTCTTTAAACGTACACTCTGCGCGACTACACTTCTGCCTGCTTCCGCTAACTCAACACAAGGGCCCGTCGCCTCGCTGGTATTGATCGGCCCGAAGTTTCCCGAATCTCCTTTTATGGAGGGGGAAAACATTCTCGAAGCTTCGTGTCACTTCGAGTGGCAGGGGGAGGGGTAAACGAAGACTCAGCTACCCCTCCTGTCTCCCCTCTATCCACCGGCCATCATTTATTGATCGGCATCGCGAGTCTTCCGCCTGGGTAACACTGCTCCCTCCTCAAGGCTGGTCGTCCCGAACAGCGCCTTCGTAGCGGCCCAGGCGATCCAGGTGTACCACCAACATCTTTCCTCTGGATGCGGTAGACCATGTCGTTAATCCTCTTCACCACACGGTACGGTCCTTGCCGTGGCTGCTGAAGCTTCGGGCAGCGTCCCTTGGTCCGGGTCGGGCGGTACAACCAGACCAGGTCACCTTGCTGGAAACCTTGGCTTTTGGCTTGCCTGTCGTATCGGGTTTTCACGCGGTCGCTCGCCTTCTGCATGTTCTGGCGAGCCATCTCGTGCATGTCGTGGAGGTGGTCCACCAGGTTCTCCACATACTCGGTCGCTGGCTGTTTCACCCCCGGAGGGCTACCAAAAGCCAGGTCACAGGGGAGGCGTAACTCTCGGCCGAACATTAAGCTGGCTGGCGTGATCCCCGTGGTGTCGTGTGTTGACGAGCGGTAGGCCAGCAAGAAAATTGGCACCTTGACGTCCCAGTCTCGCTGGTGGCTAGCCACGACCTTCCTCAAGTGTTCCTCTAAGGTCTTGATGCACCTTTCGACCATGCCATCCGACTGGGGATGTAGATGTGTTGTGCGGGTCTTGTTAACCCCAAGTCTCTCTAGTGCCTCCTTCATCAGGTTGGACTCAAAATTGGGGCCTTGGTCACTGTGCAGCTCTAATGGTACCCCAAATCGGCAAAACACTTGCTCCACGAGGCAGCCTTTGATTGTCCTTGCCGTTTGGTTCGGAATGGCATACTCCTCCGGCCACTTGGTGAAGTAGTCCACGACCACCATCAGGTACTTGTTGCCTCGGTCGGATATTGGGAACGGCCCAGCAATGTCAACGGCGATCCGTTCGAATGGCGCTCCGACGTTGTACTGTTGCATGTAACCCCGGGTCCTAGTCTGGGGGCCGCGATTCGCCTCGTACACGTGACACTGACGGCACCATCTCTCAGCGTCTGCTCGAAGCCTCAGCCAGTAGTAGCGCTGCCGTAGTTTGACAATCGTCCGGTTCGCTCCCAGGTGTCCCCCAGAAGTACCGGTGTGCACTTCTTCCAAGACTTCCGGGACCTTACTCCGGGGAAGTACCAACTGTTCTCTCTGCGTCTTCCCATCGGGTGATTCCCATATCCGGAACAGAACACCCTCTCTGGTCTTCAACGAGTCCCATTGGGCCCAGTAAGACTTGAAGGTGGCGCTCCTTGGTGCGATGTCCTCCCAGGTTGGTCTCGTCCCCGCCTCCACTTCACTCAAGAGTGGCCCCAGGTCTGCGTCCGCCAGCTGCTCCCTCCTCAGGCCTGCGCTATCTCAGCCATCTGCAGGCACTGCCGTGACTACTCGGACTGCTGCGGCACGCTCCTTCTGCTCCACTCTTGTGCACTGGACGCACTCTTCTGGACAGGGTGTTCGGGACATGGCGTCAGCGTTACCGTGGCTCTTCCCTCTGCGATGTTCCGAGGTGAAGTCGTACTCCTGCAGCCTCTGAACCAAACCTGCTGTCTGGCCTTCCGGTCGCGCCGTCACCATCACCTCGCTCCTCGCGGGGACAACCACGTCTTCGTTCAAGATGACCCTACCAATTCCAAGGCGCTCTTCGGGTTGACGGAGTATAACCTCTTCTCCGTTGAGCCGGAGGACCTTCCTGCCGACGTCGACCGTCGCCTCTTGGCTCCTGAGGGCATCCAGTCCCAGAATCACCTCCTCAGCCACCTTCGCGACGAACACCCACAGACGCACGGCACTCCGTCCCAAGGTCAGCTCCAGCAGGGCCTCCTGCTCCTCCACAGGCAAGGTGTCGCCCGATGCCAACACAAGCTGGTATGGTCGGCTCGGCTTCCTCGTCGGCAAACCCTTCGCCACGTCAGGTCTGATGATGGTCATGGCTGCCCCAGTGTCCACCAGCACGCGGCATGGCTTTCCTCTTACCCAGCCGTCCGCGATGAGGCTGTCATCCATCCGCCAGCTAACGGCGCGCAGTGTTACTCGAGGGGATGATGGTAATGGCGCCGACGTGCCCCTCTCCACTCCGGGCCTTACTCGTTCTTCCGGCTGCCCTTCCTGGTGTCGGTAGTCTCTCTCTAGGTGTCCCGGCTGTCCACAACACCAACACAGGCCACTAGGTGTTCGCCGGCGTCCCTCGGCTTCTTCTGTCTCCGGCGTAGTGGACACTCCTCGTTCTTGACCTCCGGGTAGCCGTCACCTTGGCCGCCTCCATCCTTAATGCTGCCGTTAGCGCCTCGTGGATTGTTTTATAATCGCCGAGCATTAGGCGCTGACGAATCTCCGTGTCCCGTACCCCGTCAACGAATGTGTAGGCAGCTTCCTGGGGTACGAACATTTGTTGTGCTTGGCCACTGCGTCGAATTGGCGGCGGAAGACCTCAAACGTTGACGCGCCGTCATATTTGGGAGGTTTGACGTGCGCCGATGTTGTGTCGCGTCCCGGTCCGTCGACCTTCAAATCCTTTAACCTCCTGCCGACGACGTCCTCCACCATGGCGTTCAGGGACTTTGCGTTGCTGTCAGCCTTTCCCTCCAGCTCGTAAACGCGGTACGCCAGGTCTTCGACGCGCTCGCCTAACTCCGTGACGTCCTCTTTTACGCCGGTCAGCTGCTCTTCGAACTTCACGGCAAGGGCCTCTTTTGCCGCTTTCATCTCCGTGGTCAATTCGGTCACCTTCGCGGTCAGCCTGCTATTTGTGGCTTCTATCTTCGCGGCGATGTTACCGTTGGTCGTCTTCATTTCTTCCATTTTCTCGGTGATATTGTCATTAGCCGTCTTCATCTTTGCTGTTAGTTCCGCGGCCAGGTTGTTATTTGCCGCTTCCGTCTTTGCTGTTAATTCGCTCATCTTTTCAAAAGCTTTTGCAATGCCGATTCCATGGCCGTTATCCCACTTCTGACGCCAGTTGTGACTTTGTGGGTTCGTAAAATTAAAAAGTTCAATTACACCACTCATTTGTTTCCACCTTATTCCAATATCACAATTACAATTTAATGTACACAATTACAATTTTGCCAGTTCGTCTTTACACGTACACTCTGCGCGACTACACTTCTGCCCGTCGCCTCGCTGGTATTGATCGGCCCGAAGTTTCCCGAATCTCCTTTTATGGAGGGGGAAAACATTCTCGAAGCTTCGTGTCACTTCGAGTGGCAGGAGGAGGGGTAAACGAAGACTCAGCTACCCCTCCTGTCTCCCCTCTATCCACCGGCCATCATTTATTGATCGGCATCGCGAGTCTGCCGCCTGGGTAACACTATCTTTTTTTTGTAATTTTACGTCCTCCAACTTTAAGTCATATCGGACGATGAATGGAATGGGTGAAATGATGCTTAAATGAGTCCGGGGTCCATGGAGCTTAGAGTTACCCAACATTCGTCTTTCAGGATAAGGGAAACCCCGGAAAAAACCTTATCCAGATAACTCACCCTTACCGAGATTCGAACTTGGGACTTCCTGAACGTGAGGCAGACATGCTACCTCTACGCTACCGAGGCGGGCTTTAAATGTCTTGGAATACACCTGGATGAAAAGAGAAACTTTGAGCAACACATAAAGAAAACCAAAGAAAAAACTATAAAAATATTGATGAAATTGTCTACTTTAGCAACGAGAACATATAAATTACCTCCAAAGGCTATAACTTCATACCACAAGAGTTTTGTTGTGGGAATAACAGCATACGGAGCTGGGGTATGGGCTGATAGAGTTAATATAAAAAAGAATGTGAAGATGATAAGATCCATACAGAGAACAGGATTATTGAAGATATATTGGAGCCGTTAAGACCACATGTACAATGGCACTATTAATTCCAGTGGGGACATGGCCATTGGACTTGATAATCAAACAGCGAGGAACCAACTGTTGGGTTAAAAAGGGGGACTTAAGTAAAGTAGAGAAAATAATAGGATTTCCGTGCTCTACCAAAAAGGAAATAAATCCGAGACTTATAGAAGAATGGCAGCAAGAGTGGAACAACATAGAGGAAGGTAGAAGAACGTACAATTTGTTTCCAAATATAAGAGAAAGATTACGCTTAAGACAAATACAGCCAAGAAGAGCAGGTATACAATTTCTAACTGGCCATGGACCATATCGGACCTATTTCAAAAGAATTGGAAGCTCAGATAGTGATATATGTGACAGCTGCATTATTCAGGATACACCAGAACACACATTGTTTGAATGTAAAAAATATAAAGATCTGTTAGAACACCATAGAAGTATGCTACAAGGGAAATATGTATATAATATCGTCAGAGATCCTGGGGACTTTAAAACACTGGAAGAAATGGCCGAGATCACCTCTACGCGAGTCATGGAGGAATATAAAAAACAACAGATAGAAAGACGTGAAAGAGGTGAACCACGGAGAAGGAGAGAGGAACATGCAGCTGTAGAACCAAGGAGGTCAAAAAGGAATATACAAAGGGAACCAAAGGATGGAATAAGGCGAGAAAATGAAATGGAAGATCAACAGGAACAACATATATGGGACCAGGAAATACCACAAAGGATCAACAGGAGACGCCAATACTGGACATCCATACGCAGAATGGGAGCAGGAGCGACAAGCAGGTTAGCAGGAGACTCAAAGAAGAGCGGAGTTAGCAGACATCTGCAATAGAGTAATGTTTACGAAAGAAATCTGAACTGATGAACGAATTCTCTCCAAATGATGGTGGAAACACTACAAGTCTAACCGAGAGGAATATTACTACCAATAGTCGGATAGGAAATGACAGCAAATAAATGATAGAAAGTCATATGTAGCAGACTTATGTAGTGAGTTAGTTTGAGGAATTGTAAAGCTACTGGTTTCCGGTAGCTAGTAGAACAGGACAATAGTGAATGTAAATATTAGCATGTAGGATATATGATATAGGTAGGGTAGGTAGTTTTCATGAGTTCTAAAGCAGCTGGTTTCCAGTAGCAAGTAGGTTAGAATTAGTTAGTAGGTTAGGATTATTTGGCAAGTTAGATTAGGGAATAAGTATTGATAAGTATTGTAGATGATAAGTATTGTAAATGGAACTAATAAATAAGGCAGGAGAATAAAGAATATAAATCTGTGAACAGCTTTGCCCTGGTATAGCTTCAAGATGCCAGGGCATGTGTTGAGCACATTTTTTTTATTATTAATTCTAATCTCTATGGATCCTGGCCTTATTTGAGCATCGTTGCACTCATTTAATTCATTGTACGATATGGCTTA
Source organism: Mantis religiosa (assembly GCA_030765055.1). Taxonomy (NCBI): domain Eukaryota; kingdom Metazoa; phylum Arthropoda; class Insecta; order Mantodea; family Mantidae; genus Mantis; species Mantis religiosa. The sequence continues at coordinate 1,890,473 of JAUKNK010000152.1, forward strand.
ACGTTGGAGGACATAAATTAAACAAGAAAAGAAAAACAGGCGTACTCAAAAGAGGAAGGGCTGAGGACCCTACCGCATCATCAGCGGAGGACTCGATTGCCTTCAGGAATGGCATGAGCCGTCAAACGCAATTCCCGCAACATTTTATGGCCAACGTCATGGACGTCATGATAAACAACAACATCCCATTTTATCTGTACCTCTCGATAATAAAAGCTCTCCACTCTTGACGCTGTTGCGGTTGATTTAGACGTTACCGTCACAACCCAGACTGGATAGAAGAAGTTTACTGAGATGCTGCAGTAATTACTCCTGAGGACTCCGTGGACGCACAGCCTCGAATATATTCAACAGAAACTCTCTAGGTGGCGATCAAGTAATTCTCCTTAACCATCCTAAATACGGGAGGCGAAACTGGTTGGTTTTACGTAGAATGCGTGAGTCGGGGTCACGCAGAAGTTTGCTGTATGTAGTAATTCAGAGAACATTCTTAATAATCACAACCATTCATGATAACAGCGATGTTGTTTCTGACCTGCTGCTTATCTTTTTGCTGTTCCCGTTTTTAAACGAGCATTCTTTTATCCAAACGGACTGATCCTGGGGGGTTTCACCCGTTGTAGCATCCTGGCATAAGAGCGGCATATTTCTCCTGCAGCTGTAGCAGAGACATTGCGTTTGCCAGCTTATATGATAGTAATTTTTGTTGTTGTAATTAACGTCCTCCCGCGATAAGTCATGTGGGACTGTGAATGAAATATGTGAAGTGATGCTCACATGAGCCTAGAGTCCATAAAGCATAATCACGATGATGTACAATGTTTGAGAAACAGCATAGTTGCCACCCTTTGCCATAACGGCAGGTTTGTCCTTCCACAGTTGGTAGTCAGGCGTACTGATGACTATGCACTCGGGTATGGCAGTGGAGGTCTTTAACCCGGAGAAGTTATCGTACTTCCTCCTCTGTCTGGTAGTAGCTTCGTTGAAGTTGATATCATAAAGCTGTATACGACTGTCCATTTTTCCAATCCTGTCTGGATAGCATCCTGCTTACCTGTAGCTAAAGGGCCATCAGTGAGCTGTCGTTAAAACCCAGGTGTCGATATGTTTAAGTAAAGCTCTTTGCATGCAGTTGCAGATATGGTCTAATGACGCTGAAGTGAAGGCATCAAAGTAGTCGGTTACGCATGCTATCATATTGCATTGTCCGCAGGTAGAAATATCCCGCATTATTAATATTCTGCTTTAAATCGAGGAGTCATGCTTGAGTCTCACCAAGGCGGCCCGATTTTGATCCCAGGCGACCGCATGTGAGATTTTTGGTGGGAAACACGGTGCAGGGGCGCTTTTCAACGAATCTCCGGTTTCGCTTGCCATCATTCCACTAATTACTACATTGTTTCCTTTCATTCATTTCGTCCTCCTTTTGTCATCTACTTCTCTCAGTCTCATTCCAGGCATCAGGCCGATCACCAATCCTGGGTTCTCTCTCTGCTCCAGAGTTTCTATTCTTCTTTTCTTTAGGCGACGCCAAAAGACTTAAGGGCTAGAGGGAGAAGAATCCCTTAAACACCACGATAGTGGTAAAACTAGGAGAGTTGAAGAGGATGAAGAAGTCAGAGGTGTTTACAAATACAAAATAACGTCAACAGAAAGAGAGCGATCAAGCCAGGTATCCACCACTAAGTAATGCACGTAAGAAACCCCAACAAAAACAAATGAAGAACGAAATGCTATCAGCGGTCTCCTCAGCCGCAGTAAGCGCAGGTATTTGGTGCGGGGGGTATATTATTAGAAGTATGAGGATATACAAACATTACATATTGGGTTTTTGGCAAGGAAATGGTAGAGGGGCAGAAATGTACTTATACTGACCTAGTTTGGTTTACTGGGCTTAATTGGCAAGTGTGGTGTCCTGACTACCGAAGCCACGCTGATGTTTTTGGGCAATTCAATGGGGTGGCGGACCTTTTATATGCAGACAGCCGCACTGAATACATAGGTAGAAGTCATTATTACTAGGATCGTGACTTCAACTTTCATGGATACGACATCTGGTTACCATTGTGAAAAATATCACAACCCATGTCAATGCATCCGTATTCTGAACATGACCTTGTGAGTTTCGTGAACAAATAGTCATTGCGGTATGGGTGTGATCGCGAAGTGTTGCGGTCCCTTTGGTTGCGGCCCCTTTGGTTGCGGCCAACAGATGCTCCAAGTGGCTGCGGTATCCTGGTACTCTTGCAGTTCCTCATCAACTGTTTTGTTTGATGTGGCACCTCTGGTTGCTGTTTGTGCAATTAACAATTTTCTCCAGTATTGCCCCTAAGTGGATATAGTGCGTGCTATTCTCTATTTGAACGATTTCCGGGAGAGTGAGCTTCAGCAGAAGGGTGATTTCCTTGACGTCTTCAATTGTTCGTTGAAGGGCTTTATCCCAAGTAGCTACGCATGCAGTCATGTCCTCAAGAGCCATTCGTAGATCATGCACAGCTCCGTTATTAACTGTTCACTTATTTTATTTTAGCTAAGGTCCTCCAACTTCAGTCATACCGGAAGATGAATAAAATGGGTGAAATGGTTCTTAATGAAGCCAATGATCCATAGCGTTTACACTTACCAGACATTCATTTTTTAGGTGAACGGAAAAAGAACTGCAATACCATTATTCAGGCAACTCTCTCTCCGGATGAGATTAGAACTAGGATTTCTTGAATGTGAGGCAGACGAAGCGCACATGCATATCTGAGATTTGCTGAGATCCTGATGATGGTCTGGTGGATTGTAGCCATTGTGCACAGTGTCGGTTTCCCCGAACAACAGACTGGCCACAGAAATGAAGATCGAGTTAACCAAGGAAATGAGAGAGGATAGCGACAGAAGGACCGAATTAACCACGGAAATGAGAGAGGCGAATGACAGACTGGCCACAGAAATGTAGGACGAATTAACTACGGAAACGAAACAGGCGAACGACAGATTGGTCTCAGAAATGTAGGACGAATTAACCACGGAAATGAGAAAGCCGATCGACAGACTGGCCACAGAAATTTTGGACGAATTAACCATGGAAATGAGAGAGGCGTACGACAGACAGGTCACAGAAATGTAGGACGAATTAACCACGGAAATGAGAAAGCCGAACAACAGACTGGCCACAGAAATGTTGGACGAATTAACCACGGAAATGAGAGAGGCGAACGACAGACCGGTCTCAGAAATGTAGGACAAATTAACCAAGGAAGTAGGTAATGCGAGCGACAGAAAATTAGAACGATTTAGCAAGGAAATGAAAGAGGTGAACGACAGACTGGACACAGAAACGTAGGACGAATTAAACACAGAAATGGGAGAGGTGAACGACAGACTGGCCACAGTAATGTTGGACGAATTAAACACGGAAATGAGCGAGGCGAACGACAGACTAGACACCGATATGTAAGACGAATTAACCACGGAAATGAAAGGGGCGAACCACAGAGTGGCCAAGAAATGAAGGCCGAATTAACCGCGGAAATGAGAGAGGCGATTGACACATTGGACACAGAAATGTAGGACGAATTACCCACGAAATGAGAGAGGCAAACGACAGACTGGCCACAGAAATGTAGGACGAATTAACCACGAAATGAGAGAGGCGAACAACAGACTGGCCACAGAAATGAACACCGAATTAGCACGTAAATGAGACAGGCAAACGACAGTACGGCCGAATTACCCACGGAAATGAGAGAGGTGAACGACAAGCTGGCCACAGAAATGAAGGAAGGATTAACCACGGAAATGAGAGAAGAGAACGACTGACTGGCCATAGAAACGAGGGCCGAATTAACCATGGATATGTAAGATGCGAACGTCAGATTGGCCACAGAAATGAAGGCCGAATTGACCACGGAAATGAAAAAGGCGGACGACAGACTGGACACAGATATGGTGGCCAAAATAACCAAGGAAATGAAAGAAGCGTTCGTCAGATTGGTCGCAGAAATGAAGGCCGAATTAACTGCGGAAATGAAAGAGACGAACGACAGACTGGACACAAATATGACGGCCAGATAACCGCGGAAATGAGAGCGGCGAAAGGCAGACTGGCCACAGAAATGAAGGCCGAATTAACTAAGGAAATGAAAAAGACAAACGACAGACTGGCCACAGAAATGAAAGCCGAATTAACAATGGATGTCATAGAGGCGAACGACAGACTTGTCACAGAATTAAAGGTCGAATTATCCACGGAAATGAAAGAGGCAAACAGCAGATTAGCCACAGAAACGAGGGCATAATTAACCACGGAAGTGAAAGAGGCGAAGGAGAGACTGCTTACCGAAATGAAGGCTGAATGTTCCATGGAAATAAGAGAGGCGAACGACAGACTGGCCACAACATGAAGGCCGAATTAACCGGGGTAATGAGAGAGGGGTACTAGAGACTGGACACAGACATGACCCCAGTATTAACCACGGAAATGAAAGAGGCGAACGTCAGAGTGGACACAGAATTGACGGCCGAAATAACCATGGAAATGGGAGAGGCGAAGGAGAGACTGGCCACAGAAATGATCACTGAAGTAACCACGGAAATGAGAGAAGCGAACGACACACTTGCCACAGAAATAAAGGCCGAATTAACCACGGAAATGAGAGAGCCAAACGACAGAAGGGGTGAATAAACCACGAAAATGACCGAGGCGAACGACAGACCGGCCAGTGAAATGTAGGATGATTAACCAAGGAAATGAGAGAGGCGAATGACAGCCTGGCCATAGTTATGTAGGACGAATTAACCAACGAAATGAGAGAGGCGAACGACAGACTTTCCAGAGAAATGTAGGACGAATGAGCCACGGAAATAAGAGCGGCGATTGGCAGACTGGCTACAGAAATGTAGGACGAATGAGCCACGGAAATGAGAGAGGCGAACGACAGACTGTCCACATAAACGTAGGACGAATGAGCCACGGAAATGAAAGAGGCGAACGACAGACTGGCTACAGAAATGATTGACGAAGTAAACACGGAAATGAGAGAGGCGAACGACAGACTGGCCTCAGAAAGGTAGGACGAATTAACCAGGGAGATGAGAGAGGCGGACGACAGACTGGCCACAGAAACCATAGACGAAGTAACCACGGAAATGGGCAAGGCGAACGACAGACTGGCCACAGAAATAAATGCCGAATTAACCACGGAATTGAGAGAGGCAAACGACAGAAAGGCCGAATAAACCACGGAAAAGAGGGAGGCGAACGACAGACTGGCTACAGAAATGATCGACGAAGTAACCACGGAAATGAGAGAGGCGAACGACAGACTGGCCACAGAAATGTAGGACGAATTAACCAGGGAGATGAGGGAGGCGAACGACAGACTGGCTACAGAAATGATCGACGAAGTAACCACGGAAATGAGAGAGGCGAACGACAGACTGGCCACAGAAATAAAGGCCGAATTAACCACGGAAATGACAGAGGTGATCGACAGACTGTCCACAGAAATGTAGGACGAATTAACCAGGGAGATGGAAGAGGCGATCAACAGACTGGACACAGAGATGTAGGACGAATTAACCACGGTAATGAGAGAGGCGATCGAAAGGCTAGCCAAAGAACTGAGGCAGGAATTAACAACGGAACCGACAAAGGCGATCGACGGACTAGCCACAGAAATGAAGGCAGAATTAACCACGGAAATGAAAGAGGCGAACGATAGCCTGGCCACACGAATGAAGGCAGTATTAACCACGGAAATGAGAGAGGCGAACGATAGCCTGGCCACAGAAATGTAGGACGAATTAACCACGCAAATGAGTGAGGCGAACGACAGCCTGGCGACATAAATGAAGGCGGAATTAACCACTGAAATGAGAGAGGCGAACGACAAGACTGGCTACAGAAAGGCAGGACGAACTAACCACTGAAATGAGAGAGGCGAACGACAAGACTGGCTACAGAAAGGCAGGACGAACTAACCACGGAAATGAGATAGGCAAACGGCAGACTGGCCACAGAAATGTAGGAAGAATTAACCACGGAAATGAGAAAGGCGAACGACAGACTGGCCACAGAAGTGTAGAACGAATGAACCACGGAAATGAGAGAGGCGAACGATAGACTGGCTACAGAAATGAAGTTCGAATTAACCACGGAAATGAAAGAGGCAGACGACATACTGGCTACAGAAATGTAGGACGAATTAACCACAGAAATGAGAGAGGCGAACCACAGACTGGCCATAGAAATGTAGGACGAAGTAACCATGGAAATGAAAGAGGCGAACGTCATACTGGCCACAGAAATGTAGGACGAATTAACCATGGAAATGAAAGAGGCGAACGACAGATTATCCCCGGAAATGAAGGCCGAATAACAAGGGATATGAGAGAGAGGAATGATAGACTTGACACAGAAATGTAGGACCAATTAACCACGGAAATGAGAGCGGCGAACATTAGACGGGCCACAGAAATGTAGGACGAATTAACCAGGGAGATGAGAGAGGCGAATGACAGTTAGGCCACAGAAATGTAGGACGAGTTAACCAAGGAAATGAGAGGGGCGAACGACAGACTGGCCACAAAAATGAAGGTTGAGTTAACCACGGAAATGAAGGAGGCGAACGACAGAACTGCCAAAATGATGTAGGCCGAATTATCCACGGAAATGAAAGAGACAAAGGACACATTAGCCACAGAAATGAAGGCGAATTAACCATGAAAGTGAAAGAGGCGAACGACAGACTGGTCACAGAAATGAAAACTTAATTTTCCATGGAAATAACAGAGGCGTTCGACAGACTTGCCACATCATGAAGGCCGAATTAACCGCGCAAATAAAAGAGGGGTACTACAGACTGGAGGCAGACCGGCCCGCCAGATTAACCACGGAATTGAAAGGAGCGAAGGTCAGACTGGACACAGAATCGTGACTTTGTGGGTTCGTGAAATGAAAAGTCCAATTGCACCACTCAAGAATGCTCTTTATTTTCACCGACTTACAGATGAACGCTTGCCAATTACACAGAATTACGTAAGGCACACAATTACGATTCACCAGTTCGTCCGTTACAATTCCACTTTGCTCTCGCGATTACTATAATCCTCCGATGCACGTACACAGTGTTCTCGTCCTTACTCTAGTACTGCACTCTTGCTCTGCTTGCCAAGAACTGCCTGATTGACCCGACATGTTGCTTATATAGGGTCAGCTGGCCAATCAGAAGGTTCTGGATTAGATGAAATATCCCGTAAGTTCGAGAATTCAGGTGGAACGGAAAGGGACCCCACAGTGATGTTCTTCCAGCCAACCCTCGTTACCGCTATTAGACAAATGAGGGGGGCTTGGCGAACGCCTAACGTCTCCTGCTTCTGCCGACCGGTTCTATAGGGAGTTCCGACGTTCGGGTGACACTGCTCCTTCCTCTAAGCTGGGTGTCCCGAACAGCCCTATCGTAGCGTGCCAGGCGATCCAGGTGTACCACCAACATCTTCCCTCGGGGAACCTTCTGGATGCGGTAGACCACGTAGGTAATTCTCTTCACCACCCGGTACGGCCCTTGCCATGGCTGCTGGAGCTTCGGGCAGCGTCCCTTGGTACGGGTAGGACGGTACAACCAGACCAGGTCACCTTGCTGGTACCCTTGGCTGTTGGCTTGCCTGTCATATCTTGTCTTCATGCGGTCGCTCGCCTTGTGGATGTTCTGGCGAGCCATCTCGTGCATGTCATGGAGATGGTCCAACAAGTTCTCTACATACGCGGTCGCTGGCTGTTTCGCTTCCGGAGGGCTTCCAAAAGCCAGGTCACAAGGGAGGCGTAACTCTCGGCCGAACATTAAGCTGGCTGGCGTCATCCCAATGTGTAGAAGAGCGGTAGGTCAGCAAGAACAGTGGCACCTTGACGTCCCAGTCTCGCTGATGGCTGACCACGGCCTTCCTCAGGTGTTCCTCAAAGGTCTTGATGTATCTTTCGATCATGCCATACGACTGGGGATGTAGAGTCGTCGTGCGGGTCTTGTTCACCCCAAGACTCAAAGTTGGTACCCTGGTCACTCTGTGGCACCAACGGCACCCCAAATCGACAGTATACTTGCTCCACGGGGCAGTCTGTGATTGTCTTTGCCTCTTGGTTTGGGATGGCATACACCTCCGGCCACTTGGTGAAGTAGTCCACGACCACCATTAGGTACTTGTTGCCTCGGTCGGAAACTGGGAACGGTCCAGCAATGTCAACGGCGATCGGTTCGAATGGCGCTCCGACGTTCTACTGCTCCATGCGACCCCGGCTCCTGGTCTGGGGGCCGCGACTCGCCGCGCACACGTGACACTGACGGCACAAGCTCTCAGCATCAGCTCGGAGTCTCAGCCAGTAGTAGCGCTGCCGTAGTTTGTCAGTCGATCGGTTCGCTCCCAGGTGTCCCCCAGAAATACCGGCGTGCACTTCTTCCAAGACTTCCGGGACCTTACTCCGGGGAAGTACCAAATGTTCTGTCTGCGCCTTCCCATCGGGTGACTCCCATACCCGGAAAAGCACGCCCTCTCTAGTTTTCAACGAGTCCCATTAGGCCCAGTACGACTTGTAGGTGGCGCTCCTCGGTGCGATTCCTCCCAGGTTGGCCTCGTCCCAGCCTCAACTTCCCTCAAAAGTGGCCCCAAGTCTGCGTCCGCCAGCTGCTCCCTCCTTAGGCCTGCGCTATCCCAGCCATCCTCAGACACTGCCGTGACTACTCGGACAGTTGCGGCACGCTCCTTCTCCTCCACTCTTGTGCACTGGCCGCACTCTTCTGGACAGGGTGTTCGGGACATGGCATCAGCGTTGCCGTGCCTCTTCCCTCTACGTGTTCCGAGGTGAAGTCGTACTCCTGCAGCCTCTGGACCCATCGTCCTGTCTGGCCTTCCAGGTTCTTAAAGCTCAATAGCCAGGTTAGGGCGGAATGGTCAGTCCTCAGGTGAAATGGCTGACCGTACATGTATTTGTGGAAGTGCTCCAAGGTCTTTACTACCGCCAATAATTCTCGTCGGGTGACGCAGTAGTTCTTCCCTGCCTTGGATAGCGCCTTGCCTACCGCTCATGGCCGTCCTGGATCTGCGTTAGGACACCTCCAATGCAATGGTCGCTGGCGTCGGTGTCCACAATGAAGGCGCCACCCGGTTGTGGGAAACCCAAAATTGGAGCACTGCACAGGGTCTCCTTTAGGTGCTGGAAAGTGTTTTTGGCGTCCTCTGTCCATGCATAAGGCCGGTGTTCCTCTGTCAGGCGGGTGAGGGGTTTTGCGCTGTTGGAAAACCCCTTTATGAAGCGGCGGTAATAAATGCACAGCCCCAGGAAACTGCGCAACTCTTTCTTTTCCTTTGGGCGAGGCCAATCTCTCACAGCCTGTGTCTTCTCCGGGTGTGTGGCCACTCCGGTTGCTGAGACTATGTGGCCTAAGTAGCTAACTTCCTTGCGGAAGAGCTGGCAGTTCTTCGCGTTCAGCTTCAAGTTGGTCCCCTGAAACCTCTGTATCACCTTACTCAGATTCTCGAGGTGATCTTCAAAGGTCTTACCGACGATGATGATGTCGTCCAGGTATAGCAGGCAGGCGTCGTAAGTCAGTCCTCTCATCACTGACTCCATGAGGCGTTGGAAGGTAGCTAGTGCGTTGCAGAGGCCAAAGGGCATAACCGTGAACTGCCAGAGCCCTTAGCCTAGCGAGAATGCGGTCTTCTCCTTGTCTCTTGGGCCTAGAACTACCTTCCAGTAGCGCGACTTCAGGTCCAGGGTCGAGAACCACTGTGCACCAGCTAGCGAGTCCACGGTGTCGTCAATCCGGGGTACGGGAAAACTGTCCTTCCGGGTGACAGCGTTCAACTTTCGGTAGTCTACGCAGAAGCGCAGCTCGCCGTTCTTCTTTGTCACCAAGACTACAGGGGAACACCAAGGGCTGTCAGAATCTTCAATCACTCCCCTGGATCTCATGTCCTCCAGCATTTCTCGTACCACCCCTTGCTTCGCCAGCGGAACGCGTCTATGTGGTTGCCGAATAGGCCGGGCGTCCCCGGTGTCGATGCGGTGAAGCACTTTGTCCGTGCGGCCGTAGTCACTGTCGCCTTGGCTGAAGACACTCTGGTATCGCTTCAGCAGTTGTCGAACTTTCTCCAGCTGCTCTGCGGTCAGGTGGTCGGTCGACCTCTCTGGTAGGCCCTCTAGCCGGGGCCCCAGGTGTTGCGTCGGCACCGGCTCCTGTGCCTTGTCAATTTCTGTTACGCTCACCACGGGCTCGCACGTTCCCAACTCCGTCCCGACCTGGACGTAGTGATCGGTGTTCGTTGGGTTTAGCAGTCTTACTGGCACCTCCTCTTGGCACGGCAGCATTGCCCTGGCTACACACAGTCCATGTACAGTCGTATTCTGGTCCAGCATCATGTTCCTGGTTCTCTGGCCTTCCAGTCGCGCCGTCGCCACCACCTCGCTCCTCGTGGGGACAACCACGTCTTCGCTCAAGACGACCCTGTAAATTCCAAGGCGCACTTCTGGTTGACGCAGTATACCCTCTTCTCCGTTGAGCCGCAGGACATTCTTGCCGACGTCGACCGTCGCCTCATGGCTCCTGAGGGCATCCAATCCAAGTATCACCTCCTCAGCCACTTTCGCGACGAACACTAATAGACGTACGGTGCTCCTTCCCAAGGTCAGCTTCAGCAGGGCCTCCTTCTCCACAGGCAAGGTGTCGCCCGATTTCGTGACGAGCTCGTATGGTCTGCTCGGTTTCCTTGTCGGAAACCTTTCGCCACGTCAGGTCTGATGATGGTCACGGCCGCCCCAGTGTCCACCAGCACGCGGCGCGGCTTTCCTCTTACCCAACTGTCCGCGATGAGGCTGTCATCCATACGCCGGCTGACGGCGCGCAGTGCCACTCGAGGGGATGGTGGTGATGGCGCCGACGTGCCCCTCTCCACGACGACCCTTACTCATTTTCCGGCTTCTCTTCCTGGTGTGGGCAGCCTCTTTGCAGTTGTCCGGGCTGCCTACACCTCCAACACAGGCCATTAGGTGTTCGCCGGGGTCCCTCGGCTGGTCTTCTATCTCCGGTGTAGCGGACACTCCTCGTCATCGACGTGGGGATAGATGTTACCTTGGCCGCCTCCATTCTTAATGCTGCTGTCAGCACCTCGTGGATGGTTTTATAATCGCCGAGCATTAGGCGCTGACGAATCTCCGTATCTCGTACCCCGTCCACGAACTTGTAGGCGGCTTCCCGGGATACGAACTCTGGTGGGAGGTCGACTAGGGCCTTGCTTGCCAGTTGTTCAACTGCCAGGGCGAACTCCTGCAGCGTCTCTCCCGACTGCTGTGTCCTGGCCTTAGCTGGCTGCGGTACGCTGCGCCTAAGGGTGGTTTCCGAACCGATTCTGCAGGGCCTCCCAGATGTCCTTGGGCGCCACGGTTGTTTGCACCGCGTTTAGGACTTCCGCGGCCCGTCCCTAGAGGCTGGCTATTAACTGGTGGCCTCCTCCTCTGGTGACCATTTGTTGTGCTTGGCCACTGCGTCGAATTGACGGCGGAAGACCTCAAACGTTGACGCGCCGTCATATTTCGGAGGTTTCACCCGCGCCGATGTTGTGCCGCGTCCCGGTGCGTCGGCCTTCAAATCCTTCAACCTCCTGCCGCCAACGTCCTCCACCATGGCGTTGAGGGACTTGATGCTGCTGTCGGCCTTTCCTTCCAGCTCATTAACGCGGTTTTCCAGGTCTCCGACGCGATCGTCCACTTGGCCGATCCGCTTGTCGAGCCCCGTGACGGCCTCCCTCACGACGGCCAACTGTTCCTCAAATTTGGCGGCAAGGGCCTCGTTCGCAACCTTCGTTTCTTCCATCTTCTCTGTGAGGTTATCGTTAGCCGTCTTCATTTCTTCCAGCTTTGCAGCCAGGTTGTTATTTACCGCTTTTGTTTTTGTTGTTAACTCATTCATCTTAGCGTCCATTTTCTCGGTGATGTCATTCGCCGTCTTCATTTCCGAGGTGAGTTCGGCCTTCATTTCCATGATCTTCTCCAAAATCTTTTCCAATGCCGCGTCCGTGGTTGTAATGTTCGGTGATGTTGGCGTCCCGCTTCCTGCCACAAGTGTGGCTTTGTGGGTTCGTGAAATGAAAAGTCCAATTGCACCACTCAAGAATGTTCTTTATTTCCACCGACTTACAGTTGAACACTTGCTAATTACACAGAATTACGCAATGCACACAATTACGATTCACCAGTTCGTCCGTTACAATTCCACTTTGCTCTCGCGATTACGTGCAATCCTCCGATGCACATACACAGTTTTCTCGTCCTTACACTAGCACTGCACTCTTACGCTGCTTGCCATGAACTGCTTGACTAATCCGACGTGTTGCTTATATAGGGTCAGCTGGCAAATCGAGAAAGTTCTGGATTAGATGAAATATCCCGTAAGTTCGAAAACTAAGGTGGAACGGAAAGGGACGGCACAGTGATGTATTTCCTGCCAACCCTCTTTACCGCTATAAGACAAATGAGGGGGGCGTCGCGAACGCCTACCGTCTCCTGCTGCTGCCGGCCGGTTCTATAGGGAGTTCCGACGTTCGTGTGACAGTACTGATGGCCGAAATAACCACGGAAATGCGTAACTTGAACGACAGTCTGGAGACAGAAATGACTGCCGCATTAACCACGGAAAAGAAAGAGGCGAACGTCATATTGGCCACAGAAATGAAGGCCGAATTAACCACGGAAATAAGAGAGGAAAACGAAAGAAAGGCCGAATAAACCGCGTAAGTGAGTGCGGCGAACGACAGACTGGCCAAAAAATGATCGACGAAGTAACCACGGAAATGAGAGGGGCGAACGACAGACTGGCCACAGATATAAAGGCCGAATTAACCACGGAAATGAGAGAGGAAAACGAAAGAAAGGCCGAATAAACCGCGTAAGTGAGTGAGGCGAACGACAGCTGGCCAAAGAAATGTATGACTAATTGACCACGGAAATGAAAGATGCGGAGGACACACTGGACACAGAAATGTAAAACGAATTAACCACGGAAATCAGGGAGGCGATCGACAGATTGGCCACAGAAATGTAGAACGAATTAACCACGGAAATCAGGGAGGCGATCGACAGATTGGCCACAGAAATGTAGAACGAATTAACCACGAAAATGTAAGAGGCAAACCACAGATTGAACACAGAAAGATAGGAGGTATTAACCAGGGACGTGAGAGAGGCGAACGACAGTCTGGACTCAGAAACGTTGACGAATTAACCACGGCAATGACACAGGCGGACGACAGATTGGCCACAGAAATGAAGGCCGAATTAACCACGGTTATGAGAGAGGCGAACGACAAACTGGCCAGAGAAATGTAGGACCAATTAACCACTGAAATGAGTGAGGCGAACGACAGAATGGCCACAGGAAGGTATCATGATTTAACCACGGAATTGAGAGAGGCAAGCTACAGAAAGGACGAATTAACCTCGAAAACGAAGGAGGCGAACCACAGAGAAGCCTCAGTATTGTAGGAAGAATTAACCAAGGAAATGAGAGAGGCGAACCACAGAGAAGCCACAGAAATGTAAGACGATTTGTCCACGGAAATGAGAGACGCGAACGACAGACTGGGCACAGAAATGTAGGACGAGTTAGCCAAGAAAATGAGAGAGGAGGACGTTAGCATGGACACAAAAATTTAGGACGAATTAGCCAAGGAAGTGCGAGAGGCGAACAAAAGACTGGCCACAGAAAGTTAGGACGAAATAACCACGGAAATAAAAAAGGCGAACGACAGACTGATCACAGAATTGTATGAGGAATTAACCACGTAAATGAGAAAGGCGAACAAAATACTGGCCACAGAAATGAAGGCCGAATTAAAAACGGAAATAGGAGAGGCGAACGACAAACTGGCTACAGAAATGAAGACCGGCTTAACCACAAAATTAAGAGAGGGGCCACAGGAATATAGGACGAATTAATCAAGGAATGCAAGAGGCGAACGGCAGACTGGAGCAAGAAAATAAGGCTGGATTAACCTCGGAAATGAGAGAAGCGAATGGAAGACTGGACACAGAAATGACGGCCGAATTAACCACGGAAATGAAAGAGGCGAAAGTCAGATTGGCCACAAAAGTGAAGGCCGAATTATCCACGGAAATGAGCGAAGCGAACAACGAGATGAGAGAGGCGAAAACAGACTGGGCACAGAAATGTAGCACGAATCAACCACGGAAATGTGAGAGGCGAACGACATACTGGCCCCAGAAATAAAGGCCGAATTAGCCATGGAAATGAGAGAGGTAAGCGACAGATTATCCACAGAAATGAAGGCTGAATAAACCACGGATATGAGAGAGGCGAACGATAGACTGGACACAGAAATGTAGGACGAATTAAGCGCGGAAATGAGAGAGGCGAATCATAGATTGGACACTGAAATGTAGGACGAATTAGCCACGGAAATGAGAGACAACAACAGACGGGCCACAGATATGTAGGGCATATTCACCGCGGAAATGGGAGATGCGAACGACAGACTGGCCACAGAAATATAGGAGGAATTACCCAAGGAAATGAAAGAGGGGAACACCAGACTGGACACTGAAAAGTAGGACGAATTATCCAAGGAAATGAGAGAGGCGAACGATAGACTGGCCACAGAAAGGTAGGACGCACCTACCACGAAATGAAGGAGGCGAACGACAGACTGGCCACAGAAATGTATGAAGAATTAACCACGGGAATGAGAGAGCCGAACGACAGACTGGGCACAGAACTGAAGTCCGAATTAACCACTTAATTGAAAGAGGCAAACGTCAGACCGGTCATAGAAATGTAGGAAGAATTAACCACGGGAATGAGAGAGGCGAACGACAGACTGGGCACAGAACTGAAGTCCGAATTAACCACTTAATTGAAAGAGGCGTACGTCAGACCGGTCACAGAAATGTAGGAAGAATTAACCACGGGAATGAGAGAGGCGAACGACAGACTGGCCACAGAACTGAATTCCGAATTAACCGCGGATTTGAAAGAGGCGTACGTCAGACCGGTCACAGAAATGTAGGAAGAATTAACCACGGCAATGAGACAGCCGAACGACAGACTGGCCACAGAACTGAATTCCGAATTAACCACGGAACTGAAAGAGGCGAACGTCAGACCGGTCACAGAAATGTAGGAAGAATTAAGCTCGGAATTGAAAGAGACGAACTTCAGACCGGACGCAGAATTTGAGTCCGAATTAACCAAGGAATGCAAGAGGCGAACGGCAGACTGGACAAAGAAATGACGGCCGAATTATCCACGGAAATGAGCGAGTCGAACAACGAGATGAGAGAGGCGAAAACCGACTGGCCACAGAAATGTAGCACGAATCAACCACGGAAATGAGAGAGGCGAACGATAGACTGGACACAGAAATGTAGGACGAATTAAGCGCGAAAATGAGAGAGGCGAATCATAGACTGGACATTGAAATGTAGGACGAATTCACCACGGAAATGAGAGAGGACAACAACAGACGGGCCACAGAAATGTAGGACATATTAACCGCGGAAATGGGAGAGGGGATGACAGACTGGCCACAGAAATATAGGACGAATTAACCAAGGAATTGAAAGAGGAGAACGACAGATTGGACACAGAAGTGTAGGACGAATTATCCAAGGAAATGGGAGAGGCGAACGACAGACTGGCTAAAGAAATCTAGGACAAATTAACCACGGAAATGAAAGATGTAATCGACAGACTGGATACAGAAATGTGGGACAAATTAACCACGAAATTAAGAGAGGCGAACGACAGACTGGCCACAGAAATGTAGAACGAATTAACAAAGAAATTGAGAGGGGAGAACGACAGATTGGATACAGAACTGTAGGCCGAATAATCCACGGAAATGAGAGAGGCGAACAACAGACTAGACACGGATATGTAGTAAGAATTAATCACGGAAATGAGAGAGGCGAACGACAGACTGGTTACAGAAATGTGGAACGAATTAACGATTGAAATGAAAAAGGCGAACCACAGACTGGACACAGAAATTATAGGACCAATTAACCACGGAAATGAGAGAGGCGGGCAACATACTGGCCACACAAATGTAGAAGGAATTAACCACGGAAATCAGAGAGGCGAATGACGGACTGGCCTCAGAAAATTAGGACGAATTAACCAAGGAAATGAGAGGGGCGAACGACAGACTGGCCACAGAAATGTAGAACGAATTACCAAAGAAAATGCAAGCGGAGGGCGATAGCCTGGACACAGATATCTAGGACGAATTATCCAAGGATGTGAAAGGGGCGAGCAACATACTGGACACAGCAATATAGAACAAATTAACCATGAAAATGAGAGAGGACACCGAGAGATTGGACGCAGAAATGTAGTACGAATTGACCACGGAAATGAGAGAGCGATAGACCGACTGGACCGAGAAATGTAGGACGATATAACCACGGAAATGGGAGAGGCGAATGACAGACTGGACACAGAAATGAAGTCCGGAATAACCACGGAAATGAGAGAAGAGAACGACAGGCTGGACACAGAAATGACGGCCGAATTAACCACGGAAATGGGAGAGGCGAATGACAGACTGGACACAGAAATGTAGAACGAATTAACCATGGAAATGAGAGGTGCGATCGACAGACTGGACACAGAAATGAAGTCCGGAATAACCACTGAAATGAGAGAGGAGAAAGACAGACTGGCCACAAAAAGAAAGCGGAATTAACCACTGAAATCTGAGAGGCGAACGACAGCCTGGCCACATAAGTAAAAGGCGAATTAACCGCGGAAATGAGAGAGGCGAACGACAGCCTGGCCACATAAGTAAAGGCCGAATTAACCGCGGCAATGAGAGAGGCGGACGACAGACTGGCCACATAAGTAAAGGCCGAATTAACCGCGGAAATGAGAGAGGCGAACGACAGCCTGGCCACATAAGTAAAGGCCGAATTAACCGCGGCAATGAGAGAGGCGAACGACAGACTGGCCACATAAATGAAGGCGGAATTAACCACTGAAATGAGAGAGGAGAAAGTCAGACTGGCCACAAAAAAGAAAGCGCAATTAACCACTGAAATCTGAGAGGCGAACGACAGCCTGGCCACATAAGTAAAGGGCGAATTAACCGCGGAAATGCGAGAGGCGAACGACAGACTGGCCACATATATGAAGGCCGATTTAACCGCGGAAATGAGAGAGGAGAAAGACAGGCTGGCCACAAAAAAGAAAGCGGAATTAACCACTGAAATGAGAGAGGCGAACTACAGACTGGCCACATAAGTGAAGGCCGAATTAACCGCGGAAATGCGAGAGGCGAACGACAGACTGGCCACAAATATGAAGGCTGAATTAACCACGGAAATGAGAGCGGCGAACGACAAGACTGGTCATAGAAGTGAAGGCCGAATTAACCACGCAAATGAAAGAGGCGAGCGATAGCCTGGCCACAGAAATGAACGCAGAATTAACCACGGAAATGAGAGAGGCGAACGACAGAATGGCCGAATAAACCACGGAAATGAGAGAGGCGAACGGCAAACTGGCCAGAGAAATGAAGGCCGAGTTAACCAAGGAATAGAGAGAAGTGAACGACAGACTGGCCACAGAAATGAATGACGAATTAGCCACGGTAATGAGGAAGGTGAACGAGCAATGGCCACAGAGATGACGGCCGAATCAACCACGGAAATGAGAGTGGCGAACGACAGACTGGGCACAGGAATGAAGACCGAATTAGCCACTGAAATGAGAGAGAAGAAAGACAGACTGGCCACAAAAAAGAAAGCGGAATTAACCACTGAATTCCGAGAGGTGAACGACAGCCTGGCCACATAAGTAAAGGACGAATTAACCGCGGAAATGAGAGAGGCGAACGATAGACTGGCCACATAAATGAAGGCTGAATTAACCGCGGAAATGAGAGAGGAGAAAGACAGGCTGGCCACAAAAAAGAAAGCGGAATTAACCACTGAAATCCGAGAGGCGAACGACAGCCTGGCCACATAAGTAAAGGGCGAATTAACCGCGGAAATGAGAGAGGCGAACGACAGACTGGCCACATAAATGAAAGCAGAGTTAAGCACTGAAATGAGAGAGGCGAACGACAGACTGGCCACATAAATGAAGGCGGAATTAACCACTGAAGTGAGAGAGGCGAACGACAGCCTGGCCACATAAGTGAAGGCCGAATTAACGACGCAGATGAAAGAGGCGGGCGATAGCCTGGCCACAGAAATGAAGGCAGAATTAACCACGGAAGTCAGAGAGGCGAAAGACAGGCTGGCCACAGAAATACAAGACGAATTAACCACGGAAATGAGAGTGGCGAAAGACAGGCTGGCCACAGAAATGAAGGCCGAAATAACCACGGAAAAGAGAGATGCGAACGACAGTCTGGCCACAGAAATGAAGGCCGAATTAACCACGGAAATGAGAGAGGCGAACGACAGACTGGCCACAGAAGTGTAGGCCGAACTAACCACGGAAATGAAAGAGGCAAACGACAGAATTGCCACAGAAATGAAGGCTGAAATAACCACGGAAATGAGAGATGCAAACCACAGCCTGGCCACAGGAATGCAGGCTGAAATAACCACGGAAATGAGAGATGCGATCGACAGCCTGGCCACAGATATGTAGGCCGAATTAACCACGGCAATGAGAGAGGCGAACGACAGACTGGCCACAGAAGTGTAGGACGAACTAACCACGGAAACGAAAGAGGCGAACGATAGCCTGGCCACACAAATGAAGGACGAATTAACCACGCAAATGAGTGAGGCGAACGACAGCCTGGCCACATAAATGAAGGCGGAGTTAACCACGGAAATGAGAGAGGCGAACGATAGCCTGGCCACAGAAATGTAGGACGAATTAACCACGCAAATGAGTGAGGCGAACGACAGCCTGGCCACATAAATGAAGGCGGAATTAACCACTGAAATGAGAGAGGCGAACGACAAGACTGGCTACAGAAAGGTAGGACGAACTAACCATGGAAATGAGACAGGCAAACGGCAGACTGGTCACAGAAATGTAAGAAGAATTAACCACGGAAGTGAGAGAGGCGAACGACAGACTGGCCACTGAACTGAAGTCCGAATTAACCATGGAATTGAAAGAAGCGAACGTCAGACCGGTCACAGAAATGTAGGAAGAATTAACCACGGAAATGAGAGAGGCGAACGACAGAATGGCCACAGAAATGTAGGACGAATTAACCACGGAAATGAAAGAAGCGAACGTCAGACCGGTCACAGAAATGTAGGAAGAATTAACCACGGAAATGAGAGAGGCGAACGACAGACTGGCCACAGAACTGAAGTCCGAATTAACCACGGCGTTGAAAGAAGTGAACGTTAGACCTGTCACAGAAATGAAGGAAGAATTAACCACGGAAATGAGAGAGGAGAACGACAGAATGGCTACAGAAATGTAGGACGAATTAACCAAGGAAATAAAAGAGGCGTACGACGGCATGGCCACAGAAATGTAGGACGAATTAACCACGGAATTGAAACAGGCGAACAACAGAGTGGTCTCAGAAATGTAAGACGAATTAACCACGGAAATGAAAGAGGGGAACGTTAGACTGCCCACAGAACTGGAGGTCGAACCAACCACTGAAATGGAAGAGGCTAACGGCAGACTGGACATATAAATGAAGGTTGAATTAGAAACGGAAAGGAAAGAGGCAAGCGACAAACTGGCCACAGAAATGAAGGCCGAATTAACCACGGAAATAAATGAGGCAGGCGTGAGACTGACCAAAGAAATGAAGGCCGAATTAACCACGGAAAGGAAACAGGCGAACGGCGTACTTGCCGCAGAAATGTAGGCCGAATTAACCAGGGGTATGTAAGAGGTGTATGGAAGACTCTTTAAAGAAATGAAGGGCGAATTAACTACGGAAATTAAAGAATCGATTGACATACTGGCCACTGAAATGAAGGCCGAATTAGCTACAGAAATGAAATAGGTGAACGATAGACTGGCCTCAGAAATGAAGGCCGAAGTATTCACAGAAGTGAAAGCGGTAAACGACAGACTAACCACAGAAATAAATGCAGAATTAATCAGGGAAATGAAGGTGGCGAACGATTGACTTTCCTCAGTAATGAAGCCGAATTAACCACGGAAATGAAAGAGGCGAACGACAGGCTGGCCACAGTGATGACGGCGGGATTAAACACTTAAATGAAAGCGGTTAACGACAGACTAGCCTCAGAGATAAATGCCGAATTAACCACGGAAATGAAAGAGGCGAACAACGTACTGGCCACTGAATATAATCCTGAATTTACTACGTAAATGAAGTCAGAAAGCTAATACCTGGCCGCGAAGATGGAAGAAATTAGAATAGAAACGGGCAACCTCACTGCCTCGATGACCGAAGTGAAGGCTGCGGAATGGGCCCTCACCGCCAAATTTGAAGTACAGTTGGCCGATGAGATGTATCACGTCTTGGCGCTGGGCAGGCTGCATTCCCACAACCAGGCGGCGCCTTCATTGTGGACACCGACGGCAGCAGCATTTCATTAGAAATGAAATGTGTAGTGTTTAACGCCCGCTATTACTACATACGGCACCGCAGGCGATGACACTGATGATACGTGAGATGAATATGGAGCACCGGTGGAATGAGATGGCGGGGGAAACCGAATGATCCCGGAGAAAACCCGCCCCAGCGCCGTGTTGTCCAGCACAAATCTCACTTTGCGGTCGCCTGGTATCGAACCAGGGCCTTTGTGAGAGCCAAGCGGTCTAACCACTGAGCCACGGCGTGGCCACACTTCATTGGAGGCGTCCTATTCCAAGTCCGGGATAGACACGAGTGATCGATAGCCTACTACAGCAAGACGCTCTCCAAGGCAGAGAAGAAGTACTGTGTCACCCAGCAAGAGCTGCTGGTGGTAGTGAAGTTCTTGTAGGATGTCCACAAGTACGTCTACGGTCAGCTGTTCCACCTGAGAACTGGTCACTCTGCCCTAACATGGCTACTTTGCTTTAGAAACCTGCAGGGCCAGACAGCACTTTGGGTCCAGAGCCTACAAGAGTACGGCTTCACCTCCGAACGTCTTAGTGGGAAGAGCCTCGCTAACGCAGACACATGTCCATCAGACCCTGCCCAGAAGAATGCGGCAAATGCATAAGAGTGGAAGAGAGGGAGCGTGCCGCAGATTTGGAGCCACTCTTGAGAAATGTGGAGGCAGGGACAAGACTATCCTGGGAGGACATCGCACCCAGAAGCGCTACATCAAGTCGTACTGGGCGCAACGGGACTCACTGAAGGCCAATATGGGCGTGCTCTTCCGGGTAGGAGAATTGCCTGAAGGGAAGACGCAGGGAGAACATTTAGTACTTCCCCAAAATAAGAACCCGGACGTTTTGGAGGAAGTGCACGCAGGTACTTCAGGAGGACACCTGGGTGCAAACCGAAAGATTGACAAACTCCGACAGCGTTACGATTGGCTGAGGCTCCGAGAGACGCTGAGAGATGGTGCCATCAATGTCACGTGTGCGCGGGGTATCCCGGGTCCCAGACTAGGAGCCGGGTTCGAATGCAGCAGTACAATATTGGAACGCCTTTCGAACGCATCACTTTCAACATAGGTTGACCATTCCTAGTGTCGGTGATACTCGGTCCAGTGAGCGAGGCAACAAGTACGTGATGGTGGCCCTGGCTACTTCACCAAGTGGCCGGAGGTGTATGCCATCCCGAACGAGTAGGCCAAGACGATCACAGACTGCCTCTTGGAGCAACTGTTCTGTCGTTTTCGGGTGCTGCTAGAGCTTCATACCGATCAGGGCACCAATTTTGAGTATAACCTGATGAAGGAGGCACTGGAAGACTTGGGTTGAAAAAGACCCGCACAACATCGCTAGATCCACAGTCGGATGGCATGCTCGAGAGATTCATCAAGACTCTAGAAAAAGAACTGAGGAATGTGGTGGCCAGTCATCATCGAGACTTGGACAACAAGCTGCCACTGTTCTTGCTGGCCTACCGCTCGTCAACACACGACACCACTGGGATGACGCCAGCAAGCTTAATGTACCGCCGAGAGCTCTGTCTCCCTTGTGAGTTGGCTTTTGGGAGCCCCTTGGAAGCGAAACAGCCAATAACTGAGTATGTGGAGAACCTGGTGGACCATCTCCACGACATTCATGAGATGCCTCGTCAGAACATCCAGAAGGCGAGCGACCGTATTAAGAGCCGAAACGACAGGCAAGCCAACAGCCAAGGGTTCCAGCAAGGTGACCTAGTCTGGTTGTACCGCCCTACTCGGACCAACGAACGCTGCCAAAAACCTCATCAACCACGGCAAGGACCGTACCGGGTAGTAAAGAGAATTAACGACGTGATCTACTGCATCCAGAAGGTGTCCTGAGGTAACATATTGGTGGTACACCTGGATCGTCTGGCCTGCTACGATGGTGCTGTTCAGGACGACTAGCCTTGAGGAGGGGGCAGGTCACCGTTTGACATTGTTGTGTGGGTGCTAAACTCATCTATAGCACGTTACCTATGATACTAGGGCAGCAAATGTGTGCCAACTGGCCACTCGAATTGTTTTATATAATAAATTACTATTTGCAATTAAGGGTACTGAAGCTGTGTAAGAGTCATTCCTAATGGACGAGTGTAGCTGAATATGCGCATACTCACTTTATAATTTTGATTGACAGTGTCAGATGCTGTTATAAGACTCTATGGATAATAAATAACTTTCAGATGCGAAAAATAAACAAATAAAATTATTTTTCCAGGTGTAACAGCATCTGACAAATCAAACCTATAAAGTGAGTATGCGCATATTCATTATTGAGATGCACCTTGCTGAAGAGATCTTTAAATCGGAGGAAAGTGTGACTCGCATGTGAGTACAACATGGAAATATTTCTAACATTTCTTTGAGAACGATTATGTCTAGCACACTTACACCGATTAGCTTCCTATGTAGTAAATGCTTCTTGTGAAATTGTATTATTGTGCTTCAAGTTACTGTAGATGTATGGGAATAAATCACATTTAACATTTATTTCCTTCTATTTTAATCCGTGGACTTTTGCAGTAAAATTTTGGTTGGTTGACTGTGGAGAAAGAAATATTCACGATTTGAATCAGGTATAAAAACCTCTTTAATTGTTTTCACGGTCATTGTCAATATATCAGCCCTGTTCCTAAACACTTGTTTCTGTAATGAAAAGTGGAAAGAAAATGAATGTAAATATAAGTTTTATTAACATTTTATTTCTTCCCATATTTAACCCTTATCTTTGCTGGAAGCAAGAAGGAAGCATACAATTTTAGTGATCATATAGCCATTATACCGAAAACCTTTTATTTTAAATTTGGAAAAATTTCCCTTCATTGTTAAAATAGAGCAGATGAGAAAAATGGCGAGGGTGGCATTAGATTCCTGACTTTTGTTCTCTCCATCCGGTCTTCCCAAATAATGCAAGAGTGAGCAAGCCATCGGCCATCTGTTGTCTACGTCATAGCAGTGATCTACGTCTAGAAAAATGAGCGTGAATATGGATTATGTAGGTATTTATGAGATATGATATACCAGAGAGGCACTAGGTTCTTCCTGTCCTTGAATAACAAAACTGCTTTTTAAGATTTTATATTTCATTTTCCTTTATTTCTCTTTTTGAAATGTAGAGCAAGGAAAATGTAGACGCACGTTTATCACATTGACTGCACTTTACACGATCTTCTCTGTCCATTACAGATTAAAGATATATTACATTATTTATTTAAAGAGTAATTTATATCTGTCTTATATAATTTGGAATAAACATTTATTGAGAAATAAGTTTATATTTAGTAATTTGCATTTGGTTACATACTATTAGCCTTTAGAAATAGACTATAATATTGGGTGGCTTTATAAGTTTTACACACAGTATTTAATACATTTTTCTTTCCGAGTTTATGGATTTCGTTTTGTCAGTTTCCATTTATTCTGTCTTTCCCTTATATTTGGCCTTTTCTGATATTGTCTACTTAAAATATAAAGGCTTGTGCCGTACTTGCACATTAAGCTTATGTATCGTTAATATAGTTCTTGGCTATTCATCCGAAGGACCTAAGTTGTGTCTATTTGGATTTTCTCCGGCAGCACTGGAACCCGCAATCGTCAAGCGAGCACACCATCCAGATGTAGATTTGGTATTTGTGACCGAAACTGTATGACCTCTTGTCGTTCTTGAGGTCAGTATCTTATCAACAAAGTTTAAGATTTACATCAGGTTGCGTAAAATATAAATCATTTCCTTGGACAATCAGTAGCTCCAATGTCAAACTATTGGAAATAGAACGCAATATAATGAACCTAATTCTCACATCTTGTTACATTAACATAAATAAGAATTCCAAAAGTAGATTCTTGTTGTTCGCTGTCGGATATGTCATACAAAGGAAATCATTTTTGTTGGAAATATTTGCTCTTTTCCTATAATACAAATAGCATAATTACAGTCATTCAGTTGACATAATCTGTATAAATGACATCTTCACCGTTTAGATGAGAAAAAAAAAATGTTGCGCAATAATGAACCGTTTAAGCTCTGTGAAGAACCTTTCAATCTGGATAGAACTAACAAATTTAATATCAATCAATATCTTGCACCAACCTGGGTGCCAGAGGAAGAGGCTGCTTGGAATCCCCAAAGTATCCTTTCATTAAGTAGGAGTAGAGTTCGTCCGCAAGCCACTTCCATCTGTTACACTTTAGTTACATCGCCACTCACTCATTAACAGCAATTGTCATTATTAAACTTACGAGATTATAATACCAGTAATAATTCCTACCATTATAATCATTAATCTCGTTTCATAATTTTCATGCGAAAATCTTAACAATAATCACGTTTCATACGACTGCTTATGGTCGACATTGTTGATATGTAACACGAGAGTTTATAAAACATATCAACTTAAGAAACATTTGCCCAATGCATTTATTTGTAATACATTACGGTTACCTAAGTAACTAGTGCACTGACTTAAACTTGATGAATTTTCAATTTTGAATAACTAGATAAGACTATATTCTGCTTAATACTGAGCAATGATTTCAAAATAAGGTAGTAAGTCCAATAGCTTGATAGTTTCATACCTTGGGACAATTATTTCAAGTACACCAGAAATACATTCTATCATTCTCTCCAATTTATAACTTGTACACAAAACTATTCAGTTTACTTTTGTGGCAATAAGTAATTAATCACAGAACTCTACTTCATCTATTGAGCATACATATGAGATGTGTGTTCCTGCACCTTATTTATGCAACTGCCACTTAGGCTTAGTCGAGCGTTAATCAGTATTATGATAAAATGTAACTTCATGCTGTGATGTAATTTGTCACTAGTATTGTTAACGCAAATGTAACTTACAATCACTTCCATTTTTATATACTCGCAGAGCAAACAAGTCTCTTTCCATAGCACAGACTTTTTTATGCATCTGTTGCAAACACCAACTCGCGCTACTTGTAGCTTCTCAACGCTCACTAAACCCACTACTTGGCAACTCTCCGCTTTAACACTGCTCTGGCTAGCCGATTCGCTCGACTACTGTTCGGCCGCTCTATCTCCGGCTCTGACATTTCTCGAGAGGGGGAAGCAGGCTGTTGCCAGTTCTTTAGCGGGTATTTCAAGCAGAGGAATAATGCGTATTTTAAATATTTCAGTACTTGCATATTACACAAACCAGGAACCATATTATTATAATAGCGATAATAATAGGACTTACGAACATTAAAAATCGGAATTCACATATGCAAAAGTAAGCAAAGAAAGTTTAGCAGCGCAAGCAGTTAAAACCACGTGGCTCAAACAAATTTAAGCTGGCAACACAGTGTTGGGTTCGGGAGTAACGTATAGCAGCGACAATGCTGATTGGCGCTAGCAGACATCCTGACCACAGCACCGGATGTAGAGATTCCCAGTACTACCAACAGATGCTGTTAGTGTGTGTGAAAGGTGTGAACGAAATATTCGAATAGAGTGGTGTTCTAATAAATATCTTGCATAATAATGAAATTGTAAGTTGTATCTCAGTGTTTTAAAGCTAATATAGTACTATATTTTCGTTCTAAAGATAATTTTGAGGATATGTTTTCAATTGCTCATTACTGTATGTTGGTACTATTAACCTCGCCCCTCCACCTCTTACAATCGCAAAACGTCAGAGCCTGAGATACAACGGCCGGACTACACATAACTGAACGAACTGAACTCTAGACTAGCTCTCGTGTCCCCTTTTATAAATGAAATGAAATGTGTAGTGTTTAACGCCCGCTTTTACTACATACGGCACCGCAGTCGATGACACTGATAATACATGAAATGAAGATGGAGCACCGGTGGAATGAGATGGCGGGGAAAACCGGAGATCCCGGAGAAAACCCGCCCCAGCGCCGTGTTGTCCACTACAAATCTCACTTTGCGATAAGAGCCGCCTTGGTGAGAGCCAAGCGGTCTAACCACTGAGCCACGGCGCGGCCATGTCCCCTTTTATCCTCAGCAGGTTGCTGAAGATATGTTCTGGAAACCGAATCCTCTAATTACCTGAGTAGAACATTGTGGAAGTTGAATCTTCCAAATTTCCTGAAGTTGAGTGATCTGGGAACATAACAGCGCGGCACAAAAAAGAGGCACATAATTGACGTCGCCAGCGGTTGTCCTTGAATGCTCCATTTTTGCTTCTCCCGGGGGTAAATAAAAAAGGCGGTGTAATGGGGCGATTCACACCTATTCCCTTTACGGTAGTCATTTGCAGCCATCGTGACAGTGTTGTACGTACTTTATCTTACCATGATATTTCTTACGATTCTGATATCCATAATAAAATGAAAGAAGTTGTATTTTTTTTGGCTCTCTGAATAATATGAAATGACATTCATTCCATTGCACCACAGAACATATTGGACAGGTGTTCATTCTTTACGTAGCGAGCCAGAAGTGAGCCGGTCATACAAAAGGAATGGCACAACAAGCAGAGGATAATACGGCAATCTAGTAAATATATAGTGATGCGATCACAGTCAATGTTAGCCACACCTCAGGAGAAAGGGATGGTAGGACCGAGGAGAACTTCTAATACCGGCTGGAAGCGGACTCAATATGCAGAATGCACATATACCTACAGCTTCCAAAATTAGCATTTGCCTTCCTTCCTTCCTTCCTTCCTTCCTTCCTTCCTTCCTTCCTTCCGATGCATATATCGATACAGAAGTGTCTAGGAGTACCGTCCTGCCAAACCTTTCGATTATAATCTCGAACTGCTCACATGTGCAGTACTTTAACACCTGCCATGGTCGTGTCAGGTACCTTGTGGAGGTCATATTTGGTGTGGTTACTTTGATAATTATTTAATAAAGAACACAAACTGCTATAGTAATGCTTAATATAGGAAAACATTTATGATATGAAAAGCTACACATAGTTTTACTTCAGTGTTAAATGCTAATGTAATATAAAAGTAAGAAAAAACACTATTAAATATTCTACAACTTTGGCAAACACCAACAATGTGCACTAGAGAGTTAACTCAAATTATGTGTTAGGTTTTGAGCAGAGTTTAAGTAAACTGAAGTATTGTTTTCTATGTCAACTAAAACTGAGTTTTTAATTTATGACTGGTCTTTAACTGCTGTGGTTATTATCAATGTCAAATTCTATTTTGGCCTTGAAACAGTGCTTAATCTTGCTGACATGTCTTCTTTGTTGAAGTTTCTCAGGAACAACACGTTATTCCATAATAACAGCATTGATTTTATTTACGACTGAACAAGAACACATGCTTAGCCACCGGATTACCAACATATACATACAGGTTATTAAATAGAACTGTACTCAAAATACGAAACTTTAACACTCCCCGTTATTTAATAACTTGCATAGTCCCATATCGCTACACAACTGTTGTAATCTGACAGCAACTAATGGCTTTGTCAACAGATCTGCAAGCTGATCTGCAGTATTAACCCTTGAAATGACAATTTCACCAGCTGTAACTAGCTCTCTAACACAGAAGTGCCCGCCTCGGTAGCGTAGATGGTAACGTGTCTGCTTCACATTCAAGAGGTCCAGAGTTCGAATCTCGGTCAGGGTGAGTTACGTGGATAAGCTTTTTCCAGGGTTTTCCCTTACCCTGGTAGACGAATGTGGGATAACTCTAAGCTCCATGTACCCCGGACTCATTTGAGCATCATGTCAATCATTTCATTCATCGTCCGATATGACTTAACGTTGGAGGACGAAAATTGCAAAAAAAAAAAAAAAAAGTCTGATATGGATTTGTTTTGTCTGTCGATGAAATTCAGGATTGAGTGCCAGTCGAACAGCTGCTTCATTGTCCACTCATAGGTAGGGTTTTAATTCCTTTTGTTGGCCAAGTTCAGTTAAAAGTCTCTTGTTCCAAACAAATTCTCTTGCTGCAACAATTTCAAGTTCTGTAGAAGAAATTGCAACTGAAATCTGTCGCGGACTCAGCCAACTGATATGTGCGCCACTGTACAAACAAAGAACATCTGATGTAGATCGCCCAGTCCATAAATCACCCCCATGATGAGCATCACTGAAACATTCAAGAATGGCTTTGCCTTCGCCACTTCTGAAAATAAGTCCATAGTCGTATGTGCCTCTCAAATAGCGAAATATTTCTGTTACTCTTATTACACCACGCTCTGTCGGACTTTCAAGACCTCTAGATGCTACTCCAACAACATGGTGTCACCCAAACGTCAGAACTACCTATTGAACCGACCGGCAATAGGGCCAGAATCATTATTGTGTTCTGTAGTTTCATGTAGCAAGAGCACAGTTGTAACTTTGTGCCTACATGAACCATCACGTCTCTTATATTTCAATATAGATATTGGATCAGTTAAAGTCATTATTGCGTTCTGTAGTGTTATGTAGCAAGAGCACAGTTGTAACTTAGTGCCTACATGAACCACACGTCCCTTATATTTCAATATAGATATTGGATCACTTAAAGTCATTATTGTGATCTGTAGTGTCATGTAGCAAGAGCATAGTTGTAAATTAGTGCCTACGTGAACCATTACGTCCCTTATATTTCAATATAGATATTGGATCAGTTAAAATCATTATTGTGTTCTGCAGTGTTATGTAGCAAGAGCACAGTTGTAACTTAGTGCCTACATGAACCATCACGTCCCTTATATTTCAATATAGATATTGGATCAGTTAAAATCATTGTTGTGTTCTGTAGTGTTATGTAGCAAGAGCACAGTTGTAACTTAGTGCCTACATGAACCATCACGTCCTTTATATTTCAATATAGATATTGGATCAGTTAAAGCCATTATTGTGTTCTGTAGTGTTATGTAGCAAGAGCACAGTTGTAACTTAGTGCCTACATGAACCATCACGTCCCTTATATTTCAATATAGATATTGGATCAGTTAAAGTCATTATTGTGTACTGTAGTGTTATGTAGCAAGAGCACAATTGTAACTTAGTGCCTGCATGAACCATCACGTCCCTTATATTTCAATATAGATATTGGATCAGTTAAGGTCATTAATGTGTTCTGTAGTGTTATGTAGCAAGAGCATAGTTGTAAATTAGTGCCTACATGAACCATCACGTCCCTTATATTTCAATATAGATATTGGATCATTTAAAGTCATTATTGTGTTCTGCAGTGTCATGTAGCAAGAGCACAGTTGTAACATTGTGCCTACATGAACCATCACGTCCCTTATATTTCAATATAGATATTGGATCAGTAATAGTCATTATTGTGTTCTGTAGTGTCATGTAGCAAGAGCACAGCTGTAACTTTGTGCCTACATGAACCATCACGTCCCTTATATTTCAATATAGATATTGGATCAGTTAAAGTCATTATTGTGTTCTGTAGTGTCATGTAGCAAGAGCATAGTTGTAAATTAGTGCCTACATGAACCATCACGTCCCTTATATTTCAATATAGATATTGGATCAGTTAAATTCATTATTGTGTTCTGTAGTGTGATGTCGCAAGAGAACAGCTGTAACTTTGTGCCTACATGAACCATCACATCCCTTATATTTCGATATAGACATTGGATCAGTTATAGTCATTATTGTGTTCTGTAGTGTCATGTAGCAAGAGCACAGCTGTAACTTTGTGCCTACATGAACCATCACGTCCCTTATATTTCAATATAGATATTGGATCAGTTATAGTCATTATTGTGTTTTGTAGTGTCATGTAGCAAGAGCACAGCTGTAACTTTGTGCCTACATGAACCATCACGTCCCTTATATTTCAATATAGATATTGGATCAGTTAAAATCATTATTGTGTTCTGAAGTGGTATGTAGCAAGAGCACAGCTGTAACTTTGTGCCTACATGAACCATCACGTCCCTTATATTTCAATATAGATATTGGATCAGTTATAGTCATTATTGTGTTCTGTAGTGTCATGTAGCAAGAGAACAGCTGTAACTTTGTGCCTACATGAACCATCACGTCCCTTATATTTCAATATAGATATTGGATCAGTTATAGTCATTATTGTGTTCTGTAGTGTCATGTAGCAAGAGCACAGCTGTAAATTTGTGCCTACATGAACCATCACATCCCTTATATTTCGATATAGATATTGGATCAGTTATAGTCATTATTGTGTTCTGTAGTGTCATGTAGCAAGAGCACAGCTGTAAATTTGTGCCTACATGAACCATCACATCCCTTATATTTCGATATAGATATTGGATCAGTTAAAATCATTATTGTGTTCTGTAGTGTCATGTAGCAAGAGCACAGCTGTAACTTTGTGCCTACATGAACCATCACGTCCCTTATATTTCAATATAGATATTGGATCAGTTAATATTATTATTGCGTTCTGTAGTGTTATGTAGCAAGAGCACAGTTGCCTACATGAACCATCACGTCCCTTATATTTCAATATAGATATTGGATCAGTTAAAGTCATTATTGTGTTCTGTAGTGTCATGTAGCAAGAGCACAGTTGTAACTTAGTGCCTACATGAACCATCACGTCCCTTATATTTCAATATAGATATTGGATCAGTTAAAATCATTATTGCGTTCTGTAGGGTTATGTAGCAAGAGCACAGTTGCCATCATGAACCATCACGTCCATTATATTTCAACATAGATATTGGATCAGTTAAAATCATTATTGCATTCTGTAGTGTTATGTAGCAAGAGCATAGTTGTAACTTTGTGCCTACATGAACCATCACGTCCCTTATATTTCAATATAGATATTGGATCAGTTAAAATTATTATTGCGTTCTGTAGTGTTATGTAGCAAGAGCACAGTTGCCTACATGAACCATCACGTCCCTTATATTTCAATATAGTTATTGGATCAGTTAAAATCATTATTGTGTTCTGTAGTGTCATGTAGCAAGAGCACAGTTGTAACTTAGTGCCTACATGAACCATCACGTCCCTTATATTTCAATATAGATATTGGATCAGTTAAAATCATTATTGCGTTCTGTAGTGTTATGTAGCAAGAGCACAGTTGTAACTTAGTGCCTACATGAACCATCACGTCCCTTATATTTCAATATAGATATTGGATCAGTTAAAATCATTATTGCGTTCTGTAGTGTTATGTAGCAAGTGCACAGTTGTAACTTTGTGCCTACATGAACCATCACGTCCCTTAAATTTCAATATAGATATTGGATCAGTTAAAATCATTATTGCGTTCTGTAGTGTTATGAAGCAGGAGCACAGTTGTAACTTAGTGCCTACATGAACCATCACGTCCCTTATTTTTCAATAAATTTATTGGATCAGTTAAAATCATTATTGTGTTCTGTAGTGTCATGTAGCAGGAGCACAGTTGTAACTTAGTGCCTACATGAACCATCACGTCCCTTATATTTCAATATAGATATTGGATCAGTTAAAATCATTATTGCATTCTGTAGTGTTATGTAGCAAGAGCACAGTTGTAACTTAGTGCCTACATGAACCATCACGTCCCTTATATTTCAATATAGATATTGGATCAGTTAAAATCATTATTGCGTTCTGTTGTGTTATGTAGCAAGAGCACAGTTGCCTTCATGAACCATCACGTCCCTTATATTTTAACATAGATATTGGATCAGTTAAAATCATTATTGCATTCTGTAGTGTTATGTAGCAAGAGCATAGTTGTAACTTAGTGCCTACATAAACCATCACGTCCCCTATATTTCAATATAGATATTGGATCAGTTAAAATTATTATTGCGTTCTGTAGTGTTATGTAGCAAGAGCACAGTTGCCTACATGAACCATCACGTCCCTTATATTTCAATATAGATATTGGATCAGTTAAAATCATTATTGCGTTCTGTAGTGTTATGTAGCAAGAGCACAGTTGTAACTTAGTGCCTACATGAACCATCACGTCCCTTATATTTCAATATAGATATTGGATCAGTTATAGTCATTATTGTGTTCTGTAGTGTCATGTAGCAAGAGAACAGCTGTAACTTTGTGCCTACATGAATCATCACGTCCCTTATATTTCAATATAAATATTGGATCAGTTATAGTCATTATTGTGTTCTGAGGTATCATGTATCAAGAGCACAGCTGTAAATTTGTGCCTACATCAACCATCACATCCCTTATATTTCAATATAGATATTGGATCAGTTATAGTCATTATTTTGTTCTGTAGTGTCATGTAGCAAGAGCAAAGCTGTAACTTTGTGCCTACATGAACCATCACGTCCCTTATATTTCAATATAGATATTGGATCAGTTAAAATCATTATTGCGTTCTGTAGTGTTATGTAGCAAGAGCATAGTTGTAACTTTGTGCCTACATGAACCATCACGTCCCTTATATTTCAATATAGATATTGGATCAGTTATAGTCATTATTGTGTTCTGTAGTGTTATGTAGCAAGAGCACAGTTGTCTACATGTACCATCACGTCCCTTATATTGCAATATAGATATTGGATCAGTTATAGTCATTATTGTGTTCTGTAGTGTTATGTAGCAAGAGCACAGTTGTCTACATGTACCATCACGTCCCTTATATTTCAATATAGATATTGGATCAGTTAAAATCATTATTGCGTTCTGTAGTGTTATGTAGCAAGAGCATAGTTGTAACTTTGTGCCTACATGAACCATCACGTCCCTTATATTTCAATATAGATATTGGATCAGTTAAAATTATTATTGTGTTCTGTAGTGTCATGTAGCAAGAGCACAGTTGTAACTTAGTGCCTACATGAACCATCACATCCCTTATATTTCAAAATAGTTATTGGATCAGTTAAAATCATTATTGTGTTCTGTAGTGTCATGTAGCAAGAGCACAGTTGTAACTTAGTGCCTACATGAACCATCACGTCCCTTATATTTCAATATAGATATTGGATCAGTTAAAATCATTAATGCGTTCTGTAGTGTTATGTAGCAAGAGCACAGTTGTAACTTAGTGCCTACTTGAACCATCACGTCCCTTATATTTCAATATAGATATTGGATCAGTTAAAATCATTATTGTGTTCTGTAGTGTCATGTAGGAGGAGCACAGTTGTAACTTTGTACCTACATGAACCATCACGTCCCTTATATTTCAATATAGTTATTGGATCAGTTAAAATCATTATTGCGTTCTGTAGTGTCATGTAGCAGGAGCACAGTTGTAACTTTGTGGCTACATGAACCATCACGTCCATTATATTCCAATATAGATATTGGATCAGTTAAAATTATTATTGCGTTCTGTAGTGTTATGAAGCAAGAGCACAGTTGTAACTTAGTGCCTACATGAACCATCACGTCCCTTATTTTTCAATAAATTTATTGGATCGGTTAAAATCATTATTGTGTTCTGTAGTGTCATGTAGCAGGAGCACAGTTGTAACTTAGTGCCTACATGAACCATCACGTCCCTTATATTTCAATATAGATATTGGATCAGTTAAAATCATTATTGCATTCTGTAGTGCTATGTAGCAAGAGCACAGTTGTAACTTAGTGCCTACATGAACCATCACGTCCCTGATATTTCAATATAGATATTGGATCAGTTAAAATCATTATTGCGTTCTGTAGTGTTATGTAGCAAGAGCACAGTTGCCATCATGAACCATCACGTCCCTTATATTTCAACATAGATATTGGATCAGTTAAAATCATTATTGCATTCTGTAGTGTTATGTAGCAAGAGCATAGTTGTAACTTTGTGCCTACATGAACCATCACGTCCCTTATATTTCAATATAGATATTGGATCAGTTAAAATTATTATTGCGTTCTGTAGTGTTATGTAGCAAGAGCACAGTTGCCTACATGAACCATCACGTCCCTTATATTTCAATATAGTTATTGGATCAGTTAAAATCATTATTGTGTTCTGTAGTGTCATGTAGCAAGAGCACAGTTGTAACTTAGTGCCTACATGAACCATCACGTCCCTTATATTTCAATATAGATATTGGATCAGTTAAAATCATTATTGCGTTCTGTAGTGTTATGTAGCAAGAGCACAGTTGTAACTTAGTGCCTACATGAACCATCACGTCCCTTATATTTCAATATAGATATTGGATCAGTTAAAATCATCATTGCGTTCTGTAGTGTTATGTAGCAAGAGCATAGTTGTAACTTTGTGCCTACATGAACCATCACGTCCCTTATATTTCAATATAGATATTGGATCAGTTAAAATCACTATTGCGTTCTGTAGTGTTATGAAGCAAGAGCACAGTTGTAACATAGTGCCTACATGAACCATCACGTCCCTTATTTTTCAATAAATTTATTGGATCAGTTAAAATCATTATTGTGTTCTGTAGTGTCATGTAGCAGGAGCACAGTTGTAACTTAGTGCCTACATGAACCATCAGGTCCCTTATATTTCAATATAGATATTGAATCAGTTAAAATCATTATTGTGTTCTGTAGTGTCATGTAGCAAGAGCACAGTTGTAACTTAGTGCCTACATGAACCATCACGTCCCTTATATTTCAATATAGATATTGGATCAGTTAAAATAATTATTGTTATCTGTAGTGTCATGTAGCAAGAGCACAGCTGTAACTTAGTGCCTACATGAACCATCACGTCCCTTATATTTCAATATAGATATTGGATCAGTTAAAATCATTATTGTGTTCTGCAGTGTTATGTAGCAAGAGCACAGTTGTAACTTAGTGCCTACATGAACCATCACGTCCCTTATATTTCAATATAGATATTGGATCAGTTAAAGTCATTATTGCGTTCTGTAGTGTCATGTAGCAAGAGCACAGTTGTAACTTAGTGCCTACATGAACCATCACGTCCCTTATATTTCAATATAGATATTGGATCAGTTAAAATCATTATTGTGTTCTGTAGTGTCATGTAGCAAGAGCACAGTTGTAACTTAGTGCCTACATGAACCATCTCGTCCCTTATATTTCAATATAGATATTGGATCAGTTAAAATCATTATTGTGTTCTGCAGTGTTATGTAGCAAGAGCACAGTTGTAACTTAGTGCCTACATGAACCATCATATCCCTTATATTTCAATATAGATATTGGATCCGTTAAAATCATTATTGCGTTCTGTAGTGTTATGTAGCAAGAGCACAGTTGTAACTTAGTGCCAACATGAACCATCACGTCCCTTATATTTCAATATAGATATTGGATCAGTTAAAATCATTATTGTGTTCTGTAGTGTCATGTAGCAAGAGCACAGTTGTAACTTAGTGCCTACATGAACCATCACGTCCCTTATATTTCAATATAGATATTGGATCAGTTAAAATCATTATTGCGTTCTGTAGTGTTATGTAGCAAGAACACAGTTGTAACTTAGTGCCTACATGAAACATCACGTCCCTTATATTTCAATATAGATATTGGATCAGTTAAAATCATTATTGCGTTCTGTAGTGTTATGTAGCAAGAGCACAGTTGCCTTCATGAACCATCACGTCCCTTATATTTCAACATAGATATTGGATCACTTAAAGTCATTATTGCATTCTGTAGTGTTATGTAGCAAGAGCATAGTTGTAACTTTGTGCCTACATGAACCATCACGTCCCTTATATTTCAATATAGATATTGGATCAGTTAAAATTATTATTGCGTTCTGTAGTGTTATGTAGCAAGAGCACAGTTGCCTACATGAACCATCACGTCCCTTATATTTCAATATAGATATTGGATCAGTTGAAATCATTATTGCATTCTGTAGTGTTATGTAGCAAGAGCACAGTTGTAACTTAGTGCCTACATGAACCATCACGTCCCTTATATTTCAATATAGATATTGGATCAGTTATAGTCATTATTGTGTTCTGTAGTGTCATGTAGCAAGAGAACAGCTGTAACTTTGTGCCTACATGAACCATCACGTCCCTTATATTTCAATATAGATATTGGATCAGTTAAAATCATTATTGCGTTCTGTAGTGTTATGTAGCAAGAGCATAGTTGTAACTTTGTGCCTACATGAACCATCACGTCCCTTATATTTCAATATAGATATTGGATCAGTTAAAATCATTATTGCGTTCTGTAGTGTTATGAAGCAAGAGCACAGCTGTAAATTTGTGCCTACATGAACCATCACGTCCCTTATATTTCAATATAGATATTGGATCAGTTAAAATTATTATTGCGTTCTGTAGTGTTATGTAGCAAGAGCACAGTTGTAACTTTGTGCCTACATGAACCATCACGTCCCTTATATTTCAATATAGATATTGGATCAGTTAAAATTATTATTGCGTTCTGTAGTGTTATGTAGCAAGAGCACAGTTGCCTACATGAACCATCACGTCCCTTATATTTCAATATAATTATTGGATCAGTTAAAATCATTATTGTGTTCTGTAGTGTCATGTAGCAAGTGCACAGTTGTAACTTAGTGCCTACATGAACCATCACGTCCCTTATATTTCAATATAGATATTGGATCAGTTAAAATCATTATTGCGTTCTGTAGTGTTATGTAGCAAGAGCACAGTTGTAACTTAGTGCCTACATGAACTATCACGTCCCTTATATTTCAATATAGATATTGGATCAGTTAAAATCATTATTGCTTTCTGTAGTGTTATGTAGCAAGAGCATAGTTGTAACTTTGTGCCTACATGAACCATCACGTCCCTTATATTTCAATATAGATATTGGATCAGTTAAAATCATTATTGCGTTCTGTAGTGTTATGAAGCAAGAGCACAGTTGTAACTTAGTGCCTACATGAACCATCAGGTCCCTTATATTTCAATATAGATATTGAATCAGTTAAAATCATTATTGTGTTCTGTAGTGTCATGTAGCAAGAGCACAGTTGTAACTTAGTGCCTACATGAACCATCACGTCCCTTATATTTCAATATAGATATTGGATCAGTTAAAATCATTATTGTGTTCTGTAGTGTCATGTAGCAAGAGCACAGCTGTAACTTAGTGCCTACATGAACCATCACGTCCCTTATATTTCAATATAGATATTGGATCAGTTAAAATCATTATTGTGTTCTGCAGTGTTATGTAGCAAGAGCACAGTTGTAACTTAGTGCCTACATAAACCATCACGTCCCTTATATTTCAATATAGATATTGGATCCGTTAAAATCATTATTGCGTTCTGTAGTGTTATGTAGCAGGAGCACAGTTGTAACTTAGTGCCTACATGAACCACACGTCCCTTATATTTCAATATAGATATTGGATCCGTTAAAATCATTATTGCGTTCTGTAGTGTTATGTAGCAGGAGCACAGTTGTAACTTAGTGCCTACATGAACCATCACGTCCCTTATATTTCAATATAGATATTGGATCCGTTAAAATCATTATTGCGTTCTGTAGTGTCATGTAGCAGGAGCACAGTTGTAACTTACTGCCTACATGAACCATCACATCCCTTATATTTCAATATAGATATTGGATCCGTTAAAATCATTATTGCGTTCTGTAGTGTTATGTAGCAAGAGCACAGTTGTAACTTAGTGCCTACATGAACCATCACGTCCCTTATATTTCAATATAGATATTGAATCAGTTAAAATCATTATTGTGTTCTGTAGTGTCATGTAGAAGGAGCACAGTTGTAACTTAGTGCCTACATGAACCATCACGTCCCTTATATTTCAATATAGATATTGGATCAGTTAAAATCATTATTGCGTTCTGTAGTGTTATGTAGCAAGAACACAGTTGTAACTTAGTGCCTACATGAAACATCACGTCCCTTATATTTCAATATAGATATTGGATCAGTTAAAATCATTATTGCGTTCTGTAGTGTTATGTAGCAAGAGCACAGTTGCCTTCATGAACCATCACGTCCCTTATATTTCAACATAGATATTGGATCAGTTAAAGTCAATATTGCATTCTGTAGTGTTATGTAGCAAGAGCATAGTTGTAACTTTGTGCCTACATGAACCATCACGTCCCTTATATTTCAATATAGATATTGGATCAGTTAAAATTATTATTGCGTTCTGTAGTGTTATGTAGCAAGAGCACAGTTGCCTACATGAACCATCACGTCCCTTATATTTCAATATAGATATTGGATCAGTTAAAATCATTATTGCATTCTGTAGTGTTATGTAGCAAGAGCACAGTTGTAACTTAGTGCCTACATGAACCATCACGTCCCTTATATTTCAATATAGATATTGGATCAGTTATAGTCATTATTGTGTTCTGTAGTGTCATGTAGCAAGAGAACAGCTGTAACTTTGTGCCTACATGAATCATCACGTCCCTGATATTTCAATATAGATATTGGATCAGTTATAGTCATTATTGTGTTCTGAGGTGTCATGTAGCAAGAGCACAGCTGTAAATTTGTGCCTACATGAACCATCACATCCCTTATATTTCGATATAGATATTGGATCAATTATAGTCATTATTGTGTTCTGTAGTGTCATGTAGCAAGAGCACAGCTGTAAATTTGTGCCTACATGAACCATCACATCCCTTATATTTCGATATAAATATTGGATCAGTTATAGTCATTATTGTGTTCTGTGGTGTCATGCAGCAAGAGCACAGCTGTAACTTTGTGCCTACATGAACCATCACATCCCTTATATTTCAATATAGATATTGGATCAGTTATAGTCATTATTGTGTTCTGTAGTGTCATGTAGCAAGAGCACAGCTGTAACTTTGTGCCTACATGAACCATCACGTCCCTTATTTTTCAATAAATTTATTGGATCAGTTAAAATCATTATTGTGTTCTGTAGTGTCATGTAGCAGGAGCACAGTTGTAACTTTGTGCCTACATGAACCATCACGTCCCTTATATTTCAATATAGATATTGGATCAGTTAAAGTCATTATTGTGTTCTGTAGTGTCATGTAGCAAGAGCACAGTTTAACTTTGTGCCTACACGAACCATCACATCCCTTATATTTCAATATAGATATTGGATCAGTTATAGTCATTATTTTGTTCTGTAGTGTCATGTAGCAAGAGCAAAGCTGTAACTTTGTGCCTACATGAACCATCACGTCCCTTATATTTCAATATAGTTATTGGATCAGTTAAAATTATTATTGTGTTCTGTAGTGTCATGTAGCAAGAGCACAGTTGTAACTTAGTGCCTACATGAACCATCACGTCCCTTATATTTCAATATAGTTATTGGATCAGTTAAAATCATTATTGTGTTCTGTAGTGTCATGTAGCAAGAGCACAGTTGTAACTTAGTGCCTACATGAACCATCACGTCCCTTATATTTCAATATAGATATTGGATCAGTTAAAATCATTATTGCGTTCTGTAGTGTTATGTAGCAAGAGCACAGTTGTAACTTAGTGCCTACATGAACCATCACGTCCCTTATATTTCAATATAGATATTGGATCAGTTAAAATCATTATTGCGTTCTGTAGTGTTATTTAGCAAGAGCACAGTTGCCTACATGAACCATCACGTCCCTTATATTTCAATATAGATATTGGATCAGTTGAAATCATTATTGCATTCTGTAGTGTTATGTAGCAAGAGCACAGTTGTAACTTAGTGCCTACATGAACCATCACGTCCCTTATATTTCAATATAGATATTGGATCAGTTAAAATCATTATTGTGTTCTGTAGTGTCATGTAGCAAGAGAACAGCTGTAACTTTGTGCCTACATGAATCATCACGTCCCTTATATTTCAATATAGATATTGGATCAGTTATAGTCATTATTGTGTTCTGAGGCGTCATGTAGCAAGAGCACAGCTGTAAATTTGTGCCTACATGAACCATCACATCCCTTATATTTCGATATAGATATTGGATCAATTATAGTCATTATTGTGTTCTGTAGTGTCATGTAGCAAGAGCACAGCTGTAAATTAGTGCCTACATGAACCATCACATCCCTTATATTTCGATATAAATATTGGATCAGTTATAGTCATTATTGTGTTCTGTAGTGTCATGCAGCAAGAGCACAGCTGTAACTTTGTGCCTACATGAACCATCACATCCCTTATATTTCAATATAGATATTGGATCAGTTATAGTCATTATTGTGTTCTGTAGTGTCATGTAGCAAGAGCACAGCTGTAACTTTGTGCCTACATGAACCATCACGTCCCTTATTTTTCAATAAATTTATTGGATCAGTTAAAATCATTATTGTGTTCTGTAGTGTCTTGTAGCAGGAGCACAGTTGTAACTTTGTGCCTACATGAACCATCACGTCCCTTATATTTCAATATAGATATTGGATCAGTTAAAGTCATTATTGTGTTCTGTAGTGTCATGTAGCAAGAGCACAGTTTAACTTTGTGCCTACATGAACCATCACATCCCTTATATTTCAATATAGATATTGGATCAGTTATAGTCATTATTTTGTTCTGTAGTGTCATGTAGCAAGAGCAAAGCTGTAACTTTGTGCCTACATGAACCATCACGTCCCTTATATTTCAATATAGTTATTGGATCAGTTAAAATTATTATTGTGTTCTGTAGTGTCATGTAGCAAGAGCACAGTTGTAACTTAGTGCCTACATGAACCATCACGTCCCTTATATTTCAATATAGTTATTGGATCATTTAAAATCATTATTGTGTTCTGTAGTGTCATGTAGCAAGAGCACAGTTGTAACTTAGTGCCTACATGAACCATCACGTCCCTTATATTTCAATATAGATATTGGATCAGTTAAAATCATTATTGCGTTCTGTAGTGTTATGTAGCAAGAGCACAGTTGTAACTTAGTGCCTACATGAACCATCACGTCCCTTATATTTCAATATAGATATTGGATCAGTTAAAATCATTATTGTGTTCTGTAGTGTCATGTAGCAGGAGCACAGTTGTAACTTAGTGCCTACATGAACCATCAGGTCCCTTATATTTCAATATAGATATTGAATCAGTTAAAATCATTATTGTGTTCTGTAGTGTCATGTAGCAAGAGCACAGTTGTAACTTAGTGCCTACATGAACCATCACGTCCCTTATATTTCAATATAGATATTGGATCAGTTAAAATAATTATTGTTATCTGTAGTGTTATGTAGCAAGAGCACAGTTGTAACTTAGTGCCTACATGAACCATCACGTCCCTTATATTTCAATATAGATATTGGATCAGTTAAAATCATTATTGCGTTCTGTTGTGTTATGTAGCAAGAGCACAGTTGCCTTCATGAACCATCACGTCCCTTATATTTTAACATAGATATTGGATCAGTTAAAATCATTATTGCATTCTGTAGTGTTATGTAGCAAGAGCATAGTTGTAACTTAGTGCCTACATAAACCATCACGTCCCCTATATTTCAATATAGATATTGGATCAGTTAAAATTATTATTGCGTTCTGTAGTGTTATGTAGCAAGAGCACAGTTGCCTACATGAACCATCACGTCCCTTATATTTCAATATAGATATTGGATCAGTT
Source organism: Mantis religiosa (assembly GCA_030765055.1). NCBI lineage: Eukaryota > Metazoa > Arthropoda > Insecta > Mantodea > Mantidae > Mantis > Mantis religiosa. Next base: position 1,932,404 of record JAUKNK010000152.1, read on the forward strand.
AAAATCATTATTGCGTTCTGTAGTGTTATGTAGCAAGAGCACAGTTGTAACTTAGTGCCTACATGAACCATCACGTCCCTTATATTTCAATATAGATATTGGATCAGTTATAGTCATTATTGTGTTCTGTAGTGTCATGTAGCAAGAGAACAGCTGTAACTTTGTGCCTACATGAATCATCACGTCCCTTATATTTCAATATAGATATTGGATCAGTTATAGTCATTATTGTGTTCTGAGGTATCATGTATCAAGAGCACAGCTGTAAATTTGTGCCTACATCAACCATCACATCCCTTATATTTCAATATAGATATTGGATCAGTTATAGTCATTATTTTGTTCTGTAGTGTCATGTAGCAAGAGCAAAGCTGTAACTTTGTGCCTACATGAACCATCACGTCCCTTATATTTCAATATAGATATTGGATCAGTTAAAATCATTATTGCGTTCTGTAGTGTTATGTAGCAAGAGCATAGTTGTAACTTTGTGCCTACATGAACCATCACGTCCCTTATATTTCAATATAGATATTGGATCAGTTATAGTCATTATTGTGTTCTGTAGTGTTATGTAGCAAGAGCACAGTTGTCTACATGTACCATCACGTCCCTTATATTGCAATATAGATATTGGATCAGTTATAGTCATTATTGTGTTCTGTAGTGTTATGTAGCAAGAGCACAGTTGTCTACATGTACCATCACGTCTCTTATATTTCAATATAGATATTGGATCAGTTAAAATCATTATTGCGTTCTGTAGTGTTATGTAGCAAGAGCATAGTTGTAACTTTGTGCCTACATGAACCATCACGTCCCTTATATTTCAATATAGATATTGGATCAGTTAAAATTATTATTGTGTTCTGTAGTGTCATGTAGCAAGAGCACAGTTGTAACTTAGTGCCTACATGAACCATCACATCCCTTATATTTCAAAATAGTTATTGGATCAGTTAAAATCATTATTGTGTTCTGTAGTGTCATGTAGCAAGAGCACAGTTGTAACTTAGTGCCTACATGAACCATCACGTCCCTTATATTTCAATATAGATATTGGATCAGTTAAAATCATTAATGCGTTCTGTAGTGTTATGTAGCAAGAGCACAGTTGTAACTTAGTGCCTACTTGAACCATCACGTCCCTTATATTTCAATATAGATATTGGATCAGTTAAAATCATTATTGTGTTCTGTAGTGTCATGTAGGAGGAGCACAGTTGTAACTTTGTACCTACATGAACCATCACGTCCCTTATATTTCAATATAGTTATTGGATCAATTAAAATCATTATTGCGTTCTGTAGTGTCATGTAGCAGGAGCACAGTTGTAACTTTGTGGCTACATGAACCATCACGTCCATTATATTCCAATATAGATATTGGATCAGTTAAAATTATTATTGCGTTCTGTAGTGTTATGAAGCAAGAGCACAGTTGTAACTTAGTGCCTACATGAACCATCACGTCCCTTATTTTTCAATAAATTTATTGGATCGGTTAAAATCATTATTGTGTTCTGTAGTGTCATGTAGCAGGAGCACAGTTGTAACTTAGTGCCTACATGAACCATCACGTCCCTTATATTTCAATATAGATATTGGATCAGTTAAAATCATTATTGCATTCTGTAGTGCTATGTAGCAAGAGCACAGTTGTAACTTAGTGCCTACATGAACCATCACGTCCCTGATATTTCAATATAGATATTGGATCAGTTAAAATCATTATTGCGTTCTGTAGTGTTATGTAGCAAGAGCACAGTTGCCATCATGAACCATCACGTCCCTTATATTTCAACATAGATATTGGATCAGTTAAAATCATTATTGCATTCTGTAGTGTTATGTAGCAAGAGCATAGTTGTAACTTTGTGCCTACATGAACCATCACGTCCCTTATATTTCAATATAGATATTGGATCAGTTAAAATTATTATTGCGTTCTGTAGTGTTATGTAGCAAGAGCACAGTTGCCTACATGAACCATCACGTCCCTTATATTTCAATATAGTTATTGGATCAGTTAAAATCATTATTGTGTTCTGTAGTGTCATGTAGCAAGAGCACAGTTGTAACTTAGTGCCTACATGAACCATCACGTCCCTTATATTTCAATATAGATATTGGATCAGTTAAAATCATTATTGCGTTCTGTAGTGTTATGTAGCAAGAGCACAGTTGTAACTTAGTGCCTACATGAACCATCACGTCCCTTATATTTCAATATAGATATTGGATCAGTTAAAATCATCATTGCGTTCTGTAGTGTTATGTAGCAAGAGCATAGTTGTAACTTTGTGCCTACATGAACCATCACGTCCCTTATATTTCAATATAGATATTGGATCAGTTAAAATCACTATTGCGTTCTGTAGTGTTATGAAGCAAGAGCACAGTTGTAACATAGTGCCTACATGAACCATCACGTCCCTTATTTTTCAATAAATTTATTGGATCAGTTAAAATCATTATTGTGTTCTGTAGTGTCATGTAGCAGGAGCACAGTTGTAACTTAGTGCCTACATGAACCATCAGGTCCCTTATATTTCAATATAGATATTGAATCAGTTAAAATCATTATTGTGTTCTGTAGTGTCATGTAGCAAGAGCACAGTTGTAACTTAGTGCCTACATGAACCATCACGTCCCTTATATTTCAATATAGATATTGGATCAGTTAAAATAATTATTGTTATCTGTAGTGTCATGTAGCAAGAGCACAGCTGTAACTTAGTGCCTACATGAACCATCACGTCCCTTATATTTCAATATAGATATTGGATCAGTTAAAATCATTATTGTGTTCTGCAGTGTTATGTAGCAAGAGCACAGTTGTAACTTAGTGCCTACATGAACCATCACGTCCCTTATATTTCAATATAGATATTGGATCAGTTAAAGTCATTATTGCGTTCTGTAGTGTCATGTAGCAAGAGCACAGTTGTAACTTAGTGCCTACATGAACCATCACGTCCCTTATATTTCAATATAGATATTGGATCAGTTAAAATCATTATTGTGTTCTGTAGTGTCATGTAGCAAGAGCACAGTTGTAACTTAGTGCCTACATGAACCATCTCGTCCCTTATATTTCAATATAGATATTGGATCAGTTAAAATCATTATTGTGTTCTGCAGTGTTATGTAGCAAGAGCACAGTTGTAACTTAGTGCCTACATGAACCATCATATCCCTTATATTTCAATATAGATATTGGATCCGTTAAAATCATTATTGCGTTCTGTAGTGTTATGTAGCAAGAGCACAGTTGTAACTTAGTGCCAACATGAACCATCACGTCCCTTATATTTCAATATAGATATTGGATCAGTTAAAATCATTATTGTGTTCTGTAGTGTCATGTAGCAAGAGCACAGTTGTAACTTAGTGCCTACATGAACCATCACGTCCCTTATATTTCAATATAGATATTGGATCAGTTAAAATCATTATTGCGTTCTGTAGTGTTATGTAGCAAGAACACAGTTGTAACTTAGTGCCTACATGAAACATCACGTCCCTTATATTTCAATATAGATATTGGATCAGTTAAAATCATTATTGCGTTCTGTAGTGTTATGTAGCAAGAGCACAGTTGCCTTCATGAACCATCACGTCCCTTATATTTCAACATAGATATTGGATCACTTAAAGTCATTATTGCATTCTGTAGTGTTATGTAGCAAGAGCATAGTTGTAACTTTGTGCCTACATGAACCATCACGTCCCTTATATTTCAATATAGATATTGGATCAGTTAAAATTATTATTGCGTTCTGTAGTGTTATGTAGCAAGAGCACAGTTGCCTACATGAACCATCACGTCCCTTATATTTCAATATAGATATTGGATCAGTTGAAATCATTATTGCATTCTGTAGTGTTATGTAGCAAGAGCAGAGTTGTAACTTAGTGCCTACATGAACCATCACGTCCCTTATATTTCAATATAGATATTGGATCAGTTATAGTCATTATTGTGTTCTGTAGTGTCATGTAGCAAGAGAACAGCTGTAACTTTGTGCCTACATGAACCATCACGTCCCTTATATTTCAATATAGATATTGGATCAGTTAAAATCATTATTGCGTTCTGTAGTGTTATGTAGCAAGAGCATAGTTGTAACTTTGTGCCTACATGAACCATCACGTCCCTTATATTTCAATATAGATATTGGATCAGTTAAAATCATTATTGCGTTCTGTAGTGTTATGAAGCAAGAGCACAGCTGTAAATTTGTGCCTACATGAACCATCACGTCCCTTATATTTCAATATAGATATTGGATCAGTTAAAATTATTATTGCGTTCTGTAGTGTTATGTAGCAAGAGCACAGTTGTAACTTTGTGCCTACATGAACCATCACGTCCCTTATATTTCAATATAGATATTGGATCAGTTAAAATTATTATTGCGTTCTGTAGTGTTATGTAGCAAGAGCACAGTTGCCTACATGAACCATCACGTCCCTTATATTTCAATATAATTATTGGATCAGTTAAAATCATTATTGTGTTCTGTAGTGTCATGTAGCAAGTGCACAGTTGTAACTTAGTGCCTACATGAACCATCACGTCCCTTATATTTCAATATAGATATTGGATCAGTTAAAATCATTATTGCGTTCTGTAGTGTTATGTAGCAAGAGCACAGTTGTAACTTAGTGCCTACATGAACTATCACGTCCCTTATATTTCAATATAGATATTGGATCAGTTAAAATCATTATTGCGTTCTGTAGTGTTATGTAGCAAGAGCATAGTTGTAACTTTGTGCCTACATGAACCATCACGTCCCTTATATTTCAATATAGATATTGGATCAGTTAAAATCATTATTGCGTTCTGTAGTGTTATGAAGCAAGAGCACAGTTGTAACTTAGTGCCTACATGAACCATCAGGTCCCTTATATTTCAATATAGATATTGAATCAGTTAAAATCATTATTGTGTTCTGTAGTGTCATGTAGCAAGAGCACAGTTGTAACTTAGTGCCTACATGAACCATCACGTCCCTTATATTTCAATATAGATATTGGATCAGTTAAAATCATTATTGTGTTCTGTAGTGTCATGTAGCAAGAGCACAGCTGTAACTTAGTGCCTACATGAACCATCACGTCCCTTATATTTCAATATAGATATTGGATCAGTTAAAATCATTATTGTGTTCTGCAGTGTTATGTAGCAAGAGCACAGTTGTAACTTAGTGCCTACATAAACCATCACGTCCCTTATATTTCAATATAGATATTGGATCCGTTAAAATCATTATTGCGTTCTGTAGTGTTATGTAGCAGGAGCACAGTTGTAACTTAGTGCCTACATGAACCACACGTCCCTTATATTTCAATATAGATATTGGATCCGTTAAAATCATTATTGCGTTCTGTAGTGTTATGTAGCAGGAGCACAGTTGTAACTTAGTGCCTACATGAACCATCACGTCCCTTATATTTCAATATAGATATTGGATCCGTTAAAATCATTATTGCGTTCTGTAGTGTCATGTAGCAGGAGCACAGTTGTAACTTACTGCCTACATGAACCATCACATCCCTTATATTTCAATATAGATATTGGATCCGTTAAAATCATTATTGCGTTCTGTTGTGTTATGTAGCAAGAGCACAGTTGTAACTTAGTGCCTACATGAACCATCACGTCCCTTATATTTCAATATAGATATTGAATCAGTTAAAATCATTATTGTGTTCTGTAGTGTCATGTAGAAGGAGCACAGTTGTAACTTAGTGCCTACATGAACCATCACGTCCCTTATATTTCAATATAGATATTGGATCAGTTAAAATCATTATTGCGTTCTGTAGTGTTATGTAGCAAGAACACAGTTGTAACTTAGTGCCTACATGAAACATCACGTCCCTTATATTTCAATATAGATATTGGATCAGTTAAAATCATTATTGCGTTCTGTAGTGTTATGTAGCAAGAGCACAGTTGCCTTCATGAACCATCACGTCCCTTATATTTCAACATAGATATTGGATCAGTTAAAGTCAATATTGCATTCTGTAGTGTTATGTAGCAAGAGCATAGTTGTAACTTTGTGCCTACATGAACCATCACGTCCCTTATATTTCAATATAGATATTGGATCAGTTATAGTCATTATTGTGTTCTGTAGTGTCATGTAGCAAGAGAACAGCTGTAACTTTGTGCCTACATGAATCATCACGTCCCTTATATTTCAATATAGATATTGGATCAGTTATAGTCATTATTGTGTTCTGAGGTATCATGTATCAAGAGCACAGCTGTAAATTTGTGCCTACATCAACCATCACATCCCTTATATTTCAATATAGATATTGGATCAGTTATAGTCATTATTTTGTTCTGTAGTGTCATGTAGCAAGAGCAAAGCTGTAACTTTGTGCCTACATGAACCATCACGTCCCTTATATTTCAATATAGATATTGGATCAGTTAAAATCATTATTGCGTTCTGTAGTGTTATGTAGCAAGAGCATAGTTGTAACTTTGTGCCTACATGAACCATCACGTCCCTTATATTTCAATATAGATATTGGATCAGTTATAGTCATTATTGTGTTCTGTAGTGTTATGTAGCAAGAGCACAGTTGTCTACATGTACCATCACGTCCCTTATATTGCAATATAGATATTGGATCAGTTATAGTCATTATTGTGTTCTGTAGTGTTATGTAGCAAGAGCACAGTTGTCTACATGTACCATCACGTCTCTTATATTTCAATATAGATATTGGATCAGTTAAAATCATTATTGCGTTCTGTAGTGTTATGTAGCAAGAGCATAGTTGTAACTTTGTGCCTACATGAACCATCACGTCCCTTATATTTCAATATAGATATTGGATCAGTTAAAATTATTATTGTGTTCTGTAGTGTCATGTAGCAAGAGCACAGTTGTAACTTAGTGCCTACATGAACCATCACATCCCTTATATTTCAAAATAGTTATTGGATCAGTTAAAATCATTATTGTGTTCTGTAGTGTCATGTAGCAAGAGCACAGTTGTAACTTAGTGCCTACATGAACCATCACGTCCCTTATATTTCAATATAGATATTGGATCAGTTAAAATCATTAATGCGTTCTGTAGTGTTATGTAGCAAGAGCACAGTTGTAACTTAGTGCCTACTTGAACCATCACGTCCCTTATATTTCAATATAGATATTGGATCAGTTAAAATCATTATTGTGTTCTGTAGTGTCATGTAGGAGGAGCACAGTTGTAACTTTGTACCTACATGAACCATCACGTCCCTTATATTTCAATATAGTTATTGGATCAATTAAAATCATTATTGCGTTCTGTAGTGTCATGTAGCAGGAGCACAGTTGTAACTTTGTGGCTACATGAACCATCACGTCCATTATATTCCAATATAGATATTGGATCAGTTAAAATTATTATTGCGTTCTGTAGTGTTATGAAGCAAGAGCACAGTTGTAACTTAGTGCCTACATGAACCATCACGTCCCTTATTTTTCAATAAATTTATTGGATCGGTTAAAATCATTATTGTGTTCTGTAGTGTCATGTAGCAGGAGCACAGTTGTAACTTAGTGCCTACATGAACCATCACGTCCCTTATATTTCAATATAGATATTGGATCAGTTAAAATCATTATTGCATTCTGTAGTGCTATGTAGCAAGAGCACAGTTGTAACTTAGTGCCTACATGAACCATCACGTCCCTGATATTTCAATATAGATATTGGATCAGTTAAAATCATTATTGCGTTCTGTAGTGTTATGTAGCAAGAGCACAGTTGCCATCATGAACCATCACGTCCCTTATATTTCAACATAGATATTGGATCAGTTAAAATCATTATTGCATTCTGTAGTGTTATGTAGCAAGAGCATAGTTGTAACTTTGTGCCTACATGAACCATCACGTCCCTTATATTTCAATATAGATATTGGATCAGTTAAAATTATTATTGCGTTCTGTAGTGTTATGTAGCAAGAGCACAGTTGCCTACATGAACCATCACGTCCCTTATATTTCAATATAGTTATTGGATCAGTTAAAATCATTATTGTGTTCTGTAGTGTCATGTAGCAAGAGCACAGTTGTAACTTAGTGCCTACATGAACCATCACGTCCCTTATATTTCAATATAGATATTGGATCAGTTAAAATCATTATTGCGTTCTGTAGTGTTATGTAGCAAGAGCACAGTTGTAACTTAGTGCCTACATGAACCATCACGTCCCTTATATTTCAATATAGATATTGGATCAGTTAAAATCATCATTGCGTTCTGTAGTGTTATGTAGCAAGAGCATAGTTGTAACTTTGTGCCTACATGAACCATCACGTCCCTTATATTTCAATATAGATATTGGATCAGTTAAAATCACTATTGCGTTCTGTAGTGTTATGAAGCAAGAGCACAGTTGTAACATAGTGCCTACATGAACCATCACGTCCCTTATTTTTCAATAAATTTATTGGATCAGTTAAAATCATTATTGTGTTCTGTAGTGTCATGTAGCAGGAGCACAGTTGTAACTTAGTGCCTACATGAACCATCAGGTCCCTTATATTTCAATATAGATATTGAATCAGTTAAAATCATTATTGTGTTCTGTAGTGTCATGTAGCAAGAGCACAGTTGTAACTTAGTGCCTACATGAACCATCACGTCCCTTATATTTCAATATAGATATTGGATCAGTTAAAATAATTATTGTTATCTGTAGTGTCATGTAGCAAGAGCACAGCTGTAACTTAGTGCCTACATGAACCATCACGTCCCTTATATTTCAATATAGATATTGGATCAGTTAAAATCATTATTGTGTTCTGCAGTGTTATGTAGCAAGAGCACAGTTGTAACTTAGTGCCTACATGAACCATCACGTCCCTTATATTTCAATATAGATATTGGATCAGTTAAAGTCATTATTGCGTTCTGTAGTGTCATGTAGCAAGAGCACAGTTGTAACTTAGTGCCTACATGAACCATCACGTCCCTTATATTTCAATATAGATATTGGATCAGTTAAAATCATTATTGTGTTCTGTAGTGTCATGTAGCAAGAGCACAGTTGTAACTTAGTGCCTACATGAACCATCTCGTCCCTTATATTTCAATATAGATATTGGATCAGTTAAAATCATTATTGTGTTCTGCAGTGTTATGTAGCAAGAGCACAGTTGTAACTTAGTGCCTACATGAACCATCATATCCCTTATATTTCAATATAGATATTGGATCCGTTAAAATCATTATTGCGTTCTGTAGTGTTATGTAGCAAGAGCACAGTTGTAACTTAGTGCCAACATGAACCATCACGTCCCTTATATTTCAATATAGATATTGGATCAGTTAAAATCATTATTGTGTTCTGTAGTGTCATGTAGCAAGAGCACAGTTGTAACTTAGTGCCTACATGAACCATCACGTCCCTTATATTTCAATATAGATATTGGATCAGTTAAAATCATTATTGCGTTCTGTAGTGTTATGTAGCAAGAACACAGTTGTAACTTAGTGCCTACATGAAACATCACGTCCCTTATATTTCAATATAGATATTGGATCAGTTAAAATCATTATTGCGTTCTGTAGTGTTATGTAGCAAGAGCACAGTTGCCTTCATGAACCATCACGTCCCTTATATTTCAACATAGATATTGGATCACTTAAAGTCATTATTGCATTCTGTAGTGTTATGTAGCAAGAGCATAGTTGTAACTTTGTGCCTACATGAACCATCACGTCCCTTATATTTCAATATAGATATTGGATCAGTTAAAATTATTATTGCGTTCTGTAGTGTTATGTAGCAAGAGCACAGTTGCCTACATGAACCATCACGTCCCTTATATTTCAATATAGATATTGGATCAGTTGAAATCATTATTGCATTCTGTAGTGTTATGTAGCAAGAGCAGAGTTGTAACTTAGTGCCTACATGAACCATCACGTCCCTTATATTTCAATATAGATATTGGATCAGTTATAGTCATTATTGTGTTCTGTAGTGTCATGTAGCAAGAGAACAGCTGTAACTTTGTGCCTACATGAACCATCACGTCCCTTATATTTCAATATAGATATTGGATCAGTTAAAATCATTATTGCGTTCTGTAGTGTTATGTAGCAAGAGCATAGTTGTAACTTTGTGCCTACATGAACCATCACGTCCCTTATATTTCAATATAGATATTGGATCAGTTAAAATCATTATTGCGTTCTGTAGTGTTATGAAGCAAGAGCACAGCTGTAAATTTGTGCCTACATGAACCATCACGTCCCTTATATTTCAATATAGATATTGGATCAGTTAAAATTATTATTGCGTTCTGTAGTGTTATGTAGCAAGAGCACAGTTGTAACTTTGTGCCTACATGAACCATCACGTCCCTTATATTTCAATATAGATATTGGATCAGTTAAAATTATTATTGCGTTCTGTAGTGTTATGTAGCAAGAGCACAGTTGCCTACATGAACCATCACGTCCCTTATATTTCAATATAATTATTGGATCAGTTAAAATCATTATTGTGTTCTGTAGTGTCATGTAGCAAGTGCACAGTTGTAACTTAGTGCCTACATGAACCATCACGTCCCTTATATTTCAATATAGATATTGGATCAGTTAAAATCATTATTGCGTTCTGTAGTGTTATGTAGCAAGAGCACAGTTGTAACTTAGTGCCTACATGAACTATCACGTCCCTTATATTTCAATATAGATATTGGATCAGTTAAAATCATTATTGCGTTCTGTAGTGTTATGTAGCAAGAGCATAGTTGTAACTTTGTGCCTACATGAACCATCACGTCCCTTATATTTCAATATAGATATTGGATCAGTTAAAATCATTATTGCGTTCTGTAGTGTTATGAAGCAAGAGCACAGTTGTAACTTAGTGCCTACATGAACCATCAGGTCCCTTATATTTCAATATAGATATTGAATCAGTTAAAATCATTATTGTGTTCTGTAGTGTCATGTAGCAAGAGCACAGTTGTAACTTAGTGCCTACATGAACCATCACGTCCCTTATATTTCAATATAGATATTGGATCAGTTAAAATCATTATTGTGTTCTGTAGTGTCATGTAGCAAGAGCACAGCTGTAACTTAGTGCCTACATGAACCATCACGTCCCTTATATTTCAATATAGATATTGGATCAGTTAAAATCATTATTGTGTTCTGCAGTGTTATGTAGCAAGAGCACAGTTGTAACTTAGTGCCTACATAAACCATCACGTCCCTTATATTTCAATATAGATATTGGATCCGTTAAAATCATTATTGCGTTCTGTAGTGTTATGTAGCAGGAGCACAGTTGTAACTTAGTGCCTACATGAACCACACGTCCCTTATATTTCAATATAGATATTGGATCCGTTAAAATCATTATTGCGTTCTGTAGTGTTATGTAGCAGGAGCACAGTTGTAACTTAGTGCCTACATGAACCATCACGTCCCTTATATTTCAATATAGATATTGGATCCGTTAAAATCATTATTGCGTTCTGTAGTGTCATGTAGCAGGAGCACAGTTGTAACTTACTGCCTACATGAACCATCACATCCCTTATATTTCAATATAGATATTGGATCCGTTAAAATCATTATTGCGTTCTGTTGTGTTATGTAGCAAGAGCACAGTTGTAACTTAGTGCCTACATGAACCATCACGTCCCTTATATTTCAATATAGATATTGAATCAGTTAAAATCATTATTGTGTTCTGTAGTGTCATGTAGAAGGAGCACAGTTGTAACTTAGTGCCTACATGAACCATCACGTCCCTTATATTTCAATATAGATATTGGATCAGTTAAAATCATTATTGCGTTCTGTAGTGTTATGTAGCAAGAACACAGTTGTAACTTAGTGCCTACATGAAACATCACGTCCCTTATATTTCAATATAGATATTGGATCAGTTAAAATCATTATTGCGTTCTGTAGTGTTATGTAGCAAGAGCACAGTTGCCTTCATGAACCATCACGTCCCTTATATTTCAACATAGATATTGGATCAGTTAAAGTCAATATTGCATTCTGTAGTGTTATGTAGCAAGAGCATAGTTGTAACTTTGTGCCTACATGAACCATCACGTCCCTTATATTTCAATATAGATATTGGATCAGTTAAAATTATTATTGCGTTCTGTAGTGTTATGTAGCAAGAGCACAGTTGCCTACATGAACCATCACGTCCCTTATATTTCAATATAGATATTGGATCAGTTAAAATCATTATTGCATTCTGTAGTGTTATGTAGCAAGAGCACAGTTGTAACTTAGTGCCTACATGAACCATCACGTCCCTTATATTTCAATATAGATATTGGATCAGTTATAGTCATTATTGTGTTCTGTAGTGTCATGTAGCAAGAGAACAGCTGTAACTTTGTGCCTACATGAATCATCACGTCCCTTATATTTCAATATAGATATTGGATCAGTTATAGTCATTATTGTGTTCTGAGGTGTCATGTAGCAAGAGCACAGCTGTAAATTTGTGCCTACATGAACCATCACATCCCTTATATTTCGATATAGATATTGGATCAATTATAGTCATTATTGTGTTCTGTAGTGTCATGTAGCAAGAGCACAGCTGTAAATTTGTGCCTACATGAACCATCACATCCCTTATATTTCGATATAAATATTGGATCAGTTATAGTCATTATTGTGTTCTGTGGTGTCATGCAGCAAGAGCACAGCTGTAACTTTGTGCCTACATGAACCATCACATCCCTTATATTTCAATATAGATATTGGATCAGTTATAGTCATTATTGTGTTCTGTAGTGTCATGTAGCAAGAGCACAGCTGTAACTTTGTGCCTACATGAACCATCACGTCCCTTATTTTTCAATAAATTTATTGGATCAGTTAAAATCATTATTGTGTTCTGTAGTGTCATGTAGCAGGAGCACAGTTGTAACTTTGTGCCTACATGAACCATCACGTCCCTTATATTTCAATATAGTTATTGGATCAATTAAAATCATTATTGCGTTCTGTAGTGTCATGTAGCAGGAGCACAGTTGTAACTTTGTGGCTACATGAACCATCACGTCCATTATATTCCAATATAGATATTGGATCAGTTAAAATTATTATTGCGTTCTGTAGTGTTATGAAGCAAGAGCACAGTTGTAACTTAGTGCCTACATGAACCATCACGTCCCTTATTTTTCAATAAATTTATTGGATCGGTTAAAATCATTATTGTGTTCTGTAGTGTCATGTAGCAGGAGCACAGTTGTAACTTAGTGCCTACATGAACCATCACGTCCCTTATATTTCAATATAGATATTGGATCAGTTAAAATCATTATTGCATTCTGTAGTGCTATGTAGCAAGAGCACAGTTGTAACTTAGTGCCTACATGAACCATCACGTCCCTGATATTTCAATATAGATATTGGATCAGTTAAAATCATTATTGCGTTCTGTAGTGTTATGTAGCAAGAGCACAGTTGCCATCATGAACCATCACGTCCCTTATATTTCAACATAGATATTGGATCAGTTAAAATCATTATTGCATTCTGTAGTGTTATGTAGCAAGAGCATAGTTGTAACTTTGTGCCTACATGAACCATCACGTCCCTTATATTTCAATATAGATATTGGATCAGTTAAAATTATTATTGCGTTCTGTAGTGTTATGTAGCAAGAGCACAGTTGCCTACATGAACCATCACGTCCCTTATATTTCAATATAGTTATTGGATCAGTTAAAATCATTATTGTGTTCTGTAGTGTCATGTAGCAAGAGCACAGTTGTAACTTAGTGCCTACATGAACCATCACGTCCCTTATATTTCAATATAGATATTGGATCAGTTAAAATCATTATTGCGTTCTGTAGTGTTATGTAGCAAGAGCACAGTTGTAACTTAGTGCCTACATGAACCATCACGTCCCTTATATTTCAATATAGATATTGGATCAGTTAAAATCATCATTGCGTTCTGTAGTGTTATGTAGCAAGAGCATAGTTGTAACTTTGTGCCTACATGAACCATCACGTCCCTTATATTTCAATATAGATATTGGATCAGTTAAAATCACTATTGCGTTCTGTAGTGTTATGAAGCAAGAGCACAGTTGTAACATAGTGCCTACATGAACCATCACGTCCCTTATTTTTCAATAAATTTATTGGATCAGTTAAAATCATTATTGTGTTCTGTAGTGTCATGTAGCAGGAGCACAGTTGTAACTTAGTGCCTACATGAACCATCAGGTCCCTTATATTTCAATATAGATATTGAATCAGTTAAAATCATTATTGTGTTCTGTAGTGTCATGTAGCAAGAGCACAGTTGTAACTTAGTGCCTACATGAACCATCACGTCCCTTATATTTCAATATAGATATTGGATCAGTTAAAATAATTATTGTTATCTGTAGTGTCATGTAGCAAGAGCACAGCTGTAACTTAGTGCCTACATGAACCATCACGTCCCTTATATTTCAATATAGATATTGGATCAGTTAAAATCATTATTGTGTTCTGCAGTGTTATGTAGCAAGAGCACAGTTGTAACTTAGTGCCTACATGAACCATCACGTCCCTTATATTTCAATATAGATATTGGATCAGTTAAAGTCATTATTGCGTTCTGTAGTGTCATGTAGCAAGAGCACAGTTGTAACTTAGTGCCTACATGAACCATCACGTCCCTTATATTTCAATATAGATATTGGATCAGTTAAAATCATTATTGTGTTCTGTAGTGTCATGTAGCAAGAGCACAGTTGTAACTTAGTGCCTACATGAACCATCTCGTCCCTTATATTTCAATATAGATATTGGATCAGTTAAAATCATTATTGTGTTCTGCAGTGTTATGTAGCAAGAGCACAGTTGTAACTTAGTGCCTACATGAACCATCATATCCCTTATATTTCAATATAGATATTGGATCCGTTAAAATCATTATTGCGTTCTGTAGTGTTATGTAGCAAGAGCACAGTTGTAACTTAGTGCCAACATGAACCATCACGTCCCTTATATTTCAATATAGATATTGGATCAGTTAAAATCATTATTGTGTTCTGTAGTGTCATGTAGCAAGAGCACAGTTGTAACTTAGTGCCTACATGAACCATCACGTCCCTTATATTTCAATATAGATATTGGATCAGTTAAAATCATTATTGCGTTCTGTAGTGTTATGTAGCAAGAACACAGTTGTAACTTAGTGCCTACATGAAACATCACGTCCCTTATATTTCAATATAGATATTGGATCAGTTAAAATCATTATTGCGTTCTGTAGTGTTATGTAGCAAGAGCACAGTTGCCTTCATGAACCATCACGTCCCTTATATTTCAACATAGATATTGGATCACTTAAAGTCATTATTGCATTCTGTAGTGTTATGTAGCAAGAGCATAGTTGTAACTTTGTGCCTACATGAACCATCACGTCCCTTATATTTCAATATAGATATTGGATCAGTTAAAATTATTATTGCGTTCTGTAGTGTTATGTAGCAAGAGCACAGTTGCCTACATGAACCATCACGTCCCTTATATTTCAATATAGATATTGGATCAGTTGAAATCATTATTGCATTCTGTAGTGTTATGTAGCAAGAGCACAGTTGTAACTTAGTGCCTACATGAACCATCACGTCCCTTATATTTCAATATAGATATTGGATCAGTTATAGTCATTATTGTGTTCTGTAGTGTCATGTAGCAAGAGAACAGCTGTAACTTTGTGCCTACATGAACCATCACGTCCCTTATATTTCAATATAGATATTGGATCAGTTAAAATCATTATTGCGTTCTGTAGTGTTATGTAGCAAGAGCATAGTTGTAACTTTGTGCCTACATGAACCATCACGTCCCTTATATTTCAATATAGATATTGGATCAGTTAAAATCATTATTGCGTTCTGTAGTGTTATGAAGCAAGAGCACAGCTGTAAATTTGTGCCTACATGAACCATCACGTCCCTTATATTTCAATATAGATATTGGATCAGTTAAAATTATTATTGCGTTCTGTAGTGTTATGTAGCAAGAGCACAGTTGTAACTTTGTGCCTACATGAACCATCACGTCCCTTATATTTCAATATAGATATTGGATCAGTTAAAATTATTATTGCGTTCTGTAGTGTTATGTAGCAAGAGCACAGTTGCCTACATGAACCATCACGTCCCTTATATTTCAATATAATTATTGGATCAGTTAAAATCATTATTGTGTTCTGTAGTGTCATGTAGCAAGTGCACAGTTGTAACTTAGTGCCTACATGAACCATCACGTCCCTTATATTTCAATATAGATATTGGATCAGTTAAAATCATTATTGCGTTCTGTAGTGTTATGTAGCAAGAGCACAGTTGTAACTTAGTGCCTACATGAACTATCACGTCCCTTATATTTCAATATAGATATTGGATCAGTTAAAATCATTATTGCGTTCTGTAGTGTTATGTAGCAAGAGCATAGTTGTAACTTTGTGCCTACATGAACCATCACGTCCCTTATATTTCAATATAGATATTGGATCAGTTAAAATCATTATTGCGTTCTGTAGTGTTATGAAGCAAGAGCACAGTTGTAACTTAGTGCCTACATGAACCATCAGGTCCCTTATATTTCAATATAGATATTGAATCAGTTAAAATCATTATTGTGTTCTGTAGTGTCATGTAGCAAGAGCACAGTTGTAACTTAGTGCCTACATGAACCATCACGTCCCTTATATTTCAATATAGATATTGGATCAGTTAAAATCATTATTGTGTTCTGTAGTGTCATGTAGCAAGAGCACAGCTGTAACTTAGTGCCTACATGAACCATCACGTCCCTTATATTTCAATATAGATATTGGATCAGTTAAAATCATTATTGTGTTCTGCAGTGTTATGTAGCAAGAGCACAGTTGTAACTTAGTGCCTACATAAACCATCACGTCCCTTATATTTCAATATAGATATTGGATCCGTTAAAATCATTATTGCGTTCTGTAGTGTTATGTAGCAGGAGCACAGTTGTAACTTAGTGCCTACATGAACCACACGTCCCTTATATTTCAATATAGATATTGGATCCGTTAAAATCATTATTGCGTTCTGTAGTGTTATGTAGCAGGAGCACAGTTGTAACTTAGTGCCTACATGAACCATCACGTCCCTTATATTTCAATATAGATATTGGATCCGTTAAAATCATTATTGCGTTCTGTAGTGTCATGTAGCAGGAGCACAGTTGTAACTTACTGCCTACATGAACCATCACATCCCTTATATTTCAATATAGATATTGGATCCGTTAAAATCATTATTGCGTTCTGTAGTGTTATGTAGCAAGAGCACAGTTGTAACTTAGTGCCTACATGAACCATCACGTCCCTTATATTTCAATATAGATATTGAATCAGTTAAAATCATTATTGTGTTCTGTAGTGTCATGTAGAAGGAGCACAGTTGTAACTTAGTGCCTACATGAACCATCACGTCCCTTATATTTCAATATAGATATTGGATCAGTTAAAATCATTATTGCGTTCTGTAGTGTTATGTAGCAAGAACACAGTTGTAACTTAGTGCCTACATGAAACATCACGTCCCTTATATTTCAATATAGATATTGGATCAGTTAAAATCATTATTGCGTTCTGTAGTGTTATGTAGCAAGAGCACAGTTGCCTTCATGAACCATCACGTCCCTTATATTTCAACATAGATATTGGATCAGTTAAAGTCAATATTGCATTCTGTAGTGTTATGTAGCAAGAGCATAGTTGTAACTTTGTGCCTACATGAACCATCACGTCCCTTATATTTCAATATAGATATTGGATCAGTTAAAATTATTATTGCGTTCTGTAGTGTTATGTAGCAAGAGCACAGTTGCCTACATGAACCATCACGTCCCTTATATTTCAATATAGATATTGGATCAGTTAAAATCATTATTGCATTCTGTAGTGTTATGTAGCAAGAGCACAGTTGTAACTTAGTGCCTACATGAACCATCACGTCCCTTATATTTATATATAGATATTGGATCAGTTATAGTCATTATTGTGTTCTGTAGTGTCATGTAGCAAGAGAACAGCTGTAACTTTGTGCCTACATGAATCATCACGTCCCTGATATTTCAATATAGATATTGGATCAGTTATAGTCATTATTGTGTTCTGAGGTGTCATGTAGCAAGAGCACAGCTGTAAATTTGTGCCTACATGAACCATCACATCCCTTATATTTCGATATAGATATTGGATCAATTATAGTCATTATTGTGTTCTGTAGTGTCATGTAGCAAGAGCACAGCTGTAAATTTGTGCCTACATGAACCATCACATCCCTTATATTTCGATATAAATATTGGATCAGTTATAGTCATTATTGTGTTCTGTGGTGTCATGCAGCAAGAGCACAGCTGTAACTTTGTGCCTACATGAACCATCACATCCCTTATATTTCAATATAGATATTGGATCAGTTATAGTCATTATTGTGTTCTGTAGTGTCATGTAGCAAGAGCACAGCTGTAACTTTGTGCCTACATGAACCATCACGTCCCTTATTTTTCAATAAATTTATTGGATCAGTTAAAATCATTATTGTGTTCTGTAGTGTCATGTAGCAGGAGCACAGTTGTAACTTTGTGCCTACATGAACCATCACGTCCCTTATATTTCAATATAGATATTGGATCAGTTAAAGTCATTATTGTGTTCTGTAGTGTCATGTAGCAAGAGCACAGTTTAACTTTGTGCCTACACGAACCATCACATCCCTTATATTTCAATATAGATATTGGATCAGTTATAGTCATTATTTTGTTCTGTAGTGTCATGTAGCAAGAGCAAAGCTGTAACTTTGTGCCTACATGAACCATCACGTCCCTTATATTTCAATATAGTTATTGGATCAGTTAAAATTATTATTGTGTTCTGTAGTGTCATGTAGCAAGAGCACAGTTGTAACTTAGTGCCTACATGAACCATCACGTCCCTTATATTTCAATATAGTTATTGGATCAGTTAAAATCATTATTGTGTTCTGTAGTGTCATGTAGCAAGAGCACAGTTGTAACTTAGTGCCTACATGAACCATCACGTCCCTTATATTTCAATATAGATATTGGATCAGTTAAAATCATTATTGCGTTCTGTAGTGTTATGTAGCAAGAGCACAGTTGTAACTTAGTGCCTACATGAACCATCACGTCCCTTATATTTCAATATAGATATTGGATCAGTTAAAATCATTATTGCGTTCTGTAGTGTTATTTAGCAAGAGCACAGTTGCCTACATGAACCATCACGTCCCTTATATTTCAATATAGATATTGGATCAGTTGAAATCATTATTGCATTCTGTAGTGTTATGTAGCAAGAGCACAGTTGTAACTTAGTGCCTACATGAACCATCACGTCCCTTATATTTCAATATAGATATTGGATCAGTTAAAATCATTATTGTGTTCTGTAGTGTCATGTAGCAAGAGAACAGCTGTAACTTTGTGCCTACATGAATCATCACGTCCCTTATATTTCAATATAGATATTGGATCAGTTATAGTCATTATTGTGTTCTGAGGCGTCATGTAGCAAGAGCACAGCTGTAAATTTGTGCCTACATGAACCATCACATCCCTTATATTTCGATATAGATATTGGATCAATTATAGTCATTATTGTGTTCTGTAGTGTCATGTAGCAAGAGCACAGCTGTAAATTAGTGCCTACATGAACCATCACATCCCTTATATTTCGATATAAATATTGGATCAGTTATAGTCATTATTGTGTTCTGTAGTGTCATGCAGCAAGAGCACAGCTGTAACTTTGTGCCTACATGAACCATCACATCCCTTATATTTCAATATAGATATTGGATCAGTTATAGTCATTATTGTGTTCTGTAGTGTCATGTAGCAAGAGCACAGCTGTAACTTTGTGCCTACATGAACCATCACGTCCCTTATTTTTCAATAAATTTATTGGATCAGTTAAAATCATTATTGTGTTCTGTAGTGTCATGTAGCAGGAGCACAGTTGTAACTTTGTGCCTACATGAACCATCACGTCCCTTATATTTCAATATAGATATTGGATCAGTTAAAGTCATTATTGTGTTCTGTAGTGTCATGTAGCAAGAGCACAGTTTAACTTTGTGCCTACATGAACCATCACATCCCTTATATTTCAATATAGATATTGGATCAGTTATAGTCATTATTTTGTTCTGTAGTGTCATGTAGCAAGAGCAAAGCTGTAACTTTGTGCCTACATGAACCATCACGTCCCTTATATTTCAATATAGTTATTGGATCAGTTAAAATTATTATTGTGTTCTGTAGTGTCATGTAGCAAGAGCACAGTTGTAACTTAGTGCCTACATGAACCATCACGTCCCTTATATTTCAATATAGTTATTGGATCATTTAAAATCATTATTGTGTTCTGTAGTGTCATGTAGCAAGAGCACAGTTGTAACTTAGTGCCTACATGAACCATCACGTCCCTTATATTTCAATATAGATATTGGATCAGTTAAAATCATTATTGCGTTCTGTAGTGTTATGTAGCAAGAGCACAGTTGTAACTTAGTGCCTACATGAACCATCACGTCCCTTATATTTCAATATAGATATTGGATCAGTTAAAATCATTATTGCGTTCTGTAGTGTTATGTAGCAAGAGCACAGTTGTAACTTAGTGCCTACATGAACCATCACGTCCCTTATATTCCAATATAGATATTGGATCAGTTAAAATCAGTATTGCATTCTGTAGTGTTATGTAGCAAGAGCACAGTTGTAACTTTGTGGCTACATGAACCATCACGTCCCTTATATTCCAATATAGATATTGGATCAGTTAAAATCATTATTGCGTTCTGTAGTGTTATGAAGCAAGAGCACAGTTGTAACTTAGTGCCTACATGAACCATCACGTCCCTTATTTTTCAATAAATTTATTGGATCGGTTAAAATGATTATTGCGTTCTGTAGTGTCATGTAGCAGGAGCACAGTTGTAACTTAGTGCCTACATGAACCATCACGTCCCTTATATTTCAATATAGATATTGGATCAGTTAAAATCATTATTGCATTCTGTAGTGTTATGTAGCAAGAGCACAGTTGCCATCATGAACCATCACGTCCCTTATATTTCAATAAATTTATTGGATCGGTTAAAATGATTATTGCATTCTGTAGTGTCATGTAGCAGGAGCACAGTTGTAACTTAGTGCCTACATGAACCATCACGTCCCTTATATTTCAATATAGATATTGGATCAGTTAAAATCATTATTGCGTTCTGTAGTGTTATGTAGCAAGAGCACAGTTGCCATCATGAACCATCACGTCCCTTATATTTCAACATAGATATTGGATCAGTTAAAATCATTATTGCATTCTGTAGTGTTATGTAGCAAGAGCATAGTTGTAACTTTGTGCCTACATGAACCATCACGTCCCTTATATTTCAATATAGATATTGGATCAGTTATAGTCATTATTGTGTTCTGAGGTGTCATGTAGCAAGAGCACAGCTGTAAATTTGTGCCTACATGAACCATCACATCCCTTATATTTCGATATAGATATTGGATCAATTATAGTCATTATTGTGTTCTGTAGTGTCATGTAGCAAGAGCACAGCTGTAAATTTGTGCCTACATGAACCATCACATCCCTTATATTTCGATATAAATATTGGATCAGTTATAGTCATTATTGTGTTCTGTAGTGTCATGCAGCAAGAGCACAGCTGTAACTTTGTGCCTACATGAACCATCACATCCCTTATATTTCAATATAGATATTGGATCAGTTATAGTCATTATTGTGTTCTGTAGTGTCATGTAGCAAGAGCACAGCTGTAACTTTGTGCCTACATGAACCATCACGTCCCTTATTTTTCAATAAATTTATTGGATCAGTTAAAATCATTATTGTGTTCTGTAGTGTCATGTAGCAGGAGCACAGTTGTAACTTTGTGCCTACATGAACCATCACGTCCCTTATATTTCAATATAGATATTGGATCAGTTAAAGTCATTATTGTGTTCTGTAGTGTCATGTAGCAAGAGCACAGTTTAACTTTGTGCCTACATGAACCATCACATCCCTTATATTTCAATATAGATATTGGATCAGTTATAGTCATTATTTTGTTCTGTAGTGTCATGTAGCAAGAGCAAAGCTGTAACTTTGTGCCTACATGAACCATCACGTCCCTTATATTTCAATATAGATATTGGATCAGTTAAAATCATTATTGCGTTCTGTAGTGTTATGTAGCAAGAGCATAGTTGTAACTTTGTGCCTACATGAACCATCACGTCCCTTATATTTCAATATAGATATTGGATCAGTTATAGTCATTATTGTGTTCTGTAGTGTTATGTAGCAAGAGCACAGTTGTCTACATGTACCATCACGTCCCTTATATTTCAATATAGATATTGGATCAGTTATAGTCATTATTGTGTTCTGTAGTGTTATGTAGCAAGAGCACAGTTGTCTACATGTACCATCACGTCCCTTATATTTCAATATAGATATTGGATCAGTTAAAATCATTATTGCGTTCTGTAGTGTTATGTAGCAAGAGCATAGTTGTAACTTTGTGCCTACATGAACCATCACGTCCCTTATATTTCAATATAGATATTGGATCAGTTAAAATCATTATTGTGTTCTGTAGTGTTATGTAGCAAGAGCATAGTTGTAACTTTGTGCCTACATGAACCATCACGTCCCTTATATTTCAATATAGATATTGGATCAGTTAAAATCATTATTGCGTTCTGTAGTGTTATGTAGCAAGAGCATAGTTGTAACTTTGTGCCTACATGAACCATCACGTCCCTTATATTTCAATATAGATATTGGATCAGTTAAAATCATTATTGCGTTCTGTAGTGTTATGTAGCAAGAGCACAGTTGTAACTTTGTGCCTACATGAACCGTCACGTCCCTTATATTTCAATATAGATATTGGATCAGTTATAGTCATTATTACGTTCTGTAGTGTTATGTAGCAAGAGCACAGTTGTCTACATGTACCATCACGTCCCTTATATTTCAATATAGATATTGGATCAGTTAAAATCGTTATTGCGTTCTGCAGTGTCATGTAGCAGGAGCACAGTTGTAACTTTGAATGTGACAGTTAAGTAAACAATGTTACAGCAAATTAGAGTTATTCCTGGTGAGATCTTCATATATCTAAGAGGAAGATAAAGATGAAGAGGATGTGTGCTTGATGGCTTTCACAAAACACGATTCACCATGTGCACCATAAAGTTCAGTTTTTTTTCCTGCTGTACTACACTAGCAAATTCTGGAGTAATCTCTATTAATGGACTTTTGCTTAAATAACGCTAGAGCTGTCGACATTACTTCTGAGCAGAGCAAAAATGCATTCTTTTGCCACTAATTATCGAATAACCCATATGTCTTTTGTATATTCCATAATATTTTTGTTTTAATGCTTTCTTAGAAAACTGATTAGGGAACTTGACAATACAGCGTTGAACTTGAAGTGACGTTCCTGTCACAAGTGTAAGATGAACCCATACTCTGTTAGTTGCGGAGTATTCTCCCCAGCCTTTCACCTGCTACGGTATTTTCTATTATCTATTCCTCTGAGAGGCTCAGAGGCCTCTTTATCATGCTTGAGTGCGGGACCGAACCCGTGACCCCGCGGGACAACAGTGGAATACACGGCACTCTGAACAGGTTCCGACCCCAAGACCCCTGAACTCCATATGGAAATGCGTGTTTTTATTGCTTTACAATTAAACGTTACAGAAATTCATTTGTGCTTGGAGTTTAGACGGTGAGTGAGCTACGTTATCTTGCGAATGTTTCATGTCCGATTTGCGCGTAAACACAAATTACAGAAATTGTGTTTCATTGCTTTATTCGGTACAATTATGATCTATTTTTTATTTATTTGTACTTTTTCACTGAATGCTTCGAGGGATGTTTCACTTGATGGTTATAAATGTATTTGATTTTGATTTAAGTGCAATTAATTAGATCTGTTGAATAACTCCTTTCCGTTCATTCAAAATTGAACAAGGATGTTTGGTTTTTGCGCTTTCACCAAATGTAATACATTTAACTACAAATAGACGAAAGAACCGCTTCCGAAGTAAACTCTACTTGTGTAATCTACCAGAAACTCTATTCTGTAAAACGAAGTTAACCTAACATGCTGTAGCTAGGGGTAATAATGAGGAGGTCACGGGTTCATACCCTACGGATGGGTCTTAGAAAGCCTTGGTAAGGATAGTAAAGTCGGTAAAAAAACTTCAAGCCTGCTAAAAAGTTATGTGAGCCAAATTAAGCGGCGAATCTCTCTTCCCTCCACGAAGTTTGGGTTAAACATTCATCACTACTCGATAAAACTTCGTTCACTACATTTTTGATTATGCTCCTCTCTTCTCGTTTCGTCAATTATTCCATGTCATTAAATGAACTCTAACCGGTTACGTCATGGCTCATGACTAATTATGATGACCTTCTGAAATGTGCTTATCTGAACATACTCGCATCTATTTCACTCTTACAGTTGATACAAACAAATCGTATGCTGGGAGTTAACATAAGAACACGCCTCTCCTTCCAGTTTTGAAACCTTTAGCACGAAATTCTCTACCTTCTTGTTGAGGTGAATGGAAATGACCTCGAGAATTGGATACTAATAGAGCATCTCTCCGTTGTTAGCTGCATGCAAATGACCTTGGCGACCGCAAAGTGAGATTTGTAGTGGACAACACGGTGCTGGGGCGGATTTTCTCCGGGACCTCCGGTTTCCCGCGCCATCTCATTCCACCGGTGCTCCATCTTCATCTCATGTATCATTAGTGTCATCGCCTGCGGTGCCGTATGTAGTAAAAGCGGGTGTTAAACACTACACATTTCATTTTCCCCCGTCAACGTGTAAACTGGTTAATGAGTAATAATTTTGAAATGATAAAATGATTTCCTTTCCTATGTCAATATGTAAACAGTAACCAAACTCAAAATATCTATACCCATTAGCATTATTACTGGTCAACCTGGATATAACATGTGATATTAGCCTTTAAGATGTTAACCCAAATTTAGTATTTCTGAGTTTTAAGGTATTATTGTAGCACAGTATTGTGAGTATTTTTAGTGATAACTATGCAAATAAAAATTTACATAACGTCTACTATATGCGATAACAAATGGAATGATTCCCAAATGAGAAAGAGTAGAGTTATCTAACATTCATCATAAATCTTTTGGGGCATATACAACGGTATCTAGAAAGTAGCGATGAGTTTAAAAAATTTTATGGCAGTTGCAAGACATTACAGTTTTAGACATATTGCTTCACGCACGAGTTGAATATACCTGAAACAAATTTTGAAGCCTGGACCAAATAAATAGAATATTCTCCAAATTTGTAAATTGTACGTTGGAAGTTGGAGACTTGTGTACAAATGGACTTGGCTACTCCACTACTAGTGTTATCCTAACAATTTATACCAACAGGATACTGCATTCATTAACTAAATGAATTTCACCTAAAACTCTATTTACGTAATCCTACAGTAATAAAAATACGCTAATTTAAAGTCATAAATTACAGTTGAAATAGTGCGTACATTTCCATTTGCTTAAGCCGGAACACAACAAATTCCTATTAATGACATCACCTCAAACCTTATTAATTACTTGTTCTAAAAAAGAAGGTAAAAAACTGGAGGGTAAGGTGCCAACATTTCGGATGCTGCTGCTAATGGCAGTGTTAATTGCATGTTCCTGGGCGTGCATGTAGACCCAATAGTTTTGTTGAAGAGTAACAGTGCAGCCCTTTAGTGACATAACCGAAACAGGACGAAAATATAAAATGAATGCATAGCGTCAAAAAGGAGCAATGCATTTACATATCGAAAACAACACTGTGTAAACTTACCTTACAAATTACTGACATATGACAAAACTGTATATACTTGAAAGGTTTAAAGAAAACAATGACCGCAAGCAATAGCTTTCAGTATTTGTAGTTAGACAAAACATAACTCAATGCACCTAAGTTAATATGTAATTTTGCCTTTCACAAACACTTAACTTGATCCACTTGATCAGGCCAGCCACGCGGACGTCATCATCTGATCACAGTGTGCTCCACGTGGAGCATGTACGTTCATGCCGCACTCTTTATCTCTTAAGAATATTAATATTCTGAGCTTGTAAAACATTTATATCACCCCAGCTGTGGCAGTTAGAAGTTACTGATAAAATGATAAATTTGTGGGTTAAAGACGATTGCTGAAACAAGCGAAACCACAAATTTCATTGGAAGGAAGATAGTTTAGCTTGCATAACTTGACGAAACTTGCTACCGTACACTCTAGAAATGCAAAGGAATTTCTTTGGTACTGCATTAAGAGAACTTCAAAATATGATATTTGAATTGGATATTCCAATGGTTTTGTGGGAGGATGGCAGCCATTGTTGCGAGAGAGAGGAAGGGCAGGAAAGATCGTCGTGTTGATTGTTTGAGAGCGTTTCGGTGCCACGATGGTCAGTGTGGAACATTCGTAAATTGTATATTCCCAATGGTTTTGTAGGAGGATGGCAGCCATTGTTGCGAGAGAGAGGAAGGGCAGGAAAGATCGTCGTGTTGATTGTTTGAGAGCGTTCCGGTGCCACGGCTGGTCAGTGTAGAACAGTCGTAAATCGTATATTCCCAATGGTTTTGTAGGAGGATGGCAGCCATTGTTGCGAGAGAGAGGAAGGGCAGGAAAGATCGTCGTGTTGATTGTTTGAGAGCGTTTCGGTGTCACGGCTGGTCAGTGTAGAACAGTCGTAAATCGGATATTCCCAATGGTTTTGTGGGAGGATGGCAGCCATTGTTGCGAGAGAGAGAGAGAGGAACGAAGGAAAGATCGTCGTGTTGATTGTTTGAGAGCGTTTCGGTGCCACGGCTGGTCAGTGTGGAACATTCGTAAATTGTATATTCCCAATGGTTTTGTAGGAGGATGGCAGCCATTGTTGCGAGAGAGAGAGAGGAACGAAGGAAAGATCGTCGTGTTGATTGTTTGAGAGCGTTTCGGTGTCACGGCTGGTCAGTGTAGAACAGTCGTAAATCGGATATTCCCAATGGTTTTGTGGGAGGATGGCAGCCATTGTGGCGAGAGAGAGAGGAACGAAGGAAAGATCGTCGTGTTGATTGTTTGAGAGCGTTTCGGTGTCACGGCTGGTCAGTGTAGAACAGTCGTAAATCGGATATTCCCAATGGTTCTGTGGGAGGATGGCAGCCATTGTTGCGAGAGAGAGAGAGGAACGAAGGAAAGATCGTCGTGTTGATTGTTTGAGAGCGTTTCGGTGCCACGGCTGGTCAGTGTGGAACATTCGTAAATTGTATATTCCCAATGGTTTTGTAGGAGGATGGCAGCCATTGTTGCGAGAGAGAGAGAGAGAGGAACGAAGGAAAGATCGTCGTGTTGATTGTTTGAGAGCGTTTCGGTGTCACGGCTGGTCAGTGTAGAACAGTCGTCAATCGGATATTCCCAATGGTTTTGTGGGAGGATGGCAGCCATTGTGGCGAGAGAGAGAGAGGAACGAAGGATAGATCGTCGTGTTGATTGTTTGAGAGCGTTTCGGTGTCAAGGCTGGTCAGTGTAGAACAGTCGTAAATCGGATATTCCCAATGGTTTTGTGGGAGGATGGCAGCCATTGTTGCGAGAGAGAGAGGAACGAAGGAAAGATCGTCATGTTGATTGTTTGAGAGCGTTTCGGTGCCACGGCTGGTCAGTGTGGAACATTCGTAAATTGTATATTCCCAATGGTTTTCTAGGAGGATGGCAGCCATTGTTGCGAGAGAGAGAGAGAGAGGAACGAAGGAAAGATCGTCGTGTTGATTGTTTGAGAGCGTTTCGGTGCCACGGCTGGTCAGTGTGGAACATTCGTAAATTGTATATTCCCAATGGTTTTGTGGGAGGATGGCAGCCATTGTGGCGAGAGAGAGGAAGGGAGGGAAAGATCGTCGTGTTGATTGTTTGAGAGCGTTCCGGTGCCGTGGCTGGTCAGTGTAGAACAGTCGTAAATCGGATATTCCCAATGGTTTTGTGGGAGGATGGCAGCCATTGTGGCGAGAGAGAGGAAGGGACGGAAAGATCGCCGTGTTGATTGTTTGAGAGCGTTCCGGTGCCGCGGCTGGTCAGTGTAGAACAGTCGTAAATCGGATATTCGCAATGGTTTTGTGGGAGGATGGCAGCCATTGTGGCGAGAGAGAGGAAGGGACGGAAAGATCGCCGTGTTGATTGTTTGAGAGCGTTCCGGTGCCGCGGCTCGTCAGTGTAGAACAGTCGTAAATCAGATATTCCCAATGGTTTTGTGGGAGGATGGCAGCCATTGTGGCGAGAGAGAGGAAGGGACGGAAAGATCGCCGTGTTGATTGTTTGATAGCGTTCCGGTGCCGCGGCTGGTCAGTGTAGAACAGTCGTAAATCGGATATTCGCAATGGTTTTGTGGGAGGATGGCAGGCATTGTGGCGAGAGAGAGGAAGGGACGGAAAGATCGTCGTGTTGATTGTTTGAGAGCGTTCCGGTGCCGCGGCTCGTCAGTGTAGAACAGTCGTAAATCAGATATTCCCAATGGTTTTGTGGGAGGATGGCAGCCATTGTGGCGAGAGAGAGGAAGGGACGGAAAGATCGTCGTGTTGATTGTTTGAGAGCGTTCCGGTGCCGCGGCTGGTCAGTGTAGAACAGTCGTAAATCGGATATTCGCAATGGTTTTGTGGGAGGATGGCAGGCATTGTGGCGAGAGAGAGGAAGGGACGGAAAGATCGCCGTGTTGATTGTTTGACAGCGTTCCGGTGCCGCGGCTGGTCAGTGTAGAACAGTCGTAAATCGGATATTCGCAATGGTTTTGTGGGAGGATGGCAGCCATTGTGGCGAGAGAGAGGAAGGGACGGAAAGATCGCCGTGTTGATTGTTTGAGAGCGTTCCGGTGCCGCGGCTCGTCAGTGTAGAACAGTCGTAAATCGGATATTCGCAATGGTTTTGTGGGAGGATGGCAGCCATTGTGGCGAGAGAGAGGAAGGGACGGAAAGATCGCCGTGTTGATTGTTTGACAGCGTTCCGGTGCCGCGGCTGGTCAGTGTAGAACAGTCGTAAATCGGATATTCCCAATGGTTTTGTGGGGGGATGGCACCCATTGTGGCGAGAGAGAGGAAGGGACGGAAAGCTCGTCGTGTTGATTGATTGAGAGCGTTCCGGTGCCGCGGCTCGTAGGTGTAGAACAGTCGTAAATCGGATATTCCCAATGGTTTTGTGGGAGGATGGCAGCCATTGTGGCGAGAGAGAGGAAGGGACGGAAAGATCGCCGTGTTGATTGTTTGAGAGCGTTCCGGTGCCGCGGCTCGTCAGTGTAGAACAGTCGTAAATCGGATATTCCCAATGGTTTTGTGGGAGGATGGCAGCCATTGTGGCGAGAGAGAGGAAGGGACGGAAAGATCGCCGTGTTGATTGTTTGAGAGCGTTCCGGTGCCGCGGCTGGTCAGTGTAGAACAGTCGTAAATCGGACATTCGCAATGGTTTTGTGGGAGGATGGCAGCCATTGGGGCGAGAGAGAGGAAGGGACGGAAAGATCTCCGTGTTGATTGTTTGAGAGCGTTCCGGTGCCGCGGCTCGTCAGTGTAGAAGAGTCGTAAATCTGATATTCGCAATGGTTTTGTGGGAGGATGGCAGCCATTGTGGCGAGAGAGAGGAAGGGACGGAAAGATCGCCGTGTTGATTGTTTGTGAGCGTTCCGGTGCCGCGGCTGGTCAGTGTAGAACAGTCGTAAATCGGATATTCCCAATGGTTTTGTGGGAGGATGGCACCCATTGTGGCGAGAGAGAGGAAGGGACGGAAAGCTCGTCGTGTTGATTGATTGAGAGTGTTCTGGTGCCGCGGCTCGTCAGTGTAGAACAGTCGTAATCGGATATTCCCAATGGTTTTGTGGGAGGATGGCAGCCATTGTGGCGAGAGAGAGGAATCGACGGAAAGATCGCCGTGTTGATTGTTTGAGAGCGTTCCGGTGCCGCGGCTCGTCAGTGTAGAACAGTCGTAAATCGGATATTCCGAATGGTTTTGTGGGAGGATGGCAGCCATTGTGGCGAGAGAGAGGAAGGGACGGAAAGATCGTCGTGTTGATTGATTGAGAGCGTTCCGGTGCCGCGGCTCGTCAGTGTAGAACAGTCGTAAATCGGATATTCCCAATGGTTTTGTGGGAGGATGGCAGCCATTGTGGCGAGAGAGAGGAAGGGACGGAAAGATCGCCGTGTTGATTGTTTGAGAGCGTTCCGGTGCAGCGGCTCGTCAGTGTAAAACAGTCGTAAATCGGATATTCCCAATGGTTTTGTGGGAGGATGGCAGCCATTGTGGCGAGAGAGAGGAAGGGACGGAAAGATCGTTGTGTTGATTGATTGAGAGCGTTCCGGTGCAGCGGCTCGTCAGTGTAAAACAGTCGTAAATCGGATATTCCCAATGGTTTTGTGGGAGGATGGCAGCCATTGTGGCGAGAGAGAGGAAGGGACGGAAAGATCGTCGTGTTGATTGATTGAGAGCGTTCTGGTGCCGCGGCTCGTCAGTGTAAAACAGTCGTAAATCGGATATTCCCAATGGTTTTGTGGGAGGATGGCAGCCATTGTGGCGAGAGAGAGGAAGGGACGGAAAGATCGTCGTGTTGATTGATTGAGAGCGTTCTGGTGCCGCGGCTGGTCAGTGTACAACAGTCGTAAATCGGATATTCCCAATGGTTTTGTGGGAGGATGGCAGCCATTGTTGCGAGAGAGGGTAAGGGACGGAAAGATCGTCGTGTTGATTGTTTGAGAGCATTCTGGTGCCGCGGCTCGTCAG
Source organism: Mantis religiosa (assembly GCA_030765055.1). Classification (NCBI taxonomy): domain Eukaryota; kingdom Metazoa; phylum Arthropoda; class Insecta; order Mantodea; family Mantidae; genus Mantis; species Mantis religiosa. Next base: position 1,963,315 of record JAUKNK010000152.1, read on the forward strand.
TGTAAAACAGTCGTAAATCGGATATTCCCAATGGTTTTGTGGGAGGATGGCAGCCATTGTGGCGAGAGAGAGGAAGTGAAGGAAAGAACGTAGTGTTGATTGTTTGAGAGTGTTCTGGTGCCGCGGCTCGTCAGTGTAGAATAGTCGTAAATCGGATATTCCCAATGGTTTTGTGGGAGGATGGCAGCCATTGTGGCGAGAGAGAGGAAGGGACGGAAAGATCACCGTGTTGATTGTTAGAGAGCGTTCCGATGCCGCGGCTCGACAGTGTGGAACAGTCGTAAATCGGATATTCCCAATGGTTTTGTGGGAGGATGGCAGCCATTGTGGCGAGAGAGAGGAAGGGACGGAAAGATCGCCGTGTTGATTGTTTGAGAGCGTTCCGGTGCCGCGGCTCGACAGTGTGGAACAGTCGTAAATCGGATATTCCCAATGGTTTTGTGGGAGGATGGCAGCCATTGTGGCGAGAGAGAGGAAGGGACGGAAAGATTGTAGTGTTGATTGATTGAGAGCGTTCCGGGGCTGCGGCTGGTCAGTGTAGAACAGTCGTAAATCGGATATTCCCAATGGTTTTGTGGGAGGATGGCAGCCATTGTTGCGAGAGAGGGTAAGGGACGGAAAGATCGTCGTGTTGATTAATTGAGAGCGTTCCGGTGCCGCGGCTGGTCAGTGTAGAACAGTCGTAAATCGGATATTCGCAATGGTTTTGTGGGAGGATGGCAGCCATTGTGGCGAGAGAGAGGAAGCGACGGAAAGATCGCCGTGTTGATTGATTGAGAGCGTTCCGGTGCCGCGGCTCGTCAGTGTAGAACAGTCGTAAATCGGATATTCGCAATGGTTTTGTGGGAGGATGGCAGCCATTGTGGCGAGAGAGAGGAAGCGACGGAAAGATCGCCGTGTTGATTGTTTGAGAGCGTTCTGGTGCCGCGGCTCGTCAGTGTAGAATAGTCGTAAATCGGATATTCCCAATGGTTTTGTGGGAGGATGGCAGCCATTGTGGCGAGAGAGAGGAAGCGACGGAAAGATCGCCGTGTTGATTGATTGAGAGCGTTCTGGTGCCGCGGCTCGTCAGTGTAGAACAGTCGTAAATCGGATATTCCCAATGGTTTTGTGGGAGTATGGCAGCCATTGTGGCGAGAGAGAGGAAGGGACGGAAAGAACGCCGTGTTGGTTGATTGAGCGTGTTCTGGTGCCGCGGCTCGTCAGTGTAGAACAGTCGTAAATCGGATATTCCAATGGTTTTGTGGGAGGATGGCAGCCATTGTGGCGAGAGAGAGGAAGGGACGGAAAGAACGCCGTGTTGGTTGATTGAGCGTGTTCTGGTGCCGCGGCTCGTCAGTGTAGAACAGTCGTAAATCGGATATTCCCAATGGTTTTGTGGGAGGATGGCAGCCATTGTGGCGAGAGAGAGGAAGGGACGGAAAGATCGCCGTGTTGATTGATTGAGAGCGTTCCGGTGCCGCGGCTCGTCAGTGTAGAACAGTCGTAAATCGGATATTCCCAATGGTTTTGTGGGAGGATGGCAGCCATTGTGGCGAGAGAGAGGAAGGGACGGAAAGATCGCCGTGCTGATTGATTGAGAGCGTTCTGGTGCCGCGGCTCGTCAGTGTAGAACAGTCGTAAATCGGATATTCCAAAGGTTTTGTGGGAGGATGGCAGCCATTGTGGCGAGAGAGAGGAAGGGACGGAAAGATTGTAGTGTTGATTGATTGAGCGCGTTCCGGTGCCGCGGCTCATCAGTGTAGAACAGTCGTAAATCGGATATTCCCGATGGTTTTGTGGGAGTATGGCAGCCATTGTGGCGAGAGAGAGGAAGTGAAGGAAAGAACGCCATGTTGATTGATTGAGAGTGTTCTGGTGCCGCGGCTCGTCAGTGTAGAATAGTCGTAAATCGGATATTCGCAATGGTTTTGTGGGAGGATGGCAGCCATTGTGGCGAGAGAGAGGAAGTGAAGGAAAGAACGCCGTGTTGATTGATTGAGAGTGTTCTGGTGCCGCGGCTCGTCAGTGTAGAATAGTCGTAAATCGGATATTCGCAATGGTTTTGTGGGAGGATGGCAGCCATTGTGGCGAGAGAGAGGAAGTGAAGGAAAGAACGCCGTGTTGATTGATTGAGAGTGTTCTGGTGCCGCGGCTCGTCAGTGTAGAATAGTCGTAAATCGGATATTCCCAATGGTTTTGTGGGAGTATGGCAGCCATTGTGGCGAGAGAGAGGAAGGGACGGAAAGAACGCCGTGTTGATTGATTGAGAGCGTTCTGGTGCCGCGGCTCGTCAGTGTAGAATAGTCGTAAATCGGATATTCCCAATGGTTTTGTGGGAGGATGGCAGCCATTGTGGCGAGAGAGAGGAAGTGAAGGAAAGAACGCCGTGTTGATTGATTGAGAGCGTTCTGGTGCCGCGGCTCGTCAGTGTAGAATAGTCGTAAATCGGATATTCGCAATGGTTTTGTGGGAGGATGGCAGCCATTGTGGCGAGAGAGAGGAAGTGAAGGAAAGAACGCCGTGTTGATTGATTGAGAGTGTTCTGGTGCCGCGGCTCGTCAGTGTAGAATAGTCGTAAATCTGATATTCCCAATGGTTTTGTGGGAGGATGGCAGCCATTGTGGCGAGAGAGAGGAAGTGAAGGAAAGAACGCCGTGTTGATTGATTGAGAGTGTTCTGGTGCCGCGGCTCGTCAGTGTAGAACAGTCGTAAATCGGATATTCCCAATGGTTTTGTGGGAGGATGGCAGCCATTGTGGCGAGAGAGAGGAAGTGAAGGAAAGAACGCCGTGTTGATTGATTGAGAGCGTTCTTGTGCCGCGGCTCGTCAGTGTAGAATAGTCGTAAATCGGATATTCCCAATGGTTTTGTGGGAGGATGGCAGCCATTGTGGCGAGAGAGAGGAAGGGACGGAAAGATCGTAGTGTTGATTGATTGAGAGCGTTCCGGTGCCGCGGCTCGTCAGTGTAGAACAGTCGTAAATCGGATATTCCCAATGGTTTTGTGGGAGGATGGCAGCCATTGTGGCGAGAGAGAGGAAGCGACGGAAAGATCGACGTGTTAATTGTTTGAGAGCGTTCCGGTGCAGCGGCTGGTCAGTGTAGAACAGTCGTTAATCGGATATTCGCAATGGTTTTGTGGGAGGATGGCAGCCATTGTTGCGAGAGAGAGGAAGGGACGGAATGATCGCCGTGTTGGTTGTTTGAGAGCGTTCTGGTGCCGCGGCTGGTCAGTGTAGAACAGTCGTAAATCGGATATTCCCAATGGTTTTGTGGGAGGATGGCAGCCATTGTGGCGAGAGAGAGGAAGGGACGGAAAGATTGTAGTGTTGATTGATTGAGAGCGTTCCGGGCTGCGGCTGGTCAGTGTAGAACAGTCGTAAATCGGATATTCCCAATGGTTTTGTGGGAGGATGGCAGCCATTGTGGCGAGAGAGAGGAAGGGACGGAAAGATCGTCGTGTTGATTGTTTGAGAGCGTTCCGGTGCCGCAGCTGGTCAGTGTAGAACAGTCGTAAATCGGATATTCCCAATGGTTTTGTGGGAGGATGGCAGCCATTGTGGCGAGATAGAGGAAGCGACGGAAAGATCGTCGTGTTGATTGTTTGAGAGCGTTCCGGTGCAGCGGCTGGTCAGTGTACAACAGTCGTAAATCGGATATTCGCAATGGTTTTGTGGGAGGATGGCAGCCATTGTGGCGAGAGAGAGGAAGCGACGGAAAGATGGTCGTGTTGGTTGTTTGAGAGCGTTCCGGTGCCGCGGCTGGTCAGTGTAGAACAGTCGTAAATCGGTATTCCCAATGGTTTTGTGGGAGGATGGCAGCCATTGTGGCCAGAGAGAGAGAGAGGAAGGGAGGGAAAGATCGCCGTGTTGATTATTTGAGAGCGTTCCGGTGCCGCGGCTCATCAGCGTAGAATAGTCGTAAATCGGATTTTCCCAATGGTTTTGTGGGAGAATGGCAGCCATTGTGGCGAGAGAGAGGAAGGGACGGAAAGTTCGTAGTGTTGATTGATTGAGCGCGTTCCGGTGCAGCGGCTGGTCAGTGTAGAACAGTCGTAAATCGGATATTCCCAATGGTTTTGTGGGAGGATGGCAGCCATTGTGGCGAGAGAGAGGAAGGGACGGAAAGATCGCCGTGTTGATTGTTTGAGAGCGTTGCGGTGCCGCGGCTGGTCAGTGTAGAACAGTCGTAAATCGGATATTCCCAATGGTTTTGTGGGAGGATGGCAGCCATTGTGGCGAGAGAGAGGAAGCGACGGAAAGATCGTCGTGTTGGTTGTTTGAGAGCGTTCCGGTGCCGCGGCTGGTCAGTGTAGAACAGTCGTAAATCGGATATTCCCAATGGTTTTGTGGGAGGATGGCAGCCATTGTGGCGAGAGAGAGGAAGGGACGGAAAGATCGCCGTGTTGATTGTTTGAGAGCGTTCCGGTGCCGCGGCTGGTCAGTGTAGAACAGTCGTAAATCGGATATTCCCAATGGTTTTGTGGGAGGATGGCAGCCATTGTGGCGAGAGAGAGGAAGCGACGGAAATATCGTCGTGTTGGTTGTTTGAGAGCGTTCCGGTGCCGCGGCTGGTCAGTGTAGAACAGTCGTAAATAGGATATTCCCAATGGTTTTGTGGGAGGATGGCAGCCATTGTGGCGAGAGAGAGCAAGGGACGGAAAGATCGTAGTGTTGATTGCTTGAGAGCGTTCCGGTGCCGCGGCTCGTCAGTGTAGAACAGTCGTAAATCGGACATTCCCAATGGTTTTGTGGGAGGATGGCAGCCATTGTGGCGAGAGAGAGGAAGGGACGGAAAGATCGTCGTGTTGATTGTTTGAGAGCGTTCCGGTGCCGCGGCTGGTCAGTGTAGAACAGTCGTAAATCGGATATTCGCAATGGTTTTGTGGGAGGATGGCAGGCATTGTGGCGAGAGAGAGGAAGGGACGGAAAGATTATAGTTTTGATTGATTGAGAGCGTTCCGGTGCCGCGGCTGGTCAGTGTACAACAGTCGTAAATCGGATATTCGCAATGGTTTTGTGGGAGGATGGCAGCCATTGTGGCGAGAGAGAGAGGAAGGGACGGAAAGATCGCCGTGTTGATTGTTAGAGAGCGTTCCGGTGCCGCGGCTGGTCAGTGTAGAACAATCGTAAATCGGATATTCGCAATGGTTTTGTGGGAGGATGGCAGCCATTGTGGCGAGAGAGAGGAAGGGACGGAAAGATTGTAGTTTTGATTGATTGAGAGCGTTCCGGTGCCGCGGCTGGTCAGTGTAGAACAGTCGCAAATCGGATATTCCCAATGGTTTTGTGGGAGGATGGCAGCCATTGTTGCGAGAGAGAGAGAGGAAGGGACGGAAAGATCGCCGTGTTGATTGTTAGAGAGCGTTCCGGTGCCGCGGCTGGTCAGTGTAGAACAGTCGTAAATCGGATATTGGCAATGTTTTTGTGGGAGGATGGCAGCCATTGTGGCGAGAGAGAGGAAGGGACGGAAAGATTGTAGTTTTGATTGATTGAGTGCGTTCCGGTGCCGCGGCTGGTCAGTGTAGAACAGTCGCAAATCGGATATTCGCAATGGTTTTGTGGGACGATGGCAGCCATTGTGGCGAGAGAGAGAGAGAGAGGAAGGGAGGGAAAGATCGCCGTGTTGATTGTTTGAGAGCGTTCCGGTGCCGCGGCTCATCAGCGTAGAATAGTCGTAAATCGGATTTTCCCAATGGTTTTGTGGGAGGATGGCAGCCATTGTGGCGAGAGAGAGAGAGAGGAAGGGACGGAAAGATTGTAGTGTTGATTGTTTGAGAGCGTTCCGGTGCCGCGGCTGGTCAGTGTAGAACAGTCGTAAATCGGATAATCGCAATGGTTTTGTGGGAGGATGGCTGCCATTGTGGCGAGAGAGAGGAAGGGACGGAAAGATCGTCGTGTTGATTAATTGAGAGCGTTCCGGTGCCGCGGCTCGTCAGTGTAGAACAGTCGTAAATCGGATATTCCCAATGGTTTTGTGGGAGGATGGCAGCCATTGTGGCGAGAGAGAGGAAGGGACGGAAAGATCGCCGTGTTGATTGATTGAGAGCGTTCCGGTGCCGTGGCTCGTCAGTGTAGAACAGTCGTAAATCGGATATTCCCAATGGTTTTGTGGGAGGATGGCAGCCATTGTGGCGAGAGAGAGGAAGGGACGGAAAGATCGCCGTGTTGATTGATTGAGAGCGTTCCGGTGCCGCGGCTCGTCAGTGTAGAACAGTCGTAAATCGGATATTCCCAATGGTTTTGTGGGAGGATGGTAGCCATTGTGGCGAGAGAGAGGAAGGGAGGGAAAGATTGTCGTGTTGATTGATTGAGAGCGTTCCGGTGCCGCGGCTCGTCAGTGTAGAACAGTCGTAAATCGGATATTCCCAATGGTTTTGTGGGAGGATGGTAGCCATTGTGGCGAGAGAGAGGAAGGGACGGAAAGATCGCCGTGTTGATTGATTGAGAGCGTTCCGGTGCCGCGGCTCGTCAGTGTAGAACAGTCGTAAATCGGATATTCCCAATGGTTTTGTGGGAGGATGGTAGCCATTGTGGCGAGAGAGAGGAAGGGACGGAAAGATCGTCGTGTTGATTGATTGAGAGCGTTCCGATGCCGCGGCTCGTCAGTGTAGAACAGTCGTAAATCGGATATTCCCAGTGGTTTTGTGGGAGGATGGCAGCCATTGTGGCGAGAGAGAGGAAGGGAGGGAAAGATTGTCGTGTTGATTGATTGAGAGCGTTCCGGTGCCGCGGCTCGTCAGTGTAGAACAGTCGTAAATCGGATATTCCCAATGGTTTTGTGGGAGGATGGTAGCCATTGTGGCGAGAGAGAGGAAGGGACGGAAAGATCGTCGTGTTGATTGTTTGAGAGCGTTCCGATGCCGCGGCTCGTCAGTGTAGAACAGTCGTAAATCGGATATTCCCAATGGTTTTGTGGGAGGATGGCAGCCATTGTGGCGAGAGAGAGGAAGGGACGGAAAGATCGCCGTGTTGATTGATTGAGAGCGTTCTGGTGCCGCGGCTCGTCAGTGTAGAACAGTCGTAAATCGGATATTCCCAATGGTTTTGTGGGAGGATGGCAGCCATTGTGGCGAGAGAGGTTAAGGGACGGAAAGATCGTCGTGTTGATTAATTGAGGGCGTTCCGGTGCCTTGGCTGGTCAGTGTAGAACAGTCGTAAATCGGATATTCGCAGTGGTTTTGTGGGAGGATGGCAGCCATTGTTGCGAGAGAGGGTAAGGGACGGAAAGATCGTCGTTTTGGTTGTTTGAGAGCGTTCCGGTGCCGCGGCTGGTCAGTGTAGAACAGTCGTAAATAGGATATTCCCAATGGTTTTGTGGGAGGATGGCAGCCATTGTGGCGAGAGAGAGCAAGGGACGGAAAGATCGTAGTGTTGATTGCTTGAGAGCGTTCCGGTGCCGCGGCTCGTCAGTGTAGAACAGTCGTGAATCGGACATTCCCAATGGTTTTGTGGGAGGATGGCAGCCATTGTGGCGAGAGAGAGGAAGGGACGGAAAGATCGTCGTGTTGATTGTTTGAGAGCGTTCCGGTGCCGCGGCTGGTCAGTGTAGAACAGTCGTAAATCGGATATTCGCAATGGTTTTGTGGGAGGATGGCAGCCATTGTGGCGAGAGAGAGGAAGGGACGGAAAGATTATAGTTTTGATTGATTGAGAGCGTTCCGGTGCCGCGGCTGGTCAGTGTACAACAGTCGTAAATCGGATATTCGCAATGGTTTTGTGGGAGGATGGCAGCCATTGTGGCGAGAGAGAGAGGAAGGGACGGAAGGATCGCCGTGTTGATTGTTAGAGAGCGTTCCGGTGCCGCGGCTGGTCAGTGTAGAACAGTCGTAAATCGGATATTCGCAATGGTTTTGTGGGAGGATGGCAGCCATTGTGGCGAGAGAGAGGAAGGGACGGAAAGATTGTAGTTTTGATTGATTGAGAGCGTTCCGGTGCCGCGGCTGGTCAGTGTAGAACAGTCGCAAATCGGATATTCCCAATGGTTTTGTGGGAGGATGGCAGCCATTGTTGCGAGAGAGAGAGAGAGAGAGAGGAAGGGACGGAAAGATCGCCGTGTTGATTGTTAGAGAGCGTTCCGGTGCCGCGGCTGGTCAGTGTAGAACAGTCGTAAATCGGATATTGGCAATGTTTTTGTGGGAGGATGGCAGCCATTGTGGCGAGAGAGAGGAAGGGACGGAAAGATTGTAGTTTTGATTGATTGAGAGCGTTCCGGTGCCGCGGCTGGTCAGTGTAGAACAGTTGCAAATCGGATATTCGCAATGGTTTTGTGGGACGATGGCAGCCATTGTGGCGAGAGAGAGAGAGAGAGAGGAAGGGAGGGAAAGATCGCCGTGTTGATTGTTTGAGAGCGTTCCGGTGCCGCGGCTCATCAGCGTAGAATAGTCGTAAATCGGATTTTCCCAATGGTTTTGTGGGAGGATGGCAGCCATTGTGGCGAGAGAGAGAGGAAGGGACGGAAAGATTGTAGTGTTGATTGTTTGAGAGCGTTCCGGTGCCGCGGCTGGTCAGTGTAGAACAGTCGTAAATCGGATAATCGCAATGGTTTTGTGGGAGGATGGCTGCCATTGTGGCGAGAGAGAGGAAGGGACGGAAAGATCGTCGTGTTGATTAATTGAGAGCGTTCCGGTGCCGCGGCTCGTCAGTGTAGGACAGTCGTAAATCGGACATTCCCAATGGTTTTGTGGGAGGATGGCAGCCATTGTGGCGAGAAAGAGGAAGGGACGGAAAGATCGTCGTGTTGATTAATTGAGAGCGTTCCGGTGCCGCGGCTAGTCAGTGTAGAACAGTCGTAAATCGGATATTCGCAATGGTTTTGTGGGAGGATGGCAGCCATTGTGGCGAGTGAGAGGAAGGGACGGAAAGAACGCCGTGGTGATTGATTGAGAGCGTTCCGGTGCCGCGGCTGGTCAGTGTAGAACAGTCGTAAATCGGATATTCCCAATGGTTTTGTGGGAGGATGGCAGCCATTGTGGCGAGAGAGAGGAAGGGACGGAAAGATCGTCGTGTTGATTGTTTGAGAGCGTTCCGGTGCCGCGGCTGGTCAGTGTAGAACAGTCGCAAATCGGATATTCCCAATGGTTTTGTGGGAGGATGGCTGCCATTGTGGCGAGAGAGAGGAAGGGACGGAAAGATCGTCGTGTTGATTGTTTGAGAGCGTTCCGGTGCCGTGGCTCGTCAGTGTAGAACAGTCGTAAATCGGATATTCCTAATGGTTTTGTGGGAGGATGGCAGCCATTGTGGCGAGAGAGAGGAAGGGACGGAAAGATCGTCGTGTTGCTTGTTTGAGAGCGTTCCGGTGCCGCGGCTCGTCAGTGGAGAACAGTCGTAAATCGGATATTCCCAATGGTTTTGTGGGAGGATGGCAGCCATTGTTGCGAGAGAGAGGAAGGGACGGAAAGATCGCCGTGTTGATTGTTAGAGAGCGTTCCGGTGCCGCGGCTCGTCAGTGTAGAACAGTCGTAAATCGGATATTCCCAATGGTTTTGTGGGAGGATGGCAGCCATTGTTGCGAGAGAGAGGAAGGGACGGAAAGATCGTCGTGTTGATTGTTTGAGAGCGTTCCGGTGCAGCGGCTGGTCAGTGTAGAACAGTCGTAAATCGGATATTCCCAATGGTTTTGTGGGAGGATGGCAGCCATTGTGGCGAGAGAGAGGAAGGGACGGAAAGATCGCCGTGTTGATTGTTTGGGAGCGTTCCGGTGCCGCGGCTCGTCAGTGTAGAACAGTCGTAAATCGGATATTCCCACTGGTTTTGTGGGAGGATGGCAGCCATTGTGGCGAGAGAGAGGAAGGGACGGAAAGATCGCCGTGTTGATTGTTTGAGAGCGTTCCGGTGCCGCGGCTCGTCAGTGTAGAACAGTCGTAAATCGGATATTCCTAATGGTTTTGTGGGAGGATGGCAGCCATTGTGGCGAGAGAGAGGAAGGGACGGAAAGATCGCCGTGTTGATTGTTTGAGAGCGTTCCGGTGCCGCGGCTCGTCAGTGTAGAACAGTCGTAAATCGGATATTCCCAATGGTTTTGTGGGAGGATGGCAGCCATTGTTGCGAGAGAGAGGAAGGGACGGAAAGATCGTCGTGTTGATTGTTTGAGAGCGTTCCGATGCCGCGGCTCGTCAGTGTAGAACAGTCGTAAATCGGATATTCCCAATGGTTTTGTGGGAGGATGGCAGCCATTGTTGCGAGAGAGAGGAAGTGAAGGAAAGAACGCCGTGTTGATTGATTGAGAGTGTTCTGGTGCCGCGGCTCGTCAGCGTAGAATAGTCGTAAATCGGATATTCCCAATGGTTTTGTGGGAGGATGGCAGCCATTGTGGCGAGAGAGAGGAAGGGACGGAAAGATCGTAGTGTTGATTGTTTGAGAGCGTTCCGGTTCCGAGGCTGGTCAGTGTAGAACAGTCGTAAATCGGATATTCCCAATCGTTTTGTGGGAGGATGGCAGCCATTGTGGCGAGAGAGAGGAAGGGACGGAAAGATTGTAGTGTTGATTGATTGAGAGCGTTCCGGGCTGCGGCTAGTCAGTGTAGAACAGTCGTAAATCGGAAATTCCCAATGGTTTTGTGGGAGGATGGCAGCCATTGTGGCGAGAGAGAGGAAGGGACGGAAAGATCGTCGTGTTGATTGTTTGAGAGCGTTCCGGTGCCGAGGCTGGTCAGTGTAGAACAGTCGTAAATCGGATATTCCCAATGGTTTTGTGGGAGGATGGCAGCCATTGTGGCGAGATAGAGGAAGCGACGGAAAGATCGTCGTGTTGATTGTTTGAGAGCGTTCCGGTGCAGCGTCTGGTCAGTGTACAACAGTCGTAAATCGGATATTCGCAATGGTTTTGTGGGAGGATGGCAGCCATTGTGGCGAGAGAGAGGAAGCGACGGAAAGATGGTCGTGTTGGTTGTTTGAGAGCGTTCCGGTGCCGCGGCTGGTCAGTGTAGAACAGTCGTAAATCGGTATTCCCAATGGTTTTGTGGGAGGATGGCAGCCATTGTGGCCAGAGAGAGAGAGGAAGGGAGGGAAAGATCGCCGTGTTGATTGTTTGAGAGCGTTCCGGTGCCGCGGCTCATCAGCGTAGAATAGTCGTAAATCGGATTTTCCCAATGGTTTTGTGGGAGAATGGCAGCCATTGTGGCGAGAGAGAGGAAGGGACGGAAAGATCGTAGTGTTGATTGTTTGAGAGCGTTCCGGTGCCGCGGCTCGTCAGTGTAGAACAGTCGTAAATCGGATATTCCCAATGGTTTTGTGGGAGGATGGCAGCCATTGTGGCGAGAGAGAGCTAGGGACGGAAAGATCGTAGTGTTGATTGTTTGAGAGTGTTCCGGTGCCGCGGTTCGTCAGTGTAGAACAGTCGTAAATCGGATATTCCCAATGGTTTTGTGGGAGGATGGCAGCCATTGTGGCGAGAGAGAGGAAGCGACGGAAAGATCGTCGTGTTAATTGTTTGAGAGCGTTCCGGTGCAGCGGCTGGTCAGTGTAGAACAGTCGTTAATCGGATATTCGCAATGGTTTTGTGGGAGGATGGCAGCCATTGTGGCGAGAGAGAGGAAGCGACGGAAAGATCGTCGTGTTAATTGTTTGAGAGCGTTCCGGTGCAGCGGCTGGTCAGTGTAGAACAGTCGTAAATCGGATATTCCCAATGGTTTTGTGGGAGGATGGCAGCCATTGTGGCGAGAGAGAGGAAGGGACGGAAAGCTCGTCGTGTTGATTGTTTGAGAGCGTTCCGGTGCCGCGGCTGGTCAGTGTAGAACAGTCGTAAATCGGATATTCCCAATGGTTTTGTGGGAGGATGGCAGCCATTGTGGCGAGAGAGAGAGGAAGGGACGGAAAGATCGCCGTGTTGATTGATTGAGAGCGTTCCGGTGCCGTGGCTCGTCAGTGTAGAACAGTCGTAAATCGGATATTCGCAATGGTTTTGTGGGAGGATGGCAGCCATTGTGGCGAGAGAGAGGAAGGGAAGGAAACATCGCCGTGTTGATTGATTTAGAGCGTTCCGGTGCCGTGGCTCGTCAGTGTAGAACAGTCGTAAATCGGATATTCGCAATGGTTTTGTCGGAGGATGGCAGCCATTGTGGCGAGAGAGAGGAAGGGACGGAAAGATCGCCGTGTTGATTGATTGAGAGCGTTCCGGTGCCGTGGCTCGTCAGTGTAGAACAGTCGTAAATCGGATATTCGCAATGGTTTTGTGGGAGGATGGCAGCCATTGTGGCGAGAGAGAGGAAGGGACGGAAAGATCGTCGTGTTGATTGTTTGAGAGCGTTCCGGTGCCGTGGCTCGTCAGTGTAGAACAGTCGTAAATCGGATATTCCCAATGGTTTTGTGGGAGGATGGCAGCCATTGTGGCGAGAGAGAGGAAGGGACGGAAAGATCGCCGTGTTGATTGATTGAGAGCGTTCCGGTGCCGCGGCTCGTCAGTGTAGAACAGTCGTAAATCGGTTATTCCCAATGGTTTTGTGGGAGGATGGCAGCCATTGTGGCGAGAGAGAGGAAGGGACGGAAAGATGGTCGTGTTGATTGATTGAGAGCGTTCCGGTGCCGTGGCTCGTCAGTGTAGAACAGTCGTAAATCGGATATTCCCAATGGTTTTGTGGGAGGATGGCAGCCATTGTGGCGAGAGAGAGGAAGGGACGGAAAGATCGTAGTGTTGATTGTTAGAGAGCGTTCCGGTGCCGCGGCTCGTCAGTGTAGAACAGTCGTAAATCGGATATTCGCAATGGTTTTGTGGGAGGATGGCAGCCATTGTGGCGAGAGAGAGGAAGGGACGGAAAGATCGCCGTGTTGATTGTTTGAGAGCGTTCCGGTGCCGTGGCTCGTCAGTGTAGAACAGTCGTAAATCGGATATTCCCAATGGTTTTGTGGGAGGATGGCAGCCATTGTGGCGAGAGAGAGGAAGGGAAGGAAAGATCGTTGTGTTGATTGTTTGAGAGCGTTCCGGTGCCGTGGCTCGTCAGTGTAGAACAGTCGTAAATCGGATATTCCCAATGGTTTTGTGGGAGGATGGCAGCCATTGTGGCGAGAGAGAGGAAGGGACGGAAAGATGGTCGTGTTGATTGATTGAGAGCGTTCCGGTGCCGTGGCTCGTCAGTGTAGAACAGTCGTAAATCGGATATTCCCAATGGTTTTGTGGGAGGATGGCAGCCATTGTTGCGAGAGAGAGGAAGGGACGGAAAGATCGCCGTGTTGATTGTTTGAGAGCGTTCCGGTGCCGTGGCTCGTCAGTGTGGAACAGTCGTAAATCGGATATTCCCAATGGTTTTGTGGGAGGATGGCAGCCATTGTGGCGAGAGAGAGGAAGGGAAGGAAAGATCGTTGTGTTGATTGTTAGAGAGCGTTCCGGTGCCGCGGCTCGTCAGTGTAGAACAGTCGTAAATCGGTTATTCCCAATGGTTTTGTGGGAGGATGGCAGCCATTGTGGCGAGAGAGAGGAAGGGACGGAAAGATGGTCGTGTTGATTGATTTAGAGCGTTCCGGTGCCGTGGCTCGTCAGTGTAGAACAGTCGTAAATCGGACATTCCCAATGGTTTTGTGGGAGGATGGCAGCCATTGTGGCGAGAGAGAGGAAGGGACGGAAAGATCGTCGTGTTGATTGTTTGAGAGCGTTCCGGTGCCGTGGATCGTCAGTGTAGAACAGTCGTAAATCGGATATTCGCAATGGTTTTGTGGGAGGATGGCAGCCATTGTGGCGAGAGAGAGGAAGGGACGGAAAGATCGCCGTGTTAATTGATTGAGAGTGTTCTGGTGCCGCGGCTCGTCAGTGTAGAACAGTCGTAAATCGGATATTCCCAATGGTTTTGTGGGAGGATGGCAGCCATTGTTGCGAGAGAGGGTAAGGGACGGAAAGATCGTCGTGTTGATTGTTTGAGAGCGTTCCGGTGCCGTGGCTCGTCAGTGTAGAACAGTCGTAAATCGAATATTCCCAATGGTTTTGTGGGAGGATGGCAGCCATTGTGGCGAGAGAGAGGAAGGGACGGAAAGATCGCCGTGTTGATTGATTGAGAGTGTTCTGGTGCCGCGGCTCGTCAGTGTAGAACAGTCGTAAATCGGATATTCCCAATGGTTTTGTGGGAGGATGGCAGCCATTGTTGCGAGAGAGGGTAAGGGACGGAAAGATCGTCGTGTTGATTAATTGAGAGCGTTCCGGTGCCGCGGCTGGTCAGTGTAGAACAGTCGTTAATCGGATATTCGCAATGGTTTTGTGGGAGGATGGCAGCCATTGTTGCGAGAGAGGGTAAGGGACGGAAAGATTGTAGTGTTGATTGTTTGAGAGCGTTCCGGTGCCGCGGCTCGTCAGTGTAGAACAGTCGTAAATCGGATATTCCCAATGGTTTTGTGGGAGGAAGGCAGCCATTGTGGCGAGAGAGAGGAAGGGACGGAAAGATTGTAGTGTTGATTGATTGAGCGCGTTCCGGTGCCGCGGCTTGTCAGTGTAGAACAGTCGTAAATCGGATATTCCCAATGGTTTTGTGGGAGGATGGCAGCCATTGTGGCGAGAGAGAGGAAGGGACGGAAAGATCGTCGTGTTGATTGTTTGAGAGCGTTCCGGTGCCGCGGCTGGTCAGTGTAGAACAGTCGTAAATCGGATATTCCCAATGGTTTTGTGGGAGGATGGCAGCCATTGTGGCGAGAGAGAGGAAGGGACGGAAAGATCGTCGTGTTGATTGTTTGAGAGCGTTCCGGTGCCGCGGCTGGTCAGTGTAGAACAGTCGTAAATCGGATATTCCCAATGGTTTTGTGGGAGGATGGCAGCCATTGTGGCGAGAGAGAGGAAGCGACGGAAAGATCGTCGTGTTGATTGTTTGAGAGCTTTCCGGTGCCGCGGCTCGTAAGTGTAGAACAGTCGTAAATCGGATATTCGCAATGGTTTTGTGGGAGGATGGCAGCCATTGTGGCGAGAGAGAGGAAGCGACGGAAAGATCGTCGTGTTGGTTGTTTGAGAGCGTTCCGGTGCCGCGGCTGGTCAGTGTAGAACAGTCGTAAATCGGATATTCCCAATGGTTTTGTTGGAGGATGGCAGCCATTGTGGCGAGAGAGAGAGAGAGAGAGAGAGGAAGGGAGGGAAAGATCGCCGTGTTGATTGTTTGAGAGCGTTCCGGTGCCGCGGCTCATCAGTGTAGAACAGTCGTAAATCGGTTTTTCCGAATGGTTTTGTGGGAGGATGGCAGCCATTGTGGCGAGAGAGAGGAAGGGACGGAAAGATCGTAGTGTTGATTGTTTGAGAGCGTTCCGGTGCCGCGGCTCGTCAGTGTAGAACAGTCGTAAATCGGACATTCCCAATGGTTTTGTGGGAGGATGGCAGCCATTGTGGCGAGAGAGAGCAAGGGTCGGAAAGATCGTAGTGTTGATTGTGTGAGAGCGTTCCGCTGCCGCGGTTCGTCAGTGTAGAACAGTCGTAAATCGGATATTCGCAATGGTTTTGTGGGAGGATGGCAGCCATTGTGGCGAGAGAGAGGAAGCGACGGAAAGATCGTCGTGTTGATTGTTTGAGAGCGTTCCGGTGCCGCGGCTGGTCAGTGTAGAATAGTCGTAAATCGGATATTCCCAATGGTTTTGTGGGAGGATGGCAGCCATTGTGGCGAGAGAGAGGAAGCGACGGAAAGATCGTCGTGTTGGTTGCTTGAGAGCGTTCCGGTGCCGCGGCTGGTCAGTGTAGAACAGTCGTAAATCGGATATTCCCAATGGTTTTGTGGGAGGATGGCAGCCATTGTGGCGAGAGAGAGCAAGGGACGGAAAGATCGTAGTGTTGATTGCTTGAGAGCGTTCCGGTGCCGCGGCTCGTCAGTGTAGAACAGTCGTAAATCGGACATTCCCAATGGTTTTGTGGGAGGATGGCAGCCATTGTGGCGAGAGAGAGGAAGGGACGGAAAGATCGTCGTGTTGATTGCTTGAGAGCGTTCCGGTGCAGCGGCTGGTCAGTGTAGAACAGTCGTAAATCGGATATTCGCAATGGTTTTGTGGGAGGATGGCAGCCATTGTGGCGAGAGAGAGGAAGGGACGGAAAGATCGCCGTGTTGATTGTTTGAGAGCGTTCCGGAGCCGCGGCTGGTCAGTGTAGAACACTCGTAAATCGGATATTCCCAATGGTTTTGTGGGAGGATGGCACCCATTGTGGCGAGAGAGAGGAAGGGACGGAAAGCTCGTCGTGTTGATTGATTGAGAGCGTTCCGGTGCCGCGGCTTGTCAGTGTAGAACAGTCGTAAATCGGATATTCCCAATGGTTTTGTGTGAGGATGGCAGCCATTGTGGCGAGAGAGAGGAAGGGACGGAAAGATCGCCGTGTTGATTGTTTGAGAGCGTTCCGGTGCCGCGGCTCGTCAGTGTAGAACAGTCGTAAATCGGATATTCCCAATGGTTTTGTGGGAGGATGGCAGCCATTGTGGCGAGAGAGAGGAAGGGACGGAAAGATCGCCGTGTTGATTGATTGAGAGCGTTCCGGTGCCGTGGCTCGTCAGTGTAGAACAGACGTAAATCGGATATTCCCAATGGTTTTGTGGGAGGATGGCAGCCATTGTGGCGAGAGAGAGGAAGGGACGGAAAGATCGCCGTGTTGATTGATTGAGAGCGTTCCGGTGCCGTGGCTCGTCAGTGTAGAACAGTCGTAAATCGGATATTCCCAATGGTTTTGTGGGAGGATGGCAGCCATTGTGGCGAGAGAGAGGAAGGGACGGAAAGATCGCCGTGTTGATTGATTGAGAGCGTTCCGGTGCCGCGGCTCGTCAGTGTAGAACAGTCGTAAATCGGATATTCCCAATGGTTTTGTGGGAGGATGGCAGCCATTGTGGCGAGAGAGAGGAAGGGACGGAAAGATCGTCGTGTTGATTGATTGAGAGCGTTCCGGTGCCGCGGCTCGTCAGTGTAGAACAGTCGTAAATCGGATATTCCCAGTGGTTTTGTGGGAGGATGGCAGCCATTGTGGCGAGAGAGAGGAAGGGAGGGAAAGATTGTCGTGTTGATTGATTGAGAGCGTTCCGGTGCCGCGGCTCGTCAGTGTAGAACAGTCGTAAATCGGATATTCCCAATGGTTTTGTGGGAGGAAGGCAGCCATTGTGGCGAGAGAGAGGAAGGGACGGAAAGATTGTCGTGTTGATTAATTGAGGGCGTTCCGGTGCCGCGGCTGGTCAGTGTAGAACAGTCGTAAATCGGATATTCGCAATGGTTTTGTGGGAGGATGGCAGCCATTGTTGCGAGAGAGGGTAAGGGACGGAAAGATTGTAGTGTTGAATGTTTGAGAGCGTTCCGGTGCCGCGGCTCGTCAGTGTAGAACAGTCGTAAATCGGATATTCCCAATGGTTTTGTGGGAGGAAGGCAGCCATTGTGGCGAGAGAGAGGAAGGGACGGAAAGATCGTCGTGTTGATTGTTTGAGAGCGTACCGGTGCCGCGGCTCGTCAGTGTAGAACAGTCGTAAATCGGATATTCGCAATGGTTTTGTGGGAGGATGGCAGCCATTGTGGCGAGAGAGGGTAAGGGACGGAAAGATTGTAGTGTTGATTGATTGAGCGCGTTCCGTTGCCGCGGCTCATCAGTGTAGAACAGTCGTAAATCGGATATTCCCAATGGTTTTGTGGGAGGATGGCAGCCATTGTGGCGAGAGAGAGGAAGGGACGGAAAGATCGTCGTGTTGATTGTTTGAGAGCGTACCGGTGCCGCGGCTCGTCAGTGTAGAACAGTCGTAAATCGGATATTCGCAATGGTTTTGTGGGAGGATGGCAGCCATTGTGGCGAGAGAGAGGAAGGGACGGAAAGATCGTAGTGTTGATTGTTTGAGAGCGTTCCGGTGCCGCGGCTGGTCAGTGTAGAACAGTCGTAAATCGGACATTCCCAATGGTTTTGTGGGAGGATGGCAGCCATTGTGGCGAGAGAGAGCAAGGGACGGAAAGATCGTAGTGTTGATTGTGTGAGAGCGTTCCGGTGCCGCGGCTGGTCAGTGTAGAATAGTCGTAAATCGGATATTCCCAATGGTTTTGTGGGAGGATGGCAGCCATTGTGGCGAGAGAGAGGAAGCGACGGAAAGATCGTCGTGTTGATTGTTTGAGAGCGTTCCGGTGCAGCGGCTGGACAGTGTAGAACAGTCGTAAATCGGATATTCGCAATGGTTTTGTGGGAGGATGGCAGCCATTGTGGCGAGAGAGAGGAAGCGACGGAAAGATCGTCGTGTTGGTTGTTTGAGAGCGTTCCGGTGCCGCGGCTGGTCAGTGTAGAACAGTCGTAAATCGGATATTCCCAATGGTTTTGTGGGAGGATGGCAGCCATTGTGGCGAGAGAGAGCAAGGGACGGAAAGATCGTAGTGTTGATTGCTTGAGAGCGTTCCGGTGCCGCGGCTCGTCAGTGTAGAACAGTCGTAAATCGGACATTCCCAATGGTTTTGTGGGAGGATGGCAGCCATTGTGGCGAGAGAGAGGAAGGGACGGAAAGATCGTCGTGTTGAATGTTTGAGAGCGTTCCGGTGCCGCGGCTGGTCAGTGTAGAACAGTCGTAAATCGGATATTCGCAATGGTTTTGTGGGAGGATGGCAGCCATTGTGGCGAGAGAGAGGAAGGGACGGAAAGATTATAGTTTTGATTGATTGAGAGCGTTCCGGTGCCGCGGCTGGTCAGTGTACAACAGTCGTAAATCGGATATTCGCAATGGTTTTGTGGGAGGATGGCAGCCATTGTGGCGAGAGAGAGGAAGGGACGGAAAGATCGCCGTGTTGATTGTTAGAGAGCGTTCCGGTGCCGCGGCTGGTCAGTGTAGAACAGTCGTAAATCGGATATTCGCAATGGTTTTGTTGGAGGATGGCAGCCATTGTGGCGAGAGAGAGGAAGGGACGGAAAGATTGTAGTTTTGATTGATTGAGAGCGTTCCGGTGCCGCGGCTGGTCAGTTTAGAACAGTCGCAAATCGGATATTCCCAATGGTATTGTGGGAGGATGGCAGCCATTGTTGCGGGAGAGAGAGAGAGAGAGGAAGGGACGGAAAGATCGCCGTGTTGATTGTTAGAGAGCGTTCCGGTGCCGCGGCTGGTCAGTGTAGAACAGTCGTAAATCGGATATTGGCAATGTTTTTGTGGGAGGATGGCAGCCATTGTGGCGAGAGAGAGGAAGGGACGGAAAGATTGTAGTTTTGATTGATTGAGAGCGTTCCGGTGCCGCGGCTGGTCAGTGTAGAACAGTCGCAAATCGGATATTCGCAATGGTTTTGTGGGACGATGGCAGCCATTGTGGCGAGAGAGAGAGAGAGAGAGGAAGGGAGGGAAAGATCGCCGTGTTGATTGTTTGAGAGCGTTCCGGTGCCGCGGCTCATCAGCGTAGAATAGTCGTAAATCGGATTTTCCCAATGGTTTTGTGGGAGGATGGCAGCCATTGTGGCGAGAGAGAGGAAGGGACGGAAAGATTGTAGTGTTGATTGTTTGAGAGCGTTCCGGTGCCGCGGCTGGTCAGTGTAGAACAGTCGTAAATCGGATAATCGCAATGGTTTTGTGGGAGGATGGCTGCCATTGTGGCGAGAGAGAGGAAGGGACGGAAAGATCGTCGTGTTGATTAATTGAGAGCGTTCCGGTGCCGCGGCTCGTCAGTGTAGGACAGTCGTAAATCGGACATTCCCAATGGTTTTGTGGGAGGATGGCAGCCATTGTGGCGAGAAAGAGGAAGGGACGGAAAGATCGTCGTGTTGATTAATTGAGAGCGTTCCGGTGCCGCGGCTAGTCAGTGTAGAACAGTCGTAAATCGGATATTCGCAATGGTTTTGTGGGAGGATGGCAGCCATTGTGGCGAGTGAGAGGAAGGGACGGAAAGAACGCCGTGGTGATTGATTGAGAGCGTTCCGGTGGCGCGGCTGGTCAGTGTAGAACAGTCGTAAATCGGATATTCCCAAATGTTTTGTGGGAGGATGGCAGCCATTGTGGCGAGAGAGAGGAAGGGACGGAAAGATCGTCGTGTTGATTGTTTGAGAGCGTTCCGGTGCCGCGGCTGGTCAGTGTAGAACAGTCGCAAATCGGATATTCCCAATGGTTTTGTGGGAGGATGGCTGCCATTGTGGTGAGAGAGAGGAAGGGACGGAAAGATCGTCGTGTTGATTGTTTGAGAGCGTTCCGGTGCCGCGGCTCGTCAGTGTAGAACAGTCGTAAATCGGATATTCCTAATGGTTTTGTGGGAGGATGGCAGCCATTGTGGCGAGAGAGAGGAAGGGACGGAAAGATCGTCGTGTTGCTTGTTTGAGAGCGTTCCGGTGCCGCGGCTCGTCAGTGGAGAACAGTCGTAAATCGGATATTCCCAATGGTTTTGTGGGAGGATGGCAGCCATTGTTGCGAGAGAGAGGAAGGGACGGAAAGATCGCCGTGTTGATTGTTAGAGAGCGTTCCGGTGCCGCGGCTCGTCAGTGTAGAACAGTCGTAAATCGGATATTCCCAATGGTTTTGTGGGAGGATGGCAGCCATTGTTGCGAGAGAGAGGAAGGGACGGAAAGATCGTCGTGTTGATTGTTTGAGAGCGTTCCGGTGCCGCGGCTGGTCAGTGTAGAATAGTCGTAAATCGGATATTCCCAATGGTTTTGTGGGAGGATGGCAGCCATTGTGGCGAGAGAGAGGAAGCGACGGAAAGATCGTCGTGTTGGTTGTTTGAGAGCGTTCCGGTGCCGCGGCTGGTCAGTGTAGAACGGTCGTAAATCGGATATTCCCAATGGTTTTGTGGGAGGATGGCAGCCATTGTGGCGAGAGAGAGCAAGGGACGGAAAGATCGTAGTGTTGATTGCTTGAGAGCGTTCCGGTGCCGCGGCTCGTCAGTGTAGAACAGTCGTAAATCGGACATTCCCAATGGTTTTGTGGGAGGATGGCAGCCATTGTGGCGAGAGAGAGGAAGGCACGGAAAGATCGTCGTGTTGATTGCTTGAGAGCGTTCCGGTGCAGCGGCTGGTCAGTGTAGAACAGTCGTAAATCGGATATTCCCAATGGTTTTGTGGGAGGATGGCAGCCATTGTGGCGAGAGAGAGGAAGGGACGGAAAGATCGCCGTGTTGATTGTTAGAGAGCGTTCCGGTGCCGCGGCTCGTCAGTGTAGAACAGTCGTAAATCGGATATTCCCAATGGTTTTGTGGGAGGATGGCAGCCATTGTTGCGAGAGAGAGGAAGGGACGGAAAGATCGTCGTGTTGATTGTTTGAGAGCGTTCCGGTGCAGCGGCTGGTCAGTGTAGAACAGTCGTAAATCGGATATTCCCAATGGTTTTGTGGGAGGAGTGCAGCCATTGTGGCGAGAGAGAGGAAGGGACGGAAAGATCGCCGTGTTGATTGTTTGAGAGCGTTCCGGTGCCGCGGCTCGTCAGTGTAGAACAGTCGTAAATCGGATATTCCCAATGGTTTTGTGGGAGGATGGCAGCCATTGTGGCGAGAGAGAGGAAGGGACGGAAAGATCGCCGTGTTGATTGTTTGAGAGCGTTCCGGTGCAGCGGCTGGTCAGTGTAGAACAGTCGTAAATCGGATATTCCCAATGGTTTTGTGGGAGGATGGCAGCCATTGTGGCGAGAGAGAGGAAGGGACGGAAAGATCGCCGTGTTGATTGTTTGAGAGCGTTCCGGTGCCGCGGCTCGTCAGTGTAGAACAGTCGAAAATTGGATATTCCTAATGGTTTTGTGGGAGGATGGCAGCCATTGTGGCGAGAGAGAGGAAGGGACGGAAAGATCGTCGTGTTGCTTGTTTGAGAGCGTTCCGGTGCCGCGGCTCGTCAGTGTAGAACAGTCTTAAATCGGATATTCCTAATGGTTTTGTGGGAGGATGGCAGCCATTGTGGCGAGAGAGAGGAAGGGACGGAAAGATCGTCGTGTTGCTTGTTAGAGAGCGTTCCGGTGCCGCGGCTCGTCAGTGGAGAACAGTCGTAAATCGGATATTCCCAATGGTTTTGTGGGAGGATGGAAGCCATTGTTGCGACAGAGAGGAAGGGAACGAAAGATCGTCGTGTTGATTGATTGAGCGCGTTCCGGTGCCGCGGCTCATCAGTGTAGAACAGTCGTAAATCGGATATTCCCAATGGTTTTGTGGGAGGATGGAAGCCATTGTTGCGACAGAGAGGAAGGGAAGGAAAGATCGTCGTGTTGATTGTTTGAGAGCGTTCCGGTGCCGCGGCTCGTCAGTGTAGAACAGTCGTAAATCGGATATTCCCAATGGTTTTGTGGGAGGAAGGCAGCCATTGTGGCGAGAGAGAGGAAGGGACGGAAAGATCGTCGTGTTGATTGTTTGAGAGCGTACCGGTGCCGCGGCTCGTCAATGTAGAACAGTCGTAAATCGGATATTCGCAATGGTTTTGTGGGAGGATGGCAGCCATTGTGGCGAGAGAGGGTAAGGGACGGAAAGATTGTAGTGTTGATTGATTGAGCGCGTTCCGTTGCCGCGGCTCATCAGTGTAGAACAGTCGTAAATCGGATATTCCCAATGGTTTTGTGGGAGGATGGCAGCCATTGTGGCGAGAGAGAGGAAGGGACGGAAAGATCGTCGTGTTGATTGTTTGAGAGCGTACCGGTGCCGCGGCTCGTCAGTGTAGAACAGTCGTAAATCGGATATTCGCAATGGTTTTGTGGGAGGATGGCAGCCATTGTGGCGAGAGAGAGGAAGGGACGGAAAGATCGTAGTGTTGATTGTTTGAGAGCGTTCCGGTGCCGCGGCTGGTCAGTGTAGAATAGTCGTAAATCGGATATTCCCAATGGTTTTGTGGGAGGATGGCAGCCATTGTGGCGAGAGAGAGCAAGGGACGGAAAGATCGTAGTGTTGATTGTGTGAGAGCGTTCCGGTGCCGCGGCTCGTCAGTGTAGAACAGTCGTAAATCGGACATTCCCAATGGTTTTGTGGGAGGATGGCAGCCATTGTGGCGAGAGAGAGCAAGGGACGGAAAGATCGTAGTGTTGATTGTGTGAGAGCGTTCCGGTGCCGCGGCTGGTCAGTGTAGAATAGTCGTAAATCGGATATTCCCAATGGTTTTGTGGGAGGATGGCAGCCATTGTGGCGAGAGAGAGGAAGCGACGGAAAGATCGTCGTGTTGATTGTTTGAGAGCGTTCCGGTGCAGCGGCTGGACAGTGTAGAACAGTCGTAAATCGGATATTCGCAATGGTTTTGTGGGAGGATGGCAGCCATTGTGGCGAGAGAGAGGAAGCGACGGAAAAATCGTCGTGTTGGTTGTTTGAGAGCGTTCCGGTGCCGCGGCTGGTCAGTGTAGAACAGTCGTAAATCGGATATTCCCAATGGTTTTGTGGGAGGATGGCAGCCATTGTGGCGAGAGAGAGCAAGGGACGGAAAGATCGTAGTGTTGATTGCTTGAGAGCGTTCCGGTGCCGCGGCTCGTCAGTGTAGAACAGTCGTAAATCGGACATTCCCAATGGTTTTGTGGGAGGATGGCAGCCATTGTGGCGAGAGAGAGGAAGGGACGGAAAGATCGTCGTGTTGATTGTTTGAGAGCGTTCCGGTGCCGCGGCTGGTCAGTGTAGAACAGTCGTAAATCGGATATTCGCAATGGTTTTGTGGGAGGATGGCAGCCATTGTGGCGAGAGAGAGGAAGGGACGGAAAGATTATAGTTTTGATTGATTGAGAGCGTTCCGGTGCCGCGGCTGGTCAGTGTACAACAGTCGTAAATCGGATATTCGCAATGGTTTTGTGGGAGGATGGCAGCCATTGTGGCGAGAGAGAGGAAGGGACGGAAAGATCGCCGTGTTGATTGTTAGAGAGCGTTCCGGTGCCGCGGCTGGTCAGTGTAGAACAGTCGTAAATCGGATATTCGCAATGGTTTTGTTGGAGGATGGCAGCCATTGTGGCGAGAGAGAGGAAGGGACGGAAAGATTGTAGTTTTGATTGATTGAGAGCGTTCCGGTGCCGCGGCTGGTCAGTTTAGAACAGTCGCAAATCGGATATTCCCAATGGTTTTGTGGGAGGATGGCAGCCATTGTTGCGAGAGAGAGAGAGAGAGAGAGGAAGGGACGGAAAGATCGCCGTGTTGATTGTTAGAGAGCGTTCCGGTGCCGCGGCTGGTCAGTGTAGAACAGTCGTAAATCGGATATTGGCAATGTTTTTGTGGGAGGATGGCAGCCATTGTGGCGAGAGAGAGGAAGGGACGGAAAGATTGTAGTTTTGATTGATTGAGAGCGTTCCGGTGCCGCGGCTGGTCAGTGTAGAACAGTCGCAAATCGGATATTCGCAATGGTTTTGTGGGACGATGGCAGCCATTGTGGCGAGAGAGAGAGAGAGAGAGAGGAAGGGAGGGAAAGATCGCCGTGTTGATTGTTTGAGAGCGTTCCGGTGCCGCGGCTCATCAGCGTAGAATAGTCGTAAATCGGATTTTCCCAATGGTTTTGTGGGAGGATGGCAGCCATTGTGGCGAGAGAGAGGAAGGGACGGAAAGATTGTAGTGTTGATTGTTTGAGAGCGTTCCGGTGCCGCGGCTGGTCAGTGTAGAACAGTCGTAAATCGGATAATCGCAATGGTTTTGTGGGAGGATGGCTGCCATTGTGGCGAGAGAGAGGAAGGGACGGAAAGATCGTCGTGTTGATTAATTGAGAGCGTTCCGGTGCCGCGGCTCGTCAGTGTAGGACAGTCGTAAATCGGACATTCCCAATGGTTTTGTGGGAGGATGGCAGCCATTGTGGCGAGAAAGAGGAAGGGACGGAAAGATCGTCGTGTTGATTAATTGAGAGCGTTCCGGTGCCGCGGCTAGTCAGTGTAGAACAGTCGTAAATCGGATATTCGCAATGGTTTTGTGGGAGGATGGCAGCCATTGTGGCGAGTGAGAGGAAGGGACGGAAAGAACGCCGTGGTGGTTGATTGAGAGCGTTCCGGTGGCGCGGCTGGTCAGTGTAGAACAGTCGTAAATCGGATATTCCCAATGGTTTTGTGGGAGGATGGCAGCCATTGTGGCGAGAGAGAGGAAGGGACGGAAAGATCGTCGTGTTGATTGTTTGAGAGCGTTCCGGTGCCGCGGCTGGTCAGTGTAGAACAGTCGCAAATCGGATATTCCCAATGGTTTTGTGGGAGGATGGCTGCCATTGTGGCGAGAGAGAGGAAGGGACGGAAAGATCGTCGTGTTGATTGTTTGAGAGCGTTCCGGTGCCGCGGCTCGTCAGTGTAGAACAGTCGTAAATCGGATATTCCTAATGGTTTTGTGGGAGGATGGCAGCCATTGTGGCGAGAGAGAGGAAGGGACGGAAAGATCGTCGTGTTGCTTGTTTGAGAGCGTTCCGGTGCCGCGGCTCGTCAGTGGAGAACAGTCGTAAATCGGATATTCCCAATGGTTTTGTGGGAGGATGGCAGCCATTGTTGCGAGAGAGAGGAAGGGACGGAAAGATCGCCGTGTTGATTGTTAGAGAGCGTTCCGGTGCCGCGGCTCGTCAGTGTAGAACAGTCGTAAATCGGATATTCCCAATGGTTTTGTGGGAGGATGGCACCCATTGTGGCGAGAGAGAGGAAGGGACGGAAAGCTCGTCGTGTTGATTGATTGAGAGCGTTCCGGTGCCGCGGCTTGTCAGTGTAGAACAGTCGTAAATCGGATATTCCCAATGGTTTTGTGGGAGGATGGCAGCCATTGTGGCGAGAGAGAGGAAGGGACGGAAAGATCACCGTGTTGATTGTTTGAGAGCGTTCCGGTGCCGCGGCTCGTCAGTGTAGAACAGTCGTAAATCGGATATTCCCAATGGTTTTGTGGGAGGATGGCAGCCATTGTGGCGAGAGAGAGGAAGGGACGGAAAGATCGCCGTGTTGATTGATTGAGAGCGTTCCGGTGCCGTGGCTCGTCAGTGTAGAACAGACGTAAATCGGATATTCCCAATGGTTTTGTGGGAGGATGGCAGCCATTGTGGCGAGAGAGAGGAAGGGACGGAAAGATCGCCGTGTTGATTGATTGAGAGCGTTCCGGTGCCGTGGCTCGTCAGTGTAGAACAGTCGTAAATCGGATATTCCCAATGGTTTTGTGGGAGGATGGCAGCCATTGTGGCGAGAGAGAGGAAGGGACGGAAAGATCGCCGTGTTGATTGTTAGAGAGCGTTCCGGTGCCGCGGCTCGTCAGTGTAGAACAGTCGTAAATCGGATATTCCCAATGGTTTTGTGGGAGGATGGCAGCCATTGTTGCGAGAGAGAGGAAGGGACGGAAAGATCGTCGTGTTGATTGTTTGAGAGCGTTCCGGTGCAGCGGCTGGTCAGTGTAGAACAGTCGTAAATCGGATATTCCCAATGGTTTTGTGGGAGGATGGCAGCCATTGTGGCGAGAGAGAGGAAGGGACGGAAAGATCGCCGTGTTGATTGTTTGAGAGCGTTCCGGTGCCGCGGCTCGTCAGTGTAGAACAGTCGTAAATCGGATATTCCCAATGGTTTTGTGGGAGGATGGCAGCCATTGTGGCGAGAGAGAGGAAGGGACGGAAAGATCGCCGTGTTGATTGTTTGAGAGCGTTCCGGTGCAGCGGCTGGTCAGTGTAGAACAGTCGTAAATCGGATATTCCCAATGGTTTTGTGGGAGGATGGCAGCCATTGTGGCGAGAGAGAGGAAGGGACGGAAAGATCGCCGTGTTGATTGTTTGAGAGCGTTCCGGTGCCGCGGCTCGTCAGTGTAGAACAGTCGAAAATTGGATATTCCTAATGGTTTTGTGGGAGGATGGCAGCCATTGTGGCGAGAGAGAGGAAGGGACGGAAAGATCGTCGTGTTGCTTGTTTGAGAGCGTTCCGGTGCCGCGGCTCGTCAGTGTAGAACAGTCTTAAATCGGATATTCCTAATGGTTTTGTGGGAGGATGGCAGCCATTGTGGCGAGAGAGAGGAAGGGACGGAAAGATCGTCGTGTTGCTTGTTAGAGAGCGTTCCGGTGCCGCGGCTCGTCAGTGGAGAACAGTCGTAAATCGGATATTCCCAATGGTTTTGTGGGAGGATGGAAGCCATTGTTGCGACAGAGAGGAAGGGAACGAAAGATCGTCGTGTTGATTGATTGAGCGCGTTCCGGTGCCGCGGCTCATCAGTGTAGAACAGTCGTAAATCGGATATTCCCAATGGTTTTGTGGGAGGATGGAAGCCATTGTTGCGACAGAGAGGAAGGGAAGGAAAGATCGTCGTGTTGATTGTTTGAGAGCGTTCCGGTGCCGCGGCTCGTCAGTGTAGAACAGTCGTAAATCGGATATCCCCAATGGTTTTGTGGGAGGATGGCAGCCATTGTGGCGAGAGAGAGGAAGGGACGGAAAGATCGTCGTGTTGCTTGTTTGAGAGCGTTCCGGTGCCGCGGCTCGTCAGTGTAGAACAGTCGTAAATCGGATATTCCTAATGGTTTTGTGGGAGGATGGCAGCCATTGTGGCGAGAGAGAGGAAGGGACGGAAAGATCGTCGTGTTGCTTGTTAGAGAGCGTTCCGGTGCCGCGGCTCGTCAGTGGAGAACAGTCGTAAATCGGATATTCCCAATAGTTTTGTGGGAGGATGGAAGCCATTGTTGCGACAGAGAGGAAGGGAACGAAAGATCGTCGTGTTGATTGATTGAGCGCGTTCCGGTGCCACGGCTCATCAGTGTAGAACAGTCGTAAATCGGATATTCCCAATGGTTTTGTGGGAGGATGGAAGCCATTGTTGTGACAGAGAGGAAGGGAAGGAAAGATCGTCGTGTTGATTGTTTGAGAGCGTTCCGGTGCCGCGGCTGGTCAGTGTAGAACAGTCGTAAATCGGATATCCCCAATGGTTTTGTGGGAGGATGGCAGCCATTGTGGCGAGAGAGAGGAAGGGACGGAAAGATCGTCGTGTTGATTGATTGAGAGCGTTCCGGTGCCGCGGCTCGTCAGTGTAGAACAGTCGTAAATCGGATATTCGCAATGGTTTTGTTGGAGGATGGCAGCCATTGTGGCGAGAGAGAGGAAGGGACGGAAAGATTGTAGTGTTGATTGATTCAGAGCGTTCCGGTGCCGCTGCTCGTCAGTGTAGAACAGTCGTAAATCGGATATTCCCAATGGTTTTGTGGGTGGATGGCAGCCATTGTGGCGAGAAAGAGGAGGAACGGAAAGATCGTCGTCTTGATTGATTGAGAGCGTTCCAGTGCCGCGGCTCATCAGCGTAGAACAGTCGTAAATCGGATATTCCCAATGGTTTTGTGGGAGGATGGCAGCCATTGTGGCGAGAGAGAGGAAGGGACGGAAAGATTGTAGGGTTGATTATTTGAGAGCGTTCCGGTGCCGCGGCTCGTCAGTGTAGAACAGTCGTAAATCGGACATTCCCAATGGTTTTGTGGGAGGATGGCAGCCATTGTGGCGAGAAAGAGGAAGGGACGGAAGGATCGTCGTGTTGATTAATTGAGAATGTTCCGGTGCCGCGGCTGGTCAGTGTAGAACAGTCGTAAATCGGATATTCGCAATGGTTTTGTGGGAGGATGGCAGCCATTGTGGCGAGATAGAGGAAGGGACGGAAAGATTGTAGTGTTGATTGTTTGAGAGCGTTCCGGTGCCGCGGCTGGTCAGTGTAGAACAGTCGTAAATCGGATATTCGCAATGGTTTTATGGGAGGATGGCAGCCATTGTGGCGAGAGAGAGGAAGGGACGGAAAGATCGTCGTGTTGATTAATTGAGAGCGTTCCGGTGCCGCGGCTCGTCAGTGTAGAACAGTCGTAAATCGGATATTCGCAATGGTTTTGTGGGAGGATGGCAGCCATTGTGGCGAGAGAGAGGAAGGGATGGAAAGATTGTAGTGTTGATTGTTTGAGAGCGTTCCTGTGCCGCGGCTGGTCAGTGTAGAACAGTCGTAAATCGGATATTCCCAATGGTTTTGGGGAGGATGGCAGCCATTGTGGCGAGAGAGAGGAAGGGACGGAAAGATGGTAGTGTTGATTGATTGAGAGCGTTCCGGTGCCGCGGCTCGACAGTGTGGAACAGTCGTAAATCGGATATTCGCAATGGTTTTGTGGGAGGATGGCAGCCATTGTGGCGAGAGAGGGGAAGGGACGGAAAGATCGCCGTGTTGATTGATTGAGAGTGTTCTGGTGCAGCGGCTGGTCAGTGTAGAACAGTCGTAAATCGGATATTCGCAATGGTTTTGTGGGAGGATGGCAGCCATTGTTGCGAGAGAGAGGAAGGGAAGGAAAGAACGCCGTGTTGATTGTTTGAGAATTTCCGGTGCCGCGGCTGGTCAGTGTAGAACAGTCATAAATCGGATATTCCCAATGGTTTTGTGGGAGGATGGCAGCCATTGTGGCGAGAGAGAGCAAGGGACGGAAAGATCGTAGTGTTGATTGCTTGAGAGCGTTCCGGTGCCGCGGCTCGTCAGTGTAGAACAGTCGTAAATCGGACATTCCCAATGGTTTTGTGGGAGGATGGCAGCCATTGTGGCGAGAGAGAGGAAGGGACGGAAAGATCGTCGTGTTGATTGTTTGAGAGCGTTCCGGTGCCGCGGCTGGTCAGTGTAGAACAGTCGTAAATCGGATATTCGCAATGGTTTTGTGGTAGGATGGCAGCCATTGTGGCGAGAGAGAGGAAGGGACGGAAAGATTATAGTTTTGATTGATTGAGAGCGTTCCGGTGCCGCGGCTGGTCAGTGTACAACAGTCGTAAATCGGATATTCGCAATGGTTTTGTGGGAGGATGGCAGCCATTGTGGCGAGAGAGAGGAAGGGACGGAAAGATCGCCGTGTTGATTGTTAGAGAGCGTTCCGGTGCCGCGGCTGGTCAGTGTAGAACAGTCGTAAATCGGATATTCGCAATGGTTTTGTTGGAGGATGGCAGCCATTGGGGCGAGAGAGAGGAAGGGACGGAAAGATTGTAGTTTTGATTGATTGAGAGCGTTCCGGTGCCGCGGCTGGTCAGTGTAGAACAGTCGCAAATCGGATATTCCCAATGGTTTTGTGGGAGGATGGCAGCCATTGTTGCGAGAGAGAGAGAGGAAGGGACGGAAAGATCGCCGTGTTGATTGTTAGAGAGCGTTCCGGTGCCGCGGCTGGTCAGTGTAGAACAGTCGTAAATCGGATATTGGCAATGTTTTTGTGGGAGGATGGCAGCCATTGTGGCGAGAGAGAGGAAGGGACGGAAAGATTGTAGTTTTGATTGATTGAGAGCGTTCCGGTGCCGCGGCTGGTCAGTGTAGAACAGTCGCAAATCGGATATTCGCAATGGTTTTGTGGGACGATGGCAGCCATTGTGGCGAGAGAGAGAGAGAGAGGAAGG
The DNA here is from genome assembly GCA_030765055.1 of Mantis religiosa. NCBI lineage: Eukaryota > Metazoa > Arthropoda > Insecta > Mantodea > Mantidae > Mantis > Mantis religiosa. The sequence goes on from JAUKNK010000152.1 coordinate 1,993,393, forward strand.
GAGGGAAAGATCGCCGTGTTGATTGTTTGAGAGCGTTCCGGTGCCGCGGCTCATCAGCGTAGAATAGTCGTAAATCGGATTTTCCCAATGGTTTTGTGGGAGGATGGCAGCCATTGTGGCGAGAGAGAGGAAGGGACGGAAAGATTGTAGTGTTGATTGTTTGAGAGCGTTCCGGTGCCGCGGCTGGTCAGTGTAGAACAGTCGTAAATCGGATAATCGCAATGGTTTTGTGGGAGGATGGCTGCCATTGTGGCGAGAGAGAGGAAGGGACGGAAAGATCGTCGTGTTGATTAATTGAGAGCGTTCCGGTGCCGCGGCTCGTCAGTGTAGGACAGTCGTAAAACGGACATTCCCAATTGTTTTGTGGGAGGATGGCAGCCATTGTGGCGAGAAAGAGGAAGGGACGGAAAGATCGTCGTGTTGATTAATTGAGAGCGTTCCGGTGCCGCGGCTAGTCAGTGTAGAACAGTCGTAAATCGGATATTCGCAATGGTTTTGTGGGAGGATGGCAGCCATTGTGGCGAGTGAGAGGAAGGGACGGAAAGAACGCCGTGGTGATTGATTGAGAGCGTTCCGGTGCCGCGGCTGGTCAGTGTAGAACAGTCGTAAATCGGATATTCCCAATGGTTTTGTGGGAGGATGGCAGCCATTGTGGCGAGAGAGAGAGGAAGGGACGGAAAGATCGTCGTGTTGATTGTTTGAGAGCGTTCCGGTGCCGCGGCTGGTCAGTGTAGAACAGTCGCAAATCGGATATTCCCAATGGTTTTGTGGGAGGATGGCTGCCATTGTGGCGAGAGAGAGGAAGGGACGGAAAGATCGTCGTGTTGATTGTTTGAGAGCGTTCCGGAGCCGCGGCTCGTCAGTGTAGAACAGTCGTAAATCGGATATTCCTAATGGTTTTGTGGGAGGATGGCAGCCATTGTGGCGAGAGAGAGGAAGGGACGGAAAGATCGTCGTGTTGCTTGTTTGAGAGCGTTCCGGTGCCGCGGCTCGTCAGTGGAGAACAGTCGTAAATCGGATATTCCCAATGGTTTTGTGGGAGGATGGCAGCCATTGTTGCGAGAGAGAGGAAGGGACGGAAAGATCGCCGTGTTGATTGTTAGAGAGCGTTCCGGTGCCGCGGCTCGTCAGTGTAGAACAGTCGTAAATCGGATATTCCCAATGGTTTTGTGGGAGGATGGCAGCCATTGTTGCGAGAGAGAGGAAGGGACGGAAAGATCGTCGTGTTGATTGTTTGAGAGCGTTCCGGTGCAGCGGCTGGTCAGTGTAGAACAGTCGTAAATCGGATATTCCCAATGGTTTTGTGGGAGGATGGCAGCCATTGTGGCGAGAGAGAGGAAGGGACGGAAAGATCGCCGTGTTGATTGTTTGAGAGCGTTCCGGTGCCGCGGCTCGTCAGTGTAGAACAGTCGTAAATCGGATATTCCCACTGGTTTTGTGGGAGGATGGCAGCCATTGTGGCGAGAGAGAGGAAGGGACGGAAAGATCGCCGTGTTGATTGTTTGAGAGCGTTCCGGTGCCGCGGCTCGTCAGTGTAGAACAGTCGAAAATTGGATATTCCTAATGGTTTTGTGGGAGGATGGCAGCCATTCTGGCGAGAGAGAGGAAGGGACGGAAAGATCGCCGTGTTGATTGTTTGAGAGCGTTCCGGTGCCGCGGCTCGTCAGTGTAGAACAGTCGTAAATCGGATATTCCCAATGGTTTTGTGGGAGGATGGCAGCCATTGTTGCGAGAGAGAGAGGAAGGGACGGAAAGATCGTCGTGTTGATTGTTTGAGAGCGTTCCGATGCCGCGGCTCGTCAGTTTAGAACAGTCGTAAATCGGATATTCCCAATGGTTTTGTGGGAGGATGGCAGCCATTGTGGCGAGAGAGAGGAAGGGATGGAAAGATCGTCGTGTTGATTGTTTGAGAGCGTTCCGGTGCCGCGACTCGTCAGTGTAGAACAGTCGTAAATCGGATATTCCTAATGGTTTTGTGGGAGGATGGCAGCCATTGTGGCGAGAGAGAGGAAGGGACGGAAAGATCGTCGTGTTGCTTGTTTGAGAGCGTTCCGGTGCCGCGGCTCGTCAGTGTAGAACAGTCTTAAATCGGATATTCCTAATGGTTTTGTGGGAGGATGGCAGCAATTGTGGCGAGAGAGAGGAAGGGCCGGAAAGATCGTCGTGTTGCTTGTTAGAGAGCGTTCCGGTGCCGCGGCTCGTCAGTGGAGAACAGTCGTAAATCGGATATTCCCAATGGTTTTGTGGGAGGATGGAAGCCATTGTTGCGACAGAGAGGAAGGGAACGAAAGATCGTCGTGTTGATTGATTGAGCGCGTTCCGGTGCCGCGGCTCATCAGTGTAGAACAGTCGTAAATCGGATATTCCCAATGGTTTTGTGGGAGGATGGAAGCCATTGTTGCGACAGAGAGGAAGGGAAGGAAAGATCGTCGTGTTGATTGTTTGAGAGCGTTCCGGTGCCGCGGCTCGTCAGTGTAGAACAGTCGTAAATCGGATATCCCCAATGGTTTTGTGGGAGGATGGCAGCCATTGTGGCGAGAGAGAGGAAGGGACGGAAAGATCGTCGTGTTGCTTGTTTGAGAGCGTTCCGGTGCCGCGGCTCGTCAGTGTAGAACAGTCGTAAATCGGATATTCCTAATGGTTTTGTGGGAGGATGGCAGCCATTGTGGCGAGAGAGAGGAAGGGACGGAAAGATCGTCGTGTTGCTTGTTAGAGAGCGTTCCGGTGCCGCGGCTCGTCAGTGGAGAACAGTCGTAAATCGGATATTCCCAATAGTTTTGTGGGAGGATGGAAGCCATTGTTGCGACAGAGAGGAAGGGAACGAAAGATCGTCGTGTTGATTGATTGAGCGCGTTCCGGTGCCACGGCTCATCAGTGTAGAACAGTCGTAAATCGGATATTCCCAATGGTTTTGTGGGAGGATGGAAGCCATTGTTGTGACAGAAGGAAGGGAAGGAAAGATCGTCGTGTTGATTGTTTGAGAGCGTTCCGGTGCCGCGGCTGGTCAGTGTAGAACAGTCGTAAATCGGATATTCCCAATGGTTTTGTGGGAGGATGGCAGCCATTGTTGCGAGAGAGAGGAAGGGACGGAAAGATTGTAGTGTTGATTGATTGAGAGCGTTCCGGTGCCGCGGCTCGTCAGTGTAGAACAGTCGTAAATCGGATATTCCCAATGGTTTTGTGGGTGGATGGCAGCCATTGTGGCGAGAGAGAGGAAGGGACGGAAAGATTGTAGTGTTGATTGATTCAGAGCGTTCCGGTGCCGCGGCTCGTCAGTGTAGAACAGTCGTAAATCGGATATCCCCAATGGTTTTGTGGGAGGATGGCAGCCATTGTGGCGAGAGAGAGGAAGGGACGGAAAGATCGTCGTGTTGATTGATTGAGAGCGTTCCGGTGCCGCGGCTCGACAGTGTAGAACAGTCGTAAATCGGATATTCCCAATGGTTTTGTGGGAGGATGGCAGCCATTGTGGCGAGAGAGAGCAATGGACGGAAAGATTGTAGTGTTGATTGATTCAGAGCGTTCCGGTGCCGCGGCTCGACAGTGTAGAACAGTCGTAAATCGGATATTCCCAATGGTTTTGTGGGAGGATGGCAGCCATTGTGGCGAGAGAGAGCAATGGACGGAAAGATTGTAGTGTTGATTGATTCAGAGCGTTCCGGTGCCGCGGCTCGTCAGTGTAGAACAGTCGTAAATCGGATATCCCCAATTGTTTTGTGGGAGGATGGCAGCCATTGTGGCGAGAGAGAGGAAGGGACGGAAAGATCGTCGTGTTGATTGATTGAGAGCGTTCCGGTGCCGCGGCTCGTCAGTGTAGAACAGTCGTAAATCGGATATTCGCAATGGTTTTGTGGGAGGATGGCAGCCATTGTGGCGAGAGAGAGGAAGGGACGGAAAGATTGTAGTGTTGATTGATTCAGAGCGTTCCGGTGCCGCTGCTCGTCAGTGTAGAACAGTCGTCAATCGGATATTCCCAATGGTTTTGTGGGTGGATGGCAGCCATTGTGGCGAGAAAGAGGAGGAACGGAAAGATCGTCGTCTTGATTGATTGAGAGCGTTCCGGTGCCGCGGCTCATCAGCGTAGAACAGTCGTAAATCGGATATTCCCAATGGTTTTGTGGGAGGATGGCAGCCATTGTGGCGAGAGAGAGGAAGGGACGGAAAGATTGTAGGGTTGATTATTTGAGAGCGTTCCGGTGCCGCGGCTCGTCAGTGTAGAACAGTCGTAAATCGGATATTCCCAATGGTTTTGTGGGAGGATGGCAGCCATTGTGGCGAGAAAGAGGAAGGGACGGAAGGATCGTCGTGTTGATTAATTGAGAATGTTCCGGTGCCGCGGCTGGTCAGTGTAGAACAGTCGTAAATCGGATATTCGCAATGGTTTTGTGGGAGGATGGCAGCCATTGTGGCGAGATAGAGGAAGGGACGGAAAGATTGTAGTGTTGATTGTTTGAGAGCGTTCCGGTGCCGCGGCTGGTCAGTGTAGAACAGTCGTAAATCGGATATTCGCAATGGTTTTATGGGAGGATGGCAGCCATTGTGGCGAGAGAGAGGAAGGGACGGAAAGATCGTCGTGTTGATTAATTGAGAGCGTTCCGGTGCCGCGGCTCGTCAGTGTAGAACAGTCGTAAATCGGATATTCGCAATGGTTTTGTGGGAGGATGGCAGCCATTGTGGCGAGAGAGAGGAAGGGATGGAAAGATTGTAGTGTTGATTGTTTGAGAGCGTTCCGGTGCCGCGGCTGGTCAGTGTAGAACAGTCGTAAATCGGATATTCCCAATGGTTTTGGGGAGGATGGCAGCCATTGTGGCGAGAGAGAGGAAGGGACGGAAAGATTGTAGTGTTGATTGATTGAGAGCGTTCCGGTGCCGCGGCTCGACAGTGTAGAACAGTCGTAAATCGGATATTCGCAATGGTTTTGTGGGAGGATGGCAGCCATTGTGGCGAGAGAGAGGAAGGGACGGAAAGATTGTAGTGTTGATTGTTTGAGAGCGTTCCGGTGCCGCGGCTCGTCAGTGTAGAACAATCGTAAATCGGATATTCGCAATGGTTTTGTGGGAGGATGGCAGCCATTGTGGCGAGAGAGAGGAAGGGACGGAAAGATCGCCGTGTTGATTGATTGAGAGTGTTCTGGTGCAGCGGCTGGTCAGTGTAGAACAGTCGTAAATCGGATATTCGCAATGGTTTTGTGGGAGGATGGCAGCCATTGTTGCGAGAGAGAGGAAGGGAAGGAAAGAACGCCGTGTTGATTGTTTGAGAGCGTTCCGGTGCCGCGGCTGGTCAGTGTAGAACAGTCGTAAATCGGATATTCCCAATGGTTTTGTGGGAGGATGGCAGCCATTGTTGCGAGAGAGAGGAAGGGACGGAAAGATTGTAGTGTTTATTGATTGAGAGTGTTCTGGTGCCGCGGCTCGTCAGTGTAGAACAGTCGTAAATCGGATATTCGCAATGGTTTTGTGGGAGGATGGCAGCCATTGTTGCGAGAGAGAGGAAGGGACGGAAAGATCGCCGTGTTGATTGTTTGAGAGCGTTCCGGTGCCGCGGCTGGTCAGTGTAGAACAGTCGTAAATCAGATATTCCCAATGGTTTTGTGGGAGGATGGCAGCCATTGTGGCGAGAGAGAGGAAGGGACGGAAAGATCGCCGTGTTGATTGATTGAGAGCGTCCCGGTGCCGCGGCTCGACAGTGTGGAACAGTCGTAAATCGGATATTCCCAATGGTTTTGTGGGAGGATGGCACCCATTGTGGCGAGAGAGAGGAAGGGACGGAAAGATTGTAGTGTTGATTGTTTGAGAGCGTTCCGGTGCCGCGGCTCGACAGTGTGGAACAGTCGTTAATCGGATATTCCCAATGGTTTTGTGGGAGGATGGCAGCCATTGTGGCGATAGAGAGGAAGGGACGGAAAGATCGTAGCGTTGATTGTTTGAGAGCGTTCCGGTGCCGCGGCTCGACAGTGTGGAACAGTCGTAAATCGGATATTCCCAATGGTTTTGTGGGAGGATGGCAGCCATTGTGGCGAGAGAGAGAGGAAGGGACGGAAAGATAGTGGTATTGATTGATTGAGAGCGTTCCGGTGCCGCGGCTGGTCAGTGAAGAACAGTCGTAAATCGGATATTCGCAATGGTTTTGTGGGAGGATGGCAGCCGTTGTTGCGAGAGAGAGGAAGGGACGGAATGATCGCCGTGTTGATTGTTTGAGAGCGTTCTGGTGCCGCGGCTGGTCAGTGTAGAACAGTCGTATATCGGATATTCCCAATGGTTTTGTGGGAGGATGGCAGCCATTGTGGCGAGAGAGAGGAAGGGACGGAAAGATTGTAGTGTTGATTGTTTGAGAGCGTTCCGGTGCCGCGGCTGGTCAGTGAGGAACAGTCGTAAATCGGATATTCCCAATGGTTTTGTGGGAGGATGGCAGCCATTATGGCGAGAGAGAGGAAGGGACGGAAAGATCGTCGTGTTGCTTGTTTGAGAGCGTTCCGGTGCCGCGGCTGGTCAGTGTAGAACAGTCGTAAATCGGATATTCCCAATGGTTTTGTGGGAGGATGGCAGCCATTGTTGCGAGAGAGAGGAAGGGACGGAAAGATCGCCGTGTTGATTGTTAGAGAGCGTTCCGGTGCCGCGGCTCGTCAGTGTAGAACAGTCGTAAATCGGATATTCCCAATGGTTTTGTGGGAGGATGGCAGCCATTGTTGCGAGAGAGAGGAAGGGACGGAAAGATCGTCGTGTTGATTGTTTGAGAGCGTTCCGGTGCAGCGGCTGGTCAGTGTAGAACAGTCGTAAATCGGATATTCCCAATGGTTTTGTGGGAGGATGGCAGCCATTGTGGCGAGAGAGAGGAAGGGACGGAAAGATCGCCGTGTTGATTGTTTGAGAGCGTTCCGGTGCCGCGGCTCGTCAGTGTAGAACAGTGGTAAATCGGATATTCCCACTGGTTTTGTGGGAGGATGGCAGCCATTGTGGCGAGAGAGAGGAAGGGACGGAAAGATCGCCGTGTTGATTGTTTGAGAGCGTTCCGGTGCCGCGGCTCGTCAGTGTAGAACAGTCGAAAATTGGATATTCCTAATGGTTTTGTGGGAGGATGGCAGCCATTGTGGCGAGAGAGAGGAAGGGACGGAAAGATCGCCGTGTTGATTGTTTGAGAGCGTTCCGGTGCCGCGGCTCGTCAGTGTAGAACAGTCGTAAATCGGATATTCCCAATGGTTTTGTGGGAGGATGGCAGCCATTGTTGCGAGAGAGAGAGGAAGGGACGGAAAGATCGTCGTGTTGATTGTTTGAGAGCGTTCCGATGCCGCGGCTCGTCAGTGTAGAACAGTCGTAAATCGGATATTCCCAATGGTTTTGTGGGAGGATGGCAGCCATTGTGGCGAGAGAGAGGAAGGGACGGAAAGATCGTCGTGTTGATTGTTTGAGAGCGTTCCGGTGCCGCGGCTCGTCAGTGTAGAACAGTCGTAAATCGGATATTCCTAATGGTTTTGTGGGAGGATGGCAGCCATTGTGGCGAGAGAGAGGAAGGGACGGAAAGATCGTCGTGTTGCTTGTTAGAGAGCGTTCCGGTGCCGCGGCTCGTCAGTGGAGAACAGTCGTAAATCGGATATTCCCAATAGTTTTGTGGGAGGATGGAAGCCATTGTTGCGACAGAGAGGAAGGGAACGAAAGATCGTCGTGTTGATTGATTGAGCGCGTTCCGGTGCCACGGCTCATCAGTGTAGAACAGTCGTAAATCGGATATTCCCAATGGTTTTGTGGGAGGATGGAAGCCATTGTTGTGACAGAAGGAAGGGAAGGAAAGATCGTCGTGTTGATTGTTTGAGAGCGTTCCGGTGCCGCGGCTGGTCAGTGTAGAACAGTCGTAAATCGGATATCCCCAATGGTTTTGTGGGAGGATGGCAGCCATTGTGGCGAGAGAGAGGAAGGGACGGAAAGATTGTAGTGTTGATTGATTGAGAGCGTTCCGGTGCCGCGGCTCGTCAGTGTAGAACAGTCGTAAATCGGATATTCCCAATGGTTTTGTGGGTGGATGGCAGCCATTTTGGCGAGAGAGAGGAAGGGACGGAAAGATTGTAGTGTTGATTGATTCAGAGCGTTCCGGTGCCGCGGCTCGTCAGTGTAGAACAGTCGTAAATCGGATATCCCCAATGGTTTTGTGGGAGGATGGCAGCCATTGTGGCGAGAGAGAGGAAGGGACGGAAAGATCGTCGTGTTGATTGATTGAGAGCGTTCCGGTGCCGCGGCTCGACAGTGTAGAACAGTCGTAAATCGGATATTCCCAATGGTTTTGTGGGAGGATGGCAGCCATTGTGGCGAGAGAGAGCAATGGACGGAAAGATTGTAGTGTTGATTGATTCAGAGCGTTCCGGTGCCGCGGCTCGACAGTGTAGAACAGTCGTAAATCGGATATTCCCAATGGTTTTGTGGGAGGATGGCAGCCATTGTGGCGAGAGAGAGCAATGGACGGAAAGATTGTAGTGTTGATTGATTCAGAGCGTTCCGGTGCCGCGGCTCGTCAGTGTAGAACAGTCGTAAATCGGATATCCCCAATGGTTTTGTGGGAGGATGGCAGCCATTGTGGCGAGAGAGAGGAAGGGACGGAAAGATCGTCGTGTTGATTGATTGAGAGCGTTCCGGTGCCGCGGCTCGTCAGTGTAGAACAGTCGTAAATCGGATATTCGCAATGGTTTTGTGGGAGGATGGCAGCCATTGTGGCGAGAGAGAGGAAGGGACGGAAAGATTGTAGTGTTGATTGATTCAGAGCGTTCCGGTGCCGCTGCTCGTCAGTGTAGAACAGTCGTAAATCGGATATTCCCAATGGTTTTGTGGGTGGATGGCAGCCATTGTGGCGAGAAAGAGGAGGAACGGAAAGATCGTCGTCTTGATTGATTGAGAGCGTTCCGGTGCCGCGGCTCATCAGCGTAGAACAGTCGTAAATCGGATATTCCCAATGGTTTTGTGGGAGGATGGCAGCCATTGTGGCGAGAGAGAGGAAGGGACGGAAAGATTGTAGGGTTGATTATTTGAGAGCGTTCCGGTGCCGCGGCTCGTCAGTGTAGAACAGTCGTAAATCGGATATTCCCAATGGTTTTGTGGGAGGATGGCAGCCATTGTGGCGAGAAAGAGGAAGGGACGGAAGGATCGTCGTGTTGATTAATTGAGAATGTTCCGGTGCCGCGGCTGGTCAGTGTAGAACAGTCGTAAATCGGATATTCGCAAGAGTTTTGTGGGAGGATGGCAGCCATTGTGGCGAGATAGAGGAAGGGACGGAAAGATTGTAGTGTTGATTGTTTGAGAGCGTTCCGGTGCCGCGGCTGGTCAGTGTAGAACAGTCGTAAATCGGATATTCGCAATGGTTTTATGGGAGGATGGCAGCCATTGTGGCGAGAGAGAGGAAGGGACGGAAAGATCGTCGTGTTGATTAATTGAGAGCGTTCCGGTGCCGCGGCTTGTCAGTGTAGAACAGTCGTAAATCGGATATTCGCAATGGTTTTGTGGGAGGATGGCAGCCATTGTGGCGAGAGAGAGGAAGGGATGGAAAGATTGTAGTGTTGATTGTTTGAGAGCGTTCCGGTGCCGCGGCTGGTCAGTGTAGAACAGTCGTAAATCGGATATTCCCAATGGTTTTGGGGAGGATGGCAGCCATTGTGGCGAGAGAGAGGAAGGGACGGAAAGATTGTAGTGTTGATTGATTGAGAGCGTTCCGGTGCCGCGGCTCGACAGTGTAGAACAGTCGTAAATCGGATATTCGCAATGGTTTTGTGGGAGGATGGCAGCCATTGTGGCGAGAGAGAGGAAGGGACGGAAAGATTGTAGTGTTGATTGTTTGAGAGCGTTCCGGTGCCGCGGCTCGTCAGTGTAGAACAGTCGTAAATCGGATATTCGCAATGGTTTTGTGGGAGGATGGCAGCCATTGTTGCGAGAGAGAGGAAGGGAAGGAAAGAACGCCGTGTTGATTGTTTGAGAGCGTTCCGGTGCCGCGGCTGGTCAGTGTAGAACAGTCGTAAATCGGATATTCCCAATGGTTTTGTGGGAGGATGGCAGCCATTGTTGCGAGAGAGAGGAAGGGACGGAAAGATTGTAGTGTTTATTGATTGAGAGTGTTCTGGTGCCGCGGCTCGTCAGTGTAGAACAGTCGTAAATCGGATATTCGCAATGGTTTTGTGGGAGGATGGCAGCCATTGTTGCGAGAGAGAGGAAGGGACGGAAAGATCGCCGTGTTGATTGTTTGAGAGCGTTCCGGTGCCGCGGCTGGTCAGTGTAGAACAGTCGTAAATCAGATATTCCCAATGGTTTTGTGGGAGGATGGCAGCCATTGTGGCGAGAGAGAGGAAGGGACGGAAAGATCGCCGTGTTGATTGATTGAGAGCGTCCCGGTGCCGCGGCTCGACAGTGTGGAACAGTCGTAAATCGGATATTCCCAATGGTTTTGTGGGAGGATGGCACCCATTGTGGCGAGAGAGAGGAAGGGACGGAAAGATTGTAGTGTTGATTGTTTGAGAGCGTTCCGGTGCCGCGGCTCGACAGTGTGGAACAGTCGTTAATCGGATATTCCCAATGGTTTTGTGGGAGGATGGCAGCCATTGTGGCGATAGAGAGGAAGGGACGGAAAGATCGTAGCGTTGATTGTTTGAGAGCGTTCCGGTGCCGCGGCTCGACAGTGTGGAACAGTCGTAAATCGGATATTCCCAATGGTTTTGTGGGAGGATGGCAGCCATTGTGGCGAGAGAGAGAGGAAGGGACGGAAAGATAGTGGTATTGATTGATTGAGAGCGTTCCGGTGCCGCGGCTGGTCAGTGAAGAACAGTCGTAAATCGGATATTCGCAATGGTTTTGTGGGAGGATGGCAGCCGTTGTTGCGAGAGAGAGGAAGGGACGGAATGATCGCCGTGTTGATTGTTTGAGAGCGTTCTGGTGCCGCGGCTGGTCAGTGTAGAACAGTCGTATATCGGATATTCCCAATGGTTTTGTGGGAGGATGGCAGCCATTGTGGCGAGAGAGAGGAAGGGACGGAAAGATTGTAGTGTTGATTGTTTGAGAGCGTTCCGGTGCCGCGGCTGGTCAGTGAGGAACAGTCGTAAATCGGATATTCCCAATGGTTTTGTGGGAGGATGGCAGCCATTATGGCGAGAGAGAGGAAGGGACGGAAAGATCGTCGTGTTGCTTGTTTGAGAGCGTTCCGGTGCCGCGGCTGGTCAGTGTAGAACAGTCGTAAATCGGATATTCCCAATGGTTTTGTGGGAGGATGGCAGCCATTGTTGCGAGAGAGAGGAAGGGACGGAAAGATCGCCGTGTTGATTGTTAGAGAGCGTTCCGGTGCCGCGGCTCGTCAGTGTAGAACAGTCGTAAATCGGATATTCCCAATGGTTTTGTGGGAGGATGGCAGCCATTGTTGCGAGAGAGAGGAAGGGACGGAAAGATCGTCGTGTTGATTGTTTGAGAGCGTTCCGGTGCAGCGGCTGGTCAGTGTAGAACAGTCGTAAATCGGATATTCCCAATGGTTTTGTGGGAGGATGGCAGCCATTGTGGCGAGAGAGAGGAAGGGACGGAAAGATCGCCGTGTTGATTGTTTGAGAGCGTTCCGGTGCCGCGGCTCGTCAGTGTAGAACAGTGGTAAATCGGATATTCCCACTGGTTTTGTGGGAGGATGGCAGCCATTGTGGCGAGAGAGAGGAAGGGACGGAAAGATCGCCGTGTTGATTGTTTGAGAGCGTTCCGGTGCCGCGGCTCGTCAGTGTAGAACAGTCGAAAATTGGATATTCCTAATGGTTTTGTGGGAGGATGGCAGCCATTGTGGCGAGAGAGAGGAAGGGACGGAAAGATCGCCGTGTTGATTGTTTGAGAGCGTTCCGGTGCCGCGGCTCGTCAGTGTAGAACAGTCGTAAATCGGATATTCCCAATGGTTTTGTGGGAGGATGGCAGCCATTGTTGCGAGAGAGAGAGGAAGGGACGGAAAGATCGTCGTGTTGATTGTTTGAGAGCGTTCCGATGCCGCGGCTCGTCAGTGTAGAACAGTCGTAAATCGGATATTCCCAATGGTTTTGTGGGAGGATGGCAGCCATTGTGGCGAGAGAGAGGAAGGGACGGAAAGATCGTCGTGTTGATTGTTTGAGAGCGTTCCGGTGCCGCGACTCGTCAGTGTAGAACAGTCGTAAATCGGATATTCCTAATGGTTTTGTGGGAGGATGGCAGCCATTGTGGCGAGAGAGAGGAAGGGACGGAAAGATCGTCGTGTTGCTTGTTTGAGAGCGTTCCGGTGCCGCGGCTCGTCAGTGTAGAACAGTCTTAAATCGGATATTCCTAATGGTTTTGTGGGAGGATGGCAGCCATTGTGGCGAGAGAGAGGAAGGGACGGAAAGATTGTAGTGTTGATTGTTTGAGAGCGTTCCGGTGCCGCGGCTGGTCAGTGAGGAACAGTCGTAAATCGGATATTCCCAATGGTTTTGTGGGAGGATGGCAGCCATTGTGGCGAGAGAGAGGAAGGGACGGAAAGATCGTCGTGTTGCTTGTTTGAGAGCGTTCCGGTGCCGCGGCTCGTCAGTGGAGAACAGTCGTAAATCGGATATTCCCAATGGTTTTGTGGGAGGATGGCAGCCATTGTGGCGAGAGAGAGGAAGGGACGGAAAGATCGCCGTGTTGATTGTTTGAGAGCGTTCCGGTGCCGCGGCTGGTCAGTGTAGAACAGTCGTAAATCGGATATTCCCAATGGTTTTGTGGGAGGATGGCAGCCATTGTTGCGAGAGAGAGGAAGGGACGGAAAGATCGCCGTGTTGATTGTTAGAGAGCGTTCCGGTGCCGCGGCTCGTCAGTGTAGAACAGTCGTAAATCGGATATTCCCAATGGTTTTGTGGGAGGATGGCAGCCATTGTTGCGAGAGAGAGGAAGGGACGGAAAGATCGTCGTGTTGATTGTTTGAGAGCGTTCCGGTGCAGCGGCTGGTCAGTGTAGAACAGTCGTAAATCGGATATTCCCAATGGTTTTGTGGGAGGATGGCAGCCATTGTGGCGAGAGAGAGGAAGGGACGGAAAGATCGCCGTGTTGATTGTTTGAGAGCGTTCCGGTGCCGCGGCTCGTCATTGTAGAACAGTGGTAAATCGGATATTCCCACTGGTTTTGTGGGAGGATGGCAGCCATTGTGGCGAGAGAGAGGAAGGGACGGAAAGATCGCCGTGTTGATTGTTTGAGAGCGTTCCGGTGCCGCGGCTCGTCAGTGTAGAACAGTCGAAAATTGGATATTCCTAATGGTTTTGTGGGAGGATGGCAGCCATTGTGGCGAGAGAGAGGAAGGGACGGAAAGATCGCCGTGTTGATTGTTTGAGAGCGTTCCGGTGCCGCGGCTCGTCAGTGTAGAACAGTCGTAAATCGGATATTCCCAATGGTTTTGTGGGAGGATGGCAGCCATTGTTGCGAGAGAGAGAGGAAGGGACGGAAAGATCGTCGTGTTGATTGTTTGAGAGCGTTCCGATGCCGCGGCTCGTCAGTGTAGAACAGTCGTAAATCGGATATTCCCAATGGTTTTGTGGGAGGATGGCAGCCATTGTGGCGAGAGAGAGGAAGGGACGGAAAGATCGTCGTGTTGATTGTTTGAGAGCGTTCCGGTGCCGCGACTCGTCAGTGTAGAACAGTCGTAAATCGGATATTCCTAATGGTTTTGTGGGAGGATGGCAGCCATTGTGGCGAGAGAGAGGAAGGGACGGAAAGATCGTCGTGTTGATTGTTTGAGAGCGTTCCGGTGCCGCGGCTCGTCAGTGTAGAACAGTCTTAAATCGGATATTCCTAATGGTTTTGTGGGAGGATGGCAGCCATTGTGGCGAGAGAGAGGAAGGGACGGAAAGATCGTCGTGTTGCTTGTTAGAGAGCGTTCCGGGGCCGCGGCTCGTCAGTGGAGAACAGTCGTAAATCGGATATTCCCAATGGTTTTGTGGGAGGATGGAAGCCATTGTTGCGACAGAGAGGAAGGGAACGAAAGATCGTCGTGTTGATTGATTGAGCGCGTTCCGGTGCCGCGGCTCATCAGTGTAGAACAGTCGTAAATCGGATATTCCCAATGGTTTTGTGGGAGGATGGAAGCCATTGTTGCGACAGAGAGGAAGGGAAGGAAAGATCGTCGTGTTGATTGTTTGAGAGCGTTCCGGTGCCGCGGCTCGTCAGTGTAGAACAGTCGTAAATCGGATATCCCCAATGGTTTTGTGGGAGGATGGCAGCCATTGTGGCGAGAGAGAGGAAGGGACGGAAAGATCGTCGTGTTGATTGTTTGAGAGCGTTCCGGTGCCGCGGCTCGTCAGTGTAGAACAGTCGTAAATCGGATATTCCTAATGGTTTTGTGGGAGGATGGCAGCCATTGTGGCGAGAGAGAGGAAGGGACGGAAAGATCGTCGTGTTGCTTGTTTGAGAGCGTTCCGGTGCCGCGGCTCGTCAGTGTAGAACAGTCGTAAATCGGATATTCCTAATGGTTTTGTGGGAGGATGGCAGCCATTGTGGCGAGAGAGAGGAAGGGACGGAAAGATCGTCGTGTTGCTTGTTAGAGAGCGTTCCGGTGCCGCGGCTCGTCAGTGTAGAACAGTCGTAAATCGCCAAATGACCTTGTTGTCGACGGGCCCTTAAACTCCACTCCAGTCGTAAATCGGATATCCCCAATGGTTTTGTGGGAGGATGGCAGCCATTGTGGCGAGAGAGAGGAAGGGACGGAAAGATCGTAGTGTTGCTTGTTTGAGAGCGTTCCGGTGCCGCGGCTCGTCAGTGTAGAACAGTCGTAAATCGGATATTCCTAATGGTTTTGTGGGAGGATGGCAGCCATTGTGGCGAGAGAGAGGAAGGGACGGAAAGATCGTCGTGTTGCTTGTTAGAGAGCGTTCCGGTGCCGCGGCTCGTCAGTGGAGAACAGTCGTAAATCGGATATTCCCAATAGTTTTGTGGGAGGATGGAAGCCATTGTTGCGACAGAGAGGAAGGGAACGAAAGATCGTCGTGTTGATTGATTGAGCGCGTTCCGGTGCCACGGCTCATCAGTGTAGAACAGTCGTAAATCGGATATTCCCAATGGTTTTGTGGGAGGATGGAAGCCATTGTTGTGACAGAGAGGAAGGGAAGGAAAGATCGTCGTGTTGATTGTTTGAGAGCGTTCCGGTGCCGCGGCTGGTCAGTGTAGAACAGTCGTAAATCGGATATTCGCAATGGTTTTGTGGGATGATGGCAGCCATTGTGGCGAGAGAGAGGAAGGGACGGAAAGATCGTCGTGTTGATTGATTGAGAGCGTTCCGGTGCCGCGGCTCGTCAGTGTAGAACAGTCGTAAATCGGATATCCCCAATGGTTTTGTGGGATGATGGCAGCCATTGTGGCGAGAGAGAGGAAGGGACGGAAAGATCGTCGTGTTGATTGATTGAGAGCGTTCCGGTGCCGCGGCTCGTCAGTGTAGAACAGTCGTAAATCGGATATTCGCAATGGTTTTGTGGGAGGATGGCAGCCATTGTGGCGAGAGAGAGGAAGGGACGGAAAGATTGTAGGGTTGATTATTTGAGAGCGTTCCGGTGCCGCGGCTCGTCAGTGTAGAACAGTCGTAAATCGGACATTCCCAATGGTTTTGTGGGAGGTTGGCAGCCATTGTGGCGAGAAAGAGGAAGGGACGGAAGGATCGTCGTGTTGATTAATTGAGAATGTTCCGGTGCCGCGGCTGGTCAGTGTAGAACAGTCGTAAATCGGATATTCGCAATGGTTTTGTGGGAGGATGGCAGCCATTGTGGCGAGATAGAGGAAGGGACGGAAAGATTGTAGTGTTGATTGTTTGAGAGCGTTCCGGTGCCGCGGCTGGTCAGTGTAGAACAGTCGTAAATCGGATATTCGCAATGGTTTTATGGGAGGATGGCAGCCATTGTGGCGAGAGAGAGGAAGGGACGGAAAGATCGTCGTGTTGATTAATTGAGAGCGTTCCGGTGCCGCGGCTCGTCAGTGTAGAACAGTCGTAAATCGGATATTCGCAATGGTTTTGTGGGAGGATGGCAGCCATTGTGGCGAGAGAGAGGAAGGGATGGAAAGATTGTAGTGTTGATTGTTTGAGAGCGTTCCGGTGCCGCGGCTGGTCAGTGTAGAACAGTCGTAAATCGGATATTCCCAATGGTTTTGGGGAGGATGGCAGCCATTGTGGCGAGAGAGAGGAAGGGACGGAAAGATTGTAGTGTTGATTGATTGAGAGCGTTCCGGTGCCGCGGCTCGACAGTGTGGAACAGTCGTAAATCGGATATTCGCAATGGTTTTGTGGGAGGATGGCAGCCATTGTGGCGAGAGAGAGGAAGGGACGGAAAGATCGCCGTGTTGATTGATTGAGAGTGTTCTGGTGCAGCGGCTGGTCAGTGTAGAACAGTCGTAAATCGGATATTCGCAATGGTTTTGTGGGAGGATGGCAGCCATTGTTGCGAGAGAGAGGAAGGGAAGGAAAGAACGCCGTGTTGATTGTTTGAGAGCGTTCCGGTGCCGCGGCTGGTCAGTGTAGAACAGTCGTAAATCGGATATTCCCAATGGTTTTGTGGGAGGATGGCAGCCATTGTTGCGAGAGAGAGGAAGGGACGGAAAGATTGTAGTGTTGATTGATTGAGAGTGTTCTGGTGCCGCGGCTCGTCAGTGTAGAACAGTCGTAAATCGGATATTCGCAATGGTTTTGTGGGAGGATGGCAGCCATTGTGGCGAGAGAGAGGAAGGGACGGAAAGATCGTCGTGTTGATTGTTTGAGAGCGTTCCGGTGCCGCGGCTGGTCAGTGTAGAACAGTCGTAAATCAGATATTCCCAATGGTTTTGTGGGAGGATGGCAGCCATTGTGGCGAGAGAGAGGAAGGGACGGAAAGATCGCCGTGTTGATTGATTGAGAGCGTCCCGGTGCCGCGGCTCGACAGTGTGGAACAGTCGTAAATCGGATATTCCCAATGGTTTTGTGGGAGGATGGCACCCATTGTGGCGAGAGAGAGGAAGGGACGGAAAGATTGTAGTGTTGATTGTTTGAGAGCGTTCCGGTGCCGCGGCTCGACAGTGTGGAACAGTCGTTAATCGGATATTCCCAATGGTTTTGTGGGAGGATGGCAGCCATTGTGGCGATAAAGAGGAAGGGACGGAAAGATCGTAGCGTTGATTGTTTGAGAGCGTTCCGGTGCCGCGGCTCGACAGTGTGGAACAGTCGTAAATCGGATATTCCCAATGGTTTTGTGGGAGGATGGCAGCCATTGTGGCGAAGAGAGAGGAAGGGACGGAAAGATTGTGGTATTGATTGATTGAGAGCGTTCCGGTGCCGCGGCTGCTCAGTGAAGAACAGTCGTAAATCGGATATTCGCAATGGTTTTGTGGGAGGATGGCAGCCATTGTTGCGAGAGAGAGGAAGGGACGGAATGATCGCCGTGTTGATTGTTTGAGAGCGTTCTGGTGCCGCGGCTGGTCAGTGTAGAACAGTCGTATATCGGATATTCCCAATGGTTTTGTGGGAGGATGGCAGCCATTGTGGCGAGAGAGAGGAAGGGACGGAAAGAATGTAGTGTTGATTGTTTGAGAGCGTTCCGGTGCCGCGGCTGGTCAGTGAGGAACAGTCGTAAATCGGATATTCCCAATGGTTTTGTGGGAGGATGGCAGCCATTGTGGCGAGAGAGAGGAAGGGACGGAAAGATTGTAGTGTTGATTGATTGAGAGCGTTCCGGTGCCGCGGCTGGTCAGTGTAGAACATTCGTAAATCGGATATTCCCAATGGTTTTGTGGGAGGATGGCAGCCATTGTGGCGAGAGAGAGGAAGGGACGGAAAGATTGTAGCGTTGATTGTTTGAGAGCGTTCCGGTGCCGCGGCTCGACAGTGTGGAACAGTCGTAAATCGGATATTCCCAATGGTTTTGTGGGAGGATGGCAGCCATTGTGGCGAGAGAGAGGAAGGGACGGAAGGATCGTAGTGTTGATTGTTTGAGAGCGTTCCGGTGCCGCGGCTCGACAGTGTGGAACAGTCGTATATCGGATATTCCCAATGGTTTTGTGGGAGGATGGCAGCCATTGTGGCGAGAGAGAGGAAGGGACGGAAAGATTGTAGTGTTGATTGATTGAGAGCGTTCCGGTGCCGCGGCTGGTCAGTGTAGAACAGTCGTAAATCGGATATTCGCAATGGTTTTGTGGGAGGATGGCAGCCATTGTGGCGAGAGAGAGGAAGGGACGGAAAGATCGTCGTGTTGATTGTTTGAGAGCGTTCCGGTGCCGCGGCTCGTCAGTGTAGAACAGTCGTAAATAGGATATTCACAATGGTTTTGTGGGAGGATGGCAGCCATTGTTGCGAGAGAGAGGAAGGGACGGAAAGATCGTCGTGTTGATTGTTTGAGAGCGTTCCGGTGCCGCGGCTCGTCAGTGTAGAACAGTCGTAAATCGGATATTCCCAATGGTTTTGTGGGAGGATGGCAGCCACTGTGGCGAGAGAGAGGAAGCGACGGAAAGATCGTAGTGTTGATTGTTTGAGAGCGTTCCGGTGCCGCGGCTCGTCAGTGTAGAACAGTCGTAAATCGGATAATCCCAATGGTTTTGTGGGAGGATGGCAGCCATTGTGGAGAGAGAGAGGAAGGGACGGAAAGATTATAATGTTGATTGTTTGAGAGCGTTCCGGTGCCGCGGCTGGTCAGTGTGGAACAGTTGTAAATCGGATATTCCCAATGGTTTTGTGGGAGGATGGCAGCCATTGTGGCGAGAGAGAGGAAGGGACGGAAAGATTGTAGTGTTGATTGATTGAGAGCGTTCCGGTGCCGCGGCTGGTCAGTGTAGAACAGTCGTAAATCGGATATTCGCAATGGTTTTGTGGGAGGATGGCAGCCATTGTGGCGAGAGAGAGGAAGGGACGGAAAGATTGTAGTGTTGATTGATTGAGAGCGTTCCGGTGCCGCGGCTCGTCAGTGTAGAACAGTCGTAAATCGGATATTCCCAATGGTTTTGTGGGAGGATGGCAGCCATTGTGGCGAGAGAGAGGAAGGGACGGAAAGATCGTCGTGTTGATTGTTTGAGAGCGTTCCGGTGCCGCGGCTGGTCAGTGTGGAACAGTCGTAAATCGGATATTCCCAATGGTTTTGTGGGAGGATGGCAGCCATTGTGGAGAGAGAGAGGAAGGGACAGAAAGATTGTAATGTTGATTGTTTGAGAGCGTTCCGGTGCCGCGGCTGGTCAGTGTGGAACAGTCGTAAATCGGATATTCCCAATGGTTTTGTGGGAGGATGGCAGCCATTGTGGCGAGAGAGAGGAAGGGACGGAAAGATTGTAGTGTTGATTGATTGAGAGCGTTCCGGTGCCGCGGCTGGTCAGTGTAGAACAGTCGTAAATCGGATATTCCAAATGGTTTTGTGGGAGGATGGCAGCCATTGTTGCGAGAGAGGGGAAGGGACGGAAAGATCGTCGTGTTGATTGTTTGAGAGCGTTCCGGTGCAGCGGCTGGTCAGTGTAGAACAGTCGTAAATCGGATATTCCCAATGGTTTTGTGGGAGGATGGCAGCCATTGTGGCGAGAGAGAGGAAGCGACGGAAAGATCGTCGTGTTGATTGTTTGAGAGCGTTCCGGTGCCGCGGCTCGTCAGTGTAGAACAGTCGTAAATCGGATATTCCCAATGGTTTTGTGGGAGGATGGCAGCCATTGTGGCGAGAGAGAGGAAGCGACGGAAAGATCGTCGTGTTGATTGTTTGAGAGCGTTCCGGTGCAGCGGCTGGTCAGTGTAGAACAGTCGTAAATCGGATATTCGCAATGGTTTTGTGGGAGGATGGCAGCCATTGTGGCGAGAGAGAGGAAGCGACGGAAAGATCGTCGTGTTGATTGTTTGAGAGCGTTCCGGTGCCGCGGCTGGTCAGTGTAGAACAGTCGTAAATCGGATATTCCCAATGGTTTTGTGGGAGGATGGCAGCCATTGTGGCGAGAGAGAGGAAGGGACGGAAAGATCGTAGTGTTGATTGTTTGAGAGCGTTCCGGTGCCGCGGCTCGTCAGTGTAGAACAGTCGTAAATCGGTTATTCGCAATGGTTTTGTGGGAGGATGGCAGCCATTGTGGCGAGAGAGAGGAAGGGACGGAAAGATCGCCGTGTTGATTGTTTGATAGCGTTCCGGTGCCGCGGCTGGTCAGTATAGAACAGTCGTAAATCGGATATTCGCAATGGTTTTGTGGGAGGATGGCAGCCATTGTGGCGAGAGAGAGGAAGGGACGGAAAGATCGTCGTGTTGATTGTTTGAGAGCGTTCCGGTGCCGCGGCTCGTCAGTGTAGAACAGTCGTAAATAGGATATTCACAATGGTTTTGTGGGAGGATGGCAGCCATTGTTGCGAGAGAGAGGAAGGGACGGAAAGATCGTCGTGTTGATTGTTTGAGAGCGTTCCGGTGCCGCGGCTCGTCAGTGTAGAACAGTCGTAAATCGGATATTCCCAATGGTTTTGTGGGAGGATGGCAGCCACTGTGGCGAGAGAGAGGAAGCGACGGAAAGATCGTAGTGTTGATTGTTTGAGAGCGTTCCGGTGCCGCGGCTCGTCAGTGTAGAACAGTCGTAAATCGGATAATCCCAATGGTTTTGTGGGAGGATGGCAGCCATTGTGGAGAGAGAGAGGAAGGGACGGAAAGATTATAATGTTGATTGTTTGAGAGCGTTCCGGTGCCGCGGCTGGTCAGTGTGGAACAGTCGTAAATCGGATATTCCCAATGGTTTTGTGGGAGGATGGCAGCCATTGTGGCGAGAGAGAGGAAGGGACGGAAAGATTGTAGTGTTGATTGATTGAGAGCGTTCCGGTGCCGCGGCTGGTCAGTGTAGAACAGTCGTAAATCGGATATTCGCAATGGTTTTGTGGGAGGATGGCAGCCATTGTGGCGAGAGAGAGGAAGGGACGGAAAGATTGTAGTGTTGATTGATTGAGAGCGTTCCGGTGCCGCGGATCGTCAGTGTAGAACAGTCGTAAATCGGATATTCCCAATGGTTTTGTGGGAGGATGGCAGCCATTGTGGCGAGAGAGAGGAAGGGACGGAAAGATCGTCGTGTTGATTGTTTGAGAGCGTTCCGGTGCCGCGGCTGGTCAGTGTGGAACAGTCGTAAATCGGATATTCCCAATGGTTTTGTGGGAGGATGGCAGCCATTGTGGAGAGAGAGAGGAAGGGACAGAAAGATTGTAATGTTGATTGTTTGAGAGCGTTCCGGTGCCGCGGCTGGTCAGTGTGGAACAGTCGTAAATCGGATAATCCCAATGGTTTTGTGGGAGGATGGCAGCCATTGTGGCGAGAGAGAGAGAGGAAGGGACGGAAAGATTGTAGTGTTGATTGATTGAGAGCGTTCCGGTGCCGCGGCTGGTCAGTGTAGAACAGTCGTAAATCGGATATTCCAAATGGTTTTGTGGGAGGATGGCAGCCATTGTTGCGAGAGAGGGGAAGGGACGGAAAGATCGTAGTGTTGATTGTTTGAGAGCGTTGCGGTGCAGCGGCTGGTCAGTGTAGAACAGTCGTAAATCGGATATTCCCAATGGTTTTGTGGGAGGATGGCAGCCATTGTGGCGAGAGAGAGGAAGCGACGGAAAGATCGTCGTGTTGATTGTTTGAGAGCGTTCCGGTGCCGCGGCTCGTCAGTGTAGAACAGTCGTAAATCGGATATTCCCAATGGTTTTGTGGGAGGATGGCAGCCATTGTGGCGAGAGAGAGGAAGCGACGGAAAGATCGTCGTGTTGATTGTTTGAGAGCGTTCCGGTGCAGCGGCTGGTCAGTGTAGAACAGTCGTAAATCGGATATTCGCAATGGTTTTGTGGGAGGATGGCAGCCATTGTGGCGAGAGAGAGGAAGCGACGGAAAGATCGTCGTGTTGATTGTTTGAGAGCGTTCCGGTGCCGCGGCTGGTCAGTGTAGAACAGTCGTAAATCGGATATTCCCAATGGTTTTGTGGGAGGATGGCAGCCATTGTGGCGAGAGAGAGGAAGGGACGGAAAGATCGTAGTGTTGATTGTTTGAGAGCGTTCCGGTGCCGCGGCTCGTCAGTGTAGAACAGTCGTAAATCGGATATTCGCAATGGTTTTGTGGGAGGATGGCAGCCATTGTGGCGAGATAGAGGAAGGGACGGAAAGATCGCCGTGTTGATTGTTTGATAGCGTTCCGGTGCCGCGGCTGGTCAGTGTAGAACAGTCGTAAATCGGATATTCCCAATGGTTTTGTGGGAGGATGGCAGCCATTGTGGCGAGAGAGAGGAAGCGACGGAAAGATTGTAGTGTTGATTGTTTGAGAGCGTTCCGGTGCCGCGGCTCATCAGCGTAGAATAGTCGTAAATCGGATATTCCCAATGGTTTTGTGGGAGGATGGCAGCCATTGTGGCGAGAGAGAGGAAGCGACGGAAAGATCGTCGTGTTGATTGTTTGAGAGCGTTCCGGTGCCGCGGCTCGTCAGTGTAGAACAGTCGTAAATCGGATATTCCCAATGGTTTTGTGGGAGGATGGCACCCATTGTGGCGAGAGAGAGGAAGGGACGGAAAGATCGTCGTGTTGAATGTTTGAGAGCGTTCCGGTGCCGCAGCTCGTCAGTGTAGAACAGTCGTGAATCGGATATTCGCAATGGTTTTGTGGGAGGATGGCAGCCATTGTTGCGAGAGAGAGAGAGGAAGGGACGGAAAGATTGTAGTTTTGATTGATTGAGAGCGTTCCGGTGCTGCAGCTGGTCAGTGTGGAACAGTCGTAAATCGGATACTCCCAATGGTTTTGTGGATGGATGGCAGCCATTGTTGCGAGAAAGAGGAAGGGACGGAAAGATTGTAGTGTTGATTGATTGAGAGCGTTCCGGTGCCGCGGCTCGTCAGTGTAGAACAGTCGTAAATCGGATATTCCCAATGGTTTTGTGGGAGGATGGCACCCATTGTGGCGAGAGAGAGGAAGGGACGTAAAGATTGTAGTGTTGATTGATTGAGAGCGTTCCGGTGCCGCGGCTCGTCAGTGTAGAACAGTCGTAAATCGGATATTCGCAATGGTTTTGTGGAAGGATGGCAGCCATTGTTGCGAGAGAGAGGAAGGGACGGAAAGATTGTAGTGTTGATTGATTGGGAGCGTTCCGGTGCCGCGGCTCGTCAGTGTAGAACAGTCGTAAATCGGATATTCGCAATGGTTTTGTGGGAGGATGGCAGCCATTGTTGCGAGAGAGAGAGGAAGGGACGGAAAGATTGTAGTGTTGATTGTTTGAGAGCGTTCCGGTGCCGCGGCTCGTCAGTGTAGAACAGTGGTATATCGGATATTCCCAATGGTTTTGTGGGAGGATGGCAGCCATTGTTGCGAGAGAGAGGAAGGGACGGAAAGATTGTAGTGTTGATTGATTGAGAGCGTTCCGGTGCCGCGGCTCGTCAGTGTAGAACAGTCGTAAATCGGATATTCGCAATGGTTTTGTGGGAGGATGGCAGCCATTGTTGCGAGAGAGAGGAAGGGACGGAAAGATTGTAGTGTTGATTGATTGAGAGCGTTCCGGTGCCGCGGCTCGTCAGTGTAGAACAGTCGTTAATCGGATATTCCCAATGTTTTTGTGGGAGGATTGCAGCCATTGTGGCGAGAGAGAGGAAGGGACGGAAAGATCGTCGTGTTGATTGTTTGAGAGCGTTCCGGTGCCGCGGCTCGTCAGTGTAGAACAGTCGTATATCGGATATTCGCAATGGTTTTGTGGGAGGATGGCAGCCATTGTGGCGAGAGAGAGGAAGGGACGGAAAGATCGTCGTGTTGATTGTTTGAGAGCGTTCTGGTGCCGCGGCTCGTCAGTGTAGAACAATCGTAAATCGGATATTCGCAATGGTTTTGTGGGAGGATGGCAGCCATTGTGGCGAGAGAGAGGAAGGGACGGAAAGATCGTCGTGTTGATTGTTTGAGAGCGGTCCGGTGCCGCGGCTCGTCAGTGTAGAACAGTCGTAAATCGGATATTCCCAATGGTTTTGTGGGAGGATTGCAGCCATTGTTGCGAGAGAGAGGAAGGGACGGAAATATTGTAGTGTTGATTGATTGAGAGCGTTCCGGTGACGCGGCTGGTCAGTGTAGGACAGTCGTAAATCGGATATTCCCAATGGTTTTGTGGGAGGATGGCAGCCATTGTGGCGAGAGAGAGGAAGGGACGGAAAGATTGTAGTGTTGATTGATTGAGAGCGTTCCGGTGCCGCGGCTCGTCAGTGTAGAACAGTCGTAAATCGGATATTCCCAATGGTTTTGTGGGAGGATGGTAGCCATTGTGGCGAGAGAGAGGAAGGGACGGAAAGATCGTTGTGTTGATTGATTGAGAGCGTTCCGGTGCCGCGGCTCGTCAGTGTAGAACAGTCGTAAATCGGATATTCTAAATGGTTTTGTGGGAGGATGGCAGCCATTGTGGCGAGGGAGAGGAAGGGACGGAAAGATCGTCGTGTTGATTGTTTGAGAGCGTTCCGGTGCCACGGTCCGTCAAAGTAGAACGCTCGTAAATTGGTTAATTCCAAGGGAGGATGACAGCCATTGTTGCGAGAGAGAGAGAGGAAGGGAAGGAAAATTCGCCGTGTTAATCGTTTGAGAGCGTTCCTGTGCTGCCGTTTGTCAGTGTGGAACAGTCGTAAATTGGGTATTGTGGAAGGATCGCACCCATTGTTGGGTTAGAGAGGAAGGACTGGAAAGTTCGTTGTGTTGATTGTTTGAGATTTTTCCGGTTCCGTGGCTCGTCAGTGTGGAATTGTCGTAAATTGGGTATTCCTAATGGTTTTGTGGGAGGATGACAGCCATCGAGAGAGAGAGAGAAGGAGAGGAAGGGAAGGGAAGTTCGTGGTGTTTCTTGTTTGAGAGCGTTCCGGTCCCGCCTCTCCTCAGTGTGGAACATTCGTAAATTGGATATTTCCAATGGCTTTTTTGGAGGATGCCAGCCATCGAGAGAGACGAATGGATGGAAAGTTCGTGGTGTTGATCGTTTGAGTGTTCCGGTTCCGTTGCTCGTGAGTGTGGAACATTCGTAAATTGGATATTTCCAATGGCTTTGTTGGAGGATGCCGGCCATCGAGAGAGAGGAAGAAGGGGAAAGTTTGTCGTGTTGATTGTTTGAGAGCGTTCTGTTGCCGTGGCTGGTAAGTGTGGAACAGTCGTAAATAGGATATTCCCTATGGTTTTGTGGGAGGATGACACCCATTGTTGCGACAGGGACAGGAAGGTAAGGAAAGTTCGTCGTGTTTATTGTTTGAGAGCGTTCCGGTGCCGCGGCTCGTCAGTGTGGAACATTCGTAAATTGGATATCCCCAATGGTTTTGTGGTAGGCTGACACCCATTGTTGCGAGAGAGAGAGAGAGAGAGAGAGAGAGACAGAGAGAGAGAGAGACAGAGACAGAGAGAGAGAGAGAGAGAGAGAGAGAGAGAGAGAGAGAGAGAGAGAGAGAGAGAGAGAGAGAGAGAGAGAGAGAGAGAGAGAGAGAGAGAGAGAGAGAGAGAGAGAGAGAGAGAGAGAGAGAGAGAGAGAGAGAGAGAGAGAGAGAGAGAGAGGAAGGGAAGGAACGTTTTCCGTGTGGATTGTTTGAATGCGTTCTGGTGCCGCGGCTCGTCAGTTTCGAACAGTCTTAAATTTGATATTCCCTATGGTTTAATGGTAGGGTGACAGCCATGGAGAGAATGGAAGGGAAGGAAAGTTCGTCGTGTTGCTTGTTTGAGAGCGTTCCGGTGCAAACACTCGCCAGTGTGGAACAGTCATAATTTAGATATACCCAATGGTTTTGTGGGAGCATTGCAGCCATGGAGAGAGAGGAATGGAAGGATAGTTCGTCGTGTTGCTCGTTTGAGAGCGTTCCGCTGCAAAGACTCGTCAGTGTGTAACAGTCGTAAATCGGATATTCCCAATGGTTTTCTGGGAAGATGGCAGCCATCGAGAGAGAGAAAGGGAAAGAAAGTTTGTCGTGTTACTTGTTTGAGGGCGTTCCGGTGCAATGGTCCGTCAGTGTGGAACAGTCGTAAATTGGATACTTCTAATGGTTTTGTGGGAGAATGCCAGCCATCGAGAATGAGGAAGGCAGGAGAGTTCGTCAAATTGATTGTTTGAGAATGCTTCGGTGCAACGACTCGTAAGTGTGGATTAGTCGGAAATTGGATATTCTCAATGGTTTTGTAGGAGGACGCCAGCCATCGAGAGTGAGTAAGGGATGGAAAATCGTTGTTTTGACTGTTTTAGAGCTTTCCGGTGTCACGGTCCGTCAGTGTGGAACTGTTGTAATTTGGTTAATTCCAAGGGAGGATGACAGTCATTGTTGCGAGAGAGAGGAAGGGAAGGAAAGTTCGTCGTGTTCCTTGTTTGAGAGCGTTTCGGTTGCGCCGCTCGTCGGTGTGGAACAGTCGTAAACTGGATACCCCATATGGATTTGTGGGAGGATGACAGCCATCGGGAGAGAGGAAGGGAAGGAAAGTTCGTCGTGTTGATCGTTTGAGAGCGTTCCGGTTCCGCCGCCCGTCAGTTTGGAGCAGTCATAAATTGGATACCCCTAATGATTTTTGGGAGGATGGCAGCCATCGGGAGAGAGGAAGGGAAGGAAAGTTCGTTGAGTTGATTGTTTGAGAGTGTTCCGATGCCACGGCTCGTCAGTTTAGAACAGTCGTAAATAGGATATTCCCAAAGGTTTTGTGGGAGGATCGCAGCCATTATTGCGAGAGAGGGGAAGGGAACAAACGTTCGTCGTGTTAATTGTGTGAGAATGTTCCGGTGTCACGGCTCGTCATTTGGATCAGTCGTAAATTGGTTATTCGCAAAGGTTGTGTGGCAGGATGGCACCCATTGTTGCGATAGAGAGGAAGGGTAGGAAAGTTCGTCGTTTTGTTTGTTTGAGCGTGTTCTGGTTCCGTAGCTCGTCAGTGTGGAACAGTCGTAAATTGGATTTTCCCAATGGCTTTATGGGGAGATGGCAGCCATCGAGACAGAGAAAGGGAAGGAAAGTTCCTCGCGTTAATTGTGTGAGAGTTTTCCGGTTTCACGGCTCGTCTTTGTGTGACAGTCGTAAATTGGATATTCCTAATGGCTTTGTGGGAAGATGGCAGCCATCGAGAGAGAGAGAAAGAGAAGGAAAGTTCCTCGCGTTAATTGTGTGAGAGTTTTTCGGTGTCAGGGCTCGTCATTGTGGGACAGTCGTAAATTGGATATTCCTAATGGCTTTGTGGGAAGATGGCAGCCATCGAGAGAGAGAAAGGGAAGGAAAGTTCGTCGCGTTAATTGTGTGAGATTGATCCGGTGTCAGGGGTCGTCATTGTGAGACAGTGGTAAATTGGATATTCCTAATGGCTTTGTGGGAATGACACCCATCGAGAGAGAGAAAGGTAAGGAAAGTTCGTCGTGTTAATTGTGTGAGAGTGTTCCAGTGTCACGGCTCCTCAGTGTGGGAAAATCGTAAATTATAAATTCCCAATGGTTTTGTGGGAGGATGGTACCCATTTTTGCGAGAGAGAGAGGAAGGGAAGGAACAATCGCCGTGTTCATTGTTTGAGAGCGTTCTGGTGCCGCGGCTCGTCAGTGTGGAACAGATGTAAAGTGCATAACCCCAATGGTTTTGTGGGAGGATGACACCCATTGTTGCGAGAGAGAGGAAGGGAAGGCACGTTTTCCGTTATGGTTGTTTGGGAGCGTTCTGGTGCCGCGGCTCGTCAGTTTCGAACAATCGTAAATTGGATATTCCCTATGATTTTCTGGGAGGATGACAGCCATTGTTGCGAGAGGGAGAGAGAGAGAGAGAGAGAGAGAGAGAGAGAGAGAGAGAGAGAGAGAGAGAGAGAGAGAGAGAGAGAGAGAGAGAGAGAGAGAGAGAGAGGAAGGGAAGGAAAATTCTTAGTGTTGATTTTTGAGGGCGTTCTGGTACCGCGGCTCGTCTGCGTGGAACACTCATAAATTGGATTTTCCCAATGGTTTTGTGGGAGCATTGCAGCCATCGAGAGCGAGAGGAAGGGAGGGCAAGTTCGTCGTGTTGATTGTTTGAGAGCGTTCCGGTGCCGTGGCTCGTCTGCGTGGAACACTCATAAATTGGATTTTCCCAATGGCTTTGTGGGAGCATGGCAGCCATGGAGAGAGAGGAAGGGAAGTAAAATTCGTCCTGTTGATATTATGAGAGCGTTGCGGTGCCGCGGCGGGTCTATGTGGTTATTCATAAATCGGATATTGGGAGTGGTTTTTTGGGAGGATTGCAGCCATCGAGAGAGAGGGAGGAAGGGAAACAAAGTTCGTTGTGGTGGTTATTTGAGAGTGTTACGTTTCTGCGTTCGTCAGTGTGGAACAGTCGTAAATTGGATATCCCTAATGGTTTTATGGGAGGATGGCGGCCATGGAGAGGGAGGAAGGGAAGGAAAGTTCCGCGTGTTGACTGTTTGAGAGCGTTCCGGTGCCGCCGCTCGTCAGTGTGGAACAGTCCTAAATTGGATATTCCCAATGGTTTGGTGGGAGGATGCCAGCCATCGACAGCGATTAAAGGTAGGAAAGATCGTTGTGTTGATTATTTGAGAGCTATCCGGGACCGCGGCTCCTCAGTGCGGAACTTTCGTAAATTGCAGATTCGCAATTTGTGGGAACATGGCAGCGACCGTGAGAGGGGAAGGGAAGGAAAGTTCGTCGCGTTGGTTGTATCAGAGCCTTCCGGGGCCGTGGCTCGTCAGTATGGCAAAGTCTTAAATTGGACATTCCTAAAGTATTCTTGGGAGAATGGCACCCATTATTGTGAGAGATAGAGAGGGAAGAAAAGTTCGCTGTGCTCGTTGTTTGAGAGCGTTCCGGTGCTGCGGCTGGTCAGTGTGGAACAGTCGTAAATTGGATATTCCCAAGGGTTTTGTGGGAGGATGTTAGCCATCGAGAGAGAGAAAAGGAAGGAAAGTTCGTTTTGTTGATTGTTGGGGAGTGTTCCGGTGCCAGGTCTCCTCAGTGTGGAACAGTCGTAAATTCGATATTCCCAATGGTTTTGTCAGAGAATGACAGCCATCGAGAGAGAGAGGAACGGAAGGAAAGAACGTCGTGTTCATTGGCTGAGTGATCCGGTGCTGCGGCTAATCGGTGTAGAACAGTCGCTAATTGGATCCTCCCAATAGTTTTATGGGAGGATGGCAGCCGTTGTTTGGAGAGAGAGGATGGGAAGGAATATTCGCCGTGTGTATTGTTTTAGAGCGGTCCGGAGTCGCAGATCGTCAGTGTGGAATAGTCGCAAATTGGATATTCCCAATGGTTTTTTGGGGAATGCCAGCCATCGAGAATGAGAAAGGGCAGGAAAGTCCTTCGTGTTGATTGTTAGAGAGTGTTCCCCTGCAGCGACTTGTCAGTGTGGAATAGTCGGAAATTAAATGTTCCTAATGGTTTTGTTCGAGGATTGGAGCCATCCAGAGTGAGGAAGGGAAGGAAAGTTTCTCGTGTTGGTTATTTGAGAGTGTTCTGGTGCCGCGGCTCGTCAATGTGGAACAGTCGTAAATTGCATATTTCCAATGGCCTTTTGGGAGAATGGCAGCCATGGAGAGAGAGAGGAAGGAATGGAAAGTTCGTCGCGTTGATTGTTTCAGAGCGTTCCGGTGCCACGGCTCGTCAATATCGAACTGTTGTAAATGGTTTTGTGGAAGGATGGCAGCCATTGTTGCGAGAGAGAGAGAGAGGAAGGTAAGGAATGGTCGGCTTGTTGATTGTTTGAGAGTGCTGCGATGCCACGGCTCGTCAATATCGAACTGACGTAAAAGGTTTTGTGGAAGCATGGCAGCCATTGTTGCGAGAGAGAGGAAGGGAAGGAATATTCGGCGTGTTGATTGTTTGAGTGTTGAGGACCCACGGCTCGTCAATATCGAACTGTCGTTAATTGGTTATTTCCAATGTTTTTGTTGAAGGCTGGCAGCCATTGTTGCGAGAGAGAGAGGAAGGGAAGGAACAATCGCTGTGTTGACTGCTTGAGAGTGCTGCGGTGGCACGGCTCGTCAATATTGAACTGTCGTAATTTGGTTAGTTCCAATGGCTTTGTGGAAGGATGGCAACCATTGTTGCGAGACTGGGGAAGGAAAGTAACGTTCGGCGTGTTGATTGTTTGAGAACGTTCTGGTGCCAAGGCTCGTCAGTGTGGAATAGTCGTGAATTGGATATCTTCAGTGCTTTTGCGGGAGGATTGCAGCCATCGAGAGAGAGAGGATGGGAAGCAAATTTTGTCGTTTTGACTGCTTGAGAGTGTTCCGGTTCCGCGGCTCGTCAGTATGGAACGGTCGTAAATTGGATATTCCCAATGGGTTTGTAGGAGGATGCTAGCCATCAAGAGAGAGTAAGGGAAAGAAAGATAGTAAATAAAAATAGGGATCCGGGCTGAGCAGATGTCAAATAGCAACTTTCAAAGATATAATGACGAAAAGAAGATCGGTAGAAAGACAAAGAGAGATCCGGGCTGGACAGAACTTAGTTACGAACGTGCAAAGATATAATTAATAAAAGTAGATCGATTGAAAGACAAAGAGAGATTGAGACTGAACAGATATTAGATCCGAACGAGCAATGATATAATGACTAAAAGAAGATCGACAGAAAGAGAAAGAGAGATTCGGACTGAACAAATATTAGACCGGAACCAGCAAAGATATAATAACTAAAAGAAGATTGGTAGAAGGACAAATAGAGATCCGGACAGAACAGATATCAGATCGGTACAAGCAAACTATAATGACTAAAACAAGATCGGTAGAAAGAAAAATAGAGATCCGGACTGAGCAGATATTAGATCGCAACGTGCAAAGATATAATGACTAAAAGAAGATCGGTAGAAAGACAAATAGGGATGCGGACTAAACAGATATTAGATCGGAATGAGCAAAGATATAATAACTAAAGGAAGATCGGCACAAAGACAAAGAGAGATCCGGACTGAACAAATATTAGCTCGGAACGTGCAAAGATATGATAACTAAAGGAGGATCGATAGAAAGAAAAAGAGAGATCCGGACTCAACAAATTATAGATCGGAACGTGCAAAGATATAATGACTAAAAGAAAATCTGTAGGAAGACAAAATGAGATCCGGACTGAACAAATATTAGATCGGAACGAGCAAAGATATAATAACTAAGGGAAGATCGGTAGGAAGACAAAGAGAGATCCGGAATGAACAGATATTAGATCGGAGCGT
Organism: Mantis religiosa; assembly: GCA_030765055.1. Classification (NCBI taxonomy): domain Eukaryota; kingdom Metazoa; phylum Arthropoda; class Insecta; order Mantodea; family Mantidae; genus Mantis; species Mantis religiosa. Next base: position 2,024,442 of record JAUKNK010000152.1, read on the forward strand.
GCAAAGATATAATAACTAAAGGAAGATCGGTAGAAAGACAAACAGAGATCCGGACTGAACAAATATTAGAACGGGACGTGCAAAGATATAATGACTAAAAGAAGATCGTTAGAAAGACAAACAGAGCTCCGGACTGAACAAATATTAGAACGGGACGTGCAAAGATATAATGACTAAAAGAAGATCGTTAGAAAGACAAATAGATATCCGGGCGGAACAAATATTAGATCAAAACGTGCAAAGATATAATGACTAAACGAAGATCGTTAGAAAGACAAACAGAGATCCAGACTGAACAAATATTAGATCGGAACAAGAAAAGATATAATGACTAAAAAAGATCGGTGGAAAGACAAATAAAGATTCGGCCTGAACAGATATTAGATCCGAACGACCTAAGGTATAATTACTTAAAAAACATCGGAAGAAAGACAAACAGAGATCCGGACTGAGCAGATATTAGATCGAAACGAGCAAAGATATAATGACTAAAGGAAAATCGGTAGGAAGACAATGAGAGACCCGGACTGAACAGATATTAGATGGGAAGGAGCAAAGATATAATGACCAAAAGAAGATCGGTAGAAAGACAAAGAGAGACCCGGACTCGGCAGATATTAGATCGAAACGAGCAAACATATAATAACTAAAGGAAGATCGGTAGAAAGACAAAGAGAGACCCGGACTGAACTGATATTAGATCGGAACAAGCAAAGATATAATAACTCAAGGAAGATCGATAGAAAGACAAAGAGAGATACGGACTGAACAAATATTAGATCGGAACGTGCAAAGATATAATAACTAAAGGAAGATCGGTACAAAGGCAAAGAGAGGTTCGGACTGAACAGATATCACATCGGAACAAGCAAAGATATAATGACCAAAAGAAGATCGGTAGAAAGACAAAGAGAGATCCGGACTGAACAGATTTTAGATCAGAACGTGAAAAGATATAATATCAAAAGGAAGATCGGTAGAAAGACAAAGAGAGACCCGGACTGAACAGATATTAGATCGGAACGTGCAAATATATAATGACTAAAGGAAGATCGGTAGAAAGACAAAGAGAGATCCGGACTGAACAGATTTTAGATCAGAACGTGAAAAGATATAATAACTAAAGAAAGATCGGTAGAAAGACAAAGAGAGACCCGGACTGAACAGATATTAGATGGGAAGGAGCAAAGACATTATAACTAAGAGAAGATCGGTAGAATGACAAAGAGAGACCCGGAATGAACAGATATTAGATGGGAAGGAGCAAAGATATAATGACTAAAAGAAGATCGCTAGAAAGACAAAGAGAGTCCCGGACTGAACAGATATTAGATGGGAAGGAGCAAAGATATAATAACTAAAAGAAGATCGGTAGAAAGACAAAGAGAGACCCGGACTGAACAGATATTAGATGGGAAGGAGAAAAGATATAATGACTAAAAGAAGATCGGTAGAAAGACAAAGAGGGACCCGGACTGAACAGATATTAGATGGGAAGGAGCAAAGATATAATGAAGAAAAGAACATCGGTAGAAAGACAAAGAGAGACCCGGACTGAGCAGATATTAGATGGGAACGTGCAAATGTATAATAACCAAAGGAATATCGGTAGAAAGAAAAGAGAGATCCGTACTGAACAAATATTAGATCGGAACGTGCAAATGTATAGTAATTAAACGAAGATCGGTAGAAAGACAAAGAGAGATCCGGACTGAACAAATATTAGATCGGAAGAAGCAAACATATAATAACTAAGGGAAGATCGGTAGAAAGACAAAGAGAGATCCGGACTGAACAAATATTAGATCGGAAGAAGCAAACATATAATAACTAAGGGAAGATCGGTAGAAAGACAAAGAGAGATACGTACTGAACAAATATTAGATCGGAACGTGCTAATGTATAATAACCAAAGGAAGATCAGTAGAAAGACAAAGAGAGATCCTTACTGAACAAATATTAGATCGGAACGTGCAAATGTATAATAACCAAAGGAAGATCGGTAGAAAGACAAAGAGAAATCCTTACTGAACAAATATTAGATCGGAACGTGCTAATGTATAATAACCAAAGGAAGATCGGTAGAAAGACAAAGAGAGATCCTTACTGAACAAATATTAGATCGGAACGTGCTAATGTATAATAACCAAAGGAAGATCAGTAGAAAGACAAAGAGAGATCCTTACTGAACAAATATTAGATCGGAACGTGCTAATGTATAATAACCAAAGGAAGATCAGCAGAAAGACAAAGAGAGATCCTTACTGAACAAATATTAGATCGGAACGTGCTAATGTATAATAACCAAATGAAGATCGGTAGAAAGACAAAGAGAGATCCTTACTGAACAAATAATAGATCGGAACGTGCAAATGTATAATAACCAAAGGAAGATCAGTAGAAAGACAAAGAGAGATCCGTACTGAACAAATATTAGATCGGAACGTGCAAATGTATAATAACCAAAGGAAGATCAGTAGAAAGACAAAGAGAGATCCTTACTGAACAAATAATAGATCGGAACGTGCAAATGTATAAATAACCAAAGGAAGATCAGTAGAAAGACAAAGAGAGATCCTTACTGAACAAATAATAGATCGGAACGTGCTAATGTATAATAACCAAAGGAAGATCAGTAGAAAGACAAAGAGAGATCCTTACTGAACAAATAATAGATCGGAACGTGCTAATGTATAATAACCAAAGGAAGATCGGTAGAAAGACAAAGAGAGATCCTTACTGAACAAATAATAGATCGGAACGTGCAAATGTATAATAACCAAAGGAAGATCGGTAGAAAGACAAAGAGAGATCCTTACTGAACAAATATTAGATCGGAACGTGCAAATGTATAATAATTAAAGGAAGATCGGTAGAAAGACAAAGAGAGATCCGGACTGAACAAATATTAGATCGGAAGAAGCAAACATATAATAACTAAGGGAAGATCGGTAGAAAGACAAAGAGAGATCCGGACTGAACAAATATTAGATCGGAAGAAGCAAACATATAATAACTAAGGGAAGATCGGTAGAAAGAAAAAGAGAGATCCTTACTGAACAAATATTAGATCGGAACGTGCAAAGATATAACTAAAGGAAGATCGGTAGAAAGACAAAGAGAGACCCGGACTGAACAAATAATAGATCGGAAGGAGCAAAGATATATTAACTAAAGGAAGATCGGTAGAAAGACAAAGAGAGATCCGGACTGAACTGATATTAGATCGGAACGGGCAAAGATAAAATAACTAAAGGAAGATCGGTAGAACCACAAAGAGAGACCCGGACTAAACAAATATTAGATCGGAAGGGGCAAAGATATAATAACTAAAGGAAGATCGGTAGAAAGACAAAGAGAGGTTCGGACTGAACAGATATCAGATCGGAACAAGCAAAGATATAATGACTAAAAGGAGATCGCTACAAAGACAAAGAGAGGTTCGGACTAAACAGATTTAAGATCGGAACAAGCAAAGATATAATGACCAAAAAAAGATCGGTAGAAAGACAAAGAGAGATCCGGACTGAACAGATTTTAGATCAGAACGTGAAAAGATATAATAACTAAAGGAAGATCGGTAGAAAGACAAAGAGAGATCCGGACTGAACAGATATTAGATCGGAACGAGCAAAGATATAATAACTAAAGGAAGATCGGTAGAAAGACAAAGAGATATGCGGACTGAACAAATATTAGATCGGAACGTGCAACTGTATAATGACGAAAAGAAGATGGGTAGAAAGAGAAAGAGATATCCGGACTGAACAAATATTAGATCGGAACGAGCAAATGTATAATAAGCAAAGGAAGATCGGTAGAAAGACAAAGAGAGATCCGTACTGAACAAATATTAGATCGGAACGTGCAAATGTATAATAACCAAAGGAAGATCGGTAGAAAGACAAAGAGAGATCCGTACTGAACAAATACTAGATCGGAACGTGCAAAGATATAATAACTAAGGGAAGATCGGTAGAAAGACAAAGAGAGGTCCGGACTGAACAGATATCAGATCGGAACAAGCAACGATATAATGACCGAAAGAAGATCGGTAGAAAGACAAAGAGAGATCCGTACTGAACAGATATTAGATCAGAACGTGCAAAGATATATTAACTAAAGGAAGATCGGTAGAAAGACAAAGAGAGACCCGGACTGAACAGATATTAGATCGGAACAATCAAAGATATTATAACTAAAGGAAGATCGGTAGAAAGACAAAGAGAGATCCGGACTGAACAGATTTTAGATCAGAACGTGAAAAGATATAATAACTAAAGGATGATCGGTAGAAAGACAAAGAGAGACCCGCACTGAACAGATATTAGATGGGAAGGAGCAAAGATATAATAACTAAAAGAAGATCGGTAGAAAGACAAAGAGAGTCCCGGACTGAACAGATATTAGATGGGAAGGAGCAAAAATATAATAACTAAAAGAAGATCGGTAGAAAGACAAAGAGAGATTCGGACTGAACAGATATTAGATGGGAAGGAGCAAAGATATAATGACTAAAAGAAGATCGGTAGAAAGACAAAGAGAGACTCGGACTGAACAGATATTAGATGGGAAGGAGCAAAGATATAATGACTAAAAGAAGATCGGTAGAAAGACAAAGAGAGTCCCGGACTGAACAGATATTATTTGGGAAGGAGCAAAGATACAATAACTAACAGAAGATCCGTAGAAAGACAAAGAGAGTCTCGGACTGAACAGATAGTAGATGGGAAAGAGCAAAGATATAATAACTAAAAGAAGATCGGTAGAAAGACAAAGAGAGACCCGGACTGAACAGATATTAGATGGGAAGGAGCAAAGATATAATAACTAAAAGAAGATCGGTAGAAAGACAAAGACAGACCCGGACTGAACAGACATTAGATGGGAAGGAGCAAAGATATAATGACTAAAAGAAGATCGGTAGAAAGACAAAGAGAGACCCGGACTGAACAGATATTAGATGGGAAGGAGCAAAGATACAATAACCAAATGAAGATCCGTAGAAAGACAAAGAGAGTCTCGGACTGAACAGATATTAGATGGGAAGGAGCAAAGATATAATAACTAAAAGAAGATCGGTAGAAAGACAAAGAGAGACCTCGACTGAATTGATATTAGATGACAAGGAGCAAAGATATAATGACTAAAAGAAGATCGGTAGAAAGACAAATGGAGTCCCGGACTGAACAGATATTAGATCGGAAGGAGCAAAGATATAATAACTAAAAGAAGATCGGTAGAAAGACAAAGAGAGACCCAGACTGAGCAGATTTTAGGTCGGAAGGAGCAGAGATATAATGACTAAAGGTAGATCCGTAGAAAGACAAAAAGAGATAAGGAATGAACCGATATTAGATGGGAAGGAGCAAAGATATAATGACTAAAAGAAGATCGGTAGAAAGACAACGAGAGATCCGGACTGAACAGATATTAGATGGGAACAAGCAAAGATATAATAACTAAAGGAAGATCGGTAGAAAGACAAAGAGAGATCCGGACTGAACAGATATTAGATCGGTACAAGCAAACTATAATGACTAAAACAAGATCGGTAGAAAGAAATATAGAGATCCGGACTGAAAAAATATTAGATCGAAACAAGCAAAGATATAATAACTAAAGGAAGATCGGTGGTAAGACAAAGAGAGATCCGGACTGAACAGATATTAGGTCGGAACGAGCAATGATATAATAACTAAAGGAAGATCGGTGGTAAGACAAAGAGAGATCCGGACTGAACTGATATTAGATCGGAACAAGCAAAGATATAATAACTAAAGGAAGATCGGTAGAAAGACAAAGAGAGATCCGGACTGAACAGATATTAGATCGGAGCAAGCAAAGATATAATAACTAAAGGAAGATCGGTAGAAAGAGAAAGAGAGATCCGGACTGAACAGATATTAGATCGGAGCGAGCATAGATATAATAGCTAAAGGAAGATCGGTAGAAAGACAAAGAGAGATACGAACTGAACAAATATTAGATCAGAACAAGCAAAGATATAATAACTAAAGGAAGTTCGGTAGAAAGACAAAGAGAGATCCGGACTGAATAGATATTAGATCGGAACGAGCAAAGATATAATAACTAAAGGAAGATCGGTAGAAAGACAAAGAGGTTCCGGACTGAACAGATATTAGATCGGAACGAGCAAAGATATAATAACTAAAGGAAGTTCGGTAGAAAGACAAAGAGAGATCCGGACTGAACAGTTATTAGATCGGAACGAGGAAAGATATAATAACTAAAGGAAGATCGGTAGAAAGACAAAGAGAGATCGAGCCTGAATAAATATTAGATCGAAACTAGCAAAAATATAATAACTAAAGGAAGATCGGTAGAAAGACAAACAGAGATCCGGACTGAACAAATATTAGAACGGGACGTGCAAAGATATAATGACTAAAAGAAGATCGTTAGAAAGACAAACAGAGATCCGGACTGAACAAATATTACAACGGGACGTGCAAAGATATAATGACTAAAAGAAGATCGCTAGAAAGACAAACAGAGATCCAGACTGCGCAAATATTAGATCGGAACAAGAAAAGGTATAATGACAAAAAAGATCGGTGGAAGGACAAATAAAGATTCGGCCTGAACAGATATTAGATCGGAACGACCTAAGGTATAATTACTTAAAAAACATCGGAGGAAAGACAAACAGAGATCCGGACTGAGCAGATATTAGATCGAAACGAGCAAAGATATAATGACTAAAAGAAGATCGATAGAAAGACAAAGAGAGACCCGCACTGAACAGATATTAGATCGGAACGTGCAAAGATATAATGACGAAAAGAAGATCGGTAGAAAGACAAAGAGAGATTCTGACTGAACTGATATTAGATCGGAACGTACAAACATATAATAACTAAAGGAAGATTGCTGGAAAGACAAAGAGAGATCCGGACTGAACTGATATTAGATCGGAACGAGCAAAGATATACTAACGGACGATCGGTAGAAAGACAAAGAGAGATCCGAACTGAACTGATATTAGATCGGAACGAGCAAAGATATAATAACTAAAGGAAGATCGGTAGAACGACAAACAGAGATCCGGACTGAACAAATATTAGAACGGGACGTGCAAAGATATAATGACTAAAAGAAGATCGTTAGAAAGACAAACAGAGATCCGGACTGAACAAATATTAGAACGGGACGTGCAAAGATATAATGACTAAAAGAAGATCGCTAGAAAGACAAACAGAGATCCAGACTGAGCAAATATTAGATCGGAACAAGAAAAGGTATAATGAAGAAAAGAAGATCGATAGAAAGACAAAGAGATATCCGGGCTGAACAAATATTAGATCGGAACGAGCAAAGATATAATGACTAAAAAGATCGGTGGAAGGACAAATAAAGATTCGGCCTGAACAGATATTAGATCCGAACGACCTAAGGTATAATTACTTAAAAAACATCGGAGGAAAGACAAACAGAGATCCGGACTGAGCAGATATTAGATCGAAATGAGCAAAGATATACAATTAAAGGAAGATCGGTAGAAAGACAAAGAGAGATCCGCACTGAACTGATATTAGATCGGAACGAGCAAAGATATAATAACTAAAGGAAGATCGGTAGAACGACAAAGAGAGACCCGGACTAAAGAAATATTAGATCGGAAGGAGCAAAGATATAATAAATAAAGGAAGATCGGTAGAAAGACAAAGAGAGATCCGGACTGAACTGATATTAGATCGGAACGTACAAACATATAATAACTAAAGGAAGATTGGTGGAAAGACAAAGAGAGATCCGGACTGAACTGATATTAGATCGGAACGAGCAAAGATATACAATTAAAGGAAGATCGGTAGAAAGACAAAGAGAGATCCGCACTGAACTGATATTAGATCGGAACGAGCAAAGATATAATAACTAAAGGAAGATCGGTAGAACGACAAAGAGAGACCCGGACTAAAGAAATATTAGATCGGAAGGAGCAAAGATATAATAAATAAAGGAAGATCGGTAGAAAGACAAAGAGAGATCCGGACTGAACTGATATTAGATCGGAACGAGCAAAGATATAATAACTAAAGGAAGATCGGTAGAACGACAAAGAGAGATCGAGACTGAATAAATATTAGATCGGAAGGAGCAAAGATATAATAAATAAAGGAAGATCGGTAGAAAGACAAAGAGAGATCCGGACTGAACTGATATTAGATAGTAACGAGCAAAAATATAATAACTAAAGGAAGATCGGTAGAAAGACAAAGAGAGATACGGACTGAGCAGATATTAGACCGAAACGAGCAAAGATATACTAACTAAAGGAGAACCGGTAGAAAGACAAAGAGAGACCCGGACTGAACAAATATTAGATCGGAACCTGCAAAGATATAATAACTAAAGGAAGATCGGTACAAAGACAAAGAGAGGTTCGGACTGAACAGATATCAGATCGGAACAAGCAAAGATATAATGACTAAAAGGAGATCGCTACAAAGACAAAGAGAGGTTCGGACTGAACAGATATCAGATCGGAACAAGCAAAAATATAATGACCAAAATAGATCGGTAGAAAGACAAAGAGAGATCCGGACTGAACAAATATTAGATCGGAACGAGCAAAGATATAATAACTAATGGAAGATCGGTAGAAAGACAAAGAGAGATCCGTACTGAACAAATATTAGATCGGAACGTGCAAATGTATAATAACCAAAGGAAGATCAGTAGAAAGACAAAGAGAGATCCGTACTGAACAAATACTAGATCGGAACGTGCAAAGATATAATAACTTAGGGAAGATCGGTAGAAAGACAAAGAGAGATCCGGACTGAAGAGACTTTAGATTAGAACGTGAAAAGATATAATAACTAAAGGAAGATCGGTAGAAAGACAAAGAGAGATTCGCACTGAACAGATATTAGATGAGAAGGAGCAAAGATATAACGACTAAAAGAAGATCGGTAGAAAGACAAAGGGAGTCCCGGACTGAGCAGATATTAGATGGGAAGGAGCAAAGATATAATGACTAAAAGAAGATCGGTAGAAGGACAAAGAGAGATCCGGACTGAACAGATTTTAGATTAGAACGTGAAAAGATATTATAACTAAAAGAAGATCGGTAGAAAGAAAAAGAGAGACCCGGACTGAGCAGATATTAGATGGGAAGGAACAAAGATATAATGACTAAAAGAAGATCGGTAGATGGACAAAGAGAGTCCCGGACTGAACAGATATTAGATCGGAAGGAGCAAAGATATAGTAACTAAAAGAAGATCGGTAGAAAGACAAAGAGAGACCCAGACTGAGCAGATATTAAATCGGAAGGAGCAAAGATATAATGACTAAAAGTAGATCAGTAGAAAGACAAACAGAGATACGGAATGAACCGGTATTAGATCGGAAGGAACAAAGATATAGTGTCTCAAACAAAATCGGTAGAAAGACAAAGAGACACCCAGACTGAACAGATATTAGATCGGAAGGAGCAAAGATATAATAACTAAAGGAAGTTCGGTAGAAAGACAACGAGAGATCCGGACTGAACAGATATTAGATCGGAACAAGCAAAGATATAATAACTAAAGGAAGATCGGTAGAACGACAAAGAGAGACCCGGACTGAACAAATATTAGATCGGAACGTGCAAAGATGTAATAAATAAAGGAAGATCGGTAGAAAGACAAAGAGAGATCCGGACTGAACAAATATTAGATCGGAACGTGCAAAGATATAATAAATAAAGGAAGATCGGTAGAAAGACAAAGAGAGACCCGGACTGAACAAATATTAGATCGGAACGAGCAAAGATATAATAACTAAAGGAAGATCGGTAGAAAGACAAACAGAGATCCAGACTGAACAAATATTAGATCGGAACGAGCAAAGATATAATAACTAAAGGAAGATCGGTAGAAAGACAAAGACAGACCCGGACTGAACAGATATTAGATCGGAACGAGCCAGGATATAATAACTTAAGGAAGATCGGTAGAAAGACAATGAGAGATCCGGACTGAACAAATATTAGATCGGAGCGAGCAAAGATATAATAACTAAAGGAAAATCGGTAGAAAGACAAAGAGAGACCCGGACTGAACTGATATTAGATCGGAACGAGCAATGATTTAATAACTAAAGGAAGATCGGTAGAACGACAAAGAGAGACCCGGACTCAACAAATATTAGATCGGAACGTGCTAAGATGTAATAACTAAAGGAAGATCGGTAGAAAGACAAAGAGAGATCCGGACTAAACAAATATTAGATCGGAGCCTGCAAAGATGTAATAACTAAAGGAAGATCGGTAGAACGACAAAGAGAGACCCGGACTCAACAAATATTAGATCGGAACGTGCAAAGATGTAATAACTAAAGGAAGATCGGTAGAACGACAAAGAGAGACCCGGACTCAACAAATATTAGATCGGAACGAGCAAAGATATAACAACTAAAGGAAGATCGGTAGAAAGAAAAACAGAGATCCGGACTGAACAAATATTAGATCCGAACGTGCAAAGATATAATAACTAAAGGAAGATCGGTAGAACGACAAAGAGAGACCCGGACTCAACAACTATTAGATCGGAACGAGCAAAGATATAACAACTAAAGGAAGATCGGTAGAAAGAAAAACAGAGATCCGGACTGAACAAATATTAGATCCGAACCTGCAAAGATGTAATAACTAAAGGAAGATCGGTAGAACGACAAAGAGAGACCCGGACTCAACAAATATTAGATCGGAACGAGCAAAGATATAATAACTAAAGGAAGATTGGTAGAAAGTAAAACAGAGACCCGGACTCAACAAATATTAGATCCGAACGTGCAAAGATATAATAACTAAAGGAAGATCGGTTGAAAGGCAAAGAGAGATCCGGACTTAACAGATATTAGATCGGAACGAGCAAAGATATAACAACTAAAGGAAGATCGGTAGAACGACAAAGAGAGACCCGGACTCAACAAATATTAGATCGGAACGAGCAAAGATATAATAACTAAAGGAAGATTGGTAGAAAGAAAAACAGAGACCCGGACTCAACAGATATTAGATCCGAACGTGCAAAGATATAATAACTAAAGGAAGATCGGTAGAAAGGCACAGAGAGATCCGGACTTAACGGATATTAGATCGGAACGAGCAAAGATATAATAACTAAAGGAAGATTGGTAGAAAGACAAACAGAGATCCGCACTGAACAAATATAAGATCGGAACGAGCAAAGCTGTAATAACTAAAGGAAGATTGGTAGAAAGACAAACAGAGATCCAGACTGAACAAATATTAGATCGGAACGAGCAAAGATGTAATAACTAAAGGAAGATCGGTAGAAAGACAAAGAGAGACCCGGACTGAACGAATACTAGATCGGAACGTGCAAAGATATAATAACTAAAGGAAGATCGGTAGAAAGACAAAGAGAGATCCGGACTGAACTGATATTAGATCGGAACGTGCAAAGATATAATAACTAAAGGAAGATCGGTAGAAAGACAAAGAGAGATCCGGACTGAACAAATATTAGATCGGAACGAGCAAAGATATAATAACTAAGGGAAGATCGGTAGAAAGACAAAGAGAGATCCGGACTGAACAAATATTAGATCGGAACGTGCAAAGATATAATAACTAAAGGAAGATCGGTAGAAAGACAAAGAGAGATCCGGACTGAACTGATATTAGATCGGAACGTGCAAAGATATAATAACTAAGGGAAGATCGGTAGAAAGACAAAGAGAGATCCAGACTGAACAAATATTAGATCGGAACGAGCAAAGATATAATAACTAAGGGAAGATCGGTAGAAAGACAAAGAGAGATCCGGACTGAACCAATATTAGATCGGAACGTGCAAAGATATAATAACTAAAGGAAGATCGGTAGAAAGACAAAGAGAGATCCGGACTGAACTGATATTAGATCGGAACGTGCAAAGATATAATAACTAAAGGAAGATCCGTAGAAAGAAAAAGAGAGACCCGGACTGAACAAATATTAGATCGGAACGAGCAAAGATATAAAAACCAAAGGAAGATCGGTAGAAAGACAAAGAGAGATCCGGACTGAACTGATATTAGATCGGAACGTGCAAAGATATAATAACTAAAGGAAGATCGGTAGAAAGACAAAGAGAGATCCGGAGTGAACAAATATTGGATCGGAACGCGCAAAGATATAATAACTAAAGGAAGATCGGTAGAAAGACAAAGAGAGACCCGGACTGAACAAATATTAGATCGGAACGTGCAAAGATATAATAACTAAAGGAAGATCCGTAGAAAGACAAAGAGAGACCCAGACTGAACTGATATTAGATCGGAACGTGCAAAGATATAATAACTAAATGAAGATCGGTAGAAAGACAAAGAGAGACCCGGACTGAACTGATATTAGATCGGAACGTGCAAAGATATAATAACTAAAGGAAGATCGGTAGAAAGACAAAGAGAGACCCAGACTGAACAAATATTAGATCGGAACGAGCAAAGCTATAATAACTAAAGGAAGATCGGTAGAAAGACAAAGAGAGATCCGGAGTGAACAAATATTAGATCGGAACGTGCAAAGATATAATAACTAAAGGAAGATCGGTAGAAAGACAAAGAGAGACCCAGACTGAACTGATATTAGATCGGAACGTGCAAAGATATAATAACTAAAGGAAGATCGGTAGAAAGACAAAGAGAGACCCGGACTGAACTGATATTAGATCGGAACGTGCAAAGATATAATAACTAAAGGAAGATCGGTAGAAAGACAAAGAGAGACCCAGACTGAACAAATATTAGATCGGAACGAGCAAAGCTATAATAACTAAAGGAAGATCGGTAGAAAGACAATGAGAGATCCGGACTGAACTGATATTAGATCGGAACGTGCAAAGATATAATAACTAAATGAAGATCGGTAGAAAGACAAAGAGAGACCCGGACTGAACTGATATTAGATCGGAACGTGCAAAGATATAATAACTAAAGGAAGATCGGTAGAAAGACAAAGAGAGACCCAGACTGAACAAATATTAGATCGGAACGTGCAAAGATATAATAACTAAAGGAAGATCGGTAGAAAGACAAAGAGAGACCCAGACTGAACTGATATTAGATCGGAACGTGCAAAGATATAATAACTAAAGGAAGATCGGTAGAAAGACAAAGAGAGACCCGGACTGAACTGATATTAGATCGGAACGTGCAAAGATATAATAACTAAAGGAAGATCGGTAGAAAGACAAAGAGAGACCCAGACTGAACAAATATTAGATCGGAACGAGCAAAGCTATAATAACTAAAGGAAGATCGGTAGAAAGACAATGAGAGATCCGGACTGAACTGATATTAGATCGGAACGTGCAAAGATATAATAACTAAAGGAAGATCGGTAGAAAGACAATGAGAGATCCGGACTGAACTGATATTAGATCGGAACGTGCAAAGATATAATAACTAAAGGAAGATCGGTAGAAAGAAAAAGAGAGACCCGGACTGAACAAATATTAGATCGGAACGAGCAAAGATATAAAAACCAAAGGAAGATCGGTAGAAAGACAAAGAGAGATCCGGACTGAACTGATATTAGATCGGAACGTGCAAAGATATAATAACTAAAGGAAGATCGGTAAAAAGACAAAGAGAGATCCGGAGTGAACAAATATTAGATCGGAACGTGCAAAGATATAATAACTAAAGGAAGATCAGTAGAAAGACAAAGAGAGACCCGGACTGAACAAATATTAGATCGGAACGTGCAAAGATATAATAACTAAAGGAAGATCGGTAGAAAGACAAAGAGAGATCCGGACTGAACTGATATTAGATCGGAACGTGCAAAGATATAATAACTAAAGGAAGATCGGTAGAAAGACAAAGAGAGATCCGGACTGAACAAATATTAGATCGGAACGTGCAAAGATATAATAACTAAAGGAAGATCGGTAGAAAGACAAAGAGAGACCCGGACTGAACAAATATTAGATTGGAACGTGCAAAGATATAATAACTAAAGGAAGATCGGTAGAAAGACAAAGAGAGATCCGGACTGAACTGATATTAGATTTGAACGTGCAAAGATATAATAACTAAAGGAAGATCGGTAGAAAGACAAAGAGAGACGCAGACTGAACAAATATTAGATCGGAACGAGCAAAGCTATAATAACTAAAGGAAGATCGGTAGAAAGACAAAGAGAGACCCGGACTGAACAAATATTAGATCGGAACGTGCAAAGATATAATAACTAAAGGAAGATCGGTAGAAAGACAAAGAGAGATCCGGACTGAACTGATATTAGATCGGAACGAGCAAAGATATAATAACTAATGGAAGATCGGTAGAAAGACAAAGAGAGATCCGTACTGAACAAATATTAGATCGGAACGTGCAAATGTATAATAACCAAAGGAAGATCAGTAGAAAGACAAAGAGAGATCCGTACTGATCAAATATTAGATCGGAACGTGCAAATGTATAATAACCAAAGGAAGATCGGTAGAAAGACAAAGAGAGATCCGTACTGAACAAATACTAGATCGGAACGTGCAAAGATATAACTAAGGGAAGATCGGTAGAAAGACAAAGAGAGATCCGGACTGAACAGATTTTAGATTAGAACGTGAAAAGATATAATAACTAAAGGAAGATCGGTAGAAAGACAAAGAGAGACCCGCACTGAACAGATATTAGATAAGAAGGAGCAAAGATATAATAACTAAAAGAAGATCGGTAGAAAGACAAAGAGAGACCCGGACTGAGCAGATATTAGATGGGAAGGAGCAAAGATATAATGACTAAAACAAGATCGTTAGAAGGACAAGGAGAGTCCCGGACTGAGCAGATATTAGATGGGAAGGAGCAAAGATATAATGACTAAAAGAAGATCGGTAGAAGGACAAAGAGAGATCCGGACTGAACAGATTTTAGATTAGAACGTGAAAAGATATAATAACTAAAAGAAGATCCGTACAAAGACAAACATGGTCCCGGACTGAACAGATATTAGATGAGAAGGAGCAAAGATATAATAACTAAAAGAAGATCGGTAGAAAGACAAAGAGTGACCCGGACTGAGCAGATATTAGATGGGAAGGAGCAAAGATGTAATGACTAAAAGAAGATCGGTAGATGGACAAAGAGAGTCCCGGACTGAACAGATATTAGATCGGAAGGAGCAAAGATATAGTAACTAAAAGAAGATCGGTAGAAAGACAAAGAGAGACCCAGACTGAACAGATATTAGATCGGAAGGAACAAAGATATAGTGACTAAAACAAAATCTGTAGAAAGTCAAAGAGAGACCCAGACTGAACAGATATTAGATCGGAAGGAGCAAAGATATAATAACTAAAGGAAGTTCGGTAGAAAGACAACGAGAGATCCGGACTGAACAGATATTAGATCGGAACAAGCAAAGATATAATAACTAAAGGAAGATCGGTAGAAAGACAAAGAGAGACCCGGACTGAACTGATATTAGATCGGAACGTGCAAAGATGTAATAAATAAAGGAAATCGGTAGAAAGACAAAGAGAGACCCGGACTGAACAAATATTAGATCGGAACGAGCAAAGATATAATAACTAAGGGAAGATCGGTAGAAAGACAAAGAGAGATCCGGACTGAACAAATATTAGATCGGAACCAGCAAAGATATAATAACTAAAGGAAGATCGGTGGAAAGACAAAGAGAGACCCGGACTGAACAAATATTAGATCGGAACGAGCTAAGATATAATTACTAAAGGAAGATCGGTAGAAAGACAAAGAGAGATCCGGTTTGAACAAATATTAGATCGGAACGAGCAAAGATATAATAACTAAAGGAAGATCGGTAGAAAGACAAAGAGAGATCCGGACTGAACAAATATTAGATCGGAACGAGCAAAGATATAATAACTACAGGAAGATAAGTTGAAAGACAAAGAGAGATCCGGACTGAACAAATATTAGATCTGAACGAGCAAAGATATAATAACTAAAGGAAGATCGGTAGAACGACAAAGAGAGACCCGGACTCAACAAATATTAGATGGGAACGTGCTAAGATGTAATAACTAAAGGAAGATCGGTAGAAAGACAAAGAGAGATCCGGACTCAACAAATATTAGATCGGAACCTGCAAAGATGTAATAACTAAAGGAAGATCGGTAGAACGACAAAGAGAGACCCGGACTCAACAAATATTAGATCGGAACATGCAAAGATGTAATAACTAAAGGAAGATCAGTAGAAAGACAAAGAGAGACCCGGACTCAACAAATATTAGATCGGAACCTGCAAAGATGTAATAACTAAAGGAAGATCGGTAGAACGACAAAGAGAGACCCGGACTCAACAAATATTAGATCGGAACGTGCAAAGATATAATAACTAAAGGAAGATCGGTAGAAAGACAAAGAGAGACCCAGACTGAACTGATATTAGATCGGAACGTGCAAAGATATAATAACTAAAGGAAGATCGGTAGAAAGACAAAGAGAGACCCGGACTGAACTGATATTAGATCGGATCGAGCAATGATTTAATAACTAAAGGAATATCGGTAGAACGACAAAGAGAGACCCGGACTCAACAAATATTAGATCGGAACGTGCTAAGATGTAATAACTAAAGGAAGATCGGTAGAATGACAAAGAGAGATCCGGACTCAACAAATATTAGATCGGAACCTGCAAAGATGTAATAACTAAAGGAAGATCGGTAGAACGACAAAGAGAGACCCGGACTCAACAAATATTAGATCGGAACGTGCAAAGATGTAATAACTAAAGGAAGATCGGTAGAACGACAAAGAGAGACCCGGACTCAACAAATATTAAATCGGAACGAGCAAAGCTGTAATAACTAAAGGAAGATTGGTAGAAAGACAAAGAGAGATCCGGACTGAACAGGTATTAGATCCGAACGTGCAAAGATATAATAACTAAAGGAAGATCGGTAGAAAGACAAAGTGAGATCCGGACTGAACAGATATTAGATCGGAACGAGCAAAGATATAATAACTAAAGAGAGATCGGTAGAAAGACAAACAGAGATCCGGACTGAACAAATATTATATCGAAACGAGCAAAGATATAATAACTAAGGAAGATCGGTAGAAAGACAAACAGAGATCCGGACTGAGCAAATATTAGATCGGAACGTGCAAAGATATAATTACTAAAGGAAGATCGGTAGAAAGACAAACAGAGATCCAGACTGAACAAATATTAGATCGGAACGAGCAAAGATGTAATAACTAAAGGAAGATCGGTAGAAAGACAAAGAGAGACCCGGACTGAACAAATACTAGATCGGAACGTGCAAAGATATAATAACTAAAGGAAGATCGGTAGAAAGACAAAGAGAGATCCGGACTGAACTGATATTAGATCGGAACGTGCAAAGATATAATAACTAAGGGAAGATCGGTAGAAAGACAAAGAGAGATCCGGACTGAACAAATATTAGATCGGAACGAGCAAAGATATAATAACTAAGGGAAGATCGGTAGAAAGACAAAGAGAGATCCGGACTGAACAAATATTAGATCGGAACGTGCAAAGATATAATAACTAAAGGAAGATCGGTAGAAAGACAAAGAGAGATCCGGACTGAACTGATATTAGATCGGAACGTGCAAAGATATAATAACTAAGGGAAGATCGGTAGAAAGACAAAGAGAGATCCAGACTGAACAAATATTAGATCGGAACGTGCAAAGATATAATAACTAAAGGAAGATCGGTAGAAAGACAAAGAGAGATCCGGACTGAACTGATATTAGATCGGAACGTGCAAAGATATAATAACTAAGGGAAGATCGGTAGAAAGACAAAGAGAGATCCGGACTGAACAAATATTAGATCGGAAGGTGCAAAGATATAATAACTAAAGGAAGATCGGTAGAAAGACAAAGAGAGACCCGGACTGAACAAATATTAGATCGGAACGTGCAAAGATATAATAACTAAAGGAAGATCGGTAGAAAGAAAAAGAGAGATCCGGACTGAACAAATATTAGATCGGAACGAGCAAAGATATAAAAACCAAAGGAAGATCGGTAGAAAGACAACGAGAGATCCGGACTGAACTGATATTAGATCGGAACGTGCAAAGATATAATAACTAAAGGAAGATCGGTAGAAAGACAAAGAGAGATCCGGAGTGAACAAATATTGGATCGGAACGTGCAAAGATATAATAACTAAAGGAAGATCGGTAGAAAGACAAAGAGAGACCCGGACTGAGCAGATATTAGATGGGAAGGAGCAAAGATATAATGACTAAAAGAAGATCGGTAGAAGGACAAAGAGAGATCCGGACTGAACAGATTTTAGATTAGAACGTGAAAAGATATAATAACTAAAAGAAGATCCGTACAAAGACAAACATGGTCCCGGACTGAACAGATATTAGATGAGAAGGAGCAAAGATATAATAACTAAAAGAAGATCGGTAGAAAGACAAAGAGTGACCCGGACTGAGCAGATATTAGATGGGAAGGAGCAAAGATGTAATGACTAAAAGAAGATCGGTAGATGGACAAAGAGAGTCCCGGACTGAACAGATATTAGATCGGAAGGAGCAAAGATATAGTAACTAAAAGAAGATCGGTAGAAAGACAAAGAGAGACCCAGACTGAACAGATATTAGATCGGAAGGAACAAAGATATAGTGACTAAAACAAAATCTGTAGAAAGTCAAAGAGAGACCCAGACTGAACAGATATTAGATCGGAAGGAGCAAAGATATAATAACTAAAGGAAGTTCGGTAGAAAGACAACGAGAGATCCGGACTGAACAGATATTAGATCGGAACAAGCAAAGATATAATAACTAAAGGAAGATCGGTAGAAAGACAAAGAGAGACCCGGACTGAACTGATATTAGATCGGAACGTGCAAAGATGTAATAAATAAAGGAAATCGGTAGAAAGACAAAGAGAGACCCGGACTGAACAAATATTAGATCGGAACGAGCAAAGATATAATAACTAAGGGAAGATCGGTAGAAAGACAAAGAGAGATCCGGACTGAACAAATATTAGATCGGAACCAGCAAAGATATAATAACTAAAGGAAGATCGGTGGAAAGACAAAGAGAGACCCGGACTGAACAAATATTAGATCGGAACGAGCTAAGATATAATTACTAAAGGAAGATCGGTAGAAAGACAAAGAGAGATCCGGTTTGAACAAATATTAGATCGGAACGAGCAAAGATATAATAACTAAAGGAAGATCGGTAGAAAGACAAAGAGAGATCCGGACTGAACAAATATTAGATCGGAACGAGCAAAGATATAATAACTACAGGAAGATAAGTTGAAAGACAAAGAGAGATCCGGACTGAACAAATATTAGATCTGAACGAGCAAAGATATAATAACTAAAGGAAGATCGGTAGAACGACAAAGAGAGACCCGGACTCAACAAATATTAGATGGGAACGTGCTAAGATGTAATAACTAAAGGAAGATCGGTAGAAAGACAAAGAGAGATCCGGACTCAACAAATATTAGATCGGAACCTGCAAAGATGTAATAACTAAAGGAAGATCGGTAGAACGACAAAGAGAGACCCGGACTCAACAAATATTAGATCGGAACATGCAAAGATGTAATAACTAAAGGAAGATCAGTAGAAAGACAAAGAGAGACCCGGACTCAACAAATATTAGATCGGAACCTGCAAAGATGTAATAACTAAAGGAAGATCGGTAGAACGACAAAGAGAGACCCGGACTCAACAAATATTAGATCGGAACGTGCAAAGATATAATAACTAAAGGAAGATCGGTAGAAAGACAAAGAGAGACCCAGACTGAACTGATATTAGATCGGAACGTGCAAAGATATAATAACTAAAGGAAGATCGGTAGAAAGACAAAGAGAGACCCGGACTGAACTGATATTAGATCGGATCGAGCAATGATTTAATAACTAAAGGAATATCGGTAGAACGACAAAGAGAGACCCGGACTCAACAAATATTAGATCGGAACGTGCTAAGATGTAATAACTAAAGGAAGATCGGTAGAATGACAAAGAGAGATCCGGACTCAACAAATATTAGATCGGAACCTGCAAAGATGTAATAACTAAAGGAAGATCGGTAGAACGACAAAGAGAGACCCGGACTCAACAAATATTAGATCGGAACGTGCAAAGATGTAATAACTAAAGGAAGATCGGTAGAACGACAAAGAGAGACCCGGACTCAACAAATATTAAATCGGAACGAGCAAAGCTGTAATAACTAAAGGAAGATTGGTAGAAAGACAAAGAGAGATCCGGACTGAACAGGTATTAGATCCGAACGTGCAAAGATATAATAACTAAAGGAAGATCGGTAGAAAGACAAAGTGAGATCCGGACTGAACAGATATTAGATCGGAACGAGCAAAGATATAATAACTAAAGAGAGATCGGTAGAAAGACAAACAGAGATCCGGACTGAACAAATATTATATCGGAACGAGCAAAGATATAATAACTAAGGAAGATCGGTAGAAAGACAAACAGAGATCCGGACTGAGCAAATATTAGATCGGAACGTGCAAAGATATAATTACTAAAGGAAGATCGGTAGAAAGACAAACAGAGATCCAGACTGAACAAATATTAGATCGGAACGAGCAAAGATGTAATAACTAAAGGAAGATCGGTAGAAAGACAAAGAGAGACCCGGACTGAACAAATACTAGATCGGAACGTGCAAAGATATAATAACTAAAGGAAGATCGGTAGAAAGACAAAGAGAGATCCGGACTGAACTGATATTAGATCGGAACGTGCAAAGATATAATAACTAAGGGAAGATCGGTAGAAAGACAAAGAGAGATCCGGACTGAACAAATATTAGATCGGAACGAGCAAAGATATAATAACTAAGGGAAGATCGGTAGAAAGACAAAGAGAGATCCGGACTGAACAAATATTAGATCGGAACGTGCAAAGATATAATAACTAAAGGAAGATCGGTAGAAAGACAAAGAGAGATCCGGACTGAACTGATATTAGATCGGAACGTGCAAAGATATAATAACTAAGGGAAGATCGGTAGAAAGACAAAGAGAGATCCAGACTGAACAAATATTAGATCGGAACGTGCAAAGATATAATAACTAAAGGAAGATCGGTAGAAAGACAAAGAGAGATCCGGACTGAACTGATATTAGATCGGAACGTGCAAAGATATAATAACTAAGGGAAGATCGGTAGAAAGACAAAGAGAGATCCGGACTGAACAAATATTAGATCGGAAGGTGCAAAGATATAATAACTAAAGGAAGATCGGTAGAAAGACAAAGAGAGACCCGGACTGAACAAATATTAGATCGGAACGTGCAAAGATATAATAACTAAAGGAAGATCGGTAGAAAGAAAAAGAGAGATCCGGACTGAACAAATATTAGATCGGAACGAGCAAAGATATAAAAACCAAAGGAAGATCGGTAGAAAGACAACGAGAGATCCGGACTGAACTGATATTAGATCGGAACGTGCAAAGATATAATAACTAAAGGAAGATCGGTAGAAAGACAAAGAGAGATCCGGAGTGAACAAATATTGGATCGGAACGTGCAAAGATATAATAACTAAAGGAAGATCGGTAGAAAGACAAAGAGAGACCCGGACTGAACTGATATTAGATCGGAACGTGCAAAGATATAATAACTAAAGGAAGATCGGTAGAAAGACAAAGAGAGACCCAGACTGAACTGATATTAGATCGGAACGTGCAAAGATATAATAACTAAAGGAAGATGGTAGAAAGACAAAGAGAGATCCGGAGTGAACAAATATTGGATCGGAAGGTGCAAAGATATAATAACTAAAGGAAGATCGGTAGAAAGACAAAGAGAGACCCGGACTGAACTGATATTAGATTGCAACGTGCAAAGATATAATAACTAAAGGAAGATCGGTAGAAAGACAAAGAGAGACCCGGACTGAACTGATATTAGATCGGAACGTGCAAAGATATAATAACTAAAGGAAGATCGGTAGAAAGACAAAGAGAGACCCAGACTGAACTGATATTAGATCGGAACGTGCAAAGATATAATAACTAAAGGAAGATCGGTAGAAAGACAAAGAGAGACCCGGACTGAACTGATATTAGATCGGAACGTGCAAAGATATAATAACTAAAGGAAGATCGGTAGAAAGACAAAGAGAGACCCGGACTGAACTGATATTAGATCGGAACGTGCAAAGATATAATAACTAAAGGAAGATCGGTAGAAAGACAAAGAGAGACCCAGACTGAACTGATATTAGATCGGAACGTGCAAAGATATAATAACTAAAGGAAGATCGGTAGAAAGACAAAGAGAGACCCGGACTGAACTGATATTAGATCGGAACGTGCAAAGATATAATAACTAAAGGAAGATCGGTAGAAAGACAAAGAGAGACCCAGACTGAACTGATATTAGATCGGAACGTGCAAAGATATAATAACTAAAGGAAGATCGGTAGAAAGACAAAGAGAGACCCGGACTGAACTGATATTAGATCGGAACGTGCAAAGATATAATAACTAAAGGAAGATCGGTAGAAAGGCAAAGAGAGACCCGGACTGAACTGATATTAGATCGGAGCGTGCAAAGATATAATAACTAAAGGAAGATCGGTAGAAAGACAAAGAGAGACCCAGACTGAACTGATATTAGATCGGAACGTGCAAAGATATAATAACTAAAGGAAGATCGGTAGAAAGACAAAGAGAGACCCGGACTGAACTGATATTCGATCGGAACGTGCAAAGATATTATAACTAAAGGAAGATCGGTAGAAAGACAAAGAGAGACCCGGACTGAACAAATATTAGATCGGAACGTGCAAAGATATAATAACTAAAGGAAGATCGGTAGAAAGACAAAGAGAGACCCAGACTGAACTGATATTAGATCGGAACGTGCAAAGATATAATAACTAAAGGAAGATCGGTGGAAAGACAAAGAGAGACCCGGACTGAACTGATATTAGATCGGAACGTGCAAAGATATAATAACTAAAGGAAGATCGGTAGAAAGACAAAGAGAGACCCAGACTGAACAAATATTAGATCGGAACGAGCAAAGCTATAATAACTAAAGGAAGATCGGTAGAAAGACAAAGAGAGACCCGGACTGAACATATATTAGATCGGAACGTGCAAAGATATAATAACTAAAGGAAGATCGGTAGAAAGACAAAGAGAGACCCGGACTGAACAAATATTAGATCGGAACGTGCAAAGATATAATAACTAAAGGAAGATCGGTAGAAAGACAAAGAGAGACCCAGACTGAACAAATATTAGATCGGAACGAGCAAAGCTATAATAACTAAAGGAAGATCGGTAGAAAGACAAAGAGAGAACCGGACTGAACTGATATTAGATCGGAACGTGCAAAGATATAATAACTAAGGGAAGATCGGTAGAAAGACAAAGAGAGATCCGGACTGAACAAATATTAGATCGGAAGGTGCAAAGATATAATAACTAAAGGAAGATCGGTAGAAAGACAAAGAGAGACCCGGACTGAACAAATATTAGATCGGAACGTGCAAAGATATAATAACTAAAGGAAGATCGGTAGAAAGAAAAAGAGAGATCCGGACTGAACAAATATTAGATCGGAACGAGCAAAGATATAAAAACCAAAGGAAGATCGGTAGAAAGACAACGAGAGATCCGGACTGAACTGATATTAGATCGGAACGTGCAAAGATATAATAACTAAAGGAAGATCGGTAGAAAGACAAAGAGAGATCCGGAGTGAACAAATATTGGATCGGAACGTGCAAAGATATAATAACTAAAGGAAGATCGGTAGAAAGACAAAGAGAGACCCGGACTGAGCAGATATTAGATGGGAAGGAGCAAAGATATAATGACTAAAAGAAGATCGGTAGAAGGACAAAGAGAGATCCGGACTGAACAGATTTTAGATTAGAACGTGAAAAGATATAATAACTAAAAGAAGATCCGTACAAAGACAAACATGGTCCCGGACTGAACAGATATTAGATGAGAAGGAGCAAAGATATAATAACTAAAAGAAGATCGGTAGAAAGACAAAGAGTGACCCGGACTGAGCAGATATTAGATGGGAAGGAGCAAAGATGTAATGACTAAAAGAAGATCGGTAGATGGACAAAGAGAGTCCCGGACTGAACAGATATTAGATCGGAAGGAGCAAAGATATAGTAACTAAAAGAAGATCGGTAGAAAGACAAAGAGAGACCCAGACTGAACAGATATTAGATCGGAAGGAACAAAGATATAGTGACTAAAACAAAATCTGTAGAAAGTCAAAGAGAGACCCAGACTGAACAGATATTAGATCGGAAGGAGCAAAGATATAATAACTAAAGGAAGTTCGGTAGAAAGACAACGAGAGATCCGGACTGAACAGATATTAGATCGGAACAAGCAAAGATATAATAACTAAAGGAAGATCGGTAGAAAGACAAAGAGAGACCCGGACTGAACTGATATTAGATCGGAACGTGCAAAGATGTAATAAATAAAGGAAATCGGTAGAAAGACAAAGAGAGACCCGGACTGAACAAATATTAGATCGGAACGAGCAAAGATATAATAACTAAGGGAAGATCGGTAGAAAGACAAAGAGAGATCCGGACTGAACAAATATTAGATCGGAACCAGCAAAGATATAATAACTAAAGGAAGATCGGTGGAAAGACAAAGAGAGACCCGGACTGAACAAATATTAGATCGGAACGAGCTAAGATATAATTACTAAAGGAAGATCGGTAGAAAGACAAAGAGAGATCCGGTTTGAACAAATATTAGATCGGAACGAGCAAAGATATAATAACTAAAGGAAGATCGGTAGAAAGACAAAGAGAGATCCGGACTGAACAAATATTAGATCGGAACGAGCAAAGATATAATAACTACAGGAAGATAAGTTGAAAGACAAAGAGAGATCCGGACTGAACAAATATTAGATCTGAACGAGCAAAGATATAATAACTAAAGGAAGATCGGTAGAACGACAAAGAGAGACCCGGACTCAACAAATATTAGATGGGAACGTGCTAAGATGTAATAACTAAAGGAAGATCGGTAGAAAGACAAAGAGAGATCCGGACTCAACAAATATTAGATCGGAACCTGCAAAGATGTAATAACTAAAGGAAGATCGGTAGAACGACAAAGAGAGACCCGGACTCAACAAATATTAGATCGGAACATGCAAAGATGTAATAACTAAAGGAAGATCAGTAGAAAGACAAAGAGAGACCCGGACTCAACAAATATTAGATCGGAACCTGCAAAGATGTAATAACTAAAGGAAGATCGGTAGAACGACAAAGAGAGACCCGGACTCAACAAATATTAGATCGGAACGTGCAAAGATATAATAACTAAAGGAAGATCGGTAGAAAGACAAAGAGAGACCCAGACTGAACTGATATTAGATCGGAACGTGCAAAGATATAATAACTAAAGGAAGATCGGTAGAAAGACAAAGAGAGACCCGGACTGAACTGATATTAGATCGGATCGAGCAATGATTTAATAACTAAAGGAATATCGGTAGAACGACAAAGAGAGACCCGGACTCAACAAATATTAGATCGGAACGTGCTAAGATGTAATAACTAAAGGAAGATCGGTAGAATGACAAAGAGAGATCCGGACTCAACAAATATTAGATCGGAACCTGCAAAGATGTAATAACTAAAGGAAGATCGGTAGAACGACAAAGAGAGACCCGGACTCAACAAATATTAGATCGGAACGTGCAAAGATGTAATAACTAAAGGAAGATCGGTAGAACGACAAAGAGAGACCCGGACTCAACAAATATTAAATCGGAACGAGCAAAGCTGTAATAACTAAAGGAAGATTGGTAGAAAGACAAAGAGAGATCCGGACTGAACAGGTATTAGATCCGAACGTGCAAAGATATAATAACTAAAGGAAGATCGGTAGAAAGACAAAGTGAGATCCGGACTGAACAGATATTAGATCGGAACGAGCAAAGATATAATAACTAAAGAGAGATCGGTAGAAAGACAAACAGAGATCCGGACTGAACAAATATTATATCGGAACGAGCAAAGATATAATAACTAAGGAAGATCGGTAGAAAGACAAACAGAGATCCGGACTGAGCAAATATTAGATCGGAACGTGCAAAGATATAATTACTAAAGGAAGATCGGTAGAAAGACAAACAGAGATCCAGACTGAACAAATATTAGATCGGAACGAGCAAAGATGTAATAACTAAAGGAAGATCGGTAGAAAGACAAAGAGAGACCCGGACTGAACAAATACTAGATCGGAACGTGCAAAGATATAATAACTAAAGGAAGATCGGTAGAAAGACAAAGAGAGATCCGGACTGAACTGATATTAGATCGGAACGTGCAAAGATATAATAACTAAGGGAAGATCGGTAGAAAGACAAAGAGAGATCCGGACTGAACAAATATTAGATCGGAACGAGCAAAGATATAATAACTAAGGGAAGATCGGTAGAAAGACAAAGAGAGATCCGGACTGAACAAATATTAGATCGGAACGTGCAAAGATATAATAACTAAAGGAAGATCGGTAGAAAGACAAAGAGAGATCCGGACTGAACTGATATTAGATCGGAACGTGCAAAGATATAATAACTAAGGGAAGATCGGTAGAAAGACAAAGAGAGATCCAGACTGAACAAATATTAGATCGGAACGTGCAAAGATATAATAACTAAAGGAAGATCGGTAGAAAGACAAAGAGAGATCCGGACTGAACTGATATTAGATCGGAACGTGCAAAGATATAATAACTAAGGGAAGATCGGTAGAAAGACAAAGAGAGATCCGGACTGAACAAATATTAGATCGGAAGGTGCAAAGATATAATAACTAAAGGAAGATCGGTAGAAAGACAAAGAGAGACCCGGACTGAACAAATATTAGATCGGAACGTGCAAAGATATAATAACTAAAGGAAGATCGGTAGAAAGAAAAAGAGAGATCCGGACTGAACAAATATTAGATCGGAACGAGCAAAGATATAAAAACCAAAGGAAGATCGGTAGAAAGACAACGAGAGATCCGGACTGAACTGATATTAGATCGGAACGTGCAAAGATATAATAACTAAAGGAAGATCGGTAGAAAGACAAAGAGAGATCCGGAGTGAACAAATATTGGATCGGAACGTGCAAAGATATAATAACTAAAGGAAGATCGGTAGAAAGACAAAGAGAGACCCGGACTGAACTGATATTAGATCGGAACGTGCAAAGATATAATAACTAAAGGAAGATCGGTAGAAAGACAAAGAGAGACCCAGACTGAACTGATATTAGATCGGAACGTGCAAAGATATAATAACTAAAGGAAGATGGTAGAAAGACAAAGAGAGATCCGGAGTGAACAAATATTGGATCGGAACGTGCAAAGATATAATAACTAAAGGAAGATCGGTAGAAAGACAAAGAGAGACCCGGACTGAACTGATATTAGATTGCAACGTGCAAAGATATAATAACTAAAGGAAGATCGGTAGAAAGACAAAGAGAGACCCGGACTGAACTGATATTAGATCGGAACGTGCAAAGATATAATAACTAAAGGAAGATCGGTAGAAAGACAAAGAGAGACCCAGACTGAACTGATATTAGATCGGAACGTGCAAAGATATAATAACTAAAGGAAGATCGGTAGAAAGACAAAGAGAGACCCGGACTGAACTGATATTAGATCGGAACGTGCAAAGATATAATAACTAAAGGAAGATCGGTAGAAAGACAAAGAGAGACCCGGACTGAACTGATATTAGATCGGAACGTGCAAAGATATAATAACTAAAGGAAGATCGGTAGAAAGACAAAGAGAGACCCAGACTGAACTGATATTAGATCGGAACGTGCAAAGATATAATAACTAAAGGAAGATCGGTAGAAAGACAAAGAGAGACCCGGACTGAACTGATATTAGATCGGAACGTGCAAAGATATAATAACTAAAGGAAGATCGGTAGAAAGACAAAGAGAGACCCAGACTGAACTGATATTAGATCGGAACGTGCAAAGATATAATAACTAAAGGAAGATCGGTAGAAAGACAAAGAGAGACCCGGACTGAACTGATATTAGATCGGAACGTGCAAAGATATAATAACTAAAGGAAGATCGGTAGAAAGGCAAAGAGAGACCCGGACTGAACTGATATTAGATCGGAGCGTGCAAAGATATAATAACTAAAGGAAGATCGGTAGAAAGACAAAGAGAGACCCAGACTGAACTGATATTAGATCGGAACGTGCAAAGATATAATAACTAAAGGAAGATCGGTAGAAAGACAAAGAGAGACCCGGACTGAACTGATATTCGATCGGAACGTGCAAAGATATTATAACTAAAGGAAGATCGGTAGAAAGACAAAGAGAGACCCGGACTGAACAAATATTAGATCGGAACGTGCAAAGATATAATAACTAAAGGAAGATCGGTAGAAAGACAAAGAGAGACCCAGACTGAACTGATATTAGATCGGAACGTGCAAAGATATAATAACTAAAGGAAGATCGGTGGAAAGACAAAGAGAGACCCGGACTGAACTGATATTAGATCGGAACGTGCAAAGATATAATAACTAAAGGAAGATCGGTAGAAAGACAAAGAGAGACCCAGACTGAACAAATATTAGATCGGAACGAGCAAAGCTATAATAACTAAAGGAAGATCGGTAGAAAGACAAAGAGAGACCCGGACTGAACATATATTAGATCGGAACGTGCAAAGATATAATAACTAAAGGAAGATCGGTAGAAAGACAAAGAGAGACCCGGACTGAACAAATATTAGATCGGAACGTGCAAAGATATAATAACTAAAGGAAGATCGGTAGAAAGACAAAGAGAGACCCAGACTGAACAAATATTAGATCGGAACGAGCAAAGCTATAATAACTAAAGGAAGATCGGTAGAAAGACAAAGAGAGAACCGGACTGAACTGATATTAGATCGGAACGTGCAAAGATATAATAACTAAAGGAAGATCGGTAGAAAGACGAAGAGAGATCCGGACTGAACTGATATTAGATTGGAACGTGCAAAGATATAATAACTAAAGGAAGATCGGTAGAAAGACAAAGAGAGATCCGGACTGAACAAATATTAGATCGGAACGTGCAAAGATATAATAACTAAAGGAAGATCGGTAGAAAGACAATGAGAGATCCGGACTGAACTGATATTAGATCGGAACGTGCAAAGATATAATAACTAAAGGAAGATCCGTAGAAAGAAAAAGAGAGACCCGGACTGAACAAATATTAGATCGGAACGAGCAAAGATATAAAAACCAAAGGAAGATCGGTAGAAAGACAAAGAGAGATCCGGACTGAACTGATATTAGATCGGAACGTGCAAAGATATAATAACTAAAGGAAGATCGGTAAAAAGACAAAGAGAGATCCGGAGTGAACAAATATTAGATCGGAACGTGCAAAGATATAATAACTAAAGGAAGATCAGTAGAAAGACAAAGAGAGACCCGGACTCAACAAATATTAGATCGGAACCTGCAAAGATGTAATAACTAAAGGAAGATCGGTAGAACGACAAAGAGAGACCCGGACTCAACAAATATTAGATCGGAACGTGCAAAGATGTAATAACTAAAGGAAGATCGGTAGAACGACAAAGAGAGACCCGGAC
Source organism: Mantis religiosa (assembly GCA_030765055.1). NCBI lineage: Eukaryota > Metazoa > Arthropoda > Insecta > Mantodea > Mantidae > Mantis > Mantis religiosa. Next base: position 2,054,094 of record JAUKNK010000152.1, read on the forward strand.
TGAACTGATATTAGATCGGATCGAGCAATGATTTAATAACTAAAGGAAGATCGGTAGAACGACAAAGAGGGACCCGGACTCAACAAATATTAGATCGGAACGTGCTAAGATGTAATAACTAAAGGAAGATCGGTAGAATGACAAAGAGAGATCCGGACTCAACAAATATTAGATCGGAACCTGCAAAGATGTAATAACTAAAGGAAGATCGGTAGAACGACAAAGAGAGACCCGGACTCAACAAATATTAGATCGGAACGTGCAAAGATGTAATAACTAAAGGAAGATCGGTAGAACGACAAAGAGAGACCCGGACTCAACAAATATTAAATCGGAACGAGCAAAGCTGTAATAACTAAAGGAAGATTGGTAGAAAGACAAAGAGAGATCCGGACTGAACAAATATTAGATCGGAACGAGCAAAGTTATAATAACTAAGGGAAGATCGGTGGAAAGACAAAGAGAGATCCGGACTGAACAAATATTAGATCGGAACGAGCAAAGATATAATAACTACAGGAAGATCGGTGGAAAGACAAAGAGAGACCCGGACTGAACAAATATTAGATCGGAACGAGCAAAGATATAATAACTAAGGGAAGATCGGTAGAAAGACAAAGAGAGATCCGGACTGAACTAATATTAGATCTGAACAAGCAAAGATATAATAAATAAAGGAAGATCGGTAGAACGACAAAGAGAGATCCGGACTGAACTGATATTAGATCGGAACGAGCAAAGATGTAATAACTAAAGGAAGATCGGTAGAAAGACAAAGAGAGATCCGGACTGAACAAATATTAGATCGGAACGAGCAAAGTTATAATAACTAAGGGAAGATCGGTGGAAAGACAAAGAGAGATCCGGACTGAACAAATATTAGATCGGAACGAGCAAAGATATAATAACTACAGGAAGATCGGTGGAAAGACAAAGAGAGATCCGGACTGAACAAATATTACATGGGAACGAGCAAAGATATAATAACTAAAGGAAGATCGGTAGAAAGACAAAGAGAGATCCGGGCTGAACAAATATTAGATCGGAACGAGCAAAGATATAATAACTAAAGGAAGATCGTTAGAAAGACAAAGAGAGATCCGGACTGAACAAATATTAGATCGGAATGAGCAAAGATATAATAACTACAGGAAGATAAGTTGAAAGACAAAGAGAGATCCGGATTGAACAAATATTAGATCGGAACGAGCAAAGATATAATAACTAAAGGAAGATCGGTAGAAAGACAAAGAGAGATCCGGACTGAACAAATATTAGATCGGAACGAGCAAAGATGTAATAACTAAAGGAAGATTGGTAGAAAGACAAACAGAGATCCGCACTGAACAAATATAAGATCGGAACGAGCAAAGCTGTAATAACTAAAGGAAGATCGGTAGAAAGACAAAGACAGATCCGGACTGAACAGGTATTAGATCCGAACGTGCAAAGATATAATAACTAAAGGAAGATCGGTAGAAAGACAAAGAGAGATCCGGACTGAACAAATATAAGATCGGAACGAGCAAAGATATAATAACCAAAGGAAGATCGGTAGAAAGACAAAGAGAGACCCGGACTGAACAAATATTAGATCGGAACGAGCAAAGATATAATAACCAAAGGGAGATCGGTAGAAAGACAAAGAGAGATCCGGACTGAACAAATATAAGATCGGAACGAGCAAAGATATAATAACCAAAGGAAGATCGGTAGAAAGACAAAGAGAGATCCGGACTGAACTGATATTAGATCGGAAGGAGCAAAAATATAATAACTAAAGGAAGATCGGTAGAAAGACAAAGAGAGATCAGGACTGAACAAATATTAGATCGGAACGAGCAAAGATATAATAACTAAAGGAAGATCGGTGGAAAGACAAAGAGAGATCCGGACTGAATAAATATTAGATCGGAACGAGCAAACATATAATAACTAAAGGAAGATCGGTGGAAAGACAAAGAGAGATCCGGACTGAACAAATATTAGATCGGAACGAGCAAAGATATAGTAACTAAAGGAAGATCGGTAGAAAGACAAAGAGAGACCCGGACTGAACAGATATTAGATCGGAACGAGCAAAGATATAATAACTAAAGGAAATCGGTAGAGAGACAAAGAGAGATCCGGACTGAACAAATATTAGATCGGAACGAGCAAAGATGTAATAAATAAAGGAAGATCGGTAGAAAGACAAAGAGAGACCCGGACTGAACTGATATTAGATCGGAACGAGCAATGATATAATAACTAAAGGAGGATCGGTAGAACGACAAAGAGAGATCCGGACTGAACAAATATTAGATCGGAACGTGCAAAGATATAATAACTAAAGGAAGATCGGTAGAAAGACAAAGAGAGATCCGGACTGAACAAATATTAGATCGGAACGAGCAAAGATATAATAACTAAAGGAAGATCAGTAGAAAGACAAAGAGAGACCCGGACTGAACAAATATTAGATCGGAACGAGCAAAGATATAATAACTAAAGGAAGATCGGTAGAAAGACAAAGAGAGATCCGGACTGAACAAATATTAGTTCGGAACAAGCAAAGATATAATAACTAAAGGAAAATCGGTAGAAAGACAAAGAGAGATCCGGACTGAACAAATATTAGATCGGAACGAGCAAAGATATAATAACTAAAGGAAGATCGGTAGAAAGACAAAGAGAGACCCGGACTGAACAAATATTAGATCGGAACGAGCAAAGATATAATAACTAAAGGAAGATCGGTAGAAAGACAAAGAGAGACCCGGACTGAACAAATATTAGATCGGAACGAGCAAAGATATAATAACTAAAGGAAGATCGGTAGAAAGACAAAGAGAGACCCGGACTGAACAAATATTAGATCGGAACGAGCAAAGATATAATAACTAAGGGAAGATCGGTAGAAAGACAAAGAGAGATCCGGACTGAACAAATATTAGATCGGAACCAGCAAAGATATAATAACTAAAGGAAGATCGGTGGAAAGACAAAGAGAGACCCGGACTGAACAAATATTAGATCGGAACGAGCTAAGATATAATTACTAAAGGAAGATCGGTAGAAAGACAAAGAGAGATCCGGTTTGAACAAATATTAGATCGGAACGAGCAAAGATATAATAACTAAAGGAAGATCGGTAGAAAGACAAAGAGAGATCCGGACTGAACAAATATTAGATCGGAACGAGCAAAGATATAATAACTACAGGAAGATAAGTTGAAAGACAAAGAGAGATCCGGACTGAACAAATATTAGATCTGAACGAGCAAAGATATAATAACTAAAGGAAGATTGGTAGAAAGACAAAGAGAGATCCGGACTGAACAGATATTAGATCGGAACGAGCAAAGATGTACTAACTAAAGGAAGATTGGTAGTAAGACAAACAGAGATCCGCACTGAACAAATATAAGATCGGAACGAGCAAAGCTGTAATAACTAAAGGAAGATTGGTAGAAAGACAAACAGAGATCCGGACTGAACAAATATTAGATCGGATCGAGCAAAGATGTAATAACTAAAGGAAGATTGGTAGAAAGACAAACAGAGATCCGCACTGAACAAATATAAGATCGGAACGAGCAAAGCTGTAATAACTAAAGGAAGATTGGTAGAAAGACAAAGAAAGACCCGGACTGAACAGGTATTAGATCCGAACGTGCAAAGATATAATAACTAAAGGAAGATTGGTGGAAAGACAAAGAGAGACCCGTACTGAACAGATATTAGATCCGAACGTGCAAAGATATAATAACTAAAGGAAGATGGGTAGAAAGGCAAAGAGAGATCCGGACAGAACAGGTATTAGATCCGAACGTGCAAAGACATAATAACTAAAGGAAGATCGGTAGAAAGACAAAGTGAGATCCGGACTGAACAGATATTAGATCGGAACGAGCAAAGATATAATAACTAAAGGAAGATCGGTAGAAAGACAAAGAGAGACCCGGACTGCACAAATATTATATCGGAACGAGCAAAGATATAATAACAAAAGGAAGATCGGTAGAAAGACAAAGAGAGACCCGGACTGAACAAATATTAGATCGGAACGAGCAAAGATATAATAACCAAAGGAAGATCGGTAGAAAGACAAAGAGAGATCATGACTGAACAAATATAAGATCGGAACGAGCAAAGATATAATAACCAAAGGAAGATCGGTAGAAAGACAAAGAGAGATCCGGACTGAACTGATATTAGATCGGAAGGAGCAAATATATAATAACTAAAGGAAGACCGGTAGAAAGACAAAGAGAGGTAGGACTGAACAAATATAAGATCGGAACGAGCAAAGATATAATAACCAAAGGAAGATCGGTAGAAAGACAAAGAGAGACCCTGACTGAACAAATATTAGATCGGAACGAGCAAAGATATAATAACCAAAGGAAGATCGGTAGAAAGACAAAGAGAGACCCGGACTGAACAAATATTAGATTGGAACGAGCAAAGATATAATAACCAAAGGAAGATCGGTAGAAAGACAAAGAGAGATCCGGACTGAACAAATATAAGATCGGAACGAGCAAAGATATAATAACCAAAGGAAGATCGGTAGAAAGACAAAGAGAGATCCGGACTGAACTGATATTAGATCGGAAGGAGCAAAAATATAATAACTAAAGGAAGATCGGTAGAAAGACAAAGAGAGGTCCGGACTGAACAAATATAAGATCGGAACGAGCAAAGATATAATAACCAAAGGAAGATCGGTAGAAAGACAAAGAGAGACCCGGACTCAACAAATATTAGATCGGAACCTGCAAAGATGTAATAACTAAAGGAAGATCGGTAGAACGACAAAGAGAGACCCGGACTCAACAAATATTAGATCGGAACGTGCAAAGATATAATAACTAAAGGAAGATCGGTAGAAAGACAAAGAGAGACCCAGACTGAACTGATATTAGATCGGAACGTGCAAAGATATAATAACTAAAGGAAGATCGGTAGAAAGACAAAGAGAGACCCGGACTGAACTGATATTAGATCGGATCGAGCAATGATTTAATAACTAAAGGAATATCGGTAGAACGACAAAGAGAGACCCGGACTCAACAAATATTAGATCGGAACGTGCTAAGATGTAATAACTAAAGGAAGATCGGTAGAATGACAAAGAGAGATCCGGACTCAACAAATATTAGATCGGAACCTGCAAAGATGTAATAACTAAAGGAAGATCGGTAGAACGACAAAGAGAGACCCGGACTCAACAAATATTAGATCGGAACGTGCAAAGATGTAATAACTAAAGGAAGATCGGTAGAACGACAAAGAGAGACCCGGACTCAACAAATATTAAATCGGAACGAGCAAAGCTGTAATAACTAAAGGAAGATTGGTAGAAAGACAAAGAGAGATCCGGACTGAACAGGTATTAGATCCGAACGTGCAAAGATATAATAACTAAAGGAAGATCGGTAGAAAGACAAAGTGAGATCCGGACTGAACAGATATTAGATCGGAACGAGCAAAGATATAATAACTAAAGAGAGATCGGTAGAAAGACAAACAGAGATCCGGACTGAACAAATATTATATCGGAACGAGCAAAGATATAATAACTAAGGAAGATCGGTAGAAAGACAAACAGAGATCCGGACTGAGCAAATATTAGATCGGAACGTGCAAAGATATAATTACTAAAGGAAGATCGGTAGAAAGACAAACAGAGATCCAGACTGAACAAATATTAGATCGGAACGAGCAAAGATGTAATAACTAAAGGAAGATCGGTAGAAAGACAAAGAGAGACCCGGACTGAACAAATACTAGATCGGAACGTGCAAAGATATAATAACTAAAGGAAGATCGGTAGAAAGACAAAGAGAGATCCGGACTGAACTGATATTAGATCGGAACGTGCAAAGATATAATAACTAAGGGAAGATCGGTAGAAAGACAAAGAGAGATCCGGACTGAACAAATATTAGATCGGAACGAGCAAAGATATAATAACTAAGGGAAGATCGGTAGAAAGACAAAGAGAGATCCGGACTGAACAAATATTAGATCGGAACGTGCAAAGATATAATAACTAAAGGAAGATCGGTAGAAAGACAAAGAGAGATCCGGACTGAACTGATATTAGATCGGAACGTGCAAAGATATAATAACTAAGGGAAGATCGGTAGAAAGACAAAGAGAGATCCAGACTGAACAAATATTAGATCGGAACGTGCAAAGATATAATAACTAAAGGAAGATCGGTAGAAAGACAAAGAGAGATCCGGACTGAACTGATATTAGATCGGAACGTGCAAAGATATAATAACTAAGGGAAGATCGGTAGAAAGACAAAGAGAGATCCGGACTGAACAAATATTAGATCGGAAGGTGCAAAGATATAATAACTAAAGGAAGATCGGTAGAAAGACAAAGAGAGACCCGGACTGAACAAATATTAGATCGGAACGTGCAAAGATATAATAACTAAAGGAAGATCGGTAGAAAGAAAAAGAGAGATCCGGACTGAACAAATATTAGATCGGAACGAGCAAAGATATAAAAACCAAAGGAAGATCGGTAGAAAGACAACGAGAGATCCGGACTGAACTGATATTAGATCGGAACGTGCAAAGATATAATAACTAAAGGAAGATCGGTAGAAAGACAAAGAGAGATCCGGAGTGAACAAATATTGGATCGGAACGTGCAAAGATATAATAACTAAAGGAAGATCGGTAGAAAGACAAAGAGAGACCCGGACTGAACTGATATTAGATCGGAACGTGCAAAGATATAATAACTAAAGGAAGATCGGTAGAAAGACAAAGAGAGACCCAGACTGAACTGATATTAGATCGGAACGTGCAAAGATATAATAACTAAAGGAAGATGGTAGAAAGACAAAGAGAGATCCGGAGTGAACAAATATTGGATCGGAACGTGCAAAGATATAATAACTAAAGGAAGATCGGTAGAAAGACAAAGAGAGACCCGGACTGAACTGATATTAGATTGCAACGTGCAAAGATATAATAACTAAAGGAAGATCGGTAGAAAGACAAAGAGAGACCCGGACTGAACTGATATTAGATCGGAACGTGCAAAGATATAATAACTAAAGGAAGATCGGTAGAAAGACAAAGAGAGACCCAGACTGAACTGATATTAGATCGGAACGTGCAAAGATATAATAACTAAAGGAAGATCGGTAGAAAGACAAAGAGAGACCCGGACTGAACTGATATTAGATCGGAACGTGCAAAGATATAATAACTAAAGGAAGATCGGTAGAAAGACAAAGAGAGACCCGGACTGAACTGATATTAGATCGGAACGTGCAAAGATATAATAACTAAAGGAAGATCGGTAGAAAGACAAAGAGAGACCCAGACTGAACTGATATTAGATCGGAACGTGCAAAGATATAATAACTAAAGGAAGATCGGTAGAAAGACAAAGAGAGACCCGGACTGAACTGATATTAGATCGGAACGTGCAAAGATATAATAACTAAAGGAAGATCGGTAGAAAGACAAAGAGAGACCCAGACTGAACTGATATTAGATCGGAACGTGCAAAGATATAATAACTAAAGGAAGATCGGTAGAGAGACAAAGAGAGACCCGGACTGAACTGATATTAGATCGGAACGTGCAAAGATATAATAACTAAAGGAAGATCGGTAGAAAGGCAAAGAGAGACCCGGACTGAACTGATATTAGATCGGAGCGTGCAAAGATATAATAACTAAAGGAAGATCGGTAGAAAGACAAAGAGAGACCCAGACTGAACTGATATTAGATCGGAACGTGCAAAGATATAATAACTAAAGGAAGATCGGTAGAAAGACAAAGAGAGACCCGGACTGAACTGATATTCGATCGGAACGTGCAAAGATATTATAACTAAAGGAAGATCGGTAGAAAGACAAAGAGAGACCCGGACTGAACAAATATTAGATCGGAACGTGCAAAGATATAATAACTAAAGGAAGATCGGTAGAAAGACAAAGAGAGACCCAGACTGAACTGATATTAGATCGGAACGTGCAAAGATATAATAACTAAAGGAAGATCGGTGGAAAGACAAAGAGAGACCCGGACTGAACTGATATTAGATCGGAACGTGCAAAGATATAATAACTAAAGGAAGATCGGTAGAAAGACAAAGAGAGACCCAGACTGAACAAATATTAGATCGGAACGAGCAAAGCTATAATAACTAAAGGAAGATCGGTAGAAAGACAAAGAGAGACCCGGACTGAACATATATTAGATCGGAACGTGCAAAGATATAATAACTAAAGGAAGATCGGTAGAAAGACAAAGAGAGACCCGGACTGAACAAATATTAGATCGGAACGTGCAAAGATATAATAACTAAAGGAAGATCGGTAGAAAGACAAAGAGAGACCCAGACTGAACAAATATTAGATCGGAACGAGCAAAGCTATAATAACTAAAGGAAGATCGGTAGAAAGACAAAGAGAGAACCGGACTGAACTGATATTAGATCGGAACGTGCAAAGATATAATAACTAAAGGAAGATCGGTAGAAAGACGAAGAGAGATCCGGACTGAACTGATATTAGATTGGAACGTGCAAAGATATAATAACTAAAGGAAGATCGGTAGAAAGACAAAGAGAGATCCGGACTGAACAAATATTAGATCGGAACGTGCAAAGATATAATAACTAAAGGAAGATCGGTAGAAAGACAATGAGAGATCCGGACTGAACTGATATTAGATCGGAACGTGCAAAGATATAATAACTAAAGGAAGATCCGTAGAAAGAAAAAGAGAGACCCGGACTGAACAAATATTAGATCGGAACGAGCAAAGATATAAAAACCAAAGGAAGATCGGTAGAAAGACAAAGAGAGATCCGGACTGAACTGATATTAGATCGGAACGTGCAAAGATATAATAACTAAAGGAAGATCGGTAAAAAGACAAAGAGAGATCCGGAGTGAACAAATATTAGATCGGAACGTGCAAAGATATAATAACTAAAGGAAGATCAGTAGAAAGACAAAGAGAGACCCGGACTCAACAAATATTAGATCGGAACCTGCAAAGATGTAATAACTAAAGGAAGATCGGTAGAACGACAAAGAGAGACCCGGACTCAACAAATATTAGATCGGAACGTGCAAAGATGTAATAACTAAAGGAAGATCGGTAGAACGACAAAGAGAGACCCGGACTGAACTGATATTAGATCGGATCGAGCAATGATTTAATAACTAAAGGAAGATCGGTAGAACGACAAAGAGGGACCCGGACTCAACAAATATTAGATCGGAACGTGCTAAGATGTAATAACTAAAGGAAGATCGGTAGAATGACAAAGAGAGATCCGGACTCAACAAATATTAGATCGGAACCTGCAAAGATGTAATAACTAAAGGAAGATCGGTAGAACGACAAAGAGAGACCCGGACTCAACAAATATTAGATCGGAACGTGCAAAGATGTAATAACTAAAGGAAGATCGGTAGAACGACAAAGAGAGACCCGGACTCAACAAATATTAAATCGGAACGAGCAAAGCTGTAATAACTAAAGGAAGATTGGTAGAAAGACAAAGAGAGATCCGGACTGAACAAATATTAGATCGGAACGAGCAAAGTTATAATAACTAAGGGAAGATCGGTGGAAAGACAAAGAGAGATCCGGACTGAACAAATATTAGATCGGAACGAGCAAAGATATAATAACTACAGGAAGATCGGTGGAAAGACAAAGAGAGACCCGGACTGAACAAATATTAGATCGGAACGAGCAAAGATATAATAACTAAGGGAAGATCGGTAGAAAGACAAAGAGAGATCCGGACTGAACTAATATTAGATCTGAACAAGCAAAGATATAATAAATAAAGGAAGATCGGTAGAACGACAAAGAGAGATCCGGACTGAACTGATATTAGATCGGAACGAGCAAAGATGTAATAACTAAAGGAAGATCGGTAGAAAGACAAAGAGAGATCCGGACTGAACAAATATTAGATCGGAACGAGCAAAGTTATAATAACTAAGGGAAGATCGGTGGAAAGACAAAGAGAGATCCGGACTGAACAAATATTAGATCGGAACGAGCAAAGATATAATAACTACAGGAAGATCGGTGGAAAGACAAAGAGAGATCCGGACTGAACAAATATTACATGGGAACGAGCAAAGATATAATAACTAAAGGAAGATCGGTAGAAAGACAAAGAGAGATCCGGGCTGAACAAATATTAGATCGGAACGAGCAAAGATATAATAACTAAAGGAAGATCGTTAGAAAGACAAAGAGAGATCCGGACTGAACAAATATTAGATCGGAATGAGCAAAGATATAATAACTACAGGAAGATAAGTTGAAAGACAAAGAGAGATCCGGATTGAACAAATATTAGATCGGAACGAGCAAAGATATAATAACTAAAGGAAGATCGGTAGAAAGACAAAGAGAGATCCGGACTGAACAAATATTAGATCGGAACGAGCAAAGATGTAATAACTAAAGGAAGATTGGTAGAAAGACAAACAGAGATCCGCACTGAACAAATATAAGATCGGAACGAGCAAAGCTGTAATAACTAAAGGAAGATCGGTAGAAAGACAAAGACAGATCCGGACTGAACAGGTATTAGATCCGAACGTGCAAAGATATAATAACTAAAGGAAGATCGGTAGAAAGACAAAGAGAGATCCGGACTGAACAAATATAAGATCGGAACGAGCAAAGATATAATAACCAAAGGAAGATCGGTAGAAAGACAAAGAGAGACCCGGACTGAACAAATATTAGATCGGAACGAGCAAAGATATAATAACCAAAGGGAGATCGGTAGAAAGACAAAGAGAGATCCGGACTGAACAAATATAAGATCGGAACGAGCAAAGATATAATAACCAAAGGAAGATCGGTAGAAAGACAAAGAGAGATCCGGACTGAACTGATATTAGATCGGAAGGAGCAAAAATATAATAACTAAAGGAAGATCGGTAGAAAGACAAAGAGAGATCAGGACTGAACAAATATTAGATCGGAACGAGCAAAGATATAATAACTAAAGGAAGATCGGTGGAAAGACAAAGAGAGATCCGGACTGAATAAATATTAGATCGGAACGAGCAAACATATAATAACTAAAGGAAGATCGGTGGAAAGACAAAGAGAGATCCGGACTGAACAAATATTAGATCGGAACGAGCAAAGATATAGTAACTAAAGGAAGATCGGTAGAAAGACAAAGAGAGACCCGGACTGAACAGATATTAGATCGGAACGAGCAAAGATATAATAACTAAAGGAAATCGGTAGAGAGACAAAGAGAGATCCGGACTGAACAAATATTAGATCGGAACGAGCAAAGATGTAATAAATAAAGGAAGATCGGTAGAAAGACAAAGAGAGACCCGGACTGAACTGATATTAGATCGGAACGAGCAATGATATAATAACTAAAGGAGGATCGGTAGAACGACAAAGAGAGATCCGGACTGAACAAATATTAGATCGGAACGTGCAAAGATATAATAACTAAAGGAAGATCGGTAGAAAGACAAAGAGAGATCCGGACTGAACAAATATTAGATCGGAACGAGCAAAGATATAATAACTAAAGGAAGATCAGTAGAAAGACAAAGAGAGACCCGGACTGAACAAATATTAGATCGGAACGAGCAAAGATATAATAACTAAAGGAAGATCGGTAGAAAGACAAAGAGAGATCCGGACTGAACAAATATTAGTTCGGAACAAGCAAAGATATAATAACTAAAGGAAAATCGGTAGAAAGACAAAGAGAGATCCGGACTGAACAAATATTAGATCGGAACGAGCAAAGATATAATAACTAAAGGAAGATCGGTAGAAAGACAAAGAGAGACCCGGACTGAACAAATATTAGATCGGAACGAGCAAAGATATAATAACTAAAGGAAGATCGGTAGAAAGACAAAGAGAGACCCGGACTGAACAAATATTAGATCGGAACGAGCAAAGATATAATAACTAAAGGAAGATCGGTAGAAAGACAAAGAGAGACCCGGACTGAACAAATATTAGATCGGAACGAGCAAAGATATAATAACTAAGGGAAGATCGGTAGAAAGACAAAGAGAGATCCGGACTGAACAAATATTAGATCGGAACCAGCAAAGATATAATAACTAAAGGAAGATCGGTGGAAAGACAAAGAGAGACCCGGACTGAACAAATATTAGATCGGAACGAGCTAAGATATAATTACTAAAGGAAGATCGGTAGAAAGACAAAGAGAGATCCGGTTTGAACAAATATTAGATCGGAACGAGCAAAGATATAATAACTAAAGGAAGATCGGTAGAAAGACAAAGAGAGATCCGGACTGAACAAATATTAGATCGGAACGAGCAAAGATATAATAACTACAGGAAGATAAGTTGAAAGACAAAGAGAGATCCGGACTGAACAAATATTAGATCTGAACGAGCAAAGATATAATAACTAAAGGAAGATTGGTAGAAAGACAAAGAGAGATCCGGACTGAACAGATATTAGATCGGAACGAGCAAAGATGTACTAACTAAAGGAAGATTGGTAGTAAGACAAACAGAGATCCGCACTGAACAAATATAAGATCGGAACGAGCAAAGCTGTAATAACTAAAGGAAGATTGGTAGAAAGACAAACAGAGATCCGGACTGAACAAATATTAGATCGGATCGAGCAAAGATGTAATAACTAAAGGAAGATTGGTAGAAAGACAAACAGAGATCCGCACTGAACAAATATAAGATCGGAACGAGCAAAGCTGTAATAACTAAAGGAAGATTGGTAGAAAGACAAAGAAAGACCCGGACTGAACAGGTATTAGATCCGAACGTGCAAAGATATAATAACTAAAGGAAGATTGGTGGAAAGACAAAGAGAGACCCGTACTGAACAGATATTAGATCCGAACGTGCAAAGATATAATAACTAAAGGAAGATGGGTAGAAAGGCAAAGAGAGATCCGGACAGAACAGGTATTAGATCCGAACGTGCAAAGACATAATAACTAAAGGAAGATCGGTAGAAAGACAAAGTGAGATCCGGACTGAACAGATATTAGATCGGAACGAGCAAAGATATAATAACTAAAGGAAGATCGGTAGAAAGACAAAGAGAGACCCGGACTGCACAAATATTATATCGGAACGAGCAAAGATATAATAACAAAAGGAAGATCGGTAGAAAGACAAAGAGAGACCCGGACTGAACAAATATTAGATCGGAACGAGCAAAGATATAATAACCAAAGGAAGATCGGTAGAAAGACAAAGAGAGATCATGACTGAACAAATATAAGATCGGAACGAGCAAAGATATAATAACCAAAGGAAGATCGGTAGAAAGACAAAGAGAGATCCGGACTGAACTGATATTAGATCGGAAGGAGCAAATATATAATAACTAAAGGAAGACCGGTAGAAAGACAAAGAGAGGTAGGACTGAACAAATATAAGATCGGAACGAGCAAAGATATAATAACCAAAGGAAGATCGGTAGAAAGACAAAGAGAGACCCTGACTGAACAAATATTAGATCGGAACGAGCAAAGATATAATAACCAAAGGAAGATCGGTAGAAAGACAAAGAGAGACCCGGACTGAACAAATATTAGATTGGAACGAGCAAAGATATAATAACCAAAGGAAGATCGGTAGAAAGACAAAGAGAGATCCGGACTGAACAAATATAAGATCGGAACGAGCAAAGATATAATAACCAAAGGAAGATCGGTAGAAAGACAAAGAGAGATCCGGACTGAACTGATATTAGATCGGAAGGAGCAAAAATATAATAACTAAAGGAAGATCGGTAGAAAGACAAAGAGAGGTCCGGACTGAACAAATATAAGATCGGAACGAGCAAAGATATAATAACCAAAGGAAGATCGGTAGAAAGACAAAGAGAGACCCGGACTCAACAAATATTAGATCGGAACCTGCAAAGATGTAATAACTAAAGGAAGATCGGTAGAACGACAAAGAGAGACCCGGACTCAACAAATATTAGATCGGAACGTGCAAAGATATAATAACTAAAGGAAGATCGGTAGAAAGACAAAGAGAGACCCAGACTGAACTGATATTAGATCGGAACGTGCAAAGATATAATAACTAAAGGAAGATCGGTAGAAAGACAAAGAGAGACCCGGACTGAACTGATATTAGATCGGATCGAGCAATGATTTAATAACTAAAGGAATATCGGTAGAACGACAAAGAGAGACCCGGACTCAACAAATATTAGATCGGAACGTGCTAAGATGTAATAACTAAAGGAAGATCGGTAGAATGACAAAGAGAGATCCGGACTCAACAAATATTAGATCGGAACCTGCAAAGATGTAATAACTAAAGGAAGATCGGTAGAACGACAAAGAGAGACCCGGACTCAACAAATATTAGATCGGAACGTGCAAAGATGTAATAACTAAAGGAAGATCGGTAGAACGACAAAGAGAGACCCGGACTCAACAAATATTAAATCGGAACGAGCAAAGCTGTAATAACTAAAGGAAGATTGGTAGAAAGACAAAGAGAGATCCGGACTGAACAGGTATTAGATCCGAACGTGCAAAGATATAATAACTAAAGGAAGATCGGTAGAAAGACAAAGTGAGATCCGGACTGAACAGATATTAGATCGGAACGAGCAAAGATATAATAACTAAAGAGAGATCGGTAGAAAGACAAACAGAGATCCGGACTGAACAAATATTATATCGGAACGAGCAAAGATATAATAACTAAGGAAGATCGGTAGAAAGACAAACAGAGATCCGGACTGAGCAAATATTAGATCGGAACGTGCAAAGATATAATTACTAAAGGAAGATCGGTAGAAAGACAAACAGAGATCCAGACTGAACAAATATTAGATCGGAACGAGCAAAGATGTAATAACTAAAGGAAGATCGGTAGAAAGACAAAGAGAGACCCGGACTGAACAAATACTAGATCGGAACGTGCAAAGATATAATAACTAAAGGAAGATCGGTAGAAAGACAAAGAGAGATCCGGACTGAACTGATATTAGATCGGAACGTGCAAAGATATAATAACTAAGGGAAGATCGGTAGAAAGACAAAGAGAGATCCGGACTGAACAAATATTAGATCGGAACGAGCAAAGATATAATAACTAAGGGAAGATCGGTAGAAAGACAAAGAGAGATCCGGACTGAACAAATATTAGATCGGAACGTGCAAAGATATAATAACTAAAGGAAGATCGGTAGAAAGACAAAGAGAGATCCGGACTGAACTGATATTAGATCGGAACGTGCAAAGATATAATAACTAAGGGAAGATCGGTAGAAAGACAAAGAGAGATCCAGACTGAACAAATATTAGATCGGAACGTGCAAAGATATAATAACTAAAGGAAGATCGGTAGAAAGACAAAGAGAGATCCGGACTGAACTGATATTAGATCGGAACGTGCAAAGATATAATAACTAAGGGAAGATCGGTAGAAAGACAAAGAGAGATCCGGACTGAACAAATATTAGATCGGAAGGTGCAAAGATATAATAACTAAAGGAAGATCGGTAGAAAGACAAAGAGAGACCCGGACTGAACAAATATTAGATCGGAACGTGCAAAGATATAATAACTAAAGGAAGATCGGTAGAAAGAAAAAGAGAGATCCGGACTGAACAAATATTAGATCGGAACGAGCAAAGATATAAAAACCAAAGGAAGATCGGTAGAAAGACAACGAGAGATCCGGACTGAACTGATATTAGATCGGAACGTGCAAAGATATAATAACTAAAGGAAGATCGGTAGAAAGACAAAGAGAGATCCGGAGTGAACAAATATTGGATCGGAACGTGCAAAGATATAATAACTAAAGGAAGATCGGTAGAAAGACAAAGAGAGACCCGGACTGAACTGATATTAGATCGGAACGTGCAAAGATATAATAACTAAAGGAAGATCGGTAGAAAGACAAAGAGAGACCCAGACTGAACTGATATTAGATCGGAACGTGCAAAGATATAATAACTAAAGGAAGATGGTAGAAAGACAAAGAGAGATCCGGAGTGAACAAATATTGGATCGGAACGTGCAAAGATATAATAACTAAAGGAAGATCGGTAGAAAGACAAAGAGAGACCCGGACTGAACTGATATTAGATTGCAACGTGCAAAGATATAATAACTAAAGGAAGATCGGTAGAAAGACAAAGAGAGACCCGGACTGAACTGATATTAGATCGGAACGTGCAAAGATATAATAACTAAAGGAAGATCGGTAGAAAGACAAAGAGAGACCCAGACTGAACTGATATTAGATCGGAACGTGCAAAGATATAATAACTAAAGGAAGATCGGTAGAAAGACAAAGAGAGACCCGGACTGAACTGATATTAGATCGGAACGTGCAAAGATATAATAACTAAAGGAAGATCGGTAGAAAGACAAAGAGAGACCCGGACTGAACTGATATTAGATCGGAACGTGCAAAGATATAATAACTAAAGGAAGATCGGTAGAAAGACAAAGAGAGACCCAGACTGAACTGATATTAGATCGGAACGTGCAAAGATATAATAACTAAAGGAAGATCGGTAGAAAGACAAAGAGAGACCCGGACTGAACTGATATTAGATCGGAACGTGCAAAGATATAATAACTAAAGGAAGATCGGTAGAAAGACAAAGAGAGACCCAGACTGAACTGATATTAGATCGGAACGTGCAAAGATATAATAACTAAAGGAAGATCGGTAGAGAGACAAAGAGAGACCCGGACTGAACTGATATTAGATCGGAACGTGCAAAGATATAATAACTAAAGGAAGATCGGTAGAAAGGCAAAGAGAGACCCGGACTGAACTGATATTAGATCGGAGCGTGCAAAGATATAATAACTAAAGGAAGATCGGTAGAAAGACAAAGAGAGACCCAGACTGAACTGATATTAGATCGGAACGTGCAAAGATATAATAACTAAAGGAAGATCGGTAGAAAGACAAAGAGAGACCCGGACTGAACTGATATTCGATCGGAACGTGCAAAGATATTATAACTAAAGGAAGATCGGTAGAAAGACAAAGAGAGACCCGGACTGAACAAATATTAGATCGGAACGTGCAAAGATATAATAACTAAAGGAAGATCGGTAGAAAGACAAAGAGAGACCCAGACTGAACTGATATTAGATCGGAACGTGCAAAGATATAATAACTAAAGGAAGATCGGTGGAAAGACAAAGAGAGACCCGGACTGAACTGATATTAGATCGGAACGTGCAAAGATATAATAACTAAAGGAAGATCGGTAGAAAGACAAAGAGAGACCCAGACTGAACAAATATTAGATCGGAACGAGCAAAGCTATAATAACTAAAGGAAGATCGGTAGAAAGACAAAGAGAGACCCGGACTGAACATATATTAGATCGGAACGTGCAAAGATATAATAACTAAAGGAAGATCGGTAGAAAGACAAAGAGAGACCCGGACTGAACAAATATTAGATCGGAACGTGCAAAGATATAATAACTAAAGGAAGATCGGTAGAAAGACAAAGAGAGACCCAGACTGAACAAATATTAGATCGGAACGAGCAAAGCTATAATAACTAAAGGAAGATCGGTAGAAAGACAAAGAGAGAACCGGACTGAACTGATATTAGATCGGAACGTGCAAAGATATAATAACTAAAGGAAGATCGGTAGAAAGACGAAGAGAGATCCGGACTGAACTGATATTAGATTGGAACGTGCAAAGATATAATAACTAAAGGAAGATCGGTAGAAAGACAAAGAGAGATCCGGACTGAACAAATATTAGATCGGAACGTGCAAAGATATAATAACTAAAGGAAGATCGGTAGAAAGACAATGAGAGATCCGGACTGAACTGATATTAGATCGGAACGTGCAAAGATATAATAACTAAAGGAAGATCCGTAGAAAGAAAAAGAGAGACCCGGACTGAACAAATATTAGATCGGAACGAGCAAAGATATAAAAACCAAAGGAAGATCGGTAGAAAGACAAAGAGAGATCCGGACTGAACTGATATTAGATCGGAACGTGCAAAGATATAATAACTAAAGGAAGATCGGTAAAAAGACAAAGAGAGATCCGGAGTGAACAAATATTAGATCGGAACGTGCAAAGATATAATAACTAAAGGAAGATCAGTAGAAAGACAAAGAGAGACCCGGACTCAACAAATATTAGATCGGAACCTGCAAAGATGTAATAACTAAAGGAAGATCGGTAGAACGACAAAGAGAGACCCGGACTCAACAAATATTAGATCGGAACGTGCAAAGATGTAATAACTAAAGGAAGATCGGTAGAACGACAAAGAGAGACCCGGACTGAACTGATATTAGATCGGATCGAGCAATGATTTAATAACTAAAGGAAGATCGGTAGAACGACAAAGAGGGACCCGGACTCAACAAATATTAGATCGGAACGTGCTAAGATGTAATAACTAAAGGAAGATCGGTAGAATGACAAAGAGAGATCCGGACTCAACAAATATTAGATCGGAACCTGCAAAGATGTAATAACTAAAGGAAGATCGGTAGAACGACAAAGAGAGACCCGGACTCAACAAATATTAGATCGGAACGTGCAAAGATGTAATAACTAAAGGAAGATCGGTAGAACGACAAAGAGAGACCCGGACTCAACAAATATTAAATCGGAACGAGCAAAGCTGTAATAACTAAAGGAAGATTGGTAGAAAGACAAAGAGAGATCCGGACTGAACAAATATTAGATCGGAACGAGCAAAGTTATAATAACTAAGGGAAGATCGGTGGAAAGACAAAGAGAGATCCGGACTGAACAAATATTAGATCGGAACGAGCAAAGATATAATAACTACAGGAAGATCGGTGGAAAGACAAAGAGAGACCCGGACTGAACAAATATTAGATCGGAACGAGCAAAGATATAATAACTAAGGGAAGATCGGTAGAAAGACAAAGAGAGATCCGGACTGAACTAATATTAGATCTGAACAAGCAAAGATATAATAAATAAAGGAAGATCGGTAGAACGACAAAGAGAGATCCGGACTGAACTGATATTAGATCGGAACGAGCAAAGATGTAATAACTAAAGGAAGATCGGTAGAAAGACAAAGAGAGATCCGGACTGAACAAATATTAGATCGGAACGAGCAAAGTTATAATAACTAAGGGAAGATCGGTGGAAAGACAAAGAGAGATCCGGACTGAACAAATATTAGATCGGAACGAGCAAAGATATAATAACTACAGGAAGATCGGTGGAAAGACAAAGAGAGATCCGGACTGAACAAATATTACATGGGAACGAGCAAAGATATAATAACTAAAGGAAGATCGGTAGAAAGACAAAGAGAGATCCGGGCTGAACAAATATTAGATCGGAACGAGCAAAGATATAATAACTAAAGGAAGATCGTTAGAAAGACAAAGAGAGATCCGGACTGAACAAATATTAGATCGGAATGAGCAAAGATATAATAACTACAGGAAGATAAGTTGAAAGACAAAGAGAGATCCGGATTGAACAAATATTAGATCGGAACGAGCAAAGATATAATAACTAAAGGAAGATCGGTAGAAAGACAAAGAGAGATCCGGACTGAACAAATATTAGATCGGAACGAGCAAAGATGTAATAACTAAAGGAAGATTGGTAGAAAGACAAACAGAGATCCGCACTGAACAAATATAAGATCGGAACGAGCAAAGCTGTAATAACTAAAGGAAGATCGGTAGAAAGACAAAGACAGATCCGGACTGAACAGGTATTAGATCCGAACGTGCAAAGATATAATAACTAAAGGAAGATCGGTAGAAAGACAAAGAGAGATCCGGACTGAACAAATATAAGATCGGAACGAGCAAAGATATAATAACCAAAGGAAGATCGGTAGAAAGACAAAGAGAGACCCGGACTGAACAAATATTAGATCGGAACGAGCAAAGATATAATAACCAAAGGGAGATCGGTAGAAAGACAAAGAGAGATCCGGACTGAACAAATATAAGATCGGAACGAGCAAAGATATAATAACCAAAGGAAGATCGGTAGAAAGACAAAGAGAGATCCGGACTGAACTGATATTAGATCGGAAGGAGCAAAAATATAATAACTAAAGGAAGATCGGTAGAAAGACAAAGAGAGATCAGGACTGAACAAATATTAGATCGGAACGAGCAAAGATATAATAACTAAAGGAAGATCGGTGGAAAGACAAAGAGAGATCCGGACTGAATAAATATTAGATCGGAACGAGCAAACATATAATAACTAAAGGAAGATCGGTGGAAAGACAAAGAGAGATCCGGACTGAACAAATATTAGATCGGAACGAGCAAAGATATAGTAACTAAAGGAAGATCGGTAGAAAGACAAAGAGAGACCCGGACTGAACAGATATTAGATCGGAACGAGCAAAGATATAATAACTAAAGGAAATCGGTAGAGAGACAAAGAGAGATCCGGACTGAACAAATATTAGATCGGAACGAGCAAAGATGTAATAAATAAAGGAAGATCGGTAGAAAGACAAAGAGAGACCCGGACTGAACTGATATTAGATCGGAACGAGCAATGATATAATAACTAAAGGAGGATCGGTAGAACGACAAAGAGAGATCCGGACTGAACAAATATTAGATCGGAACGTGCAAAGATATAATAACTAAAGGAAGATCGGTAGAAAGACAAAGAGAGATCCGGACTGAACAAATATTAGATCGGAACGAGCAAAGATATAATAACTAAAGGAAGATCAGTAGAAAGACAAAGAGAGACCCGGACTGAACAAATATTAGATCGGAACGAGCAAAGATATAATAACTAAAGGAAGATCGGTAGAAAGACAAAGAGAGATCCGGACTGAACAAATATTAGTTCGGAACAAGCAAAGATATAATAACTAAAGGAAAATCGGTAGAAAGACAAAGAGAGATCCGGACTGAACAAATATTAGATCGGAACGAGCAAAGATATAATAACTAAAGGAAGATCGGTAGAAAGACAAAGAGAGACCCGGACTGAACAAATATTAGATCGGAACGAGCAAAGATATAATAACTAAAGGAAGATCGGTAGAAAGACAAAGAGAGACCCGGACTGAACAAATATTAGATCGGAACGAGCAAAGATATAATAACTAAAGGAAGATCGGTAGAAAGACAAAGAGAGACCCGGACTGAACAAATATTAGATCGGAACGAGCAAAGATATAATAACTAAGGGAAGATCGGTAGAAAGACAAAGAGAGATCCGGACTGAACAAATATTAGATCGGAACCAGCAAAGATATAATAACTAAAGGAAGATCGGTGGAAAGACAAAGAGAGACCCGGACTGAACAAATATTAGATCGGAACGAGCTAAGATATAATTACTAAAGGAAGATCGGTAGAAAGACAAAGAGAGATCCGGTTTGAACAAATATTAGATCGGAACGAGCAAAGATATAATAACTAAAGGAAGATCGGTAGAAAGACAAAGAGAGATCCGGACTGAACAAATATTAGATCGGAACGAGCAAAGATATAATAACTACAGGAAGATAAGTTGAAAGACAAAGAGAGATCCGGACTGAACAAATATTAGATCTGAACGAGCAAAGATATAATAACTAAAGGAAGATTGGTAGAAAGACAAAGAGAGATCCGGACTGAACAGATATTAGATCGGAACGAGCAAAGATGTACTAACTAAAGGAAGATTGGTAGTAAGACAAACAGAGATCCGCACTGAACAAATATAAGATCGGAACGAGCAAAGCTGTAATAACTAAAGGAAGATTGGTAGAAAGACAAACAGAGATCCGGACTGAACAAATATTAGATCGGATCGAGCAAAGATATAATAACTACAGGAAGATAAGTTGAAAGACAAAGAGAGATCCGGACTGAACAAATATAAGATCGGAACGAGCAAAGCTGTAATAACTAAAGGAAGATTGGTAGAAAGACAAAGAAAGACCCGGACTGAACAGGTATTAGATCCGAACGTGCAAAGATATAATAACTAAAGGAAGATTGGTGGAAAGACAAAGAGAGACCCGGACTGAACAGATATTAGATCCGAACGTGCAAAGATATAATAACTAAAGGAAGATGGGTAGAAAGGCAAAGAGAGATCCGGACAGAACAGGTATTAGATCCGAACGTGCAAAGACATAATAACTAAAGGAAGATCGGTAGAAAGACAAAGTGAGATCCGGACTGAACAGATATTAGATCGGAACGAGCAAAGATATAATAACTAAAGGAAGATCGGTAGAAAGACAAAGAGAGACCCGGACTGCACAAATATTATATCGGAACGAGCAAAGATATAATAACAAAAGGAAGATCGGTAGAAAGACAAAGAGAGACCCGGACTGAACAAATATTAGATCGGAACGAGCAAAGATATAATAACCAAAGGAAGATCGGTAGAAAGACAAAGAGAGATCATGACTGAACAAATATAAGATCGGAACGAGCAAAGATATAATAACCAAAGGAAGATCGGTAGAAAGACAAAGAGAGATCCGGACTGAACTGATATTAGATCGGAAGGAGCAAATATATAATAACTAAAGGAAGACCGGTAGAAAGACAAAGAGAGGTAGGACTGAACAAATATAAGATCGGAACGAGCAAAGATATAATAACCAAAGGAAGATCGGTAGAAAGACAAAGAGAGACCCTGACTGAACAAATATTAGATCGGAACGAGCAAAGATATAATAACCAAAGGAAGATCGGTAGAAAGACAAAGAGAGACCCGGACTGAACAAATATTAGATTGGAACGAGCAAAGATATAATAACCAAAGGAAGATCGGTAGAAAGACAAAGAGAGATCCGGACTGAACAAATATAAGATCGGAACGAGCAAAGATATAATAACCAAAGGAAGATCGGTAGAAAGACAAAGAGAGATCCGGACTGAACTGATATTAGATCGGAAGGAGCAAAAATATAATAACTAAAGGAAGATCGGTAGAAAGACAAAGAGAGGTCCGGACTGAACAAATATAAGATCGGAACGAGCAAAGATATAATAACCAAAGGAAGATCGGTAGAAAGACAAAGAGAGACCCGGACTGAACTGATATTAGATCGGAACGTGCAAAGATATAATAACTAAAGGAAGATCGGTAGAAAGACAAAGAGAGACCCGGACTGAACTGATATTAGATCGGAACGTGCAAAGATATAATAACTAAAGGAAGTTCGGTAGAAAGACAAAGAGAGATCCGGACTGAACTGATATTAGATCGGAACGTGCAAAGATATAATAACTAAAGTAAGATCGGTAGAAAGACAAAGAGAGATCCGGACTGAACTGATATTAGATCGGAACGTGCAAAGATATTGTAACTAAACGAAGATCGGTAGAAAGACAAAGAGAGACCCGGACTGAACAAATATTAGATAGGAACGTGCCAAGATATAATAACACAAGGAAGATCGGTAGAAAGACAAAGAGAGACCGGACTGAACAGGTATTAGATCCGAACGTGCAAAGATATAATAACTAAAGGAAGATCGGTAGAAAGACAAAGTGAGATCCGGACTGAACAAATATTAGATCGGAACGAGCAAAGATATAATAAGTAAAGGAAGAACGGTAGAAAGACAAACAGAGATCCGGACTGAACAAATATTATATCGGAACGAGCAAAGATATAATAACTAAGGAAGATCGGTAGAAAGACAAACAGAGATCCGGACTGAACAAATATTATATCGGAACGAGCAATGATATAATAACTAAGGAAGATCGGTAGAAAGACAAACAGAGATCCGGACTGAACAAATATTAGATCGGAACGAGCAAAGATATAATTACTAAAGGAAGATCGGTAGAAAGACAAACAGAGATCCAGACTGAACAAATATTAGATCGGAACGAGCAAAGATGTAATAACTAAAGGAAGATCGGTAGAAAGACAAAGAGAGACCTGGAGTGAACAAATATTAGATCGGAACGAGCAAAGATATAATAACTAAGGGAAGATCGGTAGAAAGACAAAGAGAGATCCGGACTGAACAAATATTAGATCGGAACGAGCAAAGATATAATAACTAAGGGAAGATCGGTAGAAAGACAAAGAGAGATCCGGTCTGAACAAATATTAGATAAGAACAAGCAAAGATATAATAACTAAAGGAAGATCGGTAGAAAGACAAAGAGAGACCCGGACTGAACAAATATTAGATCGGAACGAGCAAAGATATAATAACTAAAGGAAGATCGGTAGAAAGACAAAGAGAGACCCGGGCTGAACAAATATTAGATCGGAACGAGCAAAGATATAATAACTAAAGGAAGATCGGTAGAAAGACAAAGAGAGACCCGGACTGAACAAATATTAGATCGGAACGAGCAAAGATATAATAACTAAGGGAAGATCGGTAGAAAGACAAAGAGAGATCCGGACTGAACAAATATTAGATCGGAACAAGCAAAGATATAATAAATAAAGGAAGATCGGTAGAACGACAAAGAGAGATCCGGACTGAACTGATATTAGATCGGAACGAGCAAAGATATAATAACTAAAGGAAGATCGGTAGAAAGACAAAGAGAGATCCGGACTGAACAAATATTAGATCGGAACGAGCAAAGTTATAATAACTAAGGGAAGATCGGTGGAAAGACAAAGAGAGATCCGGACTGAACAAATATTAGATCGGAACGAGCAAAGATATAATAACTACAGGAAGATCGGTGGAAAGACAAAGAGAGATCCGGACTGAACAAATATTACATCGGAACGAGCAAAGATATAATAACTAAAGGAAGATCGGTAGAAAGACAAAGAGAGACCCGGACTGAACAAATATTAGATCGGAACGAGCAAAGATATAATAACTAAAGGAAGATCGGTAGAAAGACAAAGAGAGACCCGGACTGAACAAATATTAGATCGGAACGAGCAAAGATATAATAACTAAGGGAAGATCGGTAGAGAGACAAGGAGAGATCCGGACTGAACAAATATTAGATCGGAACAAGCAAAGATATAACAAATAAAGGAAGATCGGTAGAACGACAAAGAGAGATCCGGACTGAACTGATATTAGATCGGAACGAGCAAAGATATAATAACTAAAGGAAGATCGTTAGAAAGACAAAGAGAGATCCGGACTGAACAAACATTAGATCGGAACGAGCAAAGTTATAATAACTAAGGGAAGATCGGTGGAAAGACAAAGCGAGATCCGGACTGAACATATATTAGATCGGAACGAGCAAAGATATAATAACTACAGGAAGATCGGTGGAAAGACAAAGAGAGATCCGGACTGAACAAATATTACATCGGAACGAGCAAAGATATAATAACTAAAGGAAGATCGGTAGAAAGACAAAGAGAGATCCGGGCTGAACAAATATTAGATCGGAACGAGCAAAGATATAATAACTAAAGGAAGATCGTTAGAAAGACAAAGAGAGATCCGGACTGAACAAATATTAGATCGGAATGAGCAAAGATATAATAACTACAGGAAGATAAGTTGAAAGACAAAGAGAGATCCGGATTGAACAAATATTAGATCGGAACGAGCAAAGGTATAATAACTAAAGGAAGATCTGTAGAAAGACAAAGAGAGATCCGGACAGAACAGATATTAGATCCGAACGAGCAAAGATATAATAACTAAAGGAAGATCGGTAGAAATACAAAGAGAGATCCGGACTGAACAGATATTAGATCAGAAGAGCAAAGATATAATGACGAAAAGAAGATCGGTAGAAAGACAAAGAGAGACCCTGACTGAACTGATATTAGATCGGAACGCACAAACATATAATAACTAAAGGAAGATTGGTAGAAAGACAAAGAGAGATCCGGACTGAACTGATATTTGATCGGAACGAGCAAAGATATAATATCTAAAGGAAGATCGGTAGAAAGAGAAAGAGAGATCCGGACTGAACTGATGTTAGATCGGAACGAGCAAAGATATAATAACTAAAGGAAGATCGGTAGAAAGACAAAGAGAGACCCGGACTGCACAAATATTATATCGGAACGAGCAAAGATATAATAACCAAAGGAAGATCGGTAGAAAGACAAAGAGAGACCCGGACTGAACAAATATTAGATCGGAACGAGCAAAGATATAATAACCAAAGGAAGATCGGTAGAAAGACAAAGAGAGATCTTGACTGAACAAATATAAGATCGGAACGAGCAAAGATATAATAACCAAAGGAAGATCGGTAGAAAGACAAAGAGAGATCCGGACTGAAATGATATTAGATCGGAAGGAGCAAATATATAATAACTAAAGGAAGATCGGTAGAAAGACAAAGAGAGATCCGGACTGAACAAATATTAGATCGGAACGAGCAAAGTTATAATAACTAAGGGAAGATCGGTGGAAAGACAAAGAGAGATCCGGACTGAACAAATATTAGATCGGAACGAGCAAAGATATAATAACTACAGGAAGATCGGTGGAAAGACAAAGAGAGATCCGGACTGAACAAATATTACATCGGAACGAGCAAAGATATAATAACTAAAGGAAGATCGGTAGAAAGACAAAGAGAGATCCGGACTGAACAAATATTAGATCGGAACGAGCAAAGTTATAATAACTAAGGGAAGATCGGTGGAAAGACAAAGAGAGATCCGGACTGAGCAAATATTAGATCGGAACGAGCAAAGATATAATAACTACAGGAAGATCGGTGGAAAGACAAAGAGAGATCCGGACTGAACAAATATTACATCGGAACGAGCAAAGATATAATAACTAAAGGAAGATCGGTAGAAAGACAAAGAGAGATCCGGGCTGAACAAATATTAGATCGGAACGAGCAAAGATATAATAACTAAAGGAAGATCGTTAGAAAGACAAAGAGAGATCCGGACTGAACAAATATTAGATCGGAATGAGCAAAGATATAATAACTACAGGAAGATAAGTTGAAAGACAAAGAGAGATCCGGATTGAACAAATATTAGATCGGAACGAGCAAAGATATAATAACTAAAGGAAGATCGGTAGAAAGACAAAGAGAGATCCGGACTGAACAAATATTAGATCGGAACGAGCAAAGATGTAATAACTAAAGGAAGATTGGTAGAAAGACAAACAGAGATCCGGACTGAACAGGTATTAGATCCGAACGTGCAAAGATATAATAACTAAAGGAAGATCGGTAGAAAGGCAAAGACAGATCCGGACTGAACAGGTATTAGATCCGAACGTGCAAAGATATAATAACTAAAGGAAGATCGGTAGAAAGACAAAGAGAGATCCGGACTGAACAGATATTAGATCGGAACGAGCAAAGATATAATAACTAAAGGAAGATCGGTAGAAAGACAAAGAGAGATCCGGACTGAACAGGTATTAGATCGGAACGAGCAAAGATATAATAACTAAAGGAAGATCGGTAGAAAGACAAAGAGAGATCCGGACTGAACAAATATTAGATCGGAACGAGCAAAGATATAATAACTAAAGTAAGATCGGTAGAAAGACAAAGAGAGATCCGGACTGAACAAATATTAGATCGGAACGAGCAAAGATATAACTAAAGGAAGATCGGTAGAAAAGCAAAGAGAGATCCGGACTGAACAGATATTAGATAGGAACGAGCAAAGATGTAATAACTAAAGGAAGATCGGTAGAAAGACAAAGAGAGATCCGGACTGAACAAATATTAGATCGGAACGAGGAAAGATATAATAACTTAAGGAAGATCGTTAGAAAGACAAAGAGAGATCCAGACTGAACAAATATTAGATCGGAACGAGCAAAGATATAACTAAAGGAAGATCGGTAGAAAGACAAACAGAGATCCGGACTGAACAAATATTAGATCGGAACGAGCAAAGGTATAATAACTAAAGGAAGATCGGTAGAAAGACAAAGAGAGATCCGGACTGAACAGATATTAGATCTGAACGAGCAAAAATATAATAAGTAAAGTAAGATCGGTAGAACGACAAAGAGAGATCCGGACTCAACAGATATTAGATCCGAACGAGCAAAGATATAATAACTAAAGGAAGATCGGTAGAAAGACAAAGAGAGGTCCGGACTTAACAGATATTAGATCCGAACGAGCAAAGATATAATAACTAAAGGAAGATCGGTACAAAGACAAAGAGAGACCCGGACTGAACAAATATTAGATCGGAACGTGCAAAGATATAATAACTAAAGGAAGATCGGTAGAAAGACAAAGAGAGATCCGGACTGAACAAATATTAGATCGGAACGAGCAAAGATATAATAACTAAAGGAAGATCGGTGGAAAGACAAAGAGAGATCCGGACTGAACAAATATTAGATCGGAACGAGCAAAGATATAATAACTAAAGGAAGAGATACAGAAAGACAAATGACGACCCGGACTGAACAGATCATAGGTCGGAACGTGAAAAGATATAATAACTAAAGGAAGATCGGTAGAAAGACAAAGAGAGATCCGGACTGAACAAATATTAGATCGGAACGTGCAAAGATATAATAACTAAAGTAAGATCGGTAGAAAGACAAAGAGAGATCCGGACTGAACTGATATTAGATCGGAACGTGCAAAGATATTGTAACTAAACGAAGATCGGTAGAAAGACAAAGAGAGACCCGGACTGAACAAATATTAGATAGGAACGTGCCAAGATATAATAACTCAAGGAAGATCGGTAGAAAGACAAAGAGAGACGGACTGAACAGGTATTAGATCCGAACGTGCAAAGATATTGTAACTAAAGGAAGATCGGTAGAAAGACAAAGTGAGATCCGGACTGAACAAATATTAGATCGGAACGAGCAAAGTTATAATAAGTAAAGGAAGAACGGTAGAAAGACAAACAGAGATCCGGACTGAACAAATATTATATCGGAACGAGCAAAGATATAATAACTAAGGAAGATCGGTAGAAAGACAAACAGAGATCCGGATTGAACAAATATTATATCGGAACGAGCAAAGATATAATAACTAAGGAAGATCGGTAGAAAGACAAACAGAGATCCGGACTGAACAAATATTAGATCGGAACGAGCAAAGATATAATTACTAAAGGAAGATCGGTAGAAAGACAAACCGAGATCCAGACTGAACAAATATTAGATCGGAACGAGCAAAGATGTAATAACTAAAGGAAGATCGGTAGAAAGACAAAGAGAGACCTGGAGTGAACAAATATTAGATCGGAACGAGCAAAGATATAATAACTAAGGGAAGATCGGTAGAAAGACAAAGAGAGATCCGGACTGAACAAATATTAGATCGGAACGAGCAAAGATATAATAACTAAGGGAAGATCGGTAGAAAGACAAAGAGAGATCCGGTCTGAACAAATATTAGATAAGAACAAGCAAAGATATAATAACTAAAGGAAGATCGGTAGAAAGACAAAAAAGAGACCCGGACTGAACAAATATTAGATCGGAACGAGCAAAGATATAATAACTAAAGGAAGATCGGTAGAAAGACAAAGAGAGACCCGGGCTGAACAAATATTAGATCGGAACGAGCAAAGATATAATAACTAAAGGAAGATCGGTAGAAAGACAAAGAGAGACCCGGACTGAACAAATATTAGATCGGAACGAGCAAAGATATAATAACTAAGGGAAGATCGGTAGAAAGACAAAGAGAGATCCGGACTGAACAAATATTAGATCGGAACAAGCAAAGATATAATAAATAAAGGAAGATCGGTAGAACGACAAAGAGAGATCCGGACTGAACTGATATTAGATCGGAACGAGCAAAGATATAATAACTAAAGGAAGATCGGTAGAAAGACAAAGAGAGATCCGGACTGAACAAATATAAGAACGGAACGAGCAAAGATATAATAACTAAGGGAAGATCGGTGGAAAGACAAAGAGAGATCCGGACTGAACAAATATTAGATCGGAACGAGCAAAGATATAATAACTACAGGAAGATCGGTGGAAAGACAAAGAGAGATCCGGACTGAACAAATATTACATCGGAACGAGCAAAGATATAATAACTAAAGGAAGATCGGTAGAAAGACAAAGAGAGACCCGGACTGAACAAATATTAGATCGGAACGAGCAAAGATATAATAACTAAAGGAAGATCGGTAGAAAGACAAAGAGAGACCCGGACTGAACAAATATTAGATCGGAACGAGCAAAGATATAATAACTAAGGGAAGATCGGTAGAAAGACAAAGAGAGATCCGGACTGAACAAATATTAGATCGGAACAAGCAAAGATATAATAAATAAAGGAAGATCGGTAGAACGACAAAGAGAGATCCGGACTGAACTGATATTAGATCGGAACGAGCAAAGATATAATAACTAAAGGAAGATCGTTAGAAAGACAAAGAGAGATCCGGACTGAACAAACATTAGATCGGAACGAGCAAAGTTATAATAACTAAGGGAAGATCGGTGGAAAGACAAAGAGAGATCCGGACTGAACATATATTAGATCGGTACGAGCAAAGATATAATAACTACAGGAAGATCGGTGGAAAGACAAAGAGAGATCCGGACTGAACAAATATTACATCGGAACGAGCAAAGATATAATAACTAAAGGAAGATCGGTAGAAAGACAAAGAGAGATCCGGGCTGAACAAATATTAGATCGGAACGAGCAAAGATATAATAACTAAAGGAAGATCGTTAGAAAGACAAAGAGAGATCCGGACTGAACAAATATTAGATCGGAATGAGCAAAGATATAATAACTACAGGAAGATAAGTTGAAAGACAAAGAGAGATCCGGATTGAACAAATATTAGATCGGAACGAGCAAAGGTATAATAACTAAAGGAAGATCTGTAGAAAGACAAAGAGAGATCCGGACAGAACAGATATTAGATCCGAACGAGCAAAGATATAATAACTAAAGGAAGATCGGTAGAAATACAAAGAGAGATCCGGACTGAACAGATATTAGATCAGAAGAGCAAAGATATAATGACGAAAAGAAGATCGGTAGAAAGACAAAGAGAGACCCTGACTGAACTGATATTAGATCGGAACGCACAAACATATAATAACTAAAGGAAGATTGGTAGAAAGACAAAGAGAGATCCGGACTGAACTGATATTTGATCGGAACGAGCAAAGATATAATATCTAAAGGAAGATCGGTAGAAAGAGAAAGAGAGATCCGGACTGAACTGATGTTAGATCGGAACGAGCAAAGATATAATAACTAAAGGAAGATCGGTAGAAAGACAAAGAGAGACCCGGACTGCACAAATATTATATCGGAACGAGCAAAGATATAATAACCAAAGGAAGATCGGTAGAAAGACAAAGAGAGACCCGGACTGAACAAATATTAGATCGGAACGAGCAAAGATATAATAACCAAAGGAAGATCGGTAGAAAGACAAAGAGATCTTGACTGAACAAATATAAGATCGGAACGAGCAAAGATATAATAACCAAAGGAAGATCGGTAGAAAGACAAAGAGAGATCCGGACTGAACTGATATTAGATCGGAAGGAGCAAATATATAATAACTAAAGGAAGATCGGTAGAAAGACAAAGAGAGATCCGGACTGAACAAATATTAGATCGGAACGAGCAAAGTTATAATAACTAAGGGAAGATCGGTGGAAAGACAAAGAGAGATCCGGACTGAACAAATATTAGATCGGAACGAGCAAAGATATAATAACTACAGGAAGATCGGTGGAAAGACAAAGAGAGATCCGGACTGAACAAATATTACATCGGAACGAGCAAAGATATAATAACTAAAGGAAGATCGGTAGAAAGACAAAGAGAGATCCGGACTGAACAAATATTAGATCGGAACGAGCAAAGTTATAATAACTAAGGGAAGATCGGTGGAAAGACAAAGAGAGATCCGGACTGAACAAATATTAGATCGGAACGAGCAAAGATATAATAACTACAGGAAGATCGGTGGAAAGACAAAGAGAGATCCGGACTGAACAAATATTACATCGGAACGAGCAAAGATATAATAACTAAAGGAAGATCGGTAGAAAGACAAAGAGAGATCCGGGCTGAACAAATATTAGATCGGAACGAGCAAAGATATAATAACTAAAGGAAGATCGTTAGAAAGACAAAGAGAGATCCGGACTGAACAAATATTAGATCGGAATGAGCAAAGATATAATAACTACAGGAAGATAAGTTGAAAGACAAAGAGAGATCCGGATTGAACAAATATTAGATCGGAACGAGCAAAGATATAATAACTAAAGGAAGATCGGTAGAAAGACAAAGAGAGATCCGGACTGAACAAATATTAGATCGGAACGAGCAAAGATGTAATAACTAAAGGAAGATTGGTAGAAAGACAAACAGAGATCCGCACTGAACAAATATAAGATCGGAACGAGCAAAGCTGTAATAACTAAAGGAAGATTGGTAGAAAGACAAAGAGAGATCCGGACTGAACAGGTATTAGATCCGAACGTGCAAAGATATAATAACTAAAGGAAGATCGGTAGAAAGGCAAAGACAGATCCGGACTGAACAGGTATTAGATCCGAACGTGCAAAGATATAATAACTAAAGGAAGATCGGTAGAAAGACAAAGAGAGATCCGGACTGAACAGATATTAGATCGGAACGAGCAAAGATATAATAACTAAAGGAAGATCGGTAGAAAGACAAAGAGAGATCCGGACTGAACAGGTATTAGATCGGAACGAGCAAAGATATAATAACTAAAGGAAGATCGGTAGAAAGACAAAGAGAGATCCGGACTGAACAAATATTAGATCGGAACGAGCAAAGATATAATAACTAAAGGAGATCGGTGGAAAGACAAAGAGAGATCCGGACTGAACAAATATTAGATCGGAACGAGCAAAGATATAACTAAAGGAAGATCGGTAGAAAAGCAAAGAGAGATCCGGACTGAACAGATATTAGATAGGAACGAGCAAAGATGTAATAACTAAAGGAAGATCGGTAGAAAGACAAAGAGAGATCCGGACTGAACAAATATTAGATCGGAACGAGGAAAGATATAATAACTTAAGGAAGATCGTTAGAAAGACAAAGAGAGATCCAGACTGAACAAATATTAGATCGGAACGAGCAAAGATATAACTAAAGGAAGATCGGTAGAAAGACAAACAGAGATCCGGACTGAACAAATATTAGATCGGAACGAGCAAAGGTATAATAACTAAAGGAAGATCGGTAGAAAGACAAAGAGAGATCCGGACTGAACAGATATTAGATCTGAACGAGCAAAAATATAATAAGTAAAGTAAGATCGGTAGAACGACAAAGAGAGATCCGGACTCAACAGATATTAGATCCGAACGAGCAAAGATATAATAACTAAAGGAAGATCGGTAGAAAGACAAAGAGAGGTCCGGACTGAACAGATATTAGATCCGAACGAGCAAAGATATAATAACTAAAGGAAGATCGGTACAAAGACAAAGAGAGACCCGGACTGAACAAATATTAGATCGGAACGTGCAAAGATATAATAACTAAAGGAAGATCGGTAGAAAGACAAAGAGAGATCCGGACTGAACAAATATTAGATCGGAACGAGCAAAGATATAATAACTAAAGGAAGATCGGTGGAAAGACAAAGAGAGATCCGGACTGAACAAATATTAGATCGGAACGAGCAAAGATATAATAACTAAAGGAAGAGATACAGAAAGACAAATGACGACCCGGACTGAACAGATCATAGGTCGGAACGTGAAAAGATATAATAACTAAAGGAAGATCGGTAGAAAGACAAAGAGAGATCCGGACTGAACAAATATTAGATCGGAACGTGCAAAGATATAATAACTAAAGGAAGATCGGTAGAAAGACAAAGAGAGATCAGGACTGAACAAATATTAGATCGGAACGAGCAAAGATATAATAACTAAAGGAAGATCGGTGGAAAGACAAAGAGAGAACCGGACTGAATAAATATTAGATCGGAACGAGCAAACATATAATAACTAAAGGAAGATCGGTGGAAAGACAAAGAGAGATCCGGACTGAACAAATATTAGATCGGAACGAGCAAAGATATAGTAACTAAAGGAAGATCGGTAGAAAGACAAAGAGAGACCCGGACTGAACAGATATTAGATAGGAACGAGCAAAGATATAATAACTAAAGGAAATCGGTAGAAAGACATAGAGAGATCCGGACTGAACAAATATTAGTTCAGAACGAGCAAAGATGTAATAAATAAAGGAAGATCGATAGAAAGACAAAGAGAGACCCGGACTGAACTGATATTAGATCGGAACGAGCAATGATATAATAACTAAAGGAGGATCGGTAGAACGACAAAGAGAGATCCGGACTGAACAAATATTAGATCGGAACGTGCAAAGATATAATAACTAAAGGAAGATCGGTAGAAAGACAAAGAGAGATCCGGACTAAACAAATATTACATCGGAACGAGCAAAGATATAATAACTAAAGGAAGATCAGTAGAAAGACAAAGAGAGACCCGGACTGAACAAATATTAGATCGGAACGAGCAAAGATATAATAACTAAAGGAAGATCGGTAGAAAGACAAAGAGAGATCCGGACTGAACAAATATTATTTCGGAACAAGCAAAGATATAATAACTAAAGGAAAATCGGTAGAAAGACAAAGAGAGATCCGGACTGAACAAATATTAGATCGGAACGAGCAAAGATATAATAACTAAAGGAAGATCGGTAGAAAGACAAAGAGAGACCCAGACTGAACAAATATTAGATCGGAACGAGCAAAGATATAATAACTAAAGGAAGATCGGTAGAAAGACAAAGAGAGACCCGGACTGAACAAATATTAGATCGGAACGGGCAAAGATATAATCACTAAGGGAAGATCGGTAGAAAGACAAAGAGAGATCCGGACTAAACAAATATTAGATCGGAACCAGCAAAGATATAATAACTAAAGGAAGATCGGTAGAAAGACAAAGAGAGACCCGGACTGAACAAATATTAGATCGGAACGAGCAAAGATATAATAACTAAAGGAAGATCGGTAGAAAGACAAAGAGAGATCCGGACTGAACAAATATTAGATCGGAACAAGCAAAGATATAATAAATAAAGGAAGATCGGTAAAAAGACAAAGAGAGACCCGGACTGAACAAATATTAGATCGGAACGAGCAAAGATATAATAACTAATGGAAGATCGGTAGAAAGACAAAGAGAGATCCGGACTGAACAAATATTAGTTCGGAACAAGCAAAGATATAATAACTAAAGGAAGATCGGTGGAAAGACAAAGAGTGATCCGGACTGAACAAATATTAGATCGGAACGAGCAAGGATATAATAACTACAGGAAGATCCGTGGAAAGACAAAGAGAGATCCGGACTGAACAAATATTAGATCGGAACGAGCTAAGATATAATTACTAAAGGAAGATCGGTAGAAAGACAAAGAGAGATCCGGGCTGAACAAATATTAGATCGGAACGAGCAAAGATATAATAACTAAAGGAAGATCGGTAGAAAGACAAAGAGAGATCCGGACTGAACAAATATTAGATCGGAACGAGCAAAGATATAATAACTACAGGAAGATAAGTTGAAAGACAAAGAGAGATCCGGATTGAACAAATATTAGATCGGAACGAGCAAAGATATAATAACTAAAGGAAGATTGGTAGAAAGACAAAGAGAGATCCGGACTGAACAGATATTAGATCGGAGCGAGCAAAGATGTACTAACTAAAGGAAGATTGGTAGTAAGACAAACAGAGATCCGCACTGAACAAATATAAGATAGGAACGAGCAAAGCTGTAATAACTAAAGGAAGATTGGTAGAAAGACAAACAGAGATCCGGACTGAACAAATATTAGATCGGAACGAGCAAAGATGTAATAACTAAAGGAAGATTGGTAGAAAGACAAACAGAGATCCGCACTGAACAAATATAAAATCGGAACGAGCAAAGCTGTAATAACTAAAGGAAGATTGGTAGAAAGA